>OU015490.1:71012447-71622447 GCA_907164885.2 Dolomedes plantarius
CGACCTTGCCGAGTCGCAGGGTCGAACCCTGGACCTGTGGTGGGTAGCTTGAATCTTTTAACCACTACGCCACCGGGCGTCCAGAAAACCTTACTTCAAATCAAATAAAATTACAGTGGACGCTCGTTAATTCGAACTCAAAGGTTCTCGGAAAAAAGTTCGAATTATCCGAAGTTCGAATTATCCGATGTTAAGAGAAAATAATATAACTTTAAATGTGTATCACTGAAGAAGAAACTCTCCTAGTAAGTATAACCCCAGAAAATATATTATACTATGTTATCTAAAGTTAAACATATTAAAAAGCAATACAGACTTACCTTAATCATAAAATGAAGCAGAAGATATGCAGTATAAAGTAAACTTTTATTAAAAATATGAATCAGACTTTGGGGAAAAACTGTAAAATGGATGTTTGGTTCTGTTTATGATGCCTACATTGTTCAGCCATCTTCTCGATTTGAAGTGAACATTTCAATTAATTTTCAGAGGAAGGTTCCATCTGAATAAATGCTTTCAGAGTTTTAATAGAGTCCATTATGGCCGCATTAAAAATATCTTTCGGCAGGTAAGTAGAGAAAAGCCCTGGCAGTTTCCTACCGAAATTAGTGCATACGTGTTCGATTACATCAGATCTTTGGCCACATACACTTTGATAAGATATATTGTGCCTTGACTTAAATCTAGAAAGCCATCCATCACTGCATTTAAAATCTTCAATACCCATTCGAATTGCCAATTCATCAGCCTTTGTCGGCACTAGGGGTCCATTTATCGGAAAATTTCGAGATCTAACTTCCTGGAACCATAGAAGTAGAGCTTTTTCTAGAACTTCTTGGGACGCATTTCCCATGCGTTTCCTTCTTCTAGCAAATTTTGATTTTTCCCATGAATCTAAAATTGACTCCTTGTTTTTCAAATTAGTTGACAAGGCATTTTTTAAAATTCTATAGTCAGCTGCTAACTTTGTTTTACATTCGCCATTCTCTACTTTCTTTAAAATTTCTACCTTTGTCTTCAAAGTTAGGGTTTTGTACTTTCCACGTGTAGACATCCTGAATTTTTACACAATGAGGAAGAAAAACTAGACCACATTAACTTGTATGCACTGCAGTTATAACTGACGCAGCTCCCTAGAATCTGCAGTAAAGACTAGTTTTTTTCTGAAATTCTAAGAAAATCGATCCAAATAAAGGAAAATTGCTTTTTCCGTATAGCACTAATAAGAAGGACAATAGATACTAACGTTTAGCGGACATGCAATAGTCTAGGAATGCAGGCATGTGCCTCTTTACACAGAAAAGAAATTTTGACACACAAAATAATAAATACAGTGTGTATTTTCTCCATTAAATGAGGAAAAATAATTTTTTTTTGTCAAATTTTTAGTTCGAATTAACCGAAGTGATAAAAATTTAGTTCGAATTAAGGCGATATTTTTAACATTAACTCCAATACAAGTTTTTTGGGGGCTTTGGATTAGTTCGAATTAACCGAAAGTTCGAATTAACCGAGTTCGAATTAACGAGCGTCCACTGTACCTAATCCGCATAATATTTTCCTGAAGCTAAGACATATCATTAGTTAAAATATTCATCTCGCATATTAAAAGCGTTTTTAGTCATAAAAAGTATCTAAATCATTAGTTAAAATATTCATCTCGCATATTAAAAGCGTTTTTAGTCATAAAAAGTATGTAAATCAACATTACACTAAGCCCGTGGAAGCTGCGGCATTACATCTTTAGCTAAAACATCCTTCTCGTTTATGAGACCTCGTTTATAAAGCTTCTTTATAATATAAAATTTCCAAAATCCTCGTTAAATTGTGGCGAAAGGAGCAGCTACGACATCAAAACATTTGCTAAACTAGCATTCTGGTTTATAAAACCTCTGTTTTAATCGTGTAAAATTGCCTAATACGCATAATGTTCTTCCGAAGGTAGCTAAGACGTTATATAATTAGCTAAAATATCCTATAAAATTACCTTATCCACATTACACTCTGCCGAAGGAAGCTGCGGCGTTACATCTTTAGCTGAAATATCCTTCTCGTTTATAAAATTTCTTTAAAATATGAAATTTCAAAAATCCTCGTCATATTGTGACGGAAGGAGCTGCGACATTAAATCATTAGCTAAACTACCCTTCTGGTTTATAAAACATCTTTTTTAATCATGCAAAATTACCAAAATCCGCATAATATCCTCCCGTAGGAAGCTGCGACATTATATCATTAGCTAAAATATCCTGCTCGTTTAAAAAACATCATTTTTAATCATTAAAATTACCAAAATACTCATTATATTCTACCGAAGGAAGCTGCAGCATTTTATCAATAGCGAAAATAATCTTCTCATTTATAAGACCTCGTTTATAAAACTTCTTTTTAATGAAATAGAATTTCCAAAATCCCTATTATATTCTTCTGAAAGAAACTGCAACTTATATTATTATCTAAGGTCCAATTCTTGTTTAAAATAACATTTTTTCCAATCATTGTAAAATTACCAAACTGGGCCGAAAATTTTACTATACACCAATCATTGCTTATCAACGAAATAAACTGGCAGTTTTATCTAATATATAAAAATGAATGTTTGTATCTCTGTAATTGTATAGAAATCCACAGTTTAGGAGCAACGATCTTGAAATTTTACATACAGGCGTCTTTAAAAACAGCCGAGGGTCTGAAGAACTTCAAAAATCGAAATTAATTACCGTTGATTTTTAATTAATAAAAAACCAAAAATTTTGAAACTAAATGTAAGATGTTACACTTTGTGGAATCACCCCTCTGAATATGGCGTCCACGTTAGGGTTAGCTGAAGCGAACAGCGAGCGAAAAGATAAAAATAAATAAAATCAAAAAGTTTCAAGTTACATATTAAGCCAGAATAATAAATGAAAATAATAATCTTTCAAGTCAGATTTTATACTCTAAAATAAATCGGATCCAACGGCATATTGACACTATCACACGCGATGGAAAATTCGAATCAACCACGCTAAGTGTCACAAGATCATTTTTAATCGCTACTGCAACCCCCCTCGCTTATGTCTTTGTGTCTATTGAAGAGTTAAAGACTAAGCTTCTATCCTGCTAACTTATTTCTAACTTAAAACTCCTCTTACTCCATAAATACATGTATATTCACCAACCCATAGCAACTTTCCAGTAATTTTAGTACAAATATTCTCCTATTTACACAACACTCCAGCATGTTATTGTGGCGCATTCGGTAAGAGCGTTCATTTATTACACTACATGAAGCGGGTTCGAATACGGATCGTACAGATTTTGCTAAACCTGTATTTTCAGCTTTTATTTTATTATTTTTTAAATTATTATTATTATTATTTTTATTTATTATTTTTTTAAATTATTTTTATTTTATTTTATTATTTTAAAAATTATTATTTTATTTTATTTTATTTTTCATATTATTAATGTGTATAACATTTCGTATACTTTTTTTTCTATGTTATTTATACTGTGTTTATTTTTTTAATGGATTTTGGTAGGTTTATTATAAATTTATGTATTTTATGTTTTACTTTTCAGGAATTTTTGCTCCAATGATAAAGGCTAATTCTTTTCTATGTTATTTATACTGTATTTAGTTTTTAAATTGATTTTGGTTAACAAACATTCGACAATTTGACATTTTTACTTTTCAGCTTTACTTTCCTAAAGACAATTTGACATTTTTCCTTTTCAGCTTTTAGTGGTTTATTATAAATGTATATATTTTATGCTTACTTTTCAGGGTTTTTTTGCTCCAATGATGAAACGCTAAATCTAGCTGAATTCTGAAGAAATTATTGTAAATTTATGGTTTTTTATGTTGGGTTTTCTTTTTATTCATGTGTATAACATTTCACATGCTTTTTATTCTATGATATTTATACTATGTTTAGTTTTAAAATTGATTTTGGTTAACAAACATTCTTAAAATCCTGGGCAACGCCGGATAAATTATCACCTGTGTAGGTTGATAATTTATAAATTTTAAAACTGTTACCACATGTATATTTACAGATCCACAAGAACTTTCCAATATTTTTAATTAATAAATAACCAACAACTCTCGATTCACAAGCGTACAGTAGATGGCGCCACTATTTTAATTTTTTTGTGTCTATTTCGTTGTTATGTGACGATAAATTTATTTAAAGTACCAGATAAAGAAATCACATGATCAGCGTTTAATAAATTAAATTGTAAAAATTAATCTTTAAAAATTCACCAAAAATTAGAAAATGGAGGTAAAGATGCGAAAAGAATTTCATTTTAAAGGAATTTTTATGATCTTTTTCGTGATATAAATTTTACAACCCTCAAATTATTGTTTTAAATGCAAACTTGAAAAAAGTTACAAAAACAGATTAAAAATTTAATTTAAAAAAATCTAAGAAGAATTTTTCAAAAATCTTTCTTAGTGCACCTACACTATTAGAAGAATCGCCATGCAAAATTTCAGCCCTTTAGGTCCAGCGGTTTGGTCTGTGCGTTGTATGTCAGTCAGTCAGTGAATGAATGAATGAGTCAGTTACGGAACTGCTTTATATATATAGATTTTTATTACTATCTCTATATCGTAACGTTAACTTCCTGCGCACACATTATTTTTAACTGGCATTCAATTGGCTGTTAAAACTTTATATTTACATCCTATTTAAAAGAAGTAGGGTGTAAATTGTAGGGTGGAAAGTTGGTAAAATTAAAATTTTGTGCAATGTATTTTAATTTCTCGATTAAAAGTAGTTTTTTTTCTAAAAATCAATTTATTTCGCTTGAAAAGCTAAATATTTTATGCACGCGGTTTATATTATTATTACTATCTTTATATCGTAACGTTAACTTCATGCGCGAGCATTATTTTCTTTTTTTATTATTATCATCTTTATAATAGCTTTATTTTCATATGGTTTTAAGCAACTATCGTTTTTATTCATATTATGTTGGTTTTTTATTAATTAAAAATTAAGGGTAATTAATTTCGATTCCGGAAGTTCTTATCTTTATTTTCATATGCTTTTTCATTTACGAATTATTCAAATGTTGGTTTAAAAACTTTTGCGTAATTTATATATTTGTGTGTGCTTAATTATTGAAATTAATAAATTTATATTTCTGGAGAGGATGTTTCAGATTTTAGTGGTACTATGATGAAAGGCTGAATATACCAAAATTCTGAGGAGTTTATTATGGAGAGAAAAGGAATTTAATATGTAGAGGATGTTTATAGGAGTTAAATGTGGAGAGGAGTTGAATGGTTTGCAGCCCTCAATCAAACACTTCATTTTTTTAAGAGGCAACGCTGCAGTCATATCATTGTTCTATTGGAAATTTCTGCTGAACCTGTAATTGCAGCTTTTTTTTACCCCAATGATGAAAGGCTAATTCTAGCTGAATTCTGAGGAGTTTATTATAAATTTATATATTTATAGATTTCACAAGGTTTTTTTTCTATGTTATTTATACTGTTCTTAGTTTTAAATTAATTTTGGTTAACAAACATTAGAGAATTTGACATTTTTACTTTTCAGATTTTAGTATTAAAATGATGAAAGGCTGAAATTCTGAGACGTGTATAACATTTCACATATATTTTTTATGTTATTTATACTGTGTTAATTTTTAAATTGATTTTGGTTAACAACAAACATTCTTAAAATCCCGGGCATCGTCGGGTACTTCAGCTAGTATACATATAAATATTAAAGAGACTTTTTTTTCTTGGGTCCAGTTTTCAAAAAAATTATGTTATATCAAAACACTAGAAAGACGGGAAATTTTTCTTACTAAAAAGACTGAACGCCGTCATTTTGACGGTTGGAAATAAAATCAAGAATATAAAATATTTAATGTATTTTTTTAAATCGTTAAATACTTTAAATTTTGAACTATTTCATACCAATATATAATAAACTATCTGAAAATCCGCACTTCGCTACGGAGTTCATTCAAATTAAATACAACGGTCAATGTATACAATTAATGTCAAATATATATATATATATATATATATATATATATATATATATATATATATACACACACATATATATATATATATATATATATATATATATATATATATATATATATATATATATATATATATATAAATAAAATAAATACGACGATCTATGTATACAATTAATGTAAAGAAAAAGATATATATTTATTAAAAAATCGTAAGGAGTATTTTTATAGACAAAATAATGTAGAAGAAAATATTCAAATAAATCTAATACGACATACTAAAGAATATAGTACAGTTAATATAGTACAGTTTGAGGAACATGTCTTTTGCTATATTTTAATATTTTTTTGGATGATGTCCAATCGTCTGCCGCATTAGCAAGAAAAAATATTTTTTGTCTATTTAGTTGTTATGCACGTGACGATAAATTTATTTAAAGTACCAGAAAAAGAAATCACGTGGTCAGTATTTAATAAATTAAACTTTAAAAATTCACTAAAAATCGGAAAATGGAGGTAAATATTTGAAAAAGATTTCATTTTAAAGGAATTTTTATGATCTTTCCGGCGATATAAATCTTATAACCCTCAAATTATTATTTTAAATGCAAACTTAAAAAAAGTTAAAAAAAATTATTATAAATTTAATTTTAAATCTAAGAATAATTTTTGAAAAATCTTTCTTTGTGCACCCCTACTCTATAAGAAGAATCGCCATGCAAAATTTCAGACCTTTATGTCCAGCGGTTTGGTCTAGGCGTTGTATCTCAGTCAGTCAGTGAGTTATGGAACTGTTTTATATATACAGATTAGTATATATTTAGATATATTATTCTGCAGGTATGCTGAGCTGATAACCTGGTATGCTTTATCCGAATAAACATAGGCATGGATTGTGCAGTCCTTATTTTTCAATACCAATATTTCCGAAGAGCCAACATTTCTGTTTGCAATAGGGGGAAGAGACGAAATGTAACTAACATTTTCCCGGTATTATGTTTAAGATTTCTGCCCGTTTTCTACATTGCCGTCAAATCGACGGTTTTCAGTATTAGTAGGTATACAACACATTTTCTCCCACTCTTTACTATCGAATGTAATTTATAAATGTGTATGCATATTTCGCGTAAAATTAGAAAAAGTCATAAAATTTCATAAACCTGAGGACATAAATACAGACATAGCGCTCAATAGTATGCCCGAAACCGTCAAAATGTCGGCACCCCGTCTTTCTAGTGTTAAAAACTTTGATGCTTAACTTTTAAAATTCTGTTTTTTTAACATAAAATAACAGGTGGATATCCTAGATATTACAGTGAGGGATTTTTTATAAGTAGCATAGAGGCGTTTTCATGCGATAAAAGTTGACAAGAAGAAGTAAATCCGCATTACATTCTACCGAAGGAGGCTGTCACATTGTATCACTAGCTAAGATATCCTTCCCATTTATAAAACATCTTATTCAGTGATGTAAAATATCACTAAACTCGGCAGCACATTTTAAAATGCATCAATCATTGCTTATCGTCGAAACAAAATGGCAGTTTGACAAACCCTTGACGTTTAAATCAGAAATCGTTTCGTGTGTAAATTTTCCAAGGAATATTTTGGTTTATTTATTAAAAGATTTTTTCTTATGATTAAGGTGACAGTGGACCTTCAAACCTAACTTTTTTTTGTTTTGAATGGATTTGCTTGAAATTTGAATATGTGATTAGTACCATAGATATGTAAAAGTGGTTAAAATTTAATGATGAAATATTAATAATTTAGGAATTATGAATTATTAATTATATCAAAAATTGGCCTAATTAAAAATGTTCCATGCGCATTTCTTTTGCATATAATACGGTAATTTTTATTTACAGGATACCTTATAGAACTAACCATGAAACTTGTTGCTTATTTTAAGCATTCATTAAAAATTTAAAGAGAAAAAATGATAATACTGAAAACACCCTTTTTATTGCGCAAAATACCTATAAATCATCTTTTCAAGTACAAAATTTAGAAGTTCTGAGCTACGAAGCATAATTATCTTCAATAGTATTTATTTTATATACAGTTTAGTATATAAAACTTAAATTTCAAAGCCATACGATAATTAGAAATGCGCCTGGAGCAGTTTGAATATTCGTATGACATGAAAATTTTTATTTTGAGAAAAACACATTTAAAGTTATTGCTATTAGTAACCACATAGCATATAAATGAAATACAAATTCCTATAATTATGAAAGTAATCACAGAAATTAAAAATTATTTTTGCCACACATTCCTACTCGTCAGTAGTTTCACAATTCAATAAAATAAAAAAAAATCGAATCTTTGGACAAATTTCACAATTTTGAAAGTCCACTGTCCCCTTAACGTTTATAATTTTTGTGTTGTTATTACATAAAATGCCCAGGTGAATATCATAGATATTTCATTGAGAGATTTTTATCAGTAGCTTTACAGGTGTTTGCAAGCGATATTAGTTTAACACTAGAAAGACGGCTGCTGTCATTTTGACGATTTCGGACATACTATTGAGCGTTATATCTGCGTTTATGTCCTCAGGCATCCGAAATTTTATGACTTTTTCTAATTTTACGCGAAATGTGCCCACACACTTACAAAATTATATTCGATAGTAAAGAGGGGGAGAATATGTGTTGTATACCTACTAAAACTGAAAGCCGTCGATTTGACGGCAATGTAGAAAACGGGCAGAAATCTTTAAAATAATACCGGAGAAAAATTAGTTACTTTTCGTCTCTTCCCCCGTTTGCAAATAAGAGAAATATTGGCTCTTCGGAAATATTGGTGTTGAAAAATAAGGACTGCACAAATCATGCATCTATTTTTACCGATAAACTATACAAGGTTGTCAGCTCGGCATACCTGTATAAAAATATATCTAAATACATACTAATCTATATATAAAACAGTTCCGTAACTGACTGACTGACTGACTGACTGACTGACATACAACGCACAGACCAAACCGCTGGACCTAAAGGGCTGAAATTTTGCATGGCGATTCTTCTTAGGGTGTAGGGGTGCACTAAGAGAGATTTTTGAAAAATTCTTCTTAGATTTTTTAAAATTAAATTTTTAAGCTGTTTTAGTAACTTTTTTTAAGTTTGCATTTAAAATAATAATTTGAGGGTTATAAAATTTATATCACAAGAGAGATCATAAAAAGTCCTTTAAAATGAAATCTTTTTCGAATCTTTACCTCTATTTTCTGATTTTTGGTGAATTTTTAAAGATTAATTTTTAGAATTTAATTTATTAAATGCTGATTACGTGATTTCTTTTTCTGGTACTTTAAATAAATTTATCGTCACGTGCATAACAACTAAATAGACAAAAAATATTTTTTTTCTTGCTAATGCGGCAGACGATTGGATATTATTTTGTATATAAAAATATCCCTTACGATTTTTTTATAAATATATATATATATTTTCTCTACATCAATTGTACATATTGATCGTCATATTTATTATAAATGTATATATATATATATATATATATATATATATATTTTTTTTTTTTTTTTTGGCATTAATTGCATACATTGACCGTTGCATTTAATTTGAATGTACTCCGTAGCGAAGTGCGGGTTTTTAGCTAGTTTATTATATATTGGTATGAAATAGTTCAAAATATAAAGTATTTAACCATTTAAAAAATTAATATTTTGAATTCTTGGTTTTATTTTTAACCGTCAAAATGACGTCGTTCAGTCTTTTTAGTAAGAAAAAAATTCCCATCTTTCTAGTTTAAAAAATACTAAATCCACATTAGGCAACAGAAAGTTGTTAATATATCAGTACCTAAGATATCTTTGTCGTTCATAAAAATCTTGTTCAATCCTATAAAATGAACAAACTGGGCCATCTCCTTTTCAACACATCAATCCATCCTCTTATCGTCAAAATAAACTGGCAGTTTGACATAACCATAAAGGTTGGACTAAAATTTTTTTTCTTAGGTAAGATTTCAAGAAACAATCTGGTTTACTAAAAGATTTTATACTTAACTGTTATTAATTATATAAAATATTGGCCTAATTAAAAATGTTCCATGCGCATTTCTTTTGCATATAATACGGTAATTTTTATTTACAGGGTACCTTATAGAACTAACAATGAAACTTATTGCTTATTATAAGCATTCATTAAAAATATAAAGAGAAAAAAATAATAATTGTGAAAACACCCTTTTTATTACGCAAAATACCTATAAAATATCTTTTCAAGTACAAAATTTAGAAATTCTGAGCTACGAAGCATAATTATTTTCAATAGTATTTATTTGATGTACAGTTAAGTACATAAAACTTAAATTTCAAAGCAATACGATAATTAGAAATGCGCCTGGAGCAGTTTGAATATTCGTATGACATGACAATTTTTATTTTGTGAAAAACGCATTTAAAGTTATTGCTATTAGTAACCACATAATATCTAAATTAAATACAAATGCCTATAACTAGGAAAGTAATCACATAAATTAACTCATGTATAATTCTATTATTATTACACAAAACGCACAAGTGGATATCCTAGATATTGCAATCAGGGATTTTTATCAGTAGCATAGAGGAAACAGCCAAGCAATAATAGTTCACAGGAATATTATACCAACACTAGTCGGTATCCTTAAAAACATGACGGCTGGATAGTAAATAAATGTACTAATATACAAATTATACTCAACACGTCACTGAGAAATATTTAAAATCATAATATTAAGAATAGAGAAATACACTTTAAATAATTACCATTGAACGCAATAAAAATAAATAGGGTTACTCAACCGCGCCATTATCATACATTTCAATTTATTGGCATCATCACGTAAAAAGCAGTTCAATAAATTCTCGATTTCAATTACGAGGAAAACATCTGTTTATGAATGCGTGGCACATAGCTGGTAAGCTAATTTTAAGCGTATACGAAATGGTCCAGACTCCCGGAAAAAAAGCGCAGACGAAGTACAAAACCAAATTTTCCGTTGCCCGGGGGAAAACTTTGTGAAATTAAACGCAGAATATTCCGTTGTTTGCATATAAAGTGTTAATACTGCTAGGCATCAGAGATATTAGATTCACACAGTTTAATGTTAACCTATGGAAAATTTTTTCCAGTGATTGTACATTTGGATTAAAAGTTTTAATTTTTTAAAACTGTATTCGGTAATAGATAAAGAAATTTTTCCCTCGGATATCTTTTTTATTCTTTAAGAGAAAAAAGAAATATTTTTGATTTTGAATTATGCAGAGGAAAATAGGCTATACACTAAAGCTTGTTTTAGAGCGTTCTTTTTTTGTGAGATCTTTTTTGTGCTATTCTTTTAGCGTGATTTCTGTGTGCATGTGGTATATGTAAAAAATGTCCATGGAAATATATAATACTAGCTGAAAACCCGCACTTCGCTACGGAGTACATTCAAATTAAATGCAACGGTCAATGTATGCAATTAATGCCACAAAAATAAATATATATACAGTGGAATCTCGATCTATCGTTTTTCAAGGGACCGATTGAAATGAACGATAAATGCGGGAAAGCGATAAATGCGGAAACATAACAAAGCAATATGATCGTTGGGACTGGATAAAATGAACGACACATACGGTAAAACGATGGATCCGAAAACGATCGATCGAGATTCCACTGTATTTATAATAAATACGATGATCAATGTATACAGTTGATGTAAAAACAAAACAAAAATATATTTATAACAAAGTTGTAACGGATATTTTTATAGACAAATTATTGTAGAAGAAAATATTTAAATTAAATCTAATAGGATATACTAAAGAATATAGTACAGTCAATATGTTGTGATGATAATTAATAGTTTTGGAAGTGATTAAAGTTAATATTAATATCGGGTATTCAGATAAATAAATTAGTAAAGTAAGTAAATTTTAGTAACGATTGTGCTTTGTTTTAATCAATTTATTAAGCCTCTGCTAAATATATGTAAGGGTTATACTTGTGGTGATCAGATATTAATTGATTTGATTAATGTCATCGCATTTGGAGAAGGTGCGCAAGTTTCTCTAAATGTTTTGACATTGAGAAGAATTAAGTTTGAAATAGATCATCACAGGTTATACCTTATTGTTAATATTGATACATTAATAAGCCTTATTTTGAAATAATTGTGAGGTGTCTGGTACGCTGGTATATTGTTTTTTTTATTGTTTTTTTTCGGTAGCTGGTATACATTCAACATAGTTAATTATTAATTTTAGAGTGTTTTATTTTTGTTTTTTCAATTAATAGTAAATTTTGTATTATGAACCCAAACCCTTGTGTAAGCTGGGCTGGTAGGCAATGTAACGAGATCTCCTCCATTTTCACAGTATTTTCACAGCACATACCCAGGACTACACCGGATAAAGGGATTAACAGAAGTATCCATTTCAAGAAACAACCCCTTTTTTGCAGCTGGCCAAGAGATAAGCGAAACCACCGTTTTGATGAGGGGTAGGCGCATGGATACGCCTGAGATCGCCAAACGCCGAGTTAGTTCCAGAGTTTAAAATAAAAGAAAATAAATCCTGAATTGATGCAAGATCGGAGTTTGAAAATAGGATACTGTACTACCTATCAAATTATAATTCAAGCCCCTCAAATTCTGTTGGTCCGAATTTCCCTGTTAAAATCAAGGAGCGAAGAAGCACTCATTTTCACCCACGAGTAGCCATACAAAGGGGTGAGAAGGTCGTCCAATGGAGATTTGGAGACAGAGAGGGGGAGGCTGGCCAAGAGGCTGGGAGCGGACCCGCAACCCACGATGGAGAGACATGTCTTGATTTTTTTTGGCGGCCGGCACGCTATAGAAATGGCGCTGGCCTGGGGTGCCCCTCATGATTTTTTAAAATAATAGTTTTTTTTTGTGCTGCAGCATTTTAATTGGGTAATATAGTTTTAAATTCCTTTTTTTTTGGTTTACTGAATTTTTCTATAGTTTTACTTTTGTTTTTTTTTCTCATCACTTTTTCATTTAGAAGTTTTTTTTTTTATTTATTCGCCAGCCACTTCACTTATTTGTATTGTTTTTATTGATAATTATTTGTATTATGGAGAGTAGAACTCATTTAAACGAAATTGTATTTATTCAATTGAATTTGGTTGTCAGAATAATGTTAAGAAGATCTGGAGTTAATGAGTTTGTTTGTTATAATGTCAGGGAAATTCTTAAATAAATTGTTATGTTAGTTTGTAAAGTGGTGTCATGTCGGTCCTTGCCTTTTTAGTAAATTTTCTGATTTTCAGCTTTAGGTTTTATTTTTATTTCAGCAGATATGAAGCTTTTTCCTTTAGGTGAGATAATTTTATTTCTAGGTGTTCTCCAAGGTTAAGTAAATTTATTAGATTTAATTTCATTTTTCTTTTGGCTCATTAATCACCACAGTGATGCAGACAGTAATGAACCTAGGGTAATTTATAATTATTATATGTTTATGGGTTATTGCTAAACACAACGCAACTTTACCATCCATCTTAAAATGTCTAACCACTAATGGCCAAATGGCAACTCTTGAAGTAAATTGATTTTAAAGTTTGTAAAGAGTAATTCTAACTTTAATTAATAAGTTAATATAATATATAAGCTTTTAAATACACCCCAATATAAAAATTCAACGCCACAAATATAGTGCAGTTTGAGGAACATAACTTTTACTGTATTTTGATATTTTTTTGGATAATGTCCAATCGTCTGCCGCATTAGCAAGAAAAAAATATTTTTTTTGTCTATTCCGTGGTTATACGCGTGACTATAAATTTATTTGGTCACGCGCACATTTTACACATTAAACACATTTTTCTGGTACTTATCGTGATAAGTACCAGAAAAAGAGATCACGTGACCAGAACTTAATAAATTAAATTCTAAAAACTAATCTTTAAAAATTCACCAAAAATCAGAAAATAGAGGTAAAGATTCGAAAAAGATTTCTTTTTAAAGAAATTTTTATGATCTTTCTCGCGTTTAAATTTTATAACCCTCAAATTATTATTTTAAATTCAAACTTAAAAAAAAATTACTAAAACAGCTTAAAAATTTTATTTTAAAAAATCTAAGAAGAATTTTTCAAAAATCTTTCTTAGTGCACCCCTACACTATCAGAAGAATCGCCATGCAAAATTGCAGCCTGTTAGGTCCAGCGATTTGGCCTGTGCGTTGTATGTCAGTCAGTTACGGAACTGTTTTATGTATATAGATGACTGTAAAGTAAAAAAAAATTAACTTAATTAAGAAAGAAGTTAACTAAATGGGAATTTTAAGTTATTTTAAGCGATTTTTTGTGCGTTTCTTTTCATGCAGTCCCTACGCACCGCATAAAAACAGGTTTGAGTGTATTGTATTTTAAACGCATATAATTTTGTTTGGTGGGCAACATTTCTAAAATGATAGCAGAATAAATAAAAAAAATTGTTTTTCTATTACGGAGTACAATTAAAAAAAAACTTTAAATCCAAGTCGACAGTCATTTTGAAAAATTTTCTCCACTAGTTAATACTGCGATTAATTATACCGTTAATAATAGCGAATCCAATAGGGGTATTAACCAGCAGCATTAGGCAGAACCACATTTACAGGCTCTCTTTAACATTACCTAGTTTAACTCAAATCTCTATCATACTGCGTTAGAGAAAATTTACACTTCCCGCTCCTCAAAACTGAACGCGTACACGGGTGGCCGTAATCGAATAGAAACAACCACTCACCCTTTTCTATTAAAATCGAAAGCTAATCACTCAGATTCAAGGTCACTTTGATGTGGACCTAAATAAGGTTCTGCATGGTTTTCAAGGTCCATGCCTCCCAGCTATACGAGAGAGGCAGCTGGGCACCAAAGACATAGCTTGTTAACGCTCACGTAAAATAAGGTACGTCAGCTTGTGATAAATGCGTGCGACGTGCGATTATGAATCACGTGAGTGGAACGGTACGGAATCACGTTTCCTTGTAAAAGCTGCACTCCCGATCGCGATAGTTCTGCTATGTACATTGTAAAAAATGAAATTCTGTTTTAGGCATATTGCAAAAAAAGGGTACATTACTTGGAGGATAAGACAAAACGTTTAAAGATACAAAAGTGGGATACCCATAACAGGTAAACTCGCTAACCATAAACATTATACCCTGAAACAGGTACATTTTTTTAACCTGAAGTAGCACTCCGTTTTTGTAGAGTAAGGGCTTGTTCACATAGGAGTCCGTTGCGTAGCGTTAAGGAAAAGATGACGTTGAGACGAAAATAAACCAATCATAGGCGGTAAAAATTTCATTGCTAAACTTTTTAACGCCTATGATTGGTTTATTTTCGTCTCAACGTCATCTTTTCCTTAACGCTACGCAAAGGACTCCTATGTAAACAGGCCCTAAGAATTGACATGGTTACTCTTTTGCGCAGTGTCGAATGAAGCATTTGGTAGCCCCCAAAGTGCAATCTATTTATAAATATTTATAAATATTATTTATTAATATTATTTACTTACGGAATCACGTTTCCTTGTAAAAGATGCACGCCCGATCGCGATAGTTCTGCTATGTACATTGTAAAAGTGAAATACTGTTCTAGTCATATTGCAAAAATGGATACATTACTGGGAGGATAAGACAACACGTTTAAGATACAAAAGTGGGATACCCAAAACAGGTAATCCCGCTAACTAGAAACATTACACCCTAAAACAGGTAGACTTTTTTAACCTGAAATAGCATTTTGTTTTTGTAGAGTAGGAATGGACATGGTCACTCTTTTGAGCAGGGCTGCCCAGAGACTTTACGGGGCCTGGGGCAAACTTCTGTTGGGGGCCCCAAGAAAAATAAAAAATGGAAAGAGACGAAAACACACATTCAAATTAAGTTACACATACTTAAAATTTTATTACAGGAATGATTAGCATAGTTGTTATATTTCATTGCACTACTCTCTTGTTATATTCTCCAATAAATATCATATCTTCCATCCACAAAGCTTTTTTGATATCTATTTTAGTAGTTAGTACTGTCTTCAATTTATTAGAGAGAATGTAATTTTTTAGCAGTTAGGACTAAACAGTTATATTTTTCATTAAAACTAAATCGCTTATTTTTCAGAATACTATTTTGGAGCAAGAGAAATCTAATTAATATAATAATTTACATTTTTTTAAAAATTTTATTTATTTATTTATTTATTTATTTTTTTTTTTTTTGGGGGGGGGGGTCCTTTTTTCAGGAGATTATTTCGATACAAGTTTCAGATACAAGTTCGATACAAGTTTCAGAATTTTCTTTTGGATGAAATCTAATAAATTAATTTTTTTTTTTTTGGGGGGGGGGGAGGGGACCTCCGGCAGCTAGGGGCCTGAGGCAAAGTGCTCCAGTTGCCCCCCTCTCTGGGCGTCCCTAGCATTTTAGAAGCATTTAGAAGCCCCAAAGCACAATCTAGTTTTCAGGCCCCCTTGTTCTAAATAATATTAATAAACATTATTTATTACTCAAGGGGAGAGTACACCATTGACTTCCGAAAAATGTTAGAAAACTGACTAAGATTTCATAACTTTTTAACAAATTAACCAATGATGGAATTTCAATGAAAAATTCTGGATTGTTACGTGAAACATAACTTGTAACAAAGTATCAGATTGATGTAAATTATTTTAATTAATTAGGAAAACTTAACTAGTACCGTAAACTCTTGACTATAATACACACGCGTGTATTATAGTATATTTGAAAATGTGAAAAAGAAGCCCTGTGGCGTAGTGGTTAAAAGCGTCAAACTGCCATCCCACAGGTCCAGGGTCCAACCCTGTGACTGGTCAAGGTCGACTCAGCCTTTCATCCCTTCAGTGGGTCGATAAAATGAGGACCAAGCATGCTTGGGAACTAAACTTTGGGGGCCCCACGTCAGGTTGACCACCTGACTGAGACATATGCTGTATGGCACCCCAAGCCCACGGTTACGAAAGCGGAGATGGGTACCGCCGGCCCTGGTCCACATCGGACTGTTGCGCCGTGAGTTTAAGTTAAAATGTGAAAAAAAAGTGCGTAAACTCAAGATTTTACCGTATGTTGTTTTTCTGTTTTCATAATTCGCATTCGTCACTACGCGCATGATAACTTATGTAAATTTTAATTTATTAACATGAAACACAGTTTAATTTAAAGAAAACATTTAGCTTAACTTACTCACCTAAAATCTTTTACGTACCTTCATTTTTAATATTTAGGATTAACAATTACCGTAAAATCTCGACTATAATACGCGTCCGAGTATAATACGCATGCTTGATTTTGCCGAAATTTTCGGGAAAAAATTTAAATTCGACTATGATACGCACCCATAACTTTTCAATACTTTATTTAAAAATAGCACAAATATTTATTAGCAGAAATAAAATTTATAATAAAACAAGACGAAAACATTAAATTCAGTAGAAAAAACTTAAATATTTATTCAAAACAAACAATACTGTAAAATTATCTGTCTTAATCACTTTCACTAGAATACAGCTCATCTATTGTTGTTGCGTCCATGTCATAACTCTTGGTGCCGTCTTAATATATATCACCATCATCATCCTCGTTTGATGAAAACTGCCCATCCTCCCATAATATCTCGTTCTTACTGCCGTCTCACGTTTAACAATTGATAATTTTTCTGCTGCCGTATAGAACCTTCTTAAAGAAAAATTGAGGAAAATAATAAAAATATAATAATAATTTTTTTCCTCTTGCAACAACCGGGAACTATTACTATTTCAAGGGACCTGTTATTAAACGGACGCGTGTGCTATAGGAACTGTGAGTTCCGCTTGTTTAAAAGAAATACCTGCTTAGTAAACGGGTGGATGAATCACGGAGTGCAGATGCGCTCGCACCCGTGTTGTGACAATGTGTTACAGCTGCTGTACGTTCGTTTATCCAATGTTTAAAACTACGCTTTTTTTGTACGTGAGTATAATACGCACCCTCATTTTTGCGGATTAAAATGTGAAAAAAAAGTGCGTATTATATTCCAGATTTTACGGTAGTTAAAACAAATGTTTTACAAAAATTTTCTCATTAAACATTTTGTAAAATTTTTATTACCTAATAAAACTTTAAGCTTTTATGTCATTTCATGCAAAAAATTAACATTAACGTGTGTAGACAATTTTACGCGCATTTATCTCGAAACGTTTTAGAGATATTATGCGAGAAAAGTCAG
Organism: Dolomedes plantarius; assembly: GCA_907164885.2. Lineage (NCBI taxonomy): Eukaryota > Metazoa > Arthropoda > Arachnida > Araneae > Dolomedidae > Dolomedes > Dolomedes plantarius. Next base: position 71,030,662 of record OU015490.1, read on the forward strand.
AGAATCACTTTTTGAGATAAATGCATTTAAAGTTAAAATTATGTTTAAAAAATCACTGTTTGTATGTTCACAATTATTTCAATATCTTATGATGCCATTGTCGCATCACAAAAAGAGTGATACCAAATTGTTCAAAATAAAACCGGGTTTCAATCTATATATATAAAACAGTTCCGTAACTGACTGACTCACTGACTGACAGACAACGCACAGACCAAACCGCTGGACCTAAAGTGTTGAAATTTTGAATGGCGATTCTTCTTATAGTGTAGGGGTGCACTAAGAAAAATTTTTGTAAAATGTTTCTTAGATTTTTTCAAATTAAATTTTTAAGCTGTTTTTGTAACATTTTAAAGTTTTTAAAAAATAGTAATTTGAGGTTTATAAAATTTATATCACGATAAATATCATACAAATTCCTTTAAAATGAATCTTTTTCGAATATTTACCTCCATTTTCTGATTTTTGGTGAATTTTTAAAGATTAATTTTTAGAATTTAATTTATTAAATTCTGATCACATGAGTTATTTTTCTAGTACTTTAAATTAATTTATTGTCATGTGCTTAACAACGAAATAGATAAAAAAAATTTTTCTTGCTAATGCTGCAGACGATTGGACATTATCCAAAAAATATTAAAATAGAATAAAAGATATTATGTTCCTCAAACTGTACTATATTCTTTAGTATGTCCTATTACATTTAATTTGAATATTTTCTTCTACAATTTTTTGTCTATAAAAATATCTCTTACGAATTTATATATATATATATATATATATATATATATATATATATTATTTTACATCAATTGTATACATTGATCGTCGTATTATATATATATATATATATATATATATATATATATATATATATATATATATATATATATATATATATATATATATATTTGTTTTGGCATTAATTGCAGACATTGACCGTTGTATTTAATTTGAATGTACTCCGTAGTGAAGTGAGGGGTTTTCAGCTAGTCTATCTATATATCTATGTATATATCATCTATATCTATCTCTCTCTCTCTCTCTCTCTTTCTCTGTATATATATATATATATATATATATATATATATATATATATATATTCAACAATATCGCATTTATTAAAAAAATCACAATTTTACTTACTTGGGTTGGTAGTAGCAAAATTTTAAGTTAAAAGCTAACATTGTAGTAGTCTCCACATTCTCTTCCTCAAGTCTTTAGCAGTAAGCAAATTTTGAGAGATCTCTCATTTAGAGACCGTGGATGGTCTTAGATAAGAAATTATGTTAATAAATCGTTACTATTATTACCAAATTTCGCCTAAAAAGCCGTTTATCACCGAGTTTTCGCCGAAAAGTAGTAAAAAAATAATTTTCGCTTTTATTCGCTGATATCGGCAAATTTCGCATTTATTCGTATCCATTTCGTAAAATTACGTATCCCTAACTATAATCCACCACTGCTACTGTGATAAAGAATTTCGAACTAAAGTCGTTTTACAGAAATTATACGAACTCATTAATCATATATGTATGCAGGGCGTTTAGATTAAGTAGTATGTCCAAACGTGGTATGACCTAAAATGGTATGTCGAAACTCAATATACAGCAGGAATGGCTAATAGTGTGACTCGCTTTCATTGCGGCTTTATTCACTTTTTTGTGCCCCTTGGTTCAATAATCAAAATAGCCAAAATAAACAAGCCAAAACAAGCCAAACAAATAGCCAAAATAGCTTTATTGCGAATTACCTCCATTTATGGTACAACTTAGAGCTATCAATCCTTGTATAGTATCTACAAATAAGCATTTGGACGCCCATGCAAATGACGATATCCGCGGTCCTGATATATGTCACACCCTCTGCCGTTAACTATCGTGCAGGAAACAACATTGGCATTAGTCGCATGCAAGATGCCACGAAGTGCAAAGTTATCTGATTTCGAGAAAGATGTAATCGTCGGGTATCAGAGAAATGACCGATCCTTAAGGGACATATCTAGCGAGCTGAACTGCCCAAAATCGACAGTGGCCTATGTGATTCAGAAGTGGAAGGTGAGCGGTGATTGTCGGAATGTGCCCCGAGTCGTCAGACCCACGAAACTGGGAGATAGAGACCGACGGGTGCTGTCCAGAGATATTCGGAAGAACCGCACCCGACCACATACTTCAGGAGTTTCAACAGGCATCCGTAAGGAAGTATTTGAAAAAAAATATTCTGGTGTTTGTTGCATAAAGTTTTCAATAAATAAATAAAATCAGCAGTAGATTAAGTATTTATTTGAATTTACATTTAACATGTCCCTGAAATGTATTCGCCTTCAATTTAATATTGAAAAAACTAAATTTCTACAAAGAGAGCCCCGAGTTTCTAAACTCATTCCCAACGTTGTCGCAAACGTAAAAAGTTTGGGAATCACTGAGTTATACATTCATGCATTAGTTTCACAAATATAATATCCCACTAGTTTAATGTTTATGGTGCTGTCTTTTTCTATTGTTATGAACATAAAAGTATAGGAGGTATTGTTGCTTATATACATTAACTATACTGTCTAATTTATATGCGGCCCACAAAGCCAAAAGGTTGGTGGACACCCATGATCTAGAACCAAATAACTCTTTTAGCAGGTAAAATTTCCTATTATCAAACTTCAGATTAAAATGGGCATTTGCAGTTACTTTGACAAACATCCTTTTAATTTTTCTTATTTCACGTTTAAATGTATATAATTTTTATTTTATTGTTTGTTATAACAAAAATATTTTTCCCGCCTTGTCCTTTTCTAGGCTTTCTATAACTCTTGACCCTATGGAACAAAGCCGAATTTGCTTTTGAAATTCGAATTGACCTTAATTTTTTTATTTATTTCGAGTTTTTTTTATTCTCTCATGCTTCTATTGTTTTCTATTGCACGCTTATCTTTGGTTTAGAAAAGAGATGTAATACTCAATCTATTTTTCCTAAATGGATTAAACCGGATAAACTGTCTTTTAAAAAGTAGCCGGTCACTTACCTATCATTATACGAATGACCCTTTCTTTCTAAATTTGGAAGTGCAATACATGCTCATGTTTCTAAAAAGAAAAAGAAAATTAAAAAATTTCCATAAACGTTTAAGTATTCCACTGCAATAAAGCTGTTTTTAAGAGTCTTTTCAAACTCCAATTTAAGTTTAGCGTGACTGAAAAATCGCACTTTATTATCATGTCCGTGACGTTAGTCTTTCTGATAGAACTGACTTAAAAGAAATTATGGCCAAAATAATGAAGCTGTATTTAACTATTTCTTCCACCCAGTTTTTATTTTTCTTTGTTATAATTGGAGGGTTCAGAGTTAAAGTGAACCAAGTCCATTTTTTTTGTCATTTCGTACTGCCATGATGCAATAAAAACATCATATTTCAATGTGGTAGTGAACCAAACCCGTGATATTAGTTTTACGTTGCTGAAGAAGAACGAAAAACAAAAGTCAACGATTAATTAACACAGTGGTTTAACATTTTCTCATAACTGGCGTTCGAATGGCAAGATCTGGGTCTGTCGTCTACCTGAAGAACGCCTCCTACTAGAATGCATTGTGCCTACAGTAAAGTTCGGGGGAAGGATAATTATTGTCTGGTGGTGTTTCTCCTGGTATGGACTGCTACCCTTGGTCCCAATTCATAGTAAGCTCAACGCAGACGCCAACTGCACTGTTTTGGATGACAGTGTTCTTCCTACGTTGTGACAGTTTTACGGGTTGGACCCATGTTACTTCCAGGCCAATAATGCCAGATGTCATATTGCGAGGTCCACCATGGATTGATATGGTGACAATGGAGTTAGCCTACCCAAATCCTAGACCTGAACCCAGGGCCGTTCCAACCCGGGGGTGCCAGGGGTGCGGGGCACATGGGCGGCAAGTCAAGGGGGGCGGCATGTCAGCCGTCCGGTTGAAAAAAATTTAAAACTAATTTATTAGTAAAATAATCAATATAAAAATATCATTGTGCAAGGTAACTACTTAAAGTTAAACATGCATTTAACAAGTATAACTGGAAACCATATTTGTTTTAAAAACGCTGCTCCACGTCGCAACCAGTTGGGAAATACATAGTTCGTTTTTGTTTTAACTCATCATCCCATCAAATCGCGCCGCATCGCCGGCATCTCTTCGGCGCGGGTGGTTTTTGTCAGGTTGCAGGAAAATTCTCGTTTATGCCCTGAGCGTATAGATACAAGCACCGGGATAATTTGCACTATATTAATTTTGAACGTGTCCATCTCAACAACTGAAAAACAAAGCTTTTTGTCTCGAATTTTTGTGCTCGATTTTGTGATTGCTGACTAATAAAAATATTTTAGATGTAAGTAAACTTGATATTCTTTCTTTTGCGCGGTTAGCGGTTCGAAATTGAAATAATACATTTATGGTTTGATATTTGTTTAAAAAAAACAAAAAAACTAGGATTCATTACTTAATTCTATTTTAAATTTTTTTTTTATTTTGCAAATGTTAAACATATACTACAGGAACAAGTGTAAACTTGGATTTTTGAACTGCATCACCTTATTTCTTTAACAGGTGCGTGGAATATGGCAAATTTTTCAGAATCGGGAAAATACGATTTTTTTTCTATTAAAGTAAACGTAAATCCGTATCTGTCAACTAAAACGAAAAAACAATGTAAAACAACTTGAGTGTTTTGACAGGCCCAACCATATCTTGTTTAAATCAAGAATTTGCTTTTATTGTTTTTCATTAATTTTCCTTACTTACGTCTAGGAAAATTCAAATCGAAATAAATGTCATTTGACACCATGTTTAAAACAGTACCTTCTATCTGTTCAATATCATTCTGGCAGTTAATTCTTAATGTCTTCGGCAAATTTGCTAAAGTTCCCAATGTACTGTAAATGATAAGTTAATATGGTTATTTATTTTTTAAACTATCATATTAAATTTCCAGGATAACATTGAAAATCTTCTCAGTAGCTATTTTTAAAATTTGATAAACAAAGAATGATTAATGGTTGATGATCAAAGCGAATGAAAAGTCAACGAAATTCATTACATAGGGTTATTAAATTTTAATCGAAATTAATAGTCCATGATCAAAATAAAAGAAAAGCTAACATAATGTAAGACATTGGATTATTAAATTTTAATTGAAATTAATGGTTCGGTATCAAAATCATAGAAAAGCCAACATAATTTATAACAGGACTATTAAATTTTAACTGAAATTAATGGTTCGTGATCAAAATCATAGAAAAGCCAACATACTTTACGACAGAGGATTATTAAATTTTAGTCGAAATTATTGATTCACCATCAAAATCAAAGGAAAGCTAACATAATTTACGACATTGGATTATTAAATTTTAACTGAAATTAATGGTTTGTGATCAAAATCAAAAGAAAGACAACATTAACAATGATAAAAAATCAAAGAAAATCCAACATAATATGACACTGAACTACTGGAAAGCATGATCAAATAAAATATAGGCATCAGAAAATCAAAGAAAATATAGGCATGAGATCAACGATTTTGGGAGTTGAGTTTGATGGTACCACGATCAAATTATACATTAACTCGCGGTACCATAATTTATTTTCAAAACAACATCTTTGGAATATTGCGTCGAATATTCAGATTACATGCATTAGAGAACTGCATAGAATTCAAATAACAACCCTCATTACATGAAGGTTTACATGCAGATGATGCTTACAAATCAAGAAAGGTTTTTACAAAACTACATGAAAATTACTGCAGCATGTCAGTAATTTCATACATCAGACGAAGCAATATTTTTTTACCCTATAAATATGGGGCAATACCGGGACGATGGCGTAATTAGGAAATAGGAAGAAGCGGTAAACTGTGAAATGTTCGCCAAAGTGCGAAGGAGTTCACATAAACCCCAATTTGCGGGTTCCATAGAGCTGGCTGCCGAGGAAATCGAAATCCATTGAAATTATGCACGGTTCCTTAGCTGCAGAAATTGCTGTTAAATATTTATGTAGACGATCGTTTCGGAAAAGATAAAAACAGCGGTTTCGGAAATCTAAATGTGAGATGGAAAAGCCTTGGCCTGAAATGGGGTGACCACTGATTTTTCTTTCTTTATTGTGTACTGTTCTCAGCGGCGAAAAAAAGTACTGACCTGCAGTAAAATTTCTTTGTCTATAAGGAGGAAAGAAATGACCACTGGTTGTTGTTTTTTAAATTATACTCATTCTTGCAGATTGTTTATTTCCTAGTACAAACGAAATTACATTAAGGGGACAGTGGACTTTCAAAATTGTGAAATTTGTCCAAAAATTCGATTTTTTTTTATTTTATTGAATTGTCAAACTACGGACGAGTAGGAATGTGTTGCAAAAAGAATTTTTAATTTATGCGATTACTTTCCAAGTTATAGGCATTTGTATTTAATTTAGATATTATGTGGTTACTAATAGCAATAACTTTAAAATGTGTTTTTCTCAAAATAAAAATTTTCATGTCATACGAATATTCAAATTGCTCCGGGCGCATTTCTAATGATCGTATTGCTTTGAAATTTAAGTTTCATATACTTAACTGTATATCAAATAAATCTTAATGAAAAAAATTATGCTTCGTAGCTCAGAATTTTTAAATTTTGTACTTGAAAAGATGATTTATAGGTATTTTGCGCAATAGGGTAATAGTGCAAAGGGTGTTTTCACTATTATTATTATTTTCTCTCTATATTTTTAAGGAATGCTTAAAATGAGCAATAAGTTTCATTATTAGTTCTATAAGGTATCCTGGAAATAAAAATTACCATATTATATGCAAAAGATATGCGCATGGAGCATTTTTAATTAGGCCAATTTTTGATATAATTAATAATTCATAATTCATAAATTATTAATATTCCATCTTTAAATTTTAACTACTTTTACATATCTATGGTACTAATCACAAATTCAAATTTCAAACATATCCATTTAAAACAAAAAAAGTTAAGTTTGAAGGTCCACTGTCCCCTAAAAGCTTTAAAATCCAAAAATCAGTATTTTTTTTTTGTGTCTGCGGGTGCAAGGAAAGTTTCAGGTATTTGATTGAATTTCATAAATTTCTTGAAGGTTAAGTACACTAAAACGTTGTTTATCCGGACTAACTGGGACCATAGGCAATCCGGATAGTCGGAAATCCGCATAATCCGGGTAATATGGGTAATAAAGAAAACAAAATCCTTAACCAAGCACACTTACCGTTTATTACGATAATAAACATTGTTTTGTAACAAAATTACATAGTATTGTTTACAAGACATTAAAAAATATAGAAATAACGTGTCAAATAATTTCTTTACAAAGAATTGGTAAGTCTAGTAAAGCTTTCTTAAACTCAACATAAAGCATTTTATTACCATAATTTTCAGTACAGTCTATGCAGGAACTGTACATTTGAATCAAACTAAAAAGCGAATATTTGGCTTACTTGTAGTTACGTTCTTGCTATCATAGTTAAAAATTATCTAATCTGAACATTAAATAAAAATTATGTCTACAAATCTGATCCGTATTATCTGGAGATCCGGATAAACGAGAGCCGGATAAACGAGAGCCGGATAAACGAAGTTTTACTGTACTATGAACTTCTATATTGGCAAATATTAACTTTTAATTTCATTCTAAACATAGAAATTCCCCAAGCCGTTCCTTTAGACCAGAAGTTTGCAACGTGTGGGTAGTCAACTACCGTTGAATCATAAGAGGGTTTTGAGTGGGTTTGAAAATATTCAAACTATGCAAATTCCTTGCATGTTCATTATGATGAGTTTGCTCATCGAGACAACGAGTGGGTTGCAAAATATGATCTGTCTAAAAGTTTGAGAGCCAGATCTCTAGACATAAATATTAGCCTTTCAGAAGCCAAATCGGTTCAATCCACTTTTTGAATTTTTTTGAAATTTTAGTATCAAAGCATTTGATGGACTCTGAACTTTTTACATTCATAATAGTTTTCCAAATTAATAAGGATAAACAACTCTCAATGACAAAACTTCTTTTGGCCATCGAATGATAAGTAACTTTTTTAGGAAGCTAATTGTTGGATATCATTAACCGATGACGTCATTCACCATCGAATTTTATAATTTAAGTTTCTTTCTTTGGTTTTGCTAAAGTGGCAATGCTTATTTTCCCCCCCATCCGTCGACCAATTAGAACTAATCATGTCATGTATAAATACTGGATTGCCTTATTTTTTTCCCCTCTCCAGTTTTTGTTGCTGTATTTCATCAAAATGCTTTTACCCGTGTGCTTACCGAATAAAAGGTAATGTTTTTTATTTTACCTGCTGTCTGATTTAGAAGTTTTAATATTCATAACAAGGCGTTTTGCCTTTACCAATCCAGCCACATCCATAATCTAACGTAAATCAATAATGCCATTCAAACGCAGAATCAAGTATTTGATGATAACGGAAAATCGTTTAGTGTTGTTTCACCCCCCCCCCCCCCCAAAAAAAAGTAAAACAAATCTGCCAGTGACAATCTAACTGCTGCAGAAGTAAGTACCGTAAAATCTCGACTATAATACGCACCCGAATATAATACGCATGCTTGATTTTGCGCGAAATTTTCGGAAAAAATTAAAATTCGACTATAATACGCACCCGCAACTTTTCAATACTTTATTTAAAAATTGCATAAATATTTATTAACATAAATAAAATTTGTAAATAAAAAGAAGCGAAAACGTCAAATTCGGTAGAGAAAAAAGCTTAAATTGTTAATTCAATACAAACAATACTGTCAAATTATCAGTCTTAATCACTTTCCCTAGAATACAGCTCATCTATAGTTGTTGCGTCCGTGTCATAAGTATTGTTGCAATCGTAATATATATCGCCATCGTCATCCTCACTTGGCGATACGAACTGTGAGTTCCGTTTGTTTAAAAGGAATACCTGCTTAGTAAACGGGTGGAGGAATCAATGAGTGCAGATGCGCGCGCATCCGTATGGCGGCAATGTCTTACAGCTGCTGTACGTTCGTTTATCGAATGTTTAAAAATGTTTATTTTTCTACGCGAGTGTAATACGCACCCTCAATATTGCGGACTAAAATGTGAAAAAAAAGTGCGTATTATACTCTAGATTTTACGGTAATTGTGAATTGTTAAACAATTATTTCAATTGTTTTCTGTAGGGAAAAAAAATCTTGAAGACTGAATTGGATTTTTTTTTCTTTTTTCGCTTGACAAATCGGTATGTCCCTTGGTCACGTAAATATGTTGTTGTTGTTTCTAACGCCCCCTGGTTGGAGGTTCCATTCACCAGGTCCTAATAGGCAATTGGGCTGATAGGGGTGGCTCCTGTTTAGAATTAGCACCACAAGGGTCGGGGCCCTACTTGGCTAAATGACCGGTTCCGTAATTTTGAACTTAGTCAAGCGACGAGATCGGAACACTTGACCCCACACCTCAAGAGGTAAATTTGAGAACTTGGAGGACATTGCAGCCACGACCTATTTTACGTGCCCCGGCCACCATTAGTGAACACGGTGGTGGATTTGCAGCGATGAGCAACGAACCAGGGACGTTCAGATCACTGGCCTGCTGCTCTTGACAAACTGGGCCACCGCGCCCTCACTGTCGAATTATTATTACGCAAAATTTGTAATAATGATAACGATGAATCCAAAGATATTCTACATTATAGATTTTATATGTCGTCAGATAATAGTTACATCGGCAATAATACATTCTATAACGTTTATTTGAATTTGCATTTTCAGAGGAATTTTTTAAAAAAACGATGTGTATTATTTTATCACTTTTCTCCACTTTTAGTTTTATGGACTTAACCGATTTGGCAAGTAAGCGGCTCATATCATGAAAAGAAGGGCTAAAGTTTTTTCGTAATTAGTTTTTGAGATTTTAATATTTTTCTCTTTCGTGTAACGATGTAAATAGAAAACTAACTTCGAAACATCTGCTTCTCAGACGAAAGCATCTGGTGACTTTTTTACATTATACGCTTAAATTATACGCCTTTTTTTATCTTATTCGTCAATCCAAGGACATAAATATTCCTTTTTGAGTAATCATCTGTTTGTCAGGCGTCTACCGACTATCGTAGGCAGTACGAGTTAAGGCCAGTTGCCATACAGAATTCGCTAACCTCTATGTTTTTCAATGGAGTCAATTTTTCCAATGATTACTGAATTGGATTTAATTTTAATTTTTTTTTACTGAGTAATAGAGAAAGAAATATTTTCCTATTAGAATAAAAGAAAACATTTTAACGCCTAACGACTTGTTAAGGCTAAAGATTGAAATGGAAAAAGTTGTTGGGGATACTTTAAACTATGACGGATCAGATAACCTTAAAATCACCTTACACACAAATTTTAAGGTATGTGCATATTCCGTAATATATGGTTATACTGATTATAATTTAAAATAATTAAAAGTTGCAAGTCTTTGCCAGAATGCTTTCATGAACACGTCATTATTTACTTTTTTACATTAATATAAGTTTAGATCAGGCGTGTCCAACCCTCTTGCTCGGGGGCAGCATTTAGCCCTCGATAGCTAGTAATGCAAACACCAGAAGATCGTAAACTGTAAAAGATTTATCTTCCCGGAGAAAAATATCCCTCCCCTTACAATCCCGCTTTTTTCATATCACCGCTTTTTCCTGCATACATACATTTATGAACAACTATTTTCAAAGACGGACGATTCGTTGATTAAAATTTGATAAATTTCGGGTGGATTCTTTGAGAGATCACTAATTATTGCAACCACGCCCGTGCATTAGTTTCACAAAAACAGGCTCAAACATTCCTCCAGTTTTATGTTAATGTTACCTCCTTTTTTAAGTTATAATAAAATTAAAAAAAAAGAAGAGAATCTTTGTTACTTATTACCATATTTTTATTAACTCGCTTTCTTGTTTGTTTGTTTGTGGGTGTGTTTGTCCAGTACAAATCTTGCAATCGATTTTTAACTAACTTCCCGACTAGCTAGACATTTGAAACTTTTATAATAGCTCAGAACACGATGACAATGCATTTTTAAATAATTTTAGCCAACTTTAAGCAGTTTTGAATGCGTTTTCAGTTAATTTTGTTTTGTAGACTGATGCAGCCATCTATCGGCCGAAAAGTTAACATATATATTTATTATATAGGTTAACTTTTCGTATATATATATATATATATATATATATATATATATATATATATATGCCAATATATATATATATATATATTGGCATTAATTTCATACATTGACCGTTGTATTTACTTTGAATGTACTCCGTAGTGAAGTGCGGGTTTTCAGCTAGTATATACATATGTATTGCTGATAAATGCGAAATTTTATAAATTGTAATTTCTTTTGTGAAATCTCAATATATTTTATGCGAAATTTACGTACCCCTAGTCTTTAATAGTGATAAACGTCAACATTCAACTGTTCAGTACAAAATAAACTACCAAAAATTACCAAATTAAAAATAAAATTTTTTTTTAAATAAAGAAAAACTGCCGGATCTTCATTGAAACATCTGCCATCATACGGGGAAAAACAGAATCCAGAGATGTACGTCTGCTGCCATTTACTATTGCCATAACTTCGAAGATCCGATATCTGAACTGACGCACCATCTAACAAGCGTAATCGATGACTGTTGCACTAGCATTTATATCACTGATATGTGTTAAATTGGTATTTGTCCCGGGGTATCTAGATCTAATCTCGCAGCAGTAATACTCAAGTTCGATACGGAGAAACCAGTAAGGATGTTTCGGAACCTTGTTTTTCACTTCATACGAGTGAACATACTCCAGAATCATAATTGACTTTTAAACAAAATGTTGCTCAGGAGTTATTCTGGGGTTTCACAAAGGACCATTTATCGCCGTTCATGAATTTCTGCCTCAATGGGGAAACATTTTAATTACTTACATCCTCATCGCGCCATTGTTTATGATCGAGCCGGTAATTTGTAATTGCCTTTAATGGTTTAGTATCGTGGAAAAATACACGGGTATGTTTGTTTGTTTGCTCTTGAAAAGGTTATGGTCACGGAAAAACGTTAGAACAGTTACTGAATAGCACAATGCAGTGATTGTTTCGCAACCCGTTTTTCAAATTTCTAGCAAATGTGCTTTAGATCACGCTAGAGGAAAATATATATGTTAGAAAAGGTCTTGCTAGCCGCATACGGGGCAATAGCTCCGTTCATTTTCCCCTTCATGAATACTAAAGAACATGTATGTAAAATTAAAAATAATTATTTTTGATAAAGAGCTGACAGATTGAGGTTTGCTGTGGAGATCCGGTTGTTGTAGCATGAATTATCACTCAGATCCGCCGGTATCTTAAATAATGTATAAATTTCCAACACATAACTATAAATTATCGTAATTTCATATTAACCTAGCTTCTTGGAACCAATGCGTGAACTCTTAAAGGGCAAGATAATATAAAAGTTACTTTGTATATCTTTAAAATCCATGAATTTCCATGAATTTTTTTATCACTGCATAATCATATTATTTTATTGTGTCTGAACTACTAGAATTATTTCAATCACTGCCCATTTTGTTAATTTTTCAGGGGTAAATTAATTCAAAATTTTAAGGAAATTTTTAGTATAATTTGAGCAGTTTTTAAAAAATTGAAAAAATGTTTTAATGTTGAATGTTTTATGTTCAATTGTATTTTGAATTATTTGTTTTTAATATAAAACAGGAATTATATTTTTAAGGGTAAAATTAATTTCATAGTTCTGCTCGCAAGCCAGTATACTATAAAAATACTTAAAAAACAAGGTATATCTAAAGCATTTAAAAAAAATTATTTAAAATTATTTTTAGAGTTGAAAATTTGTTTATTGAAATAAATATATGAATTTATCATATACATAAAATTTGGAAAAATTGGGAGTAAATTGAAATAGTTACAAAGAGTCAAAAAGTATGAAAATATGCCTTATTTCCTCGACTTAAGGGTCGTAAGTCCCCTTAACATCACAAAATGCAAAAATTATTATTTAAACTTAGTAAGTGTTGTTGAAAGTTTGCGCGCAGTGTATCAGTATAAATTTGAAATTTTCAGAAAATACACTCACTTCTTACTTCATAAATAAAATTCTTATTTATTTGTAAAAGAAAAAAATGTTGAAGTTCCAACAAACAGCAAAAATTCTCTTTTCAACTTGTGTAAAGGTGATGACTCCCCACAAATTTATAGAGTTATATACAATACACAGATGAACTGAACTTTTGATAAAGCTAAAGGAATTCAGTCTACTAGCGATACAAATCAACTTTTAGAGATATTAAGGTTTACGAATTTAAGGGCGTCCAGGACACAAAATTGTTCGAATTTTCGAAAAAAAATTTATTCATTAAAAATTTCTGTGTTCTTTTACGGTCTTTTCTGTGACGTTTGTCATGTTTCTATCTTAATTAGAACAGGAGAAATTATTATTTTTTTTCAGCAACATTGTAATAGTAGCCAATCAGTGTTTAAACCTGTGTGTTTTTCAGCATGATGGGTTTTTTCCCCAATTCTCGTCTTTAAATTGTTATAAGTCAAGAACCGTAAAAGACAAATACTTGAAACTTGTAACATGTCTTTCTCAAGTATTTTACTTTAATTTTGATTCAGCAAATTTTAAAAAAATATTTACTTTTGAATATATGATTTTTTAAATATAAGTTACATAATTTTTTGTGTAATTTTTAATCTAAATATTTTTAATTTTTTTTAAAATTAATATTTTTGAAAATGGTGAATCAAAATTAAAACTTATATATTTCTATTTAATTAAATGAAAAATTTTTGAAATTCGACAAATATTTCGAGTTATAACGATTTTAAATTACCCCCTTTTATTAAAAATTAAAAATTTTTAAATTTTTTAAAAACTTTTTGAGAAGTTTTATGATGTGGTTCTGTTTACAAATTATATGGTTAACAATCACAAAAAAATTTTAACTCAATAAATAATTTTTTTTTCGAAATGTGTCCCGGACCCCCTTAATTTAAACAGAATTTTAAGCCTCGACATTACTAATAGATTAACTTAGCGTAAAAGATTAACTCGACCTCCATTTTCAGTAAAATATATCTAAATAATTAAAGAAATTGCAATAGAATATTAATAAAACTTGCATTTTATTTCCCTTGTGAAAAAAAAATCCTGCTACATTCTTTTCTTTGCTATCTCTGCTGTTATCTTTTTGGATTCAGTTTCATTTTATCACTAACCTTTCTCTCTTTTGTAAAGTATTGATAGCACCCAATCGGATAATTGATATAATTTAATGTACAATGTTCTTAATTTCTTTCTGTATCCTTATCTCTTACTGAAAACGAAAGCCAAGTTTATCTCTTGGGTTCATCATTTACTCAACGAATGCCTCAAAGTGTGCGTAAATTTATCTCTAATTGACTGATCTTTGAACTGATCAAAAAGTTTCAATTCCTCCGTGTAGTACAATAATATTGAAGTAAACTGTGTTGTTGTTGTTATTGCTTATCCCCAAAGACTAGCAGGGCTATATCAGGTCCAGTACATTAAAATCATAGGGCGACATATTCATGGATGGGGAAAATAAGCAGCTCCTGTCCGAGACTGGAGCACCTAAGGTAGAAATCTGACTCAGCTCCATTGCCAACAGGCCTTAGCTGGACATAATGGAATGGCCTTCACGCCTAGGGTGACCCTACCAGGAGTTAAACTCCAGACGGACTTCACCCATTCCGCCCAGGGACATGATGAGGCGACCCGCAGGACTTAAGGGGGTGAAGTAAACTGTGGCAGACGTTGGTGCAATCTACAAGGAAAAAAGATTGATCTAAGGGAGGTAATCGGATTGAACAGATACAACAGTGAAACTTCAGCAACCATTTTGCTAACAAAAACTAACGAAGGTATAAAATGATAAAAAAAAATAACTAGAGTGTTATTTAACAATTTGGAGTATTAACATTTGAGGAGTTTATAAAAAAGATAATCTTTCATAGTTTTATGTTAATAAAAATAACGTGGGCCCGAGGCAGTCTTGTTGTAAAGCGTCGGCTTTCGGTTCTGAGGGTGCTCGGATCGAATCCCAACGAGCAACGTTAAACCTTCATGTATAGGCCGGATGTGGGCACGTTAAATCAGTAGACCGGAAAGTCCTGTGAGGTCTGTGCGTGGGTAAGGTACGATCCCATAGATGACCGAGAACACCACCCCCCCCGCCTGGGGGGTGTGTGTGCTCGGTCAAAATTGTGGTGGCACCTAGCCAAGATTGACTCCAACCTTTGTGGTGCTATTATAAACCGGATCTGCACTACAAAGCCCGAAGCCTATATGGACCTGGTCTGGAACTTCCGGCCAAGGGGAATCAGGAACAACAACACTAATAACGTAATTTCTATTAACTATTGTAAGTAATTCAAAGGATATAGATGATTAGCAAGATTAATTTATCACATGTTGAATTATTTTTAATAGCTTGAGTTAAATAGATACAGTAATCAGCAATATTTTTATACGTAGATCCATACATTAAAAAAAAACCACAAATATTTCTAGTAAACAAAAAAAAATTTTCCCAAAGATCATTCTTAAATTTTTCTTTCTAAGCGGGTAACTTGAGCACAAAAATAGATTGAAATGGAGCCTCTTGGGATGAATATATCAGCTTTGTTCAAAGCATATTAGGTATCTAATACACGCTACTATACCGCATAACCATGAATGAAGCTCCCATAATGAACATCATATCTGCAAAGGTTCTGAGGAAGGTTGTACTCTACTATACCGCATTTAGTTTTTTAAGACTAGTTTTATCTTAAAAACTAGTCTTAAAAAACTTGACGTGGAAAACTTGGCGTGTTTAAAAAACTAGACCGCAAAGACTAGTTTTTTGACACGTTATGCGTGTTTAAAGACTAGTTTTTTAAACACGCGGTCACAATATATATGTATAAAAAAAGACGCATAATTTATCACATGTTGAATTATTTTTAATAGCTTGAGTTAAATAGATAGTAATCAGCAATATTTTTATACGTAGATCCATGCATTAAAAAAACTCCAAATATTTCTAGTAAACAAAAAAAATTTCCAAAGATCATTCTTAAATTTTTCTTTCTAAGCGGGTAACTTGAGCACAAAAATAGATTGAAATGGAGCCTCTTGGGATGAATATATCAGCTTTGTTCAAAGCATATTAGGTATGTAATACACGCTACTATACCGCATAACCATGAATGAAGCTCCCATAATGAACATCATATCTGCAAAGGATCTGAGAAAGGTTGTACTCTGCCCTTCGAAGTAGCAGGACCTCATTATAAGACCGGTATTTCCCCCCACCTTTCAGCTCCTGAATTATCCACAATCTTGGAGATAAAGCCGATGCTCCACATCTGAGAGCCCATTTATCTCCCAAATAACTATACTTTACCACTAGTTCTCTGTGTGCACAGCTTAAATATTTTACCCCGATAGTGGTCAAAAACTAGTTTTTTAAACACGCGGTCACAATATATATGTATAAAAAAAAAGACGCATAATTTGTTTTGGCAATTCTGGTTTACTTTGGCCCTCTTTTTACAAAATTGACAAATTCGTCTACTGTGTTTAAAAGCGAAGTAACGTATTCAACGAGTTTATTGACACCGTTATGGAAATTTTGCGGTCATAATCTGTGAAGGCAATTTTAGAAATTGCTATTTTGGGTATGACATACATGACCTGTATATATGACATTCGCTCAGATATAACAAATGATTTAAAAATGATGAAATTAACTCAATTTTTAACTCCTGGTAAATATGGAAATCTGATTAGTCATTTGCTAATAAAAAAAAAAAAACTCAGGCTGTTATGTACTAACCCAATTGGACTCGCTCACCTCAATGTTAAGTTAGGAATATAATGTGTTCAAGGATTGCCGAATGGGATTTAAAGACACCACAATGTTAAGTTATGGAGATAATGTGTTCAAGGATTGCAGACTTGGATTTAAAGACACATTTTCAAAAATTGTACTCCGTAATAGAGAAAGAAATTTTACACCCTGGGGAATTTTTCATATCTTTTTAAATGCAAATATTTTTAAATTTAAATTATTCAGGGGGGAAATCTGGTCTAGGGTGTTTTAAACGATTCTAAATTTCTTTGGTGGACGATATATATAAAATGAATCCTGTTGCAAGGTGCAATGAAGTTCAGGCTATCTGATAATACCAGTTTCATTGGATAATCAGCATTTATGTAGTTGTAAATGGTGGAGAAATTTTCTCTATAGGATAACACTGAGGTGAGTTTATCCAATAGGGTTTGTGCACAGCAGCCTATAACAACATAATAGGGGACATAATTATATGGGATTTGTATTTGATAATACAGGCAATAATCTACTAAACTCTCAATATATTCATATACTACGTTCAAATGTGACATAAATGTCCTATTTGACCGAAAATATGACAATTTCTGATCGCAGCGTAAGGACACGATATATGGTAATTGTATGGTACATAATAATTGTATGGTACATGGTAATTGTATGGGACATAATTATATGGTAAATTATATGTTTGAAAATATGACAATTTCTGATCACAGCGTAAGGACACGATATATGGTAATTGTATGGTACATAATAATTGTATGGTACATGGTAATTGTATGGGACATAATTATATGGTAAATTATATGTTTGAAAATATGACAATTTCTGATCACAGCGTAAGGACACGATATATGGTAATTGTATGGTACATAATAATTGTATGGTACATGGTAATTGTATGGGACATAATTATATGGTAATTGCATTTGATAATACAGCCAATAACCTACTAAACTCGCAATATATTCATATACTACATTCAAATGTGACATAGATGTCCTATATGACCGAAAATATGACAATTTCTGATCGCAGCGTAAAGGACACGATATCTTTTGTAAAATTTCCAGATTTGTTTTGTTTCGTCTCTTTTTACAAAATAAACCAACCCGTTTACACTGTCTGTTTGTGACCTTTAAAAACAATGCTGATGTGGAAGTAGTATTTTGAACTGAGTCACACCAGAAAAACTTGAAACTTCTAATACAATCCTATGAAGACACCATGATATCAATAACATGATGTCAAAAACGACAGTCAAATAAGGCGTCACTGTTTCATAAGAGATAAATCCATAACACCAATAATATAAAGAGTGGTAAAGTTTAAAAGAAATTTACGTTTAAAAAAATTCTGACCGATAATGAACTCAACCAGTTATCAACAGTTAACTATACGAGGAAGAATGACTGCAACCTAACAACAGCTGGTATAATTATATAGAAACAGTTTTTATGACCAATAGTCAACTTGACCTCTCAATGTATTGACTCTTAATGAATGCAATAAAAAATATTTTTTTAAATAGGACCAATTAAAGTCCTTTTAATATGACAGCAAATATGATACTATCGGTCAAAATATAAAAGACTTGACTTCTTACAAAAATTTGAGTTTTCTTCGGTTTTCATTTGACAAAATAAACTTTTTCCGCTGCTGTTCCTCTCATCCAAAGATCATAAAAACTGATGCAGTATTTTCTTATTTTCTTGTTTTCGGTTAATACAAATATAGTTCTCATTAAGATTAAAGGCTTTTTTGTATATTTCAATGTATAATTAAAAAAAATAACATGTAAATTCTCCACAGCTTTTTATAATGAAGAAAACTCTTTTATTACACACACGGAAATAATTAGTGAGATTTTAAGTAATATTCAATTGTAGTATCCGGAGACTTGTAGCATTTCAGGGAATATCTCATTAGTTCATTACTTGTTGTTCGACTAGAAATATTTCACTTTATGCAATTATTTTAACGAATGTCACATAAAAGGTCCATCAATTTGTCTCCTACGTTTCTAACAATGAATCTTTATTGTCAAAAATTTTAAAGTTTATATAATTTTTTTTGCGCTCCAAAAGTTAAATCATCTAATGACCTGTCTAATTAAATCATTATAATGAAATATGAAAAAAAGTAAGCAGACATTTATGAACTGAATAACAAAATCTTTCAGGACTACAAGTTTTAGTAGGTAATGTAATAATACATAGTACAAAAATATACTATTTACCAATAATAGTATTTGGACACCTGTGATAGAAAGGAAAAACAAATTTTATTCATATTCAATAGTTGGTAGAGCCTCCACGAGAGGTAATTACAGTCCCAACCCTCTGTGGCATGCTTTCCACAAGTCCTTGTATGACGGCTGGTGGTATTTTCTTCCACTCGGCTTGGAGAAGACATGTAAGTTCCTTCACCGAATTTGAACGGTTGTTGAACCCCTTAATTCGGCGATTCAACTCGTCCCAGAGGTTCTCGATAGGGTTCAGGTCTGGCCTCTGGGCAGGCCAGTCCATTCTGTTAACACATTGTCACGATACCAATCCATGGCGGACCTCACAGCATGACAGCTGGCATTTTCGTCCTCGAAGTACATGGGTCCAACCCTTTAAACTGCCTCAACGTAGGCAGCACACTGTCATCAAAAATAGTACAGTAGGCGTCGGCGTTGATTTTGGGTAATTCATCTCGATAGATATGTCCCCTAAGGATCGGCCATTTCTGTGATACTCGATGATTACACCTTTCTTGAAATCAGATAATTCTGTACTTCGTGGCATCTTGCATCGGGGCATGCAACTAACGCCAATGTTGTTTCTCACACGACATTTAAAGGCGGAGGGCGTGACGTATATCAAGACCACATATATTGTCATTTGCATGGGCGTCCAAATACTTATTGGTAGATGCTTATACGTAGATGCATTTACCACTTTTGCATTCGAGTAATCTTATGACATTTCTTTCCACCATCTTAATAATAACAAAAAATATTTCGTCAGAAGATATTATTTGCGCTTGGCAAAAAATCCCCGAACGTAGATTCAGGTTCCAAACGGCAATGGAACCTGAATCTACCTTGAGGACCTAAATCTAGGCACTCGGTTTTGAATCTCCTTCCTAGTATTACCTCTAAATTACGTCCTTACGTTGTTTCAGTAAGAAGTGGCCTGTTTAATCTATAGCGACCAGCTCTGGTCATGTAGATAGGGCGTCTCCATCCTCTTCCCCCTATAAAAAAAGAGGCGGAATCAGCGTAGAAATTTTGTTTTATGTATTCAATAAATATACTTTAAAGAGGTTCTAGTTATTACTCCATTCAAGGCTATCTGTACTTCCTATTCAGTACTCATTATTCTACTTATTTTGTTTTGTCATGTCGGTATAAAGGTTCTTGCCTGTTCTTTTATAAAAAATATAAGGGTCTTCTAAAAGGCCTATTACTTTTACGAAGAAATTTCAAGTGACCTCTAAGATCTCACTCGAAAATTTTGCTTCAAAATCTTACTTCAAGAGATGTTACAGATCTCTTAAACAAGATTTTGAAGTATTTTCGTAACAGGAATAGATCTCTTAGTAGACACCTATATTACAGTTGTAGGGATTAAGGGTATATAGACCCCTATAATTAGAAAGTTGCTTTTCTGGTACTGTAGTAGTACTCTTAGAATACCCTTGTTTTAGAGATAGAGATAAGAGATGTACAGACCCCCGATAATTAGAGAGTTACTTTTCTGGTACTGTAGTAGTGCTCTTAGAATACCCCTGTTTTAGAGATAGTGATAAGAGATATACAGACCCCCGATAATTAGAGAGTGGTCATACTACAATTTATTGTACTAGTAGTAACACTATTACCATTGCTACACAAGTAGTTAGACGACCCTTTATACTGTAGTAGTAGTAAAAAGGAGACTGGTTTCTTATAGAGATAAAACGGCCTCTGTTCAAAGTCAAAATCGGGCATTTAAAGTAGCCCATGAAGCAAACTTTATGCCGCTGTCAATATTTTTTGTCTATAGCGTACTGTCATGCATGTCAATAAATGTTTTAACCTGAATCAACATCACTCTGGCTTCTGATTTTCGAGACCACTCTAGTACAATAAGTCATAGCAAGTGTCCTTCACATATAGTAGTCTTCTATAGTATCTTTTCTAGAGGGGTCTCGAGGAATGCATAGGGACATCCCTTTTCTAGGTCGGACAAGGCATCACTTATAGGCAAATTCCGTTTGCCTGTTGGCCATCGTTTGTGGCGTGGTCCAGAAATAGCAAACAAAGATAAATCTGGCAGATTTTCGAGAAAAAATAGTTGAAAGTGGAAAAAGTAGCGGATACTTTACTTAGGGGTTATTTTAGTTTAGAAGTGCTGGGCAGGAGAACGATGCTGAGTCTTGAAGTTGGCCCGGGACATCACTGGAGTGATTGCGTCGCTTAATTTATGACAAAGTCTTCTGATAACCTTTAACCAAAGGAAGAGATCCACAACGAAATGCACAATTACTCCAAGAAAAAATATCGGTCCAGGAAGACTTGCTCTGTTCCATATAGATCTGCCAATCAAAAGCGAAGAAATAAAGGGTTGGCTGGATGTTGCTTGTGTTACCTTGACACTTTATCTGTGCGACATATTCTTCACGGAGATGCGCAGCTAATCCGCAAAACACAGAATCCGCGCGTGTTTAAGTTTCCGGTCGCCTCAATTACCCTGGTAGCGAGCATTTTTTGGCATTCGGGAAACGCCTCAGTGGATGAAAGCAGGCCGAAAAAATATCTGCCATAATGAGCCACTCGATGGTGTACGTATTGGAATGTATAGATGTAGGTCTTGAAATTTATAACCGATGCGTGCTCTTTCTTTTGGATACAATGTAGCAGTAACATGCAACATACTCTAGCTCTTACGACCTAATCATTGAATGGAGTCGCTCATAAACTTTCAGCTGGTTGATACCGTAATTAATTTCGCAGAGAAGAATTTGGAGGAAACACAACGCCGGCATGTTCCACATGCAGGTGTATTTTACCATCCATACTGCCAATTACACGAAAGTCCAATTAGAAGATTAATTAGAAGAAAACAATAAGAAAATATTTTACATCAAATAACAGAACTGCAGTAGTATCCGAAATGAAAAGGAAAAAAAAACTAATCGCCGAAAACCGTATGTAGATAATGTCGCCAAAGAAGATACCGCTTTTATCTCTCAGCCATTTACAAGACTAAAAACGTGACCGTCGTGTTCATGTCTGGACAATTTGCGGCGTAAACCTAACGGTGCGTGAAGATAGAATGGAACCACGTGGATTTCTCTAATAGTGAAGACCTTGATATTGTTACAGATAAAAAAGAAAATTTTTCCGGTTCTTCTTTTTTGGTGTTTCTTGAAAATAGCGCTCATAACGGTCAGGGACATTGCGTATGGAATTTGCCAGGATTGGAATTTCCTTATAGGAAAGTATTTGAGTAAGAAGTTCTAGGAAGCGAAGGAAAATTTGTTGAAAACCTAAAATTGGTGTTGTGGTATATTAGCATTTATATAATCAATATTAGAACCAGAAACAGGTAGTAATACATATGTTAGTCTGCCTATTCTCTTTAAAATAATATTATAATTTTCTAGTCTATATATATATAAAACAGTTCCGTAACTGACTGACTCACTGACGTACAATGCACAGACCAAACCGCTGGACCTAAAGGGCTGAAATTTTGCATACCGATTCTTCTTATAGTGTAGGGGTGCACTAAGAAAGATTTATGAAAAATTCTTCTTAGATTTTTTTAAAAATTAAATTTTTAAGCTGTTTTGTAACATTCTTTACAGTTTGCATTTAAAATAATAATTCGAAGGTTATAAAATTTATATCACGAGAAAGATCATAAAAATTCCTTTAAAATGAAATCTTTTTCGAATCTTTACCTCCATTTTCTGATTTTTGGTGAATTTTTAAAGATTAATTTTTAGAATTTAATTTATTAAATGCTGATCACGTGATCTCTTTTTCTGGTACTTCTGCAAAATCTACACTTTGAACAACATCTACATGAAAATAAATTTACATGCAAGAACACGACCTTGATAGAGGAAACTTATGTATGAAAAATTAAATTTTTTTTAGCAGTTTTGGGATTTATTTGATAAACTGCAGTTACTTTTATATAAATACTAGCTAAAAACCCACACTTCGCTACGGAGTACATTCAAATTAAATAAAACGGTCAATGTATGCAATTAATGCAAAAAAATACATATATATATATATATATATATATATATTTATAATAAATACGACGATCAATGTATACAATTGATGTAAAAATAACAAAAAATATATTTAATAAAATTCGTAAAAGGATATTTTTATAGACAAAATAATGTAGAAGAAAATATTCAAATTAAATGTAATAAGACATGCTAAAGAATATAGTACAGTTTGAGGAGCATAATATCTTTTATTGTATTTTAATATTTTTTTGGATAATGTCCAATCGTCTGCCGCATTATCAAGAAAAAAATTTTTTTTTGTCTATTTAGTTGATACGCGCGTGACAATAAATTTATTTAAAATACCAGAAAAAGAGATCACGTGATCAGCATTTAATAAATTAAATTCTAAAAGTTAATCTTTGAAAATTCACCAAAAATCAGAAGAGGGAGGTGAAGATTCGAAAAAGATCTCATTTTAAAGGAATTTCTATGATCTTTCTCGTGATATAAATTTTATAACCCTCAAATTATTATTTTAAATGCAAACTTTAAAAAAAAGTTACTAAAACAGCTTAAAAATTTAATTAAAAAAACTAAGAAGAATTTTTCAAAAATCTTTCTTAGTGCACCACTATTATAAGAAGAATCGCCATGCAAACTTTCAACCCTTTAGGTCCAGCGGTTTGGTCTGTGCGTTGTATGTTAGTGAGTCAGTCAGTTACGGAACTGTTTTATATATATAGATGAAAACTCGAATGAATAAAGTACTTTCTTGTATAAATATTTATGTATATAATTTATATTTTGTAACATATCGGAGTACACAAAGCAAAACAGAATCGTTTAACAAAACCCTGCATAAATACGATACTACAAGATGGGGGTTAATAGGGCTTCGGTTCGAGTGGAAGTGAGGTTTAAAGCTGCTGTGTAAGAAAAAGGTGTATATCTTTTTGATTGAGGTCCCTTCCACTAGGCCCATGCTGCTTGCGTGTTAAGACTGCTGTGTACTATCCTTATTGGATTCGCTCACCCCGGTGTTAACCTATGGAGAAAATGTGTCTGCTGCTTGCAGCTACATAATTACTGATAATAAAATAAAAGTGGTATTTTTAAATATCCTGAACTTTTCTACACCTTGCAACGCGATTTCCTTTTATAAATTTCGTCCACCGAAGACATTTATGAACGTTTAAAACACACTAGACCAAATTTCCCCCCCGAGTAATTTAAATTTTAAAATATTTGCATTTTAAAAAATGCCCCAAGGTTTAAAATTTCTTTCTCTATTACGAAGTACAATTTTTGGAAATTTTTTTTTAATTCCAAGTCGGCAATCCTCTGACGCATTTTCACCATAGGTTACAGTGAGGTGAGCGAATCCAATAGGATTAGTACACAGCAGCCTTATAGCACTCTAAATTTTTTATCACAGTTCATGATAGATTATCATTCTTGCTGTTGTGGGCTGGATGACTGATAACTGTCGGTCACCAATAAATTTCTGAGATGCTCATAACAAAGGATAAACCGAGTTTCAAGGTTGATGGGTATGCTGGAGTTATAATATTTACTGACATGAACATTTTTTTTGAAATTTATAAACTAGTTGTTTACCAGGGTATTTGGGACATCTTGGTTTATCTCGGTCATTTTGGACATTTTATTTTTCACTTCTCACCCCATGCCTATGGGGCTGAACTTGGACTTAAACGGCATCGTGAGTGTCACCATTTATTTCAGCGACCCCGAAAACTTTGGACTCGACATTAATCTCGGTTTTTTTTAAATGTCACCCTTTCCCACTCCCACCCATAGGGGTGCTCTAAACTTGGGTTTAAATATTATCGGCACTGTCACCAATCAGCTCAGCGACCCTGAAAACTATTAATTCGACACTGTTCTCAGTCATTTTGGGTATTTAATTTCTCCCCCCCCCCATGCCGATGGGGCTGAACTTTACTTAAACGACGTCGAGAGTGTCACTATTCATCTCAACGACCCCGAAAACTATGGATTCGACACTGCTCTTGGTCATTTTGGGTATTTTATTTCTCACCTCCCCCATGCCGATGGGGCTGAACTTTACTTAAACGACGTCGAGAGTGTCACTATTCATCTCAACGACACCGAAAACTATGGATTTGACACTAATATCAGTCGTTTTCGATTATTTTTACATGTCACCCCTTTCCTATCCCCTCCCCTAGAGGTGCTAGGGTTCTTACACTCACAGTATTTTATCCAGATTGCAAATCACGTGTGTACCAAGTTTGGTTGAAATTGCTCCAGAGTTATGCTGGAACATCTATCCATAGATACATTTTTATCTATAAATAGAGGAAGAGTTTCAAAATTATCCTTATAAACTATAAGTGATTTTCCGTAAATTGCAAAAAGAACTTTTGCAGCTAACCACTATATTTTTTTTATATAGAGAGACAGTTTTGAAACTCAACGCCTCATATGTGTTCTCTATATTTCATTATCTATTAATAATGATTACACGAAGCAAAGATGATTCCTTTCAGAAAAATTTGAAAAAATGGAAAAACTTGGGTGATACCTCCTATTTTTTATTTCCATCGCATAAAATTTGCAAAACTGAGCCACCCTCGCTTTGTCTCGCCTCGCTTAATTAAGCAATCGGCTAGCTTATTTCTAAGTGAGAGTAACGGATACATTAATGTTCACCGCACTCTCGCTCTCTCTCAAAACAGTAACTCCTACTTCCACCAAGTCTAAAGACATCTTGCATCATACACACCATCATTTTCCTTCCTCTTCCTGTACAAAATCTTGCACCATCAGAGCGTTTAAGACCCTCTTATAACTCTCCCTTTCGCCCTTTACATAATCGCCGGAAGCGCACTCCCACACAGGGTCTTCCTCGATGCCACCCATAATTTCCTAAATACCACCTCGAGGTTGAACGAGCCCACAAAAGAGCCGGTTCCGACCGCACTGTAAACAGAGCCACCCCTATCACCCAATCGCATCACGTAATATAAAAATCCACCAAACCGTGACCCGAAGATAAAAAGATTTTTTTTATTTACTAAAACGCCGAGCGTGGGTGAGTGATTTTGACAGAATGGGAAAATCGCAGGGTGGGAAGGTCGCAATTTCTCGGATGATGTTGAAGCCTGTGAGAAAAAGCTGCTACCGCTTTAAATGCAACAGAAGCAGTGCAATAGCTAGCTTTAAAACGAGGGAGTAATTTTGTGTTCATTAATGCTAATGAATGCAAAGGGATGGGCCGCGATGGTGCAATATCTTTCAGCACTTATTTACCAATTACAGTCATATCTCTATAAGACGACACCCGAATAGCTCGTCGTTCCAGACAGACTCGTCATTCTCCTCATAACTTGATCTGATGTTGCTGTAGGTCAAGTGGCATAAGGAACGACAACAATATATATTCTTACTCATACGATTTCTTCATTTAGTATACATTAGTGTTATAGGTATTTCGGACTGGTTTGTAAATTTTTTTGTCTGACAGTGCTCAAAACATTTGCTTTATAAATTTAAATCCATCGCCAAGTGGTTAAGGCATCAACCTGCTATGCCGGGGGCGCGGGTTCGATTCCCGCATAAGACTTGGTTGTATTCTGGGGAACCGGTCAGTCTTCCACCTGCAAAAGGACGTCTAGAAAGGGGAGCTGTAACCCATCGTCCATCGCCGGTGTCATCGTTTGTAATGAAATTCTTGTGTGATTTGTGTGTTTCTATTTCCTTGTATTCATATGTACACCGGACTGGGGTGTTCGTCATCCCCCAGGGATATTAGCTCCCCCCACCAAAAAAAAAATCCATTGCCTCTTCGCTTTACCTAGTCTGGTTTTCGAAAGGTTCCTTAGGTACGCTCCTAATATCGAATCACGAGAAAAACCTGCATCCGACAGAATACAAAGCAAAGTCTGGACATTAGGGACGATGTTAAAAATGTTATGCTCCTATTCATGTTGATAAAACATCACCGAATCCTGTCTCCCAGTAAAGAGTCCATAACTAGAAAGAAACCGGTCGGCGAGTGATGTATATGCACATGTTAGCGAAGCGCATTTTCACTATTTGCAGCGCAGTACCTCTGAGGGTTAGCGAGTTTTTTGCCTTACATTGCTAAAGATTTCTCATGGCAAGTAATACAGTCGAACCCCGTTATAGCGAACCCGGTATATAACGAACTCCCGGATATAATGAACGAAAATTTTGGTCCCGCCGTTTTCCTATTGTATTTAATGCTAATTTATCCTTTTACAGCGAACCTCCGAAACCTTAAGGATCAACTATAACGAACTTTTCAGTCGACTACTGGATTTTTTTAAAAAACTTTTAAACTTTTTAACAATGTTGAAGAACAAGATGATGAAGATTTACCTATCGCCATGTGGATAGAAAAGCCAAAGTACAAAATTTCAGCATTCACAGATTGTGACATGCAGTTGCTCGAAACATGTGATGATGAAGTCACATGAGAAAATCCGACTGATGAAGACATTGGGGAAGAAATTACAATGAATCATTCTGAAATCGAAGATTCTGCATCTGATGCTGATGAAGAGGAGCACATAAATGACGAGATCCCCACCATCTCAGATGCTACAGCAGCGATGCATGTAATTAATAAGTTCTAGTTTACACAAGCAGTGGAAGAAAGAGTGTTGGAGTCATTTGATGTTATTGGACAAAGAAATTCATAAAATGTTTTTGAAATTGGCATCACGTCAGCAGAAGAATAACGATTATTTCTGTATCAAAACAGTCAATCATTAATGATCATTTTTAATAGAATTTTTCAATGCATCATTATTGAATACACATAGCAACTAATGAGTTATACATCTTGTGAACTCTAACATTTTTCTTAACGGTTCGGATATAGCGAACCACCGGATATAGTGAACAAAACCTTTGGTCCCTTGAAGTTCGTTATAACGGGGTTCCACTGTATAGAGTGCATTTGCTTTAAAATGATTTCCTTTTGTTGACTTTTAATCAATTTGTTTTATAAAAATTTGTTTATGGGATTAATTGTTCTATCTTGTGAATAAAAACTGACTGAAATATTCATAATGCGTGACAAAGAAGCAAATATATGCAAATAAACAATTCGTGATAAACGGTGGTTCTTTCCTAAGTGGGCCCGAATTTCTGCTAATATCAGTAAAAACTACATGACTTGCATTCAATTAACAGATGTTTCCATATGGACTCATATTTTTTCACAAACAATTGCAAATTTTTGCAACAGTTTACACTA
Organism: Dolomedes plantarius; assembly: GCA_907164885.2. NCBI lineage: Eukaryota > Metazoa > Arthropoda > Arachnida > Araneae > Dolomedidae > Dolomedes > Dolomedes plantarius. The sequence goes on from OU015490.1 coordinate 71,059,057, forward strand.
ATATTTTAAAAATGTTAAGGAAGAGCAAATGCTTATGATTCGGATAGATTAGCTCTATTCATATCGATTTAAACTACAGTAATAAAATATTTTCCTATGCATTCATATAATATATATATATATATATATATATATATATATATATATATATATATATATATATATATATATATATATATATATATATATATATCGGTGGAATCTAGATCGATCGTTCCCCGAATCATTGTTCTCCCGTATGTGTCGTTTATTTCACTTAGCCCCGACGTTCATATTGCTTTGTTATGTTCGCAGCTATCGTTTTACCGCATTTATCGTTCAGTTCAGTCGGTCTCTTGGAAAATAATTCCACTATATACACACAGTCGAATCTCGTTATAGCAAACCCGGTATATAACGAACTCACGAATATAACGAACGAAAATTTCGGTCCCGCAGTTTTCCTATTTGTACTTAATTCAAATAGTACTGTGTCAGTTTAATGAAATCGATTTTAGTCCATTTAATTCATTAATGATCATTTTTTAATAGATTTTATCATTTTTTCAATACATCATTATTGAATACACCATGCAACTAATAAGTTATACATTTTGTGAACTCTAGCAATTTTTTTAACCGTTCGGATATAGCGAACCACCGGATAAAGAGAACAAAAATTTGGCCCCTTGAAGTTTGTTATAACGAGGTTCGACTATATATATATAATGTTATATATCTGAGTATGAGAGAAAGAGAATCAAATTCTAAGGTGCAAAATTCAAGTTCAGGTTCTCGCTCCATTCTTCATGTGCGATTACAGGTCCTTCGCTGATAATTCAACCTCTTATACACTTTTACGAGATCCTTTACCATAATCACTGTAATAAAGTTAATTCAATAGGAGAGCATTACCTCGTAAACCATATCTAATTACCTCTATAGTATGAACAATGCATTCTTTTGCAGTTGTATGATTAGCGGAGGCTTGCGTGAGGCAACTCCCCATAACCTGCAGATTTGTTATCTCTGCACTTGGAAAGCCACCGAAGAGGCAACGTAATGAACAACACATCATTAGATTTAATCTCCCTCTGTGCGGCGAAGTAGCGAGATGTTGCATTTTACGAAACCATATAGTCATTGTTGACCTGATCCGTTAGTGAGTGAAACTAGCTAGGGCTGTGACTTGAAAAAAAAAGTAGGTTGAACTGCGTCGAAAAAAAAAATCAGTTGCATTCCTGAATACCCAGTTGGTTTATCGTTGTACATACAAGCAGTAAGGGTATAATTTCATGTACAAAATCGCGGATGAAATTTGCATCTTGTACGGGTTTATGGTAATGACGCTTTTGACGCAGTACAAAGAAATAGTCAAAACAAGTTGAGAAGAAGTATATGTTTTCAATGTAGGATTACGTTCCTCTATAACGGTCCTCCGGAAAGCAAAATTTCAGACACTAAAACCATCCGTACGTACCTCGCGAGTTATAATTTTGGCAGCACGCCAAACACAGGCTGTATCGCTTGGACAAGCAGTAAACAGTTAAACAGAAAAGTACCAAAATGCGTCAAAATTTTGACATACATACATATATATATATTTATATATATATATATATATATAATACACACATACGTACATATATATAGATACATATATACATAACACATACATACATAAACACAAAAGAGGTAAGCAACGATAAGTAATCCAACGTTAATAACCCGCGGTAGTTTCGTTAGAAGAGACTACCTGATTTTTTTTATTATTCTACAATTTACGGTAAGTGCGAAGATCGCTTAACAAAAATACAAGCCAGGTGTTGGCCGAATGTTTAGGCCGCTTGCATTCGGTTCAGATCCTGTGGGTTCGAGTCCCACTGCTGGCATGGATGTATGTAACCGTTCGGAATCGGCTTTAAACTGTAGGTCTCTGTCCAATGACCCTCGTGTATCAAAAATTCACCGTAGCGCAACAAACCAAACCAATAAATAAATAAATGAAATAAAATACAAAAAAATCAGAAAATAAAGCATTTTCTTAAGACTGATGGGTACTAACCCTATAGGTTTCGCTCATCTCAATGTCAACCTATGGAGAAAATGTGTCTACTATTTACAGCTTCTTAAATGACTTTTTTTTGTCCAACGGCGGAGTACAAGACTATATATAATGCTGTTGTGTGCTATATATATATATATATATATATATATATATATATATATATATATATATATATATATATATATATATATATATATATATATATATATATATATATGTATACATAGCACACAACAGCACTAAAGCAATATATTTTTAAACACATTTCTTACAAACAATATTTCCTGATAGCATAGTGGGTGAAATAACGTCTACCTCTAGTCGCATACAAAATAAAATTCGCTTGACCGTGAAATAACGTTTCCCGCTGTTCAGATACTCTAAATATAAAATATTATTAATTAGCTTGCGAGACGCTCGAGTAGACGATAAAACACTTCCTAGAAGCAATATTAAAATCATACTAACTTCTTTGGAGCAGTATTACTTAGAATTATACACAAATCTTAAAAGCAATTAAAAAAACAGTCTCCCTTTATTCAAATACATAATACAATTCGGTGGATCAGTTGACCTTGTGTTTAAAATATTATGAGTTTTCATTCTATGACTTCCTAGCAAACGTATGTATTTCGATTCTGCTTTTCGCACGTAAAAGTAAAAACGCTAAATGCATTGTTAGTATTTTTGAAAGTTTTTCTTTGCTAAATTATCAATACCAGAAGTAGATCGTAAGTACAGATGACAATACCTGAAATGCCCATTAAAAAAAATTAATAACTAAATATTCAAAATTTTGAAAGCTGCACGCTTTTCATTTCCAACAATTATTTTATCGAGAAAAAAAAATCTAATAATTGCAATAGAAAAAGAGCTTTTTATATACCATGCTTTTAAATTTTCTGTTGAATCATATAAACTTGACAACTCTATGTATTAATAAATACTTTCTTAAAATTTTTTTGATGAATTATCCCATCAACTTGAAAGAAAATTAAGTTAATTAGAAGTTAACTTGCGTTTAACTTTTCGTTCCCGTCCCGGTCGATAGATGGCTGCACCAGTCTATAAAACAAAATTAACTGAAATTGAATTAAATTCTGCTTAAAGATGGCTAAAAGTATTAAAATAATGCATTGTCATCGTGTTCTGAGCTATTCTAAAAGTTTCAAATGTCTAGCTAGTCGGGAAGTTAGTTAAAAATCGATTGCAAGATTTGTACGCTACAAACACACACAAACAAACAAGAAAGCGAGTTAATAAAAACATGGTAATAATATACATTTGATTATCCAATTTAGCCAGGTGCAACACAATTTTGACCGAGCACCCCCAAGGGTGACATCAATCGTACCTTCCCCACCAACTGACCTCAAAGAAAGACTTTACTGTCTACGGATTTAACTTGCCCATAACCGGCCTAGACACGGAGGTATTTAATGTCACTTGTCGGGATTCGATCCGAGCACCTTCAGTACCGAAAGCCAACTCGCTACCATTAGGCTACCTCTGGTCCCACAACCAGGCCTTGTTCGGGATTAGCCAAATATCCTCCAAGCATTTTTTCGTAGAAACTTTTTTGAATCTGATGTTCTGCGTCGAAACAGAATTTATTTTTATATATCTTTTAATTATTCTTGTTATCAGAAAGAGAAAAAAACCCAACATATATAACAAAAAATAGCTTAGTGGAATAATAAGATTTAATTAACCAACTCAACCCGGATTACAAACTGGGTTTTTTTGACTGATCATATTGTAGTAATCCAACCAAATTTAAACCTTATAAGTATACTCCTTATGCTTATAATGTAATAATTTATAAATTATATGGCTAAATATACAAATATAACTAAAAATAAATAATCCAACAGAGAATATAGACAAAAATCAAACAGAAATCAAGCACTCAGGGCATACACGCACCAGAGGCTTGATTCTGTATTAGTGCCGGAACTGAACCATAAAAAGACCTAGAGGTAACCGACAGGTCTCGTCATCAGGGAGCCTAACCAAATCAGTTACTTAAAGGGGAACTTTCTCTGTTGAATTATTCTATTTTTAGTTATATTTGTATATTTTCATTATGAGGATATGAAGCTTCTGCGCTATCCTCTATTGAAAAGTTTTATGTTTTCTTTGCTAGGGTAAGTATTAAGTTAAATTGTTTTAGCAGTCTATGCTCGCTTTTTATTTTTCGTTTATTTGATTTGTTTATATTTTACATGGCTAAATATACTTTACACTTATAAACTTTTATAATTATCATAGGCCGTTTACACTTAAACCCTTTTATAGGTTTATAAATAATAAGAGCTTTAAAAAATTCCAATAGTAAGCAAAAATAAATAACAACAAGATAAAAATTAGAAGGAGAAAACAAAGAATAACTAGATAAAAAGTAATATCGAAGACGGAAACAGGACAAATTAATTGCTCAATGCTCTTGCCTCCCAATATCGACTACAAAGATTTCGAGACGATAATGTCTCGCAGGTCTCGAGATGGAAAATGCCCATAACTTGTGGTTTATCCCAAATGGTGCAGAGAGAACTCTGCAGAATTTTCAAGCAATTTTGGAATATTATTTTCATTTTAAAAAAAATTCAGGTAGTTTATTCTAACGGAACTACCGCGGGTTATTAACGTAGGATCACTTATCTTTGCTTACCTCTTTTGTATGTATATATGGAAGTATGTATTATGTATATATGCATCTATATATATGTACGTATGTGTGAATATATATATATATATATGTGTGTGTGTGTGTGTAAGTCAAAATTTTGACGAATTTTGGTACTATTCTGTTTAAATGTTTACTGCTTGTTCAAGCGATACAGACTGGATTTGGCACGCTGCCAAAATCATAACTAGCGAGGTACGGACGGACTGTTTTAGCTTCTGAAATTTTGTTCTCCGGAGGACCGTTATGGAGGAAAGTAATCCTACGTTAAAAAACGAAAAATGCCCCAAGGTGTAAAATTTATTTCACTATTAAGGAAAACAATTTTTAAAAAAAACTTTTAATCCAAGTCGGCAATCCTTGGATTTTTTTTAAATTGCAAACCATAATAGAGAAAGATATTTTACACCTTGGGGAATTTTTCGTTTTTTAAAAATGAAAATAATATTTTAAAATTTAGATTATTCGTGGAAGAAATTTGGTGCAGTGTGTTTTAAACACTCCTAAATTCCTTTTGGTGGACGAAATTTATAAAGGGAATCTTTTTGCAAGGTGCAGAAAAGTTCAGACTATCTGAAAATACCATTTTTATTGGATTATCCGCTTTTATGTAGCTGTAAAGTGTAGACACATTTTCTCCATAGGTAAGCATTGAGGTGAACGAATCCAATAAGGTTAGTACTTAACACAGAATGCTCAGTTTCCAGCATAAATTGTTAACAGGGAGGCTTAAACCCTGCGTTAACTTTTTAACGATGAGAGACAAACTGTTGATATTTTTATTGTGTCTTCATGTCTACAGGTGATACTTAAGGCTACAATGGACCCTTCAGATTGACAAAAATATGTCCCCAAAACGATTTTTTTTTTCTTTCAGAAAATCATTCTGCAACTTAGCAGCTTTAAATTTAAAATAAAGTATGTTGATCCGATCATTCTTAACCGAATTATAAGTATTCTTTTCAAACGTAAGCAATGGAAATGTTAGTCAAATTAAAACTTTAAATGCCATTTTCTCAAAACAAGTTTTCATGTCGTTTCGGTAAGTTCAAAATGTTCCATGCGTCATAATTTTTCTTGAATTTTTTTAAAATTTCATAAAATGATTTATATATGTTAGAATAAAACTTACTAATAAATTCATTGTACTATTTTAAAACAACTTAAAATTTTTACAATAAAAAAATTTTTTTTATAAAATTTTGCATAAAATGAGCTATTTTTATCGATTTTCTAGTTTTTATAAATATGACTGTAAATCAAATATTGCTAGTAACTTTTATTATAACTATATAAAGCTAGCTTAAGAGAAAAAATTAGATAGCTGAGACAAAAATTGATGCGCATGGAGCAATTAATTAGAGTAATTAACAAACTGATTTTAATTAATATCTTAATTAATTACATTCTTTTTTTTAATTTAGAATTTTCATCTCTAAACAACACTGTATAAGTATACAAAATTTCATAGCAATTCGTTGATAAATAAAAAAAATTTTTTTTCGTGGTACATTGTCGCCTTTAAGCTGTGAAATTAAATCTAAATATACCCTCTCGTAGAAATGTCTTAAATATGAGTGATACATTCTTCCAAAATAAAGCGAATCTCCCAGACTTGTTTTTGGCAGGTGGCGAACAAAAATAGCAAAAAATAGATAGATAAATGAGGATAGGCATAAATTAGTATCTACTTTGGAAAGTTATATAAATATACCGACACACTTACTAGTTATGTAAATGAAATTCCTGTCATGTGGCGAAGGACGTTGAATGTTATCGGTCAGAACGCTTAACTAGCACGTGGCGACCGTTGACCGGCTTATACTATCGGAATACTGTATTATCGATGACAAACAAATGCATCTAAGCGTTTATCTTAGGATACTCGTGGATAGCATTTACAGAATATTAATCGGCGAATTATTAATAGTTATGTATTACGACAGGGTTTTTCAGTATAAAATGGATTCAAAGTTGTTTGTTTTCAGGTTTTTTTTTTAATATTGTGTTATTGTTCCTGGTAATTTATCAGTTTAGTGGGGGGCTGGGGGTGCCTTGGGTGGATTGCAGATCTGTACTGTATATCCGGCAGCCTTCAGCCCCACAGCAATTGAAAATGCATCCGAACTTGGGAAATTAACCCTCTACTGCGTATTCAGGCTCTTGCTACGTAGTGACCGACCTTCAGGTGTATCATGGACGATAGACCGTACTGGTCTGGGGGTCCGAGGTGTCAAACTCAAAGATTATCAGTTTAGTGCTCCGCAGCATTTACTAAGAAATGTTTTGCAACGTTTTAATGTAATACAGTTGACTGTTTATTTACAGGTGGTTATCAAAATAATGGAAACACTTAGGAAAAACATGAAATTCCTTATTAATATGGCTTAGGACCATCTATGGCATATAATACCACCTGGATTCACTAAGGAAGTGAACTATGCAAGACATGAATAGTGGTTGAGGGAATATTATACCATTCTTTATGGATAAATCGTCAATGTTCCTGTAGATATGCTATTGCGGGATATTGATTACTAACTCTTTTCCCTAAAACAGACCCCATCAGTTCGATGATATTGAGGTTTAGGGACTGTGGGGACCAGATAAGGTGTTTGACTTGATCTGTATGTTCCTCAAACCACGACCTGACACGTCTAGCTGTATGGATCGGAGCATTATCATGGAGAACTCCATCTCCTACAGGAAACAATTTTTGCACCATAGGATGGATCTGGTGAGCTAAATGTTCGACATAGTCTTTCCCGGTCAATCTATCTTTCGGGGTTACAATAGATCCCTTTTGAAAACCATTCGATGGCTGCCGAAACCATAAGAAATTTCCTCTCCATGTTTGACAGCTGGCATGAGACAAGCATGATGATACGCTTGTGTAGGTGTTTTCAGACATACGCATGTCCTGTTGCAGGGGAATAAGTGAACAATGATTCGTCTAACCAAATGTCATATTTCAACGTATCATACGACCAGGATTTGTGCTCGTGGCACCACTGTAGAAGACGGTTTGTTTTCACATCTGTTACAAGTGGCTTGGGAATTAATATTCTGCTGTAAATGTTTTGTTTTTGAAGTTTTCTCTTACCTGTAATGACTGGTACTGGAGCCTGCAGATTCAGATGGAGCTCTACGGTCACTTTGGCTGCAGTTGACTGCAGTTTGGCTGCAGTTTTTTGATGTCAAAGTCCGCTTCAACACCAGTCAGTCTCTTTCACTTAGCTTTCCCTTTCGTCCACTATTCTGTTTCACAGAGGATGTCTTTCCGTGAAATCTATATGCCATGATGACTTCCGATATCATAGCTCGGTAAATACCCAAACCCATGGGGGCTGTTGTAACAGATACTCCAATTAAACGCGCTTCAACAGTTTGCCTTCTGCACGGTCTACAAGGTTTGACATCTTACGCTATCCCCCGAAGACCCTGATGCCCATAGTTTCATTACTGCTACTATAGAGTATAATAATGTATACTCTATATTCTATAAAAAATATTGGTCCCTAAACATGTTTTTTAATGGTGCATATGCATTCGTGCAGAGTTCTCTGCATGCAGACCCCTGACTCCTGTCATCACATTAGTCACGGTAACATTAGTCACATTAGTCACGGTAAGCCCCCAAGGTCCCTCGTGTTTCTTGATCTAGTGTCCCCTCCCCCATTGTCACCATTTGACCCCCAGGACCCCGGGTTCTTTGATGTTCTGCATCAGGACCGAAAGCGGAGGCGATCCACGCATATACAGAGTACGGAGTGAACATCAATCACTGGATTCCCCAAAGCACAGCAGACCAGAGTGCATGAATGAAAACGCAGCATTAGGAATACGAAGCACTTCCATAAACACCACTAATATTGATGTTTCCATTATTTTGATAACCACCTGTACATTCAGGCGTATGTGTGTGTGGGGAGAGGGGTTTTGTTAAGTCTGCGGTGTATTAATCCTATTGGATACGCCCACCTGAATGTTAACCTATGGAGAAAATATGCCCAAGGATTGCCGACTTGGATTGAAAGATTATTTTTAAGAATTGTTTTCCGGAATAGAGAAAGAAATTTTACACCTTGGGGCACTTTTCGTTTTAAAAAATGCAAATAATATTTTAAAATGTAAATTATTCGAGGAAAGAATCTGGTATAGTTGGTTTTAAACGCTCCTAAATTCCTTTAAGAGGCGAAATTTATAAAATGAAACTTGTTGCAAGGTGCAGAAAAATTCAGGCTATCTGAAAATATCATTTTTACTGGATTATCAGCACCGATGTAGCCTGTCAATAGTAGACACATTTTCTCAGGGTTAGTACACAGCAGCCTGAAGGTATGCCGAATTTCTAAAGAAGGGGAAAATACGAGAATATATCCCTTAGTTCTTAATAGCAAAACCGCAGCTGTAAAAAATTTTTTTGCCCTGATGCCGAAGAGAACAATTTTTGTACATGTAATAACATTAATACTCTTGATATTAATACTATTGATACCGCTGACAGTTTACATTTGCTTAATTTTTGAATTAAAAAAACACCTGATCTGTACTATAAAGGGTATTAAAATTCATCCTATTATAAGTAATTAATTAGAATCATACAAACTAGGTTATATATATATATATATATATATATATATATATATATATATATATATATATATATATATATATAAGAAATAGATGACAGAGAAAACCAGTAATAGCCCTAAAGCTACTTGCAGCCAGGAACAAATAACATGAAAAGAAAAGTATGAAAGAGGTTTTAGACAGCATCTCTTCATCAGCGGTGTCAATGCTGTCTAAAAACCAATGGATTGTTTCCGATGAGTATGATCTATACAATAAACACACTCAGACACCGTACAATCCATGAAAAACAGAAGAATTTATTAAAAATGGAATAATAGTACTTAACCAAAGAACACCAAGCCTGGCGCTAGACAGAGTGGAAGTTAAGAACATATATATATATATATATATATATATATATATATATATAGATAGATAGATAGGGCACCCCTATAGAAGAATAATGTGACAACTCAAAACAAGCTATTGTTCAAGAAATGTGAAAACAAGGTTGCAATTTGTTTGCAAATAAAGAGTACACATAATGTTGAGCTGTTTTCTACACAACATGTGGTTAAATTATAGGCATGGGTTTCTAATAATAATATCCCAAGACTACGTACCGTACATTAAACTCCCAAGAAGCACACGTCGGGCCCAATCTGGCAGAAGCCCAACTGGGATAATCCCGACGGTGAACCGTACATTAAACTCAAAACAGTTGATTTTTGAGTTGTGACAGTGTTATTGTAAGGGTGATATATTGTATATGTGTGTATGTGTGTGTGTGTATGAATATATATATATGTGTGTATGTATATATATATATATATATATATATATGTGTGTGTGTGTGTGTGTGTGTATATATATATATATATATTCTAACAAGTGGTCCCTGGTCAATAAAAGAGTTACTAGTGTAGAATAATCAGATAACCTCTTATAGAAATGAGTTGTAGGATCTATCTAGTGATACCTTGACACCACCTTCATTCTCCCAGCATGCTAGATGTGTATTCGCTGTTTTGTTTTACATGCCTCTTACAACATATTCACTCCATCGTAAAAATCTGCCGTACCGTAACGCCTCGGTAAACTGCTTACAACCATTAAATCCAGTCGCAGATGATGCGCACAGCTACCTATAAAACTCTACTAAGGAATGCAAGGTAATCAAACCCACTGACTGGGAATAAATTTACAAACATACCTGGGAAGAAAGCGGCTCTGATACTCTCCCGTCCTTTTTTTTTTTTTCACTAACACTTGACCTTGATATGACATCTTGTCGAGGTTACTGGTCCATAAACTGGCTTCCGAGCGCATGCGCGAGTAACGGGCTTCACCAGACACCTTGATGTATACAGAGCGTCCGCTCTTTGGCATGTTAATCACTCCTCGACCCGTTAGCCGGATAGCGGACTAATAGACATGTAAGTAATTATCGGCAAAAGAAAAAAAAATGACAACTGGGAATGAAATTTGCTAGGGTTTCAATCGGCGTAATAGAAAATAGACTGGACCCGTTTCTAGACGTCTTGTATAGATTGCTTATTTAGACTTGTCATTTATTTTTTCCCCCCCGAGCTGTGAGAAAATGGAGAAATGAAATTAAAAATATTGGTTTTAATAAACGGAATTTAGTAAAATTTTTTGGTTATTTTCTATTTGTTGGAGTTTCGAAAAGCAATTGCAATGTTTTAATATAGCTAACTAATGTTGTCGTTAGTGATGTAGTCATTAATAGTTAGTGGTTTATATGCACTCTAAATGTACTTATCTCACTTATCTGTACTAAATGTCTAGTATATACTAAAGGTACATATACGTAATAAATGTACTTATATGTATTGAACATCATATGTAATAAAATGAAAGAGATGTGCTTTGATAAAGTTCTCCTTTCCTTGTTAATGAAACAAACTCGGTGGAAAGATCGCTGACTAATGTAAAAAATAAATAAATAAATAAAAGTAAATAAATAAATAATATCCGAAAAAGATGCAGTCCTTGAAATGTTTTGGAGTAGATGTAGTCACTTCCTTGGAAATGTCATCATTATCATCGTTTAAAAAATTATCAGCTTTCTTCCGGTTCAAGAATCTGATTTTTTTTTAAATATCCCTCAAATATACAACTTCTCTGTAACTTTTAAAGTTTTATGCATTCATATGCACTTACAGGGGGAAAAAAAGCTAAAATGCACAAAAACGTGTGCACATATGAATTTGTCTATAATCATCTTTTTAGTCATTACTAATGACATAAACGCGTTGACTTTAAAAAGTGATCTAAAAGTCACTTCCTCTCAATGTCTAATTACTATACTAAAGTTGTTTTGAATAGTGCCCCCTGGCCGAATAAATGCTAACCCGGTCCATGGACGGCTTTAGGGTGCAGAGCTGCGGTTCCTGATTAGCTCGCGGTTATTGGGCATCACATGGGTCGGAAGCCGATTTTTTGCTCGGTGCCACCTAAATTTTGTACGACCACCCCTATACTTTGGGCGCTTTCTCGTGGGCCTTAATTGTCCTCCCATCTCTATAAATCACACGGGTTTCTCCAGCCTACATATTCAACTTGGACATACCCGGCTTAGACATGAGCGCATTCAGTGGCGCATTCGAACAAAAGCACCCCCCCAATGCAGAATTCTGAAGCGTTAACCACTTGGTTGACCTGGGCAATATATACTAATGTAATCCTCCGCTTAGAGTAAGATGGGTTTACTTTGTGACAGATTTTAAGTGTTTTTCTCTGCTAGCCGATCAGTTTTAAAAGCAGCCCAAAACGAACAATTGCGAAACATTGGTACATTTTTTCCTTACGTAATAATGTATTGCTCTAACCCGAATCTTTAATTACCATTGGGAAATTAAAGTTTAAATGTGTCACAAAGTTGCCCCGAATGGGGCGGGCTACTTTGTGACATCTGAGTTTTCGCCTTGAAATCCAAGAGGAAAAATTACTTGACACAAAGTTAAACAGTAAAACGCTTATCAAAAGCTTGATACGCAATTATATATACCTACTAGATGAAAATCCGCACTTCGCTACGGAGTACATTCAAATTAAATACAACGGTCAATGTATGCAATTAATGCCAAAATATATATATATATATATATATATATATATATATATATATATATATATATATATATATTTATAATAAATAGGACGATCAATGTATACAATTGATGTAAAATATATATATATATATATTTATAAAAAAATCGTAAGGGATATTTTTATAGACAAAATAATGTAGAAGAAAATATTCAAATTAAATCTAATAGGACATACTAAAGAATATAGTACAGTTAATATAGTACAGTTTAAGGAACTTTTCTTTTACTGAATTTTAATATTTTTTGGATAATATCCAATCGTCTGCCGCATTAGCAAGAAAAAAAAATATTTTTTTGCCTATTACGTTGTTATGCGCGTGACGATAAATTAATTTAATGTACCAGAAAAAGAAATAACGTGATCAGCATTTAATAAATTTAATTCCAAAAATTAATCTTTAAAAATTCACCAAAAATCAGAAAATGGAGGTAAAGATTCAAAAAAGATTTTATTTTAAAGGAATTTTTATGGTCTTTCTCGTGATATAAATTTTTTAACCCTCAAATTATTATTTTAAATGCAAACTTTAAAAAAGTTACTAAAACAGCTTAAAAATTTAATTTTAAAAAATCTAAGAAGAATTTTTCAAAAATCTTTCTTAGTGCTCCCCTACACTATAAGAAGAATCGCCATGCAAAATTTCAGCCCTTTAGGTCCAGCGGTTTGGTTTGTGCGTTGTATGTCAGTCAGTGAGTCAGTCAGTTACGGAACTGCTTTATATATACCTATTACAAATATTGAATAGCTTTATGTACATCTTTGACATCAAAGAGACCTCGGGTGCCCAGGACAGCCATCAGTTCTTTGAGAAGATGAGGAAATTCGTCTTTCGGCACATTCTGCTCCTTCGGGCAGTTTTTGTTTTCCAGATAGTCAATACTTCTTTCTCTCCGGTGGTATTTTAGAGAACGGAAAAAGGCAACATCTAGTGGCTGGAGGAGGTGGGTCGACTTTGTGGGTAATTTTCTGACAGTGTCAATGCGTCACAAAGTAACCCCGTCACCTTTCGATATTTAGGCTATGTTCTCATATCTTTCGGAAATATCACTACACAAAATTTATATTGCTCCACAATCTAACCAACATATTGACAATAAAGAATAATTACCTGTGGTAGTTGGTTGTATAAGGTGTTAGCCTTCAGCACACGAAGTTTTTGAAGTTTGAGTCAATAGCTTGACAACAGGTTTGAACAATATACTGGTGAGCGAAGACAAGTGGCGCACAGAAGCTTCGGACACGGGTCATTAGGTGTCTGTGTACGTCGGACAAGATGTTGGCGCTGTTCTTTACCTTTCCGGTACCCCGGGCGCGACGCAAGATCCGGAATACGGATATATGTCACAATATATGTGGCATATATATTCTATATGTCACAAAGTTACCCCTGCAGTCACAAAGTAAACCCCCGTTTTGCGGTATATCATAAGGACAGTTCTTTTAACTCCTCCTTTCTTTTAATTAAAACATAATTGGTTTAAGGAGACAGTGGATCTTCAAACCTAAATTTATTTTTCAATGGATTTGCTTGAAATTCGAATATGTGATTAATACCATAAATATGTAAAAGTGGTTAAAATCTAAAGATTAAATATTAATAATTTATTAATTAGGAATTATTAATTATATCAAAAATTGGCCTAATTAAAAATGTCCCATGCTCATTTCTTTTGCATATGATATGGTAATTTTTATTTACAGGATACCTTATAGAACTAACAATGAAACTTATTGCTCATTTTAAGCATTCATTAAAAATATAAAGAAAAACATAATAATAGTGAAAACACCCTTTTTATTGCGCAAAGTACCTATAAATCATCTTTTCAAGTACAAAATTTAAAAATTCTGAGCTACGAAGCATAATTTTTTTCAATAAGATTTATTTGATATACAATTAAGTATATAAAACTTAAATTTCAAAGTGATACGATAATTAGAAATGCGCCTGGAGCAGTTTGAATATTCGCATGACATGATAATTTTTATTTTGTGAAAAACACATTTAAAGTTATTGCTATTAGTAACCACATAATATCTAAATTAAATACAAATGCCTATAACTAGGAAAGTAATCACAGAAATTAAAAATTATTTTTGCAACACATTCCTACTCGTTCGTAGTTTCAAAATTCAATAAAATAAATAAATAAATAAAAAATTTGGACAAATTTCACAATTTTGAAAGTCCACTGTCTCCTTAAATTACAAAAAAAAGTAGAAATACAGTCGAACCTTGATCGATATCTCCCCGAATCACCGTTTTCCCGTATGTGTCGTTTACTTCACCCGGTCCGATGATAGTATTCCTTTGTTATGTTACCGCATCCATAGTTTTCAAGCATTTATCGTTCAGTGTAATAAGTCCCTTCAAAAACGATAGATCGAGGTTCCACTGTAATTGAAGTAGGTTTAATCAAGTAATATTTTTTAATTATTTTTGCATCCCAAAAAGGGACGCTTTTTTCAAGATATATTTTGATTTTCATGTTTCACCGTCTATCTGTATATCTTGTCTATAATACTAGAGTCCCAAAATAAAAGTAAGAAAGAAAAGAAATGAATTTTCTGACTTGCAACTGTAAAACAAGGCCGTGGATAGTAATTTTTCGAATCCATTGAATATTTCATCGCACTTAAAAATGCTCCAGATTTTTCTTAAAAGCCAATTTCCATCCCAAACTCTCCTTAATGGTAGGAAATAACACCCCAGAAGATACATTTTTAACGCGTTAAAATACAAATCGATTGTCTTCTCCTAAACGATTCAATTGTACTGCATCGCACAGCTCACCACGAAAGTAACAGCTTGTTCCCAAATAAACGCCATTTTTTATTTTTTTTATCTGTGGTGTGAGAGATCACAGCGATTAAATTCCACGTGCGAGTCACGAAATGCAGTCATCAGCGTTTGGAAATCCTCCTGTTTCATGTACAGCGGGATAAAAGGGAGAATTTATTTGGGGCTATCGTCTTCAACCACGCGTGAGAATGGACGTCAATTTGACAGATATAGGGTAATGTCAAAGGAGCATCGTAAGCGATTTATGTGGGATTTTCCTGATTTTATATGAAGTGTTAAAGTTGATTCAGAATATCACTGAGGGAAAGCGTTTCTGAGAGTGTGTGTGTGTTTAAATATGAATAACGTTTTGAAATCTGTTGGAAAAACTAGAGGTGTACACTACTCAGGTGAAATACAAACAGTTTAATTTCTTTAAAAAAAGGTTTTCCTCTTAAGGCTGTTGTGTACTAACCCTATTTCATTCGCTCACCTCAATGACATTTTGAATTTTTTATCTAGTCAATAAGACATTTTAAAAAACTTATTAGAAAGTTTATATTTTTTTATTCAGTAGGACATTTTGAAGCAGTTATTAAAAAAGTTTTTATTTTTTGCACTTTCACTAGGACATTTTGAAACAGTTATTAAAAAGTTTTTATTTTTTATACTTTCACTAGGACATTTTGAAACAGTTATTAAAAAGTTTTTATTTTTTATACTTTCACTAGGACATTTTGAAACAGTTATTTAAAAAGTTTTTGTTTTTTATATAGTCAGTAGGACATTTTGAAACAGTTATTAAAAAAGTTTTTACTTTTTTTATAGTCAGTAGGAGATTTTGAAACAGTTATTAAAAAAATTTTTATTTTTTATATAGTCAGTTGGACATTTTGAAACAGAGTTAAGGATGTATTTTGCAACGAAGGGAAAAGGAAAATTTTAATAAGAGAAAAGTAAATTTATATTTTTGAATGAATTTTTGTACAGAGTTGGACTCTTTTTTTTTCTCCACGATCAATCAACTGCTTGAAAAATCAACATCGTTACAAAGAATATTCCCATGAACATTATATTGAAAAAAATAAAAATTCTGAAAATTTAAAAATAAAATTTCAATTTTTTTGTTGTTGAAAAGTTCAAAACATTTTAACACTTTTACATTAATTTAGTTTATTTTAACTAAATTCATTTCGTTTGAAAAATTATGTTTTATAGTTACTAAAACAGATAAACTGACTGATCAATGAAATGAAAATTCAATATTTCATTGTGAATGGATATGTTCAGCTGTTCCTGATCTGACAATGAAACATTGCTGGCTCTTTATACAGATTCGGTTTCGAAAATGGAAGGTATTGTTTTAAAAAGTGCTTGTCGTGTTTTAAAAAGTCACGGTAACACTTCTCTGTACTATATTCAATTTTCTCTGATTTCGCGATGAGTCATTGCTTACTTTTCCTATCCAGTGTCAGTTTTCCTTAACAAAGGATACTGCACTGTCATATTTTAAAATTTCCGTGTGAAATTTTAAACTGTATGCAGCCGTTCCTGATTTTTGAATGAATCATACCCGGTTCTACAACCCAGTGACAATTTCGCCAACTGGCGCTACTGCATGCTGGCATATTTAAAAAATTAGGGGTATTCACTCGGCTATATGCAGTTGTTTCTGATTTTGCAATGGATAATTGCTGGCTTTTTTCTCGGCTGTATACAGCTGTTTCTGATATTTCAAGGAGCCATTACTGGCTTTTTTATTTGACTATATGCAGTTGTTTCTGATATTTTAATGAGTCATTACTGGCTTTTTTACTTATGCAGCTGTTTCTGATATTTCAAGAAGCCATTACTAGATTTTTTGCTTGACTATATGCAGCTGTTTCTGATATTTCAAGCAGCCATTACTGGCTTTTTAGCTTGACTATATGCAGTTGTTTCTGATATTTCAATGAGTCATTACTGGCTTTTTTGCTTGACTATATGAAATTGCTTCCGATATTTCAAGGAGCCATTACTGGCTTTTTCGCTTGACTATATGCAGCTGTTTCTGATATTTCAAGAAGCCATTACTGGCTTTTTTATTTGAATATATGCAGTTGTTTCTGATATTTCAATGAGTCATTACTGGCTTTTTTTTTGCTCCACTATATCAAGTTGTTTCTGAATTTTCAATGAGTCATTACTGGCTTTTTTGCTTGATTATATGCAGCTGTTTCTGATTTTAAAAATAGTCATAGCCGAATATGCAATCTAATGTCAATTTCACTGACTGAGAATATTGCAAGTTGGCATATTTTAAACATCGAAGGCAAAATTTCTTTCGTGAAACTTGATGCAAATAACTGAATAGGACTTACATACAAATAAAATTGAAATTTTTAAATTATGGAGTACATCGTGGTATGCGCTAGATTTTCTAAGCAAGTCTGGTGAAAGACAGAAACGACATCGGACGCCGAATGGAAAGGATGAGCCAGTGGAAAAACGACGCAACTTGATCACAAACGTAAACAAAATACTTAAAATAGAGAAATAATATCTCCAGATGTTTTAGAAAATAGACATTAACTTGATTCGACAGGGTAATATCAATTTCTATCGCTGAAAGCGATTATAGCATTCCCTGCCAACTGTGTGCGAAACAGGTGGAAATCAATTTCCAAGCTGCCTAGAGGGTTGAGGCGTCGCCCGCCTCATTTGACATCCCTGGTCTTTGATTCCCAAGATTAACTATAAGGAATTTTCCTTTCGATCTTTAATCCCAGATTAGTAGATGCATATTTATGAATTTTTTTTTCTCCCGGGAAGGCAATGTTTAAAGTGAGAGCTCGTATTTTTAGTATTCATAATATTTCAGTGGTTAACTATTTACAAAACACTACGTATTATTGATGTCAATAAGTATGAAAAAAATTAAGTTTGAATTAAAATTATTCGTGAAAGCAATTCAAAAGAACAAATTCGCTCATTCCATAATGCGCATTTACTGACTAACATTTAAACTTTAATTTATACTAACAAATAATATACCATACCTTTAGTGAAATCCAACAGTACAAATGCAGCTTTGTTGATGCATTTGAAAGTACCTTTCTGTGGATTAAATGACCCTTATATACACTCAAGAGCCAAAACATTATGACCACCTGTCAATAACGAGTTGGCCCACCTTTGGCACGCAACAAAGCTTCAACCCGCCTTGGCATGGATGCCACAAGTCCTTGGTTGATGACCGGAGACAGATTGTACCAGATGTTTAAGCAACGGTCACGCAAATCCGAGATAGTGCGAATTGGTGGTCTTTGAATTCTGAGCTGCCGTCCCATGACATCCCAAATGTGTTCTATCGGATTGAGATCCGATGAGTTAGGCGGCCAGGACATTAACTGGAATTCAGCATCATGTTCCTGGAACTCCTCCAACACAATTTTAGCCTTGTGACACGGGGCGTTGTCCTGTTGGAACATTCCATTTCCAGCTGGAAAAACAGAGGCCATGTAAGGGTGCAACTGGTCCGCAATGATGTTCAGATACCCTGTAGCATTCATGGTCTGCTCTACCACAACCACGCGTCCCAGAGACGCCCAAGAGAACGTCCTCCAAAGCATAATACCGCCACCACCGGCCTGTGTATGACCTACTGTACATTGAGGGAGCAACAGTTCGCCTGGAAGACGGCGTATCCTGACACGGCCATCGGCGTGATGAATGGCAAACCGTGATTCATCTGACCAGGCAACTCTCTCCCACTGATCCATGGATCAGTCGCGATGTTCCCGGGCCCAGCGCAGGCGCAGTTGGCGATGACGCTTGGTCATCAAAGGCACACGAGTGGGACGTTTGCTGCGTAGCCCCATATCCAACAGTGTCCGCTGAACAGTGTGCTGCGATACTATTCTACTTGGCCCTGCATTGTATTGGGCTGTCAGCTGAGCCACTGTCTGGCTCCGGTTTTGCTTCACCATGCGAGACAGTCTCCGACGACCTTTTTCTTTGATAGCGTGTGGACGTCCAACACCATGTCGTCTACTGCTGGTTTCACCGTCATTCATCCACTTTGCATAAGTACTAACAACTGTAGGTCGCGAATAACCCACGAGTCGTGCAGTTTCGGAAATACTTGTTCCGAGCCTTCGAGCCATTACAATCTGCCCTCTATCAAAGTCGCTTAGATCCGCAGCCTTTCCCATCACACACAAAAGTAAGTGAAAGAATGATTCTTCAGACTCTCCAGCAGCAGTTAAATACCACTTCCACCTGATCACGTGCCTTCCACGTCATCCAGGCGAATTCATTGCAAAATGTAGAGGTGGTCATAATGTTTTGGCTCTTGAGTGTATATATATACACATGAGAGAGAGAGAGAGAGAGAGAGAGAGAGAAAGAAAGAAAGTAAGTGTAAGTAAAAGTAAGCAAGCAACCAATAATTTCTTTCTAATTTGGTAAGCACTTGCTCGGAGATATTCGCTTCTACGTACGCAGCGATTTTCTCGGCCACTTTATTATGGAAGCACCAATTATGCTAGGCAATCTATGTATATAAAACAGTTCCGTAACTGACTGACTCACTGACATACAACGCAGAGACCAAACCGCTGGACCTGAAGAGGTGAAATTTTGCATGGCGATTCTTCTTATGGTGTACGGGTGCACTAAGAAAGATTTTTGAAAAATTCTTCTTAGATATTTTAAAATTAAATTTTTAATCTGTTTTTTGTAACTTTTTTTTTAATATTACATTTAAAATAATAATTTCAGGGTTATAAAATTTATATCACGAGAAAGATCATAAAACTTCCTTTAAAATGAAATCATTTTCGAACCTTTACCTCGATTTTCTGATTTTTGGTGAATTTTTAAAGATTAATGTTTAGAATTTAATTTATTAAATGCTGATCACGTGATTTCTTTTTCTGGTACTTTAAATAAATTTATCGTCACGTGCATAACAACTATATAGAGAAAAAAATATTTCTTTCTTCTTTCTAATGCAGCAGACGATTAGATATTATTCAAAAAAAAATAAATATCCCTTATGATTTTTTATAAATATATATATACATATAAATAAATAAATAAATAAATAAATATATATATATATATATATATATATATATATATATATATATATATATATATATATATATATATATATATATATATATATATATATATATATATATCAATTGTATACATTGATCGTCGCATTTATTATAAATATATATATTTATTTTTTTGGCATTAATTGCATACATTGCCCGTTGTATTTAATTTGAATGTACTCCGTAGAGAAGCGCGGGTTTTCAGCTAGTATATATATAATTAGCAAATTTTATATTATCAGTGTACTGTACACTTTTGTATAAATTAACAACTAGCCCAAATAATCAGTAATTCATCGTATGATGCTATCCGCTGCCATACTTACATTATTGACAAAAATGTTCCGTACTGGTTTGGTTTTTTGTTTGTTACATTGACTTAAAAACACCATTTGCGGGGATCTACAGACTTTTTAGGAATCTTTTCCATTTTAATTTTACAGCAGAAGGGTATATAGTGGCTCTCTATACGCTACTCTAAGCTTAATTTCACACAGTCAGGAAGGTAAAAGTGCTAATAATTTATGTAAAATGAAAGGAAATCTCAGGAAACTGTTTTAATGTTATGTTTCGCAGCCATATTACTTTTTATTTTCTTCTAATCTGGAATCTAGTGTTGCTGCTCTACGCTAGTTAGTAGAAGTGCGTCAGTCAGTTTTTTTTTTCGTTTCTTATAAACCTCACATTCAAAAATATTGAATCGGAAATATAGGTAGAACAATTCAAAGCTTTCTTTTTTAAAGCAACTTATGACTTCTCGAGTTATTGGTCCATTGCACTAATGATTATAATACATGGCGACTATAAATTAGTTGGGCAATTCTGGAACTAAATAATTTGTGCAGTATTCAAAGCAAGGGATATGTTTTTCTCTGGTTAGTTAGCCAGAGCCTTTCCTACGATTGCGGATAGATGGTGCTGGATCATTCAAGGCCAACATTTTCGCTTTAATTATCTTAAATTAGCAACATTACATAAGGTAGTCTTAAAAATCGCGTTGAAATCTGCCATAATCACACCCTGAAAATATTTACAGATGGAACATTTTCCGATAAACCAAAGGAAGCCACGTCGAATATTTGAGGAAAAGGTAAACTTTGATGTGTTTTGCTACGTATTATATATATGTGTTTGATGCGTAAAGAGTGTCAAGTCCAAAATCGTAGTTTTGAGAAAAACGGAATTGAAAAAAAAACGGCTTTTGTAAAGTCAGTTTTTTTAAGTTTAATTTTTTCTCATTTTATTTTTGTTGAGTAAAGAGTGTTAAGTTTTGTGTCCAGGGCACAAAATTGTTCGAATTCGAATTTTCGAAAACAAATTTATTGCATTAAAACTTTTTGTGTTCTTTTACGCTTAAAATGAAGTTTAAATCATGTTTCTATCTTAATTAGAACATGAGAAATTATTTTTTTTCAACATTCTAATAGTAGCCAAGCGTTGTTTAAACCTGTAAGTGCGTTTTTCTGCATAATGTGGTTTTACCCCATTTCTCGTCTTCAAATTGTTATAAGTCAAGGACCGTTAAAGATAAATGATTGAAACTTGGAACATGTGCTTTTCAACTATTTTACTTTAATTATAATTCAGCAAATTTGAAAAAAAAATTTACTTTTGAAAATATGATTTTTTAAAAATATGTTACATAATTTTTCTTGCAATTTTTAATATAAATATTTTAAATTTTTTTTTAAATTAATTCTTTAAAAAATGGTGAATCGAAATTAAAACTTATATATTTCTGTTTAATTAAATGAAAAAGAACTGAAATTCGACAAATAATATTTCGAGTTATAACAATTTTAAATTACCCCACTTTTTTAAAATTTTAAAATTTTTTAAAAACATTTTGACAAGTTTTCTGAAGTGATTTTGTTTACAAATTATATAGTTAACCATCACAAAAAAATTCAAAATTTTAACTCAATAAATAAAAATATTTTTTAAATGTGTCCCGGACCCCCTTAAGTCCTTGATTGGGACATAACCCCTTTAACACTAACATGTTTGTGCTTTGTTTCACATGCCCCAAATTTTCCCTGATGAATAAAAATATTGAGGCGTGGAATTGAACTTAGCTTTCTGTACCCTGCAGTAGCCCTTGATTTTTCAAACGTGCCTGGTTTGATAACTTATTTTGGCCCATTTTGGACTTAACACCCTTTGCACAGCAAACATAGATATACCCACCATGTGTGTTTAAAAAGGTATCTTTTTAGCCCCTGTATTTAATTTTCTTTCAAATCTTCCACATACTAATCGTTTTGAAGAGCTCTTTTTGCTTAAATAAATTCAAACTAATCTGGTTTGCGATGTGAAGGAGCTTTAGCACTCAACTTTTAACAATCGCAATTGTTTCCTAGGATTTTCTTTTATTTTACATAAATTATTAGCACTTTTACCGTCCTGATTGTTTGAAATTACGCTTAGAGTAGAGTATAGAAAACCACCATACACACGTCTGCTGTTCAACAATATTAGAAAAGATTCCTAAAAATGTAGATCCCCTAAATGGATTTTTAAAGCAATGTGAATAACAGTAAGCCACGCAAGAACGAAACTTTTTTGTTAATGTTGTAAGTTTGGAAGCGGATAGCATCATACGATGAATTACTGATTATTAAACTGTCGACAAAAAAATTTTGAGACTTGTGATTTGGACTGTTGATTAAATACAGAGATACAAACTGCGCCAGTGTCTTTTGATCAACCAGCTGCGCGATAACTACGTTGGAACCATCCGTACGGCGTTCGAAAATCGAGCCTCGGAGCGATAGGCAAATGAATAGCAAACTTAATGACACCTGCTTGCAGCATATAAATAAAACGGGACGTGAAAACGAGTGGACATTTAGCGTGACGCTTCCCGTAATTGATTGATAAGGATTATACTTTCGTTGAATGGCAACCTTTTATCTTCCAAACAATCGCTTGCAGGACTTTCCTCTGTAGCCGTCCACTTTTACCCCAAGATTCAGTCTCTATTTTACGAATCTTGATCACGAGTCCACGGGCAAATTAATTTTTCTCGAATTTGCGACACATGCGACAGAAAAAAGACACGCTTTCTCTTTGACATATTATCGAAGGACGGTAATTGTTTAATTTTTCTTTGTTTTTTTTCGGATTGGTAAAATCCTTCGTTAACCTACTTGAAGGGCAAAGGATATGATGTCCACTTTCGCCAATTCGTGTCGCCAAAGGCAAGAATTTAACGCCTCTCCACTCGTCAAATCACGTAGGGATTTACTCGCCTTTTTTTTTTTATCTTTCCATTCTGAACAAGGTGTGATAACAAAAGGCCACAAATTACCTTTTTGTTTTTACTTCTGATGGGATTTTGAGGACTCTGTTAGGCGAGATATGTCATTAGCTCATCTCGTTTAAATGGCTACCTTCCGTGCAGAGCTCCAGTCATACAGATGATTGAGAAGTTCGTTTCTAAATATACACATTTCCAGTTATTCAATTGTACTCTCTTCTCGATATATTAGTGTATAGGAAATCAATCGTGCGGGTACGAATTGGCCTGTTTTCTGATGTGGACAGGATGTGAATTATTTAACCATGCTACCGTTTGAGTTCATTAAAGATAACTATTGACTATACTATTTTATAATTTGTTAAGCGAAAAAGGATTTTAAAATAGGCATTAGAAATATATGTTTCTAAAAATATACACATTAAAGTCTTGCCTTATATTTATATCCCATTAAAATGTATTTGTCAGAAACACGCATACTTATATCTTACACTATAATATCTCGTCTAATCTAGAAGGCAACTTTGATTGTCAGTAGTATATGAAACAGCTAGCAGTGGTTAGAAATATAGTACCATTATCAGGAAAACGCTGGGCTACTTTTTCATTTATATTGATATAAGACATGGCAGTTGTCTGCAATCTGATGCATAGATTTTCAGCTATTTTTATGACATTGAGCGTACTGAGCAGTTGTACTTATGGAAAACTTCAGTTATCATGTGTGAACACGACAAAAGAATCTCGTTAAAGGGACCAGACATTTCAATAAGTGTTTTTCGCAATTCGGTTGAAACTTGCACTGATTGGTGTATCTGCCCTTTTCAAGTGCCCTAAAATTCCCAGATAAACGAATTATATATCCATGGCTTGTGCTACGTTGAACAGAAGAATAAAAATTTTGAAATTTATCAGTTACACCTTAGTACATATTTTAAATTTCAAACAAAGTTTTACAGTTTATGTGCTTTAAAAAAGTACTTGTATTTTAAAGTATTTTTTACAATAATCGTAAAGCAGAAGAAACTCTTAAATGGTAAATGTGTATATATATATATATATATATATATATATATATATATATATATATATATATATATATATATCATCAGTGTTCTGAAAGGGCGAATATGTATGTAAATATATAAACATATTTGCCCTTTTTACAGAATACCAACGATATATATACAGACACATATTCATACATACATACATACATACATACATACAGTGGAACTTCTCTAGCCGGTCATCCTTCTTAAGGTGACCACCCCTCTAAACGGCCATATTTTGTTCAGAATCTATTCAATACATGATAGTGCCATTGTTATGGAAGAACCCTCTTTTCAACGGCCACTCTTTCGGAACCATTACTGGCAACCATAGAGAAGTTTCATTGTATATGTAATGCGTGCGTATGTACATTCGTGTATGTATGTATATATATATATATATATATATATATATATATATAATATAATATACATACACACACCCACACACAAGTGTGTATGTAACATTTCTATTATGGTTGTATATATGCATAGAAAATTTAAATGGTTCACAGTTCATTTCATAAGTTAGATTACAGCATTATGCCATTAGACATACAACAAAATCAGATTAATATTACTAAGATCTGAGTAACTGAATCGCCATCATATCGTAACGGAGTTAAACGAAGAACGACTTCAGTGAATACAATACTAATTGTTTTCATCGTCGTGAGTAATGTTACCAACTGAATATCTTCTTGTAATTGCGTCTAATACCAATGGAGTGTCTTTAAAAAGACTTCGTGTCGTGTTGGTCATCCCCCGCTAGAAAAGGTGATAAGTGGTGACAGTTAAGAAAAATAAATAATCCTTTCCTGACACGCACTGTGTTCTATTTTCATTACGAACATAAAATGAAGGCTTCTTTGTCCTTAATTGGAGTGTTTGACGTTTTTGGATATATATATATATATATATATATATATATATATATATATATATATATATATACAGCGTGTCGAGCGAAGGAGCCCCTGATTTCAAAATCAAATATCTCGAAAACAAAGATTTGTAGAAGAACGCAACAAACTGTATGTTTATTGTGAAAGCTGCAAGAATTTTATACACTAATTTTTAAAATAGTTACAAGAGCTGCCATCAGATGGCGCTCTGCAACTCGTATCAGCATGCATAAATAAACTCGTAGTCTTCGCAAGCAGTCTTTGCAATCACTACATCACAATCTTTACAAAATGTCCACCATTCGCTATACGGAGGTGGCGCAAACAAACAATAAAATTTTCCATCACACTGGCAGGAATGATTTGGTAAGTAAATTGCACGGCTGCGGGGGTGGTGGGAAAATTACGCGGCTCGTCAGCTCAAAACGTTCTTTACTTTTAGAATGGTCCTCGTATTCTTCTACATTATTTTATCTATAAAAATATCCCTTACGATTTTTTTTGTAAATATATATTTTGTTTTTTCTTACATCAATTGTATACATTGATCGTCGTATCCATTTTTTTGGCATTAATTGCATACATTGACCGTTGTATTTAATTGAAATGTACTCCGTAGCGAAGTGCAGGTTTTCAGATAGTCTATCATAAAACATTGACATGCATTTAAAATGAGCTGCCGTCTATTCTTTTCACTGTTAAAACCGTGCATATTAAAAAAAAATTTAGACACAAAATGACAGCCAACTTTCAGCTTGACCTTTATCAGATAGGTCTGAAAGAAGCAAATCGCGATATATCAAATTTATCGTCAGCCATCGTAGGACACGGCTGAAAAGGGAAAACACTGCATGGGAAAAACCGTTTCGGCAACGTAAACAACAATAGATTCTTAAGCCTGGAACTATTTATCAAACCCAGGCACGTAAGGATCTATTGACGGCGTTACCCGTTCAGGTGAAAAACAGGAATTGGAAGACGGTGGGAGATTACGGGACTTCATCCAGTTCCGGTCGTGTGGATAAAAGATTTTAAATGAAGGCCAAAGGCAGACGTAATATAAATTGGCTTGCGAGTGAAACTGTTGAAATTTTAATATCAGATTTTTTTTTTCCTGTGTGAGTCAAACACAATGCATGATTTGCTTCCGAGTGCTGGGGCATTTCTGGAAAAGTGGTCATACTGTGCGGAGTTATTTCAATGTCTGTCAAATTGTACGCTTGATGAATAGCTCGAAATCGCTGAAATATAAATTTTTGATTGCCTTTTGATTCATTGCCTTCGGAATCCGGAATTCTCCAAAGGGGAAAAATTTCTTTGGTCAATCTCTTGCAAGGTATTCAAATAGTAATGGGCCATCGGCAAAACATTTGATTTGGAATTTTTGTGCTCTACACTGGCTTAAGTCATCAAAGACAGAAAAATTGCTTTTATTGAGATCCTGTAGTATTGTGCCTTCTGCATTTGGCCTTTAAAGGTTCATTGGTTCTTGGAATCTTTTAGTTCTTGGAATCATTTTGACTAGATTTTAGAAAACGTCTCCTTTATGCTATTAATGCCATCGCCAACAGTTGCTTTAAAAGAGTGCCAAACCATATCACAACCCCCTTGAAACTTGACAGAGGAATTTGTGCCGTAAGTTTCCTTAAACTTTCGACGGGTTTTCAAAGTCCCCTATCACCGAATTTCGTCGTCTTCATTTACGTTTTAATGGTTGAGGGACACTATTATATTGCTCCAGCTGTGCACTGCACCTTGAACATTTGTTTTCTTAAGGTGACAATGGACCTTCAGATTGACAAAAATATGTCCCCAAAACGATTTTTTATCTTTCAGAAAATGATTCTGCAACTCATCAGCTTTAAATTGAAAAAAAGCATGTTAATCCGATCATTATTAACCGAGTTATAAGTATTTTTTTTTTGAAAAGTAAGTAATGGAAATGTTACATTAAGTTAAAACTTTAAATGCTATTTTCTCAAAACAAGTTTTCATGTCGTTTCGGTAAGTTCAAAATGTTCCATGCATCATAATTTTTCTTGAATTTTCATAAAATGTCATAAAATGATTATTTATATATGTTAGAATAAAACTTACTAGTAAATTAATTATACTATTTTAAAACAACTTAAAATTTTTACAATCAAAAAACTTTTTTGATAAAATTTTGCATAAAATGACCTATTTTTATCGATTTCTATTCTAGTTTTTATAAATATAACTGTAAATCAAATATTGCTAGTAACTTTTATTATAACTTCGTACATAAAGCTAGCTTAAGAAAGAAAATTAGATATTTGAGACAAAAATTTATGTGCATGGAGCATTTTTAAATAGAGTAATTAACAAACTGATTTGAATTAATATCTTAATTACATTCTGATTTTGTTTTTAAATTTAGAATTTTCATCTCTAAACAATACTGTAGAAGTATACAAAATTTCATAGCAATTGGTTGATAAATAAAAAAAAAAGTTTCTCATGGTCCATTGTTGTCTTAAAGCTCTAGTGTCTCTAATAGACAATCCACTTGCTAAATATCCTACAACTATACCTTCCTCGAAGTCTTTGAGGCCTTGACCTTTTCCCATCAAGCCAGAATGTATGCAGGTAGCAAAAACCGCCGCACTGGAGCAATGTCTGCTGGTACTGTAATTTCCCGGAAGTACACTGTTGACAATCCACACTGTATTTTTTTTAACTGTCTGGGGTACAGTTGTACCACAGACAGTCTAAAGACAACGCCGACAACAGATACTAACTAGTCGAAGATCATTTTAAGTCTACCGCAATGTACAATGAAACTGTTGAGGGAGGTAAACGGGTAGCTCATTCTGCCTGCTAGAGTTCGAACTTTGATTACTGGCACTGGTATCCCTGCTGCCCGGATAGAATTCTAGGGTTAATGTCGGATAATACGTGGTTGGTTGTAAGAGGGAAAAAAATTATTCTTTATTTTAAAATTAATATTTTTGTCATCTGTAACTAGAGCTTCTGGGCCGACTAGCATTTACGTAATTTCCTCTAAATTAAGAAATGAAAACTTAAAAGTTCTACACGTGTTTCGTACAGTTAACATTTTAAGGATTATATCGTCTATATATATAAAAGAGCTCGTCTGTTTGTTTGTCCGCTATAGAATCATAGACTGTTTCACCCACCGGGACCAAATTCGGCACAGTTAATGTTTAGGACCCGAGAAACTTAAATCAAGAAAAACGAAATTTGGGGCTCAATTAGATTTTTTTAATTAATTTTTTAATGATTGTTGTGCCTCTAAGAGGTGCGCGACCACCTGTGGAGCCCCTTCACCACAACCAGCTGCGTTAAGAGAGATGGTTTGGGGGGTGACGGGGGGGGTCAAATTCCATTGCACTGGAGGAAGAGGGTTGGGAATGACCTTTGGCCCTGGCTCCCCAAATAAACACAACTGGCCAGATGAACATGAAGAGCGGGGGTTCAGCCCAGTATTTTTTTGATGGAATGCATGAAAAATTTTACATCTATATATCTACCCGGGCAACGCCGGGCAATAATGCTAGTATTCTATAATTCTTCCAAATGTCTTTTCTGCTTTTCTTGAATTTTGTACAGATTTCTTACCATTAATTAAATAAAACTTGCTAAACTTTATTTTCAAACTTCTCAATCCACGTTCTTCATTTTTCGAAAACAGTCATTTAGATACTATAATCTATATATATAAAACAGTTCTGTGACTGACTGACTAACTGACCGACAAATAACGCCCAGACCAAAGGGCTGGATCTAAAGAGCTGCAATTTTGCATGGCGATTCTTCTTATACTGTAGGGGTGCACTAAGAAAGATTTTTAAAAAATTCTTCTTAGATTTTTGAAATTAAATTTTTAAGCTGTTTTTGTAACTTTAAGTTTACATTTAAAATAACAATCTGAGGGTTATAAAATTTATATCATCGAGAAAGATCATAAAAATGCCTTTAAAATGAAATCTTTTTCGAATATTTACCTCCATTTTCTGATTTTTGGTGAATTTTTAAAGATTAATTTTTAGAATTTAATTTATTAAATGCTGATCACGAGGTTTCTTTTCTTTTTGTGATACTTTAAATTAATTTTGCGTCACCTGCATAACAACGAAACAAATTGACTAAAAAATATTAAAATACGGTAAAAGATAAAATTTAACCAGTCGACTAATTGAGATGGAAGTTTTTTAGGAATTTAATTCAAATTAGTATGTTTTATGGATATAAAACATACAAATTAATTGCATACATTGACCGTTATATTTAATTTGCATATTTCCCTCTACATTATTTTGTCTATAAAAATATCCTTTACGATTTATATATATATATATATATATATATATATATATATATATATATATATATATATATATATATATATATATATATAGGCATTAATTCCATATATTGCCAATTGTATTTATAAAAAATATACTTTTTTTTGGCATTAACTGTATACATTGACCGTTGTATTTAATTTGAATGTACTCCGTAGCGAAGCACGGGTATTCAGCTTGTAAGCTATAAACATCCTTTATAGTAACTCTTTTCGGATTCCTAAGTCTAAATCAAAGTTAGATTTTTGATGAACGTCTCAAAGTGTATACATGTACTCCTTCCTGCCTATGGAACAAACTATTAAAGTTTCCGTGAAAGCCCCAATTAAGGCGTCTTTTAAATCATATTCTCGAACCCTGAAGATCAGAGGAAGACAAGACACTAGCAAACGCTGAAAATAGGTACATTTCTTCATTGATAGCACTATTGCTACAGGGTCAAAGCATGTCACAGTATATCGTGACGATGAATAAAAATATTTGAATATAAAATCTTATATTTATCTAAATTGGATGGGAAACGAAATCACGTATACTCTCTAAGCTCTCGAATGGGATGTGCAGCTCTTTTGAGAAAAATTTCCGGCGCACCTATTTCTCGGACTGTGAAAGGTCGCGGCGTTAATGACCTGCAGTCATTTCAGTGACCTGATCTTTTATTTGTTAAGGTCATCCCGCAGCAAAATGGAGTTCAACGTGCTTCCAGCCGGGCACTTTCTCCTATATGTTTCTCGCCGCGAAAACGCCCTTAATAGCTCCAGTATACGCACTATCTTCCCAAAATAATGATGGTTTAGCTAGATTTGGCTTTTAAGAAGTGTTTACACAATTTGCCAAAACGATGACTCGGCCGTAAAAGCAAGAAGAAAAAGGTTGAAAATTTCTCCTTATTCTGCTCTATCTATGATAAAATATATCGAGAGGTAAAATATAGGTTGCGTGGAAAGACGAATTCCCGTAATTTATATAATTTTATATCAGCCGCGTTTTTGTTACTATTATGGGAAAACCTTTTTTCGGGAAATTTTGGCTTTTCAGTTGGTCGTGCGAATCGTTCGTGGATTTAGAAGTTCGTAGATAAAATTTTAGTTAATTAACCGTATTTGCCGGCGTATACGACGCATCGGCGTATGAGATGTACCCCATTTTTATGCACATTTTTAAGGGAAAAAACAAATTTCAGGTAGTCTCTTCTAACGAAACTACCGCGGGTTATTAACGTAGGATTACTTATCTTTGCCTACCTCTTTTGTATATATATATGTATGTGTTATATATTCTAGCTGAAAACCCGCACTTCGCTACGGAGTACATTCAAATTAAATACAACTGTCAATGTATGAAATTAATGCCAATCAATATATATATATATATATATATATATATATATATATATATAGTGTGTGTGTGTGATAATAATCACATTTGGAAAATTTAGCACAAGGGGATTGACGCTTAGAACTTATGGGAGATGCAGTCAGTACGAGGAGTGATGCAGTCGGGCGAAGTGTTCATCCAGGAAAAGCCTGATGATATTTAGGAGATTAACACACGCGGAGCCATAGAAGAGGAACACAGATTTCAGACGATATCCAGGAAATCACCTTTATTCAATTATGAAGCATCGCGAAGGCTGCAGCGGCCACTGGACTTGCCCGGACGGAGCGCGGATTACATACAGGAGCGGACAGCAGGTCCGACAGCAACGAGAGTTAGACACGCAGAGAGAAAAGTATTCTGTTCATGCAATATTAAATGGGTGTTTTGCGATATTGTCGCCAGAGGGCCTAAACTACTTGATTTTTAACTGGGCGACTTTAGATTCATGGGGTTCGCGTGTCCACTTGTTTCCCGGGGACTGATAGATCCCACGCTTGTTAGAGTTGCGACTTATTGAGCTGGGAGCAGGATAAGTGGCCATAAAGTTCTTGTAAAGTGTGGTTTTGACATTATAAAAAGCATAAATCCAGAGTGGTTCGAGGGCTCTTCCAGAATTTTGACATTACCCTGACATTTGGAATCTCATAAACTTCCTACATGCATATCTCGGCAAATGTTATTGAGTTAAGATAGTTCACATGCCTGCTTAATGATCTGCAGGGCTACGATAAATTATCTTATTTTACTGTTAGGTTTAAAATTATTATTTTAAATGCAAACTTTAAAAAAGATACTAAAAAAGCTTAAAAATTTAATTAAAAAAAAATCTAAGGACTTTCCAAAATCCTTTATAGTGCACCTCTACACTATAGAAAGAATCGCCATGCAAAATTTCAGCCCTTTAGGTCCAGCGGTTTGGTCTGTGCGTTGTATGTCCGTCAGTCAATCAGTCAGTTTCGGAACTGTTATATATATATATATATATATATATATATATATATATATATACGTAAGATTGACCACCTGACATAGACATATGCTGTATGGCACCCCAATCCCACGGTCATGAAAAAGGAGATGGGCACCGCAGGCCCTGGTGTACAATGCTGAAAAAGCAATTCGGACTGTTGTGCTATGAATTGCTCATATATATATATATATATATATATATATATATATATATATAATGTGTGTGTGTGTGTATGTGTATGTATATATCAAAATTTTGACGAATTTTGGTACTTTTCTGTTTAACTGTTTACTGCTTGCCAGGCGCGATAGAAACTGGGTTTGGCGCGCTGCCAAAATTATAACTCGCGACGCAGAACGTTTGAAATTTTTTCTCTCCGGAGGACCGTTATGGAGGAACGTAATACTAAGTTAAAAAATTCTACCTGTTTTTTAAATTATTGAATTTTCATAATGATTTAATGTACTAATTTTATAGTTATTTATGTCCATAAAATATATAACTAGAGTATTTATTGTTTTAACTAGGGAAAAATATAACTCTGTGGCGTTATGGCTGATGTTGATGTGATGAAAAAATTCAATTTTATGTTTTAAGTTGATATGCCACACTTAAAATTGGTTCTTTAATGCGGCAAAAGCTGATAGTGGAATTATAAAATAATACTGTTGCTGCGTTGTTGCTTATGTTCCTTGACCGACAGCAACATCAGATTACGGCCCCAAGTCTATTGGCGATGAATATGCGGCTCCTGTTTTGACTGGCATCAGAAGGGTCAGAGTCCGACTTGGCCAAAGTACCAGTCCCGTAATTTTGAACCGAGTCAAGTGACGAGACCAGAACACTTGACCCCGCACCTCCAGAGGTAAATTTGAGAACTTGGAGGACATTTCAACCACGACAGATTTTTACGTGCACCAGCCGCCATTAGTGTACACGGCATGAAATAATACTAAGTTATTCGTATTGGCCAATGCTGTTATGTATAAAAGAGGTAATACTTGGTCCCTAACGGAATATTTGAGTCCCTTATTGAAAATTTTCAATTGAAGACCAGCCATACGCTTAAGGTTGAACATGAGTATTAACTAAAGAATATTTGGATTGAAAAACTTAATTGGGCAATTTTTTTATTTCACAACGAAAGTTACCTTTTTACTTTGCTGAAAGCATGGAAAAAAATGACATATCAACATCTGCCATAATGCCACAGATCTACTGTGCACATTGGATGAATCGTAACTTTAGATGTTGGTGGATTTGGACTCTTTCACTGGAATGATCCCTCTTTCAGTAATGAAGCAAAAAATTATATATATATATATATATATATATATATATATATCACGCAACTTTTTTTACAGAACAGAAAATAATTATGGAAGCGATTTATTCGAAACCACCCTTTTCGCAATAAAATGGAATGCAATGTCCGTTATTTGTTTTTCGTATCATACTTTACAGTGAATACCAACAAAACTATGCTCTAAACTGCAGAACTCGCAAAATTACGAGAACTTGCAGAACAAATTATAGGAACTGTCCCGGGACTGAATTTGCCCCAAATCATTTCTCACCTGCCCTGCAACACTGGCAGCTCCGAAGAGCATTGATGGCTGATATACAGCTGACCGCTCCAATGGACAAGAGACACCAACCAACAAAGACGCAACAAGAAATCTTTCATTTCCACGAACGTTCAGAAATCTTTTTTACCAAGAAAACAAATACGGGAATCGAATGGTCATTTTCGAAAGTCACTTTAATAACCTTGACAGCATCCAGTCGGCGTTTCGACGCCAAGTTCTTGAACCCTCGTACAGAAAGTACGGTTGTCGTTCCTTAACTTCCTGGAGAGAAAAGACACACCCTTTGTTTTCTTCATATGCTCTGACATAAAAAGTTCAAGAGGTTTCGTCATATAGTCATTTTGCTGAAAAGTGGGATTCGTGGCTGGCTGGGAACAAAACATCGTGATTGCGGTTACAGTATAGAACATTTATTATGGTGGGCCAACCAGTTAATAAGGACAGTTTTGTTTATGCCGGTACAGTTTGGCAGGTTATGTGCTCTTCTAATGGCTTTTTCAAGTGAAATGTACTGGAAAATGCCATCAGTCATAAAGAAAACAAATCTATTTTGTGAGGAAAGACCGTTCAAACCGGAACTCTGTGAGTTGCAGTTTTTTTTTCTTGTACTGGCATTTCACTAGCATAAACTTTGCTCTCCGGTCAATACCATAAAATTCAAGTATATATTTTTTCATTTTTGCGTTGATCGCTGTCTAAATTGCATTTTTAGTTCTTGAGAGATATTTTTGAATCCGCACTTTAAAAACATTTTGCAGCTGAATATAGTGGCATATAGTGTTCAATATTTATCTTGACTCTAATCCGACGACTTTAAATTACAAACAAATTTTTGCCGGACGGAGATATTTTTATAATCGCCTTCTTTCCGGTCAATGATGTCTGTCTGTCTCTTCCCTTCTCTTTAGATACGGAGGGAAATATTTTTAGAAATAATTTTGAATCTCCGACACACTAATGATATATATTTTATGAGAACATATATATATATATATATATATATATATGTATATATATATATATATATATATATATATATACATACAGGGTGGTCCTAAATAAATTTTGCCGATATATGGACCTCTAGTGGCCGTTCCGTTTAACATATCGCGATGAGATTTCAGATATAGTTATTCAGAGGTATGAGCTCGGGATTCTGTGAATGGCAACAACATGACGCTCACGGTTACGGTTATTGGTACAGAAACTCAAAATTTCGAGTTTCTGTACCTATAACCGTAACCGCGAGCGCCACTTTGTTGCCATTCACAGAATCCCGAGCTCATACCACTGAATAACTATATCTGAAATCTCATCTTGATCGGTTGAATGGAACATCCGCTAGTGGTCCATATATCGGCAAAGTTTCTTTATGACCATCCGGCATATATATATATGTAATATAATCATTACATCTCGTTCTTAAAATGCAACCTGAAAAGGAAAACTAGCTCAAATTTACATGGCTGGAGCTAGACTCAGCCTGGAAGAATTTAAATTTTGAAGCAGTCGGGTTGAATCATTTTATTAGGAGCGATAGTAACATACGTCCTTTCATTTCAGATGCTCGGAGCGAAGTGTAATATCACCTTTCAACATTACGCGCTAGAAGCGAGGTACATGTGGCTGTTGTTTTGAAATGTCAGCGGAATTTCGGGCTGGCGATGCGAACTCACGCCTTTCTCGGGACGTATACACGTGTAGAAATGCAACGTTTGTTGTTTTATGGGAAGTCCTGTTGCTATGGGTTTTTAAAGCGTTAAAGTAATGTTACTGGGGATTGGATTTAGGAAAGGGAATTTAACTGATAGAATGGAGGGCCTAGTATTTAATTTATTACATATATAATGCTAGGAACGTAATTTACCACAAAAAATTCTATTTATTAACACCGGAGTACGCTTTCAATCTCTCGGTTTAAGAGAGGCCTTGAGCGGCTAGCAGAGGATGTGACGTCAACAACCGCGTGCTCCTAGAAAGTTCTGGGTCCATCTGAAAACATGTGAGTATGAATCATGGTCATGCGACGCTCAACGTTGCACATTTGCAAACAAACGCAGATTTGGGATTATTTTTCGGAGAGTTCAGACGTGTGTGTCGTGAGCTGAGATGAGGGAAAAGGCGATTTAGCTGGGTTGATTACCGTAAAATCTTGAGTATAATACGCACTTTTTTTTCGCATTTTAGTCCGCAAAAATGTGGGTGATTATTATAGTCGCGTACCAAAAAAAAGTAGTTTTAAACATTGGATAAACGAACGTACAGCAGCTGTAACACATTGTTGCAACACGGGTGCGTGCGCATCTGCACTCCGTGATTCATCCTCCCGTTTACTAAGCAGGTATTACTTTTACAGAAACGGAACTACCAGTTCATATCATCAGGTGAAGATGATGATGGTGATATATATTACGTTTACAACAATAATTATGACATGGACGTAACAACAATAGATGATTTTTATTCTAGTGAAAGTGATTAAGACTGATAATTTGACAGTATTGTTTGTTTTGAATTAACAATTTAAGTTTTTTTCTACCGACTTAAGCGTTTTCGTTTCTTTTTATTACAGATTATATTTCTATTAAAAAATATTAGTGCAATTTTTAAATAAAATATTGAAAAGTTATGGGTGCGTATTATAGTCGAATTTAAATTTTTTCCGAAAATTTCGCGCAAAACCAAGCATGCGTATTATACTCGGGTGCGTATTATAGTCGAGATTTTACGATAGATTTTTTAAGTAATGTTGAGAAATAAGGTTCTTTAAATGTTATTTAAGTATTAGTTTTTTGCCACAGGCGTACTTTGATATACGCCTATAGATTAATTAATTAGATAATGGTTACGCGGTTTAAGCACCGTGTCATATATATATATATATATATATATATATATATATATATATATATATTACATAATAATAATAATAAATTAAAATTTTAAATCTTATAATAACAAATTTAACGTTATTTTTTTATGAGTTTTTCCAATAACAGTATTTCTCACTTTTTACTGCAATCACCAATTCTTCCGCAAGTGAGTCCGTATTTAAAAAGTTCGCAAATTCTGCATATGATTCACTATTAAGTCGTATTTGCAATTCCGCCTTTACTAAGTCGATATTCATGTTATTCCTGGCCTTCGTCCATACACTGTTCATGTAACTAAATACTCTTTCTGAGTAAGCATTACTCGCAGAGATGGACAAAATAAAAGACACAGCTTTCATCAGCTCGTCCGATTACTCTTGCTTTTAGAAATACTCTACCCATAGTTTGTCATGTTTTGATCTTCGTTCAGAGCATGAAAAACCAATCGAAAATCTGTATATTCATTATATAACACATCGATGTCAATTTTGATTTGTATTATATTTGGGATAATGGATAATTGCTCTCATGTCAATTCAAAACATTCTTTGTTTTTCTTTAAAGAAAGACTTCTTATTTTGTTAAAAATATTACTTTCGTTAAATTCATAATTTTCTTCCATATATGTGATGCATCTGGTAAGAAAACAATTAGCATCAGATATGAAATCATTCTTCTCGTTTGGGGACAATTTTGGTAAAATGGATCTTGCATCACTGCCAAAGAATCCATCTGTCAATCTCGATTCGAACTGGTTTAATAAGCCACTCATTATTCTATCTACATCTAATGAAAAGCACGAATCACTCTCCAATTCACGAACAGCGTTATCAAAGAGAGGTAAGTTGTTATGATGAAAAAATAATTGCATCCTATGCAAAGAAGCCTCATGGGACTCAGATATATTTTTATGACCGAAAAACTTCCAAATTATTTCAGAACAGTCTTCTTTCTTTTTGGATTGAAAGTAAGCTTTCAAAGCTGGCCAATTATATGCAATCCGCTAAATAGCAGGCAGAAGAGATAAACATTTTGCAATATCTCTTATGCTCAATATTGAAGAATTCGCAAAAGTTCTTTAATTTATCTTTTTTTTCCCTTTTGCTAATGAACCAAACTCAAGGAATATTTTAAGAACGAGGCATTCAACATCGTATCTTAAGGAGTTGTTTTTTTTAAGTGAATTGTTTATGATATGGCATTTGCCGTATGTTTAACGTATGTTTCACTTCTTTCTGTAACTTTGTGAATACGGAGTTACGTATTCCGTAGTTAACTGATTGCGTTATTAGCACTATAAGCACTTGTTTTTTGAAGAGAAAAATTATTTTTACCCTCAATAATATTACTCACTGTTGATGATTTGGAGTGGTTTCTTACGGTTCTTACGAACCTCACGTTTCAGGACACGCCGATCCCGTTCTATCAGTTTACGGGGACGATCAACGTGTGCACTTCGTGTCCTAACTTGCTTAGTCCTCCACTTCTTCAAGATATCACCAAAAGTCGACCATGGCTGTGATAATTGTACCGCAATTGCGCGAATAGACTTGTCACTAAAGTGACGACCAACTATGACACCTTTTTCAAAGTCACTAAGTTCCTTTCGTTGCGACAAATTGTCACTATTTCACTCAGAACTAAAGAAGTTACCACTTAGCGTGCCGTATTTAACCTTAACAGGTCACGTGCGAACACTGGATTTGCATTAATTCTGCATCGCAGTCAGATTTTATGCAAATCCTCTGGCATTCGGTCCATTATTCTAGGTAGTATATATATATATATATATATATATATATATATATATATATATATATATATATATATATATATATATATATATATATATATATATATATATGTGGGCCGTGACGGCCTTGTGGTACAGTGCACTAGTTTTCGGTGCTGAGGGTCCTCAGATCGAATCCTGGCGAAGCGCCACTAAAATGCCTCCGTTTGTGTCGTCCCTTCATAGGGGGCAATACTGGTCCGCCTATATGGCGCCCCCATAATAAAATGGCCAACAAAACCGCGAGTGAATTATAGGTCTTCGCGACAAGTGCTTCCGCATTTAAATATATATATATATATATATATATATATGTGGGCCGTGACGGCCTTTGGTACAGTGCACTAGTTTTCGGTGCTGAGGGTCCTCAGATCGAATCCTGGCGAAGCGCCACTAAAATGCCTCCGTTTGTGTCGTCCCTTCATAGGGGGCAATACTGGTCCGCCTATATGGCGCCCCCATAATAAAATGGCCAACAAAACCGCGAGTGAATTATAGGTCTTCGCGACATGTGCTTCCGCATTTAAATATATATATATATATATATATATATATATATATATATATATATATATATATATATATATATATATATATATATATATATATAAAATTAAAAATAAATATATATCTATGTGTATATATACTCATTAAATTTGATATTTTTAAGATTTAATCATTCATTATTGCAGCAGAGAAAATTCCGTTTCGCTTTCACATCTACCCGAAAGGCTATTTTTATGAATGTACACAGTGCGAGAAAAAATTAAATAGGAAAATTAATTAACGGAATGCATCATGTAATTGACGTACATGATTAAGCCAGTGTTAATCTTGTATAAAAAGGGTGGTTAACAACAATGGGTAAACCTGTGATTAAATTAACAAAACCCTTCTAAAAGCATGCAAAGATAATAGATATATTTTTAGTGATATTATATTTTTATAAATAAATATAGGAGAGTGTGTCAAGGAAATCCGTGAAAAACTGGTTTAATTCAGACTGCAGTTGTATAAGATTTACTATACTTGCTTATAGGAAGTTTCAGCGGTCATAGCACTTCTAATTGCGCTTTTAGGAGAGTATGAGTGACGTGCTAAAAGCACTTAATTATAACTTAATTTTACGCCTTTTGTTAAATTCTTGAAAAATATGTGCACATACCTGCTGGCGTGTATTTAACACTCAATGCCCTTCTTTAAAGTGAGTTCACTTTAGTTATAAATACATCTCATCTGAAGGAAAGAGCCTGACTATTCCGACAAGCAGCAGCGAAAATAAATCACATAGGTGCTTGAAAAGAAGAATGTATGAGAAATTTTACCTATTACGTTATCGACAATTACTATCTTTAGGAAATTAAGCTCTTTGTTGTAAGTTTTAAACAACACAAGTCATTCTAATTTAAGTTCGGTTAAAGTTAACCATGCTGAATTTAAACGAGCACACACACACACACATACATGCGTGCATGCATATATATATATATATATATATATATATATATATATATATATATATATATATATATATACACACATACATACATAGAGGGTGGTCATAAAAAAACTTTGCCGATATATGACCTCAAACGGCTGTTCCATTCAACCGATCGAGATGAGATTTCAGATATAGTTATTCAGAGGTATGAACTCGGGATTCTGTGAACGGCAACAAAGTGGCGCTCACGGTTACGGTTAAAAGTATAGAAACTCGAAATTTTCAAATGTCAACACCCACTTTTTTCCGGTCGCAAAATGCTCAGCGCATGCGAAAACCCCAAACAGAATTGCAACGGTGCGTGTATCAGAAAAAACGGACGCGTTATGCACGCACAAAAATCAGCTCCGCGAACGGCCTGCAAAAACACAATCATGGCACCCATGTGGAAAATGTCTAATCCAAATAAAAGTTTTCTTTTGTCCGATCTGTGTTGTCATCGGTGATTGGTGTCTTGCCTCTCTTATATGCAAATTTCCTCCGCGCACCCCGATCGTGTTTTTGTAGGCCGTTCGCAAAGTTGTATTTTGTGGGTGCATAACACGTCCGTTTTTTTGTGATACACGTACCGTTCTAACACTACTAAGGGTTTTCGCATGCGCTGAGCATTTTGCGACGAAAAAAAGTGGGCGTTGACATTCGAAAATTTCGAGTTTCTATACTTATAACCGTAACCGTTATATATATATATATATATATATATATATATTATATATACTTGTGCAGTCAATAAATTCGGGGACTTTATTTACTACAACAACGAATACACTTACAAAGTCTTCTGAACACAATCACCTTCAAAATAATGTCCTTCCGCAACTATACACTTCTGCCAGCGTTATTACAGCTTCTGGAAACAGTCCTGGAATCCGTTGCGTGAGAGCTGCCGTAAAGCAGTTTTCGCTGTTGCCATCACTTCTTCGGCATTTGCAAACCGATTGCCCTTAATGCGATCTTTCAGTTTCGGGAACAAGTAGAAATCGCAAGGAGCGAGGTGTGGGGAATACGGGAGATGTGGCAGAACTGTGGTGCCGTGTTTAGCAAGGGCTTGTTACACCATCAGGGATCGGTGCGCCGGGAGATTGTCATGCAACAACATCCACATGTTGGATTTCTAAACGTGTGGACGTTTACCACGGATTGCCTCCCGGACACGACGAAGAACCTGTACATACCATTTTTTGACGATGTTACCTTGTGTTTGGCGCAGCTTGTCCTTTCTGGACCTTGCGCCAATAAACTTCAACCAACCAACAACTACTGCTCCTACCTGTTGGATGTTCGCCTCCATTTGTGGGGTCACTGGCCACCCACTTCGCGGATCATCTGCAACAGCGTCTCTTCCATTTTTAAACAAGCTATACCATTTGAAAACTTTCGATCTGCACATAGCTTAGTCTCGATATGCTTTTTGCAGTAACCGTAACGTTTCTGCAGTGGGTTTTCCTAATTTGTAGCAGAATTTAATGATGGAACGTTGCTCCAAAAAGGGCATTTTGCTACATCGACATTATAGACTGACAGTCTGCAGCCAAATGGTGAGCTGCACGCCTTAGCAGTTGTGCAAAGCGTCATGTGACGTCTCACGCGTACGTAGATAACCAGACTTGCAAACCACATCGTTATTTCGGTTCCCGCACACACCGGGCATGAGGGGGGAGGGTAGACCCCGAACTTATTGACTATACTGGTATATATATATTGTTTTAGCATATGGTAATCTGCTTTGGGGTAGAGAAGGATTCAAATTTGGTTGGGCTAAGATAACTGGTCTAAAGGGGAGATTAGGGGAGGTCCTCAAAATTAAGTTTCTTTTAAGGTATTTAAGGCACTTTATCAGCTAGTGTTAATAGTCTGCAAAAGTTTTGAAGTAAATGCATAGAAGGTAAAAAAAAATTGGGAGCAAAGGTAGGTGAAACTAAATTTTTAATGACTTTTTCTTATATCTTAATATGTAACCCTCCTTTATTACACCTATTTAAGCGCCTGAAAAGTGCCTGCGCGTTTGTATCCCAGGAATAGTAACTGAAGTCATGCTTAACACGTAAAAACTAGAGCTGATTTAGTGTTCCGACTTGCATTTACAAGAAAATATTACAACAAATCCTTATTTAACCTCTGTCTCTGATGACATTGCCGGAAATGCGGGAAGAGAAGTTTTTTTTACGACCCTGGAGCTAATCGACGTGTCATCATATCTTCAGCTGAACCAACTAAACCCTTCCTAAAACAGCAACAGTTTTATAGACGGCTCTCAAAGAGCAATTTACCAACTAAGCGCTAAGTCTACCGTTTTGGAAACTTCCAATTATAATTTTTATTTTCAACGTTCTATTAAAATATATACAAATCGCTTTTTTCATTTGTAATAATGGTACAAAGTATACTGTGAAATTTTTTCAGAAGGACAACTTTAAAATATCTCTATTTTACAGTAGTTTGAATTTGTACAAAATTGACAAATTCGAGTCACATTAGTAATAAAATTAAGAATATATATATATATATATATATATCCATTACATTCTTCCTTAAAATGCAACCTGAAAAGAAAAACTACCTCATATTTACATGGATGGCGCTAGACTCAGCCTGAAAGGATTAAAACTACATTTGGGAGCAGTCGAGTCGAATCGTTTTATTAGAGCGATAAAAAGTACGTCCATCCATGTCAGATGCTCGGAAGCGAAGTGAATATCACCTTTGAACCTTACGCGGGAGACGCTAGGTACATGTGCCTGTTATTTTAAAGGGTCAGCAAATTCTGGGGCTCGCGATGTGAACCCACGCCTTTCTCCAGGCGTATACACGTGTAGAAATGCAGAGGTATGCTTTTTATGGGAAGTCCTGTTGCTAAGGGCTTTTAAGCGATAAACTAAGATTACTGCGGATTGGATTTAGGAAAGGGAATTTAAATGATAGAATGGAGGGCATAATATTTAATTTATTACACACACACACACACACACACATATATATGCGGCGGTGAAAGACAAAGTGGTGTAATTCCCATTTTCAACTTTTTTTATTTGAGAGGGGAAATGTAATCTCCATGTTCAATTTATAGTAAAATTGCAAATAATAATTATCATAATAATTATCATAATATTGTTTGCAATATTATGATAATTATTATTAATTATAATTTGTTCAATTTATAGTGGAATTTTTTTATAGATTTTGCAGTGAAACAATTCGAACTTGCACCACTTTACTTACTAACTTACACCACTTTACTTACTAACTTACACCACTTTGCCTTTCACCGCCTCATATGTGTGAGTGACTTGTTTTTTACGCAAAATGAATAGCAATAACACCGTAAATGTTGCATTTCAAGCGGAAATCAAATGAAATATTTTAAAACTTATTTTTAAGCAATTATTTTGAAAGATCTCAAAATTTGAGACTTGACTCCTTTTGATTAGCTGGTTTTTACTTCCTGTCTACCATATGGAACGCGCGTTTGTTACTATTGATTCGTTATCTTTATATCTATTTCTGTGAAGAATAAGGGATCAGGTGGTACCCAGACACATTTTCATGGAGAGAGGTTTATTTAAAACTTTTTTTTAATCTTAATAAAGAGCAAAAAACTTTATAACTATTCAAAGCTTTAGATTATGACTTTAGATATGCAATCTCTGGACTCAAATAATGCTACTTTCATCTGAGTGTTTATCAGTTTGCCCCCCCCCCATTCCTGGTCAGGTAACTGGTGAAGAAAATATTTCAGATAATTATTTAGGGGAAATAATTCCAGTGAATGCTTCTGGTCAAAATGAACTGAAAGCAAACAGCGGGAAGGTAGAAATCTTGAAGAAGAAAATAAAATGCAAGAACAGAAAAAGACCCATTACAAGTAATACTTCAGATGAAGATAATACAAGTATGGAAGGAGACAAACTGGAGGAAAAGAAATTATTAAATTATAAAAAAAAAAATCAAATGTTGGATATTGTGGCATCACTATAGGTAGTTAAGGAAATTCTCGGAGTCATTATTAATATTACTACTTTTGAATTCGTGACAAAGAAAGACAGAGTCCTCATTAAAATGAAAAGGGCAATTTTTAAAACAAAAACGTAACAGGTAAATTTATTTACAAAAAAAATTAAACATTATATACTTTCGACATATTCAATAAATTTACTTGCAGATTCACAATACATGCTCTGGGACCCATGGTCTCAAACAA
Source organism: Dolomedes plantarius (assembly GCA_907164885.2). NCBI lineage: Eukaryota > Metazoa > Arthropoda > Arachnida > Araneae > Dolomedidae > Dolomedes > Dolomedes plantarius. Next base: position 71,103,255 of record OU015490.1, read on the forward strand.
GAGCTCCTAAAAAACACGTCTGTTCGGCTGGATGTTACATGCCAATCTCCTAAAAAAAAAACCAAGTCTCTCCCTTTCGGGTTCAAACTCGGGGAGGCCGTCTTCTCATGGTGCATATGCATTCATGCAGAGTTCTCTGCATGCAGACCCCCGACTCCTGTCATCACATTAGTCACGGTAACCCTACCCGTCCAAAGCGATGTGAATGAACACGTGTCTTCCAGATATTCCCCCATTTAGAATCCCCCCATTCCCGCCCCCAAGGTCTCTCATGTTTCTTGATCTAGTGTCCCCCGCCCCCGCTTGACACCATTTGACCCCCGGGACCCCGGGATCTTTGATGCTCTGTAGCAGGACCGCGAGAGGAGAAGATCCATGCATATACGGAGTACGCAGTGAACATAAATCACTGGCTTACCCCGAGCAGAGCAAAGCAGAGTACATGAATGCAAACGCAGCATTAGAAATAGTTTTCCCACAACCGGGAGGGCCGGCAGATTATCGGCTGACAGCTCTTCTTAACACCGAAACTTTATTACATTCCAGTGACAAAGGCGCATAGAGCTATCGCTAGGAAATACAGATTTACGACAGTGATGGGAGACGTTTTCTGTTTTTCCAAACAGTTACCCCCACAACTTGTTAGAGAAACCGCTATGCCTGGGATTAACTTTCAGACCAAAACTCTGCACGTGTCTAAAAACGGCGGGAACTGGAAAATGGTATTCCCCAAAAATATGCAGCTGGTCCATGGGGTGTGAGAACGCACCTCCGTAAAGGCATGACGTCCCACTATTGAATCCGAAGAAATATCAACACTTGAAGAGACCCGGGCTGAATTGGCAATGAAATCTCCTTATGAACTTTACGAAATGTACTTTGACTCGGAGATCACGAAACATCTTACCGGAGAAACGTTAAGATGTGCTCTGCAAAAGTATAACAACGCATTTTCATTATCTGAAATGGACTTACAGAAATTTATCGGAATCATCTTCTTTAGTAGATATCACATTCTGCCCCAGGAAATTTTTATACGTGGTTAAAAATTGCAATAATGTTTTTGAAAAAGTATATTTATTTCCATAAACAATATAGAATACTCGTTTCAGGAAGTATTAAATGCTTACTTCCTTGAATTTAGCTTCCTTGAATTTAACATACGGCTTGGATGTTCATACGCGTTAGAAACAAGCGTTACCCCTATCGTAAATTCTATATGAATGCAGATTTTTTTAAAATTTAAACTGCACATCTATTGAGACAAATAATGTACTTTAAAAAATACGTTATGTTATATTTAGACGATGTGGTTCATGCATGGTGCTTAATGGGCTAAAAGAAGTATTTGGTGACTTTTCTCAGCAAGGTCTGCTTTTTCATGGATATGTAGATCTGACTTTTTGAGACGAATGACTTAGTGTAAAATGCCTGGCACTTGCAAATAAATATATATGTAATCCTGTTTATGGCTCGCTTGTGTGACTAATGTTCCCCTGTACGGAACATGCCAGAGTAGGTTTCTACAGTGAGCAAAGGAATGCGACACCAGTTTACAATGGAACCAAAAAGGGTAGGGTTCCGACTTTACCTAGGTTACCTCAACAAGGTTACCTAGGTGGTTTAACCAAGCAACCCCAGGGGCGACATCTGGAGGGATTGCACCTTCAAAGATACACATTTGTTAATCTGTGATTAGAAAAAAATTACCCGTAGCCTAGTATTTGTGACTAATGATATGGAATGTCAGCATGAACATACTTAACCTTTCAGCGTGCGCGCCCGTGTACAGAGTGCAACATTTTCGTAATTCTGAATGACTTGAATGTTCTGACAGTTTCTAGTAGTGTGTAGTTATAAAACTACACAATGCAGATCTGATTTTCTGACCCTTGTATTCCTTTCCATTCAATGGTAGTCGTGATTTAACCGTGGTAAACCAACGATTATACTGGATTACAATACGACAAAAAGCAGGAGTTGATGTACTCGATCAAATGTGCAGCTATTACACGGTATCCCGCATATCACGAAGATGGACAATGTCTTTTTTTTAGGTTTTTAGACATACTAATAGGAATGCATTCGCAAGTTGTCCTTATATCAAATAAACCGGACAGTTTAGAAATAAGGCAATTGCATCTGCATTCTTTGGCCTTTAATTATAAATATATCTCAGAATTATAAATATTTTATATCTTGTCATAAAACGCAGAATTATTACCATCAGTTTGAAAAAAAAAGTTTATTAGAAAAGGAATAATCAAGGTTGAAAGAGACGTTGCACTTTGTGCCACGCGCGCCTGCTGGTGTTCCAAAAATTGGTGTGCCCGCTGAAGGGTTAATATAGGAATATTCTTCCATTTAAATAACTTGTAAAGATAATTATTTAACTTTTATAACTCCTACCACCTTTCCGTATTATATCGATGAATGGATCTCCCACACCTAAAATAATTACTCCAAAATTATTCCCCGGTTATTAGTATCCACTCAGCATTTTAGGGATTTAACTTTCTTTTTTAATCATGCCAATAATTTTAGAAAGAAGGTTAAAATATATAAAGGTAATTCCAACCAATTTAGCCTGTCAAATCTGCTTCTCTAATTTTTTTTTTAAACCACATTTCAACTTGCCACGGATGAATCAACGACCCGATAAAGAATTCCCATTCACGGCTTTGGATACGCGCACAATCTCCATTTATAAAGCCATTAATTACGCGTCGGAACGTATGTGCGCCAGCGCATATTTAAAACCTAATGCAGCTCTCTCTCTCTCTCTCTCTTGGAACAAGCACGTGCTCGGATATAAATACACGTCTCGGGTATAAACATTTCTCGGTTTTTCTTAAGAAAAGAAGCGGAGATCCATTCTCTGAAACAGCGAATGTAATTGCCTGGAAAAAAAAATAATGGCTAGAAGATGTGTCTCTCTGTCGGGGTAACCTCTCGGTGCCTGGGAAATTGTTTCGTTTGAAAAGTAATTCCGCTGGAGATAAAAAAAAAACATATATATCGCCAACAATATGGTCCGGGCAGCGCACGGAGAACCGGTTGCTTGATACCGTCCCCAGTTATTCAAAAGGGACTAATGAGTGGTTTTAATGGTGTCTTTACCCGTTTCCCACGGGTGGAAGTGTGAAAGACGTAATTGCGGTCTCGGACAAGACCGCGAATCTAAACGAAATGATATTGTGATGGTCTTTTATATAAAGGATTTGGCGGGGTTAGGTCCAGCTCTTCCTGTGTTTGTCTAAATGGCCGTTAGCGTAGTCTGGGTACTGAACAACTTTGGACCATGCCCCGATCTTTTTGTAGGAACTCAACATTTTTCTAAAACTGCATCTGACTCAAATTCATTGTGCGTCTTTTTCATATTTTTTATACGTTTTCTAGGTCATACATAATATCTTCAGACTAAAAAGGAAATTACCACATATGAAATTCCTAGCTTAATGCTTAAACTTGTGTATGGGGTGAAACATGGGGTGAAAAGTACCGGGACTCGCCACTAAATGGCATCCGCAATGAAATATCCATATAATGTTCTATTAGTACTAACCTTCAAAAGACTTCTATCGAAGTTTCATGACATGTCGGCCATTTATTTGCGAGTTGGGGTCGTGTAAGTATCGCTACTTTTGATTTTGTGTAAACAAAGGATCAAAAAGAATTTCGCGTCTCAATTAAATATTGCTTTTTGATGAAAAAATACCGCCCAAACCCAAGAATGGCTCGAAAAACATTACAGCACATCTGCTCAGTCGAAAACAACCATTTGTCGATGGTTTAGCGAGTTTAAAAATGGTCGTGCGAACACCGAAGATGCCGCACGTTCTGGACGTCCAGTTGAGGCAACAACTCAGAGAACATCAAAAAAGTCCACCGTATTGTGTTGGAAGACCGCAAAGTGAAAATAAGGGAGATAGCTGACATAGTAAAGATATCAATAGAATGGGTGAGACATATTTTTCATGAGCATTTAAATATGAAAAAGCTTTGTGCGAGATGGGTGGCGCGTTTTCTAACAACCAAAACAGCAACGTGACCAAAAACAGCAACGTGCCGATAATTCAGAGCGCGCTTTCGCAATAAAAGCGTAATCAAAATAAGTTTTTCAGTCGATTCATAAATTTGGATGAAACATGGGTCCATTACTGCACACTTGAATCAAAAAGGCAGTCTGCGGGGTGATTGGAAGCTCGCAAAAGCCGACCATAGCGACCAAAGACGCAACAATCGGCTGGAAAAGTCTTGGCCAGTATTTTTGGAAATGCACGTGGCACAATATTCATCGACTATCTTGAGAAAGTAAAACAATCATAGGAGAGTATTAAGCAGCATTATTAGACCGCTTGAAGGACGATATCAAGAAATAAAAGGACGCACATGGCGAAAAAAAAGTGCTGTTTCACCAAGACAATTTGCTGGCTCACACATCGGTGAAAACGATGGTAAAATGGAATAAATTAAAATACGAATTGCTCCACCATACCCCGTATTCTCCAGATCTGACCCCCAGCGACTATTATTTGTTTCCTAACTTGAAGAGATGGCATCATGGGAAGAGATTTTCATCAAATGAGGATGTCAAATGCGAAACTGTTGTGCATTTTGAAGCCCTTGACAAATCGTACTATATGAAAGTTATTCAAATGTTAGAGGATCGTTGAAATAAGTGTATCGCTCTTGAAGAAAACTATTTTGAAGTATAAAATCGATTTTTGACAAAAATATATTTTTTTCGTTGCTAGTCCCGGGACTTTTCACCCTATGTATATCTACATGCATACATTTACAGATAAATTAATGCATAAACGTTTGTAGTCAAATAAACATACGAATATCTAAATGCTTAAGTATGGAATTGTATGAGGGGGATTGTTCCTTAGAAAAATTTTAAATGAATTTAAAAATATTTGTATGAATATGTTTAAACGTATACCTTTAAATATGTTCAGTAATACTGATTTACAAGTTAGCGGAGAGGAACAACTAACCACAGAATCCGTACACCAGGTCAAAGATACTGGTACAGAACCCATACATCATTTTACTCTCATTATGTGATTGTTCTAGAAGAATACCTACCCACGGAATTCATGCATCAATCCATTCACACCATGCGAGTGTTCTAGTAGAAGATATATACAGAGAATTCATGTATCAATCCTTTCACACCATGCGTGTGTTCAAGATGAGCATCTACCCACAGAATTCCTGCATCAATCCATTCACACCATGCGAGTGTTCTAGTAGAAGATATATACAGAGAATTCATGCATCAATCCTTTCACACCATGCATGTGTTCAAGATGAACATCTACCCACAGAATTCTTGCATCAGTCCACCAACACCATGCGATTGATGTGGCAGGAAAATGTCTACCCACATAATCCATGCATGAGACTTTTCACAACATGCGAGTACTTTGGAAGGACAATTGCCTGCAGAATCCTTGCATCAATTCTAACACACCATGCTAGGGCTGCTAATGACCCACATAATTCAATGAATGCATGAAAATGGCATTCGGAAATTATTCTCAAGCAATATTTTCAAAACTCCGTATACTTAGTGAATTGCTAAATGCCTTTTTGAACTTGGTCTGCCGTTAATTATACGTGTTACAATTATCAAAATCGTTCTCTGCGATTTTCAGAAAACTACATTTCTTGTAATCCATCTCATTAGAAATGAGATAATTGTCAAGCAAGGGGGCAAAACCTACGAAAAATGATTCATGGTTCGATTTTATCGCTAATTATCTCATTAACGAACAATTCCATTATCTCTGAGGGGAAATTCATTGCGGTGTTGCGTTCGCTAAGAAAATTTCAAGGTTAAGCAGCTGAATACACTCTCACGGAAGTTATTAATAAGGCAAATAACCGTAATTAATTCTTTAACGATCTGTGCTAACATGCAGATAAATGCTGTGTTCTTGAAAGATTAATTGCTGAATTGCGAGATTAATTTTGTTGGTAAAGAGTTGTCACAAAATTAAAGGATTAAAATGCTTATGCATCCTGGCACGGTGTACTGATCACAGTTAGAAACTCATTTCTCCATGTTTTTGATACATTTTTGCTACTACATTTTCACAAATATTAATTGCATTACAGATATTTAGTGGGTTTTTTATGCAGTTTTGTACAACAGACAAGGTTAGTTTGCCAGGACCTTCACAAAAAAAACTGTCACATGTTTCAGTTTCTTATTTTATTTTATTTTTTGTTTTAGGTAATGAACATTTACTCTTGGATACTGGCTAACTGCAAATTTTTAATGAAATATGTAAGTCCATGTCTTGTATTCGTTTTTGTTTTGTTTTTTCTTATCTATAATTTTTCATAAATGTCAATGAATTTAGGAAATAACATCTGATAACTGTATGCTATTTTCATTGCACAGTTGAAAGTTATAAAATTAAATGATAAAATAAAAGTGAAACAATAGGTGTAAAATCTAAAAAATTCATTAAGACAGGGTATTTTTGCAAATATGGCTTCCCATCATGTCTAGCAACCATTGTGTCTAGCATTCTACCAAAACTCCGCTGATATTGGAGATCGGTCAGTTTCTTCAACAGTTAGAGAGAATATTTAAATCTGCTTTGCATATTCAGCTTAGTAAACAGCAAAACCATTAGTCATCTGAAAGGAGGAATATACTTGTAATATGAATTATTCATGTATTTTCCTTTGTGATCATCCAAAAATGAGATATTATAGTTATGTGCTGAAAGGCAAAATCTAAGATATATATATGATTGCACTCGTATGTGTTTGTGTTTATATATATATATATATATATATATATATACATAAATATATATATACCGTATTTTTCGGACCATAAGACACACCTTTTTACATAAGATAAATCGATTTAAAATTGGGGTGCTTTTTATGGTCCAAAGTTCACATTAAAATTAAATTAATATATTTTTATATATTATATATATTTATTAGATATATTATATATATTTCATATATATTGTTTATTAAATTTATCATACTTATTTTCTGTCTTGTATGTATTTTTTTCTTTATTAAGATATTTAAAATGTCTTTATATTCACAATACAAAATATTCTTTTCTAAAAATCCTCCCATAAGTTTGAGGTGCGTCTTTAATCTGACAAATTATATATATATATATATATATATATATATATATATATATTTAGAGATATATATATATATATAGATATGTGTGTGCGCTAATTAGAATTAATTAAAGTTAAGGAACTGTTCTGAATTTGCTGTAACTTGATTGAGTTCAATATTCTCACAATCTTTATAGACAGATTTCATTTTGTTTCGTGTGATAACTGAAGGATATTCTGTATCATTACGAAAATATATGTAAAATAAAAAGTGTGTAACATATGATTTAAAAAAGAAAAGCTTTTCGGGGAAAAACAGTATCCGATTGATAATCACTGGTTTTCAAAGGCAAAGAATGCTTTTTTCAAGTACAATAAATACCGGTATCATACTTATATCATTATGTCTTATCACCATATCACTTTTTTATGATATAATACAAAGCCCGGTTCGTAATTACCTAATCAAGATACATCTATTTTGTACCATACTTTACATATGTGGTTAAGTATGGACGAATCTTTTAGACTTCGAACAGTATACAAAGGATGATCCGCATTTTTGTGATGGATTATACCACTCTTAATTTGTGTTCAAAGTGTATCAGGTAATACAATTTGGACTATTTTGTATGATAAATTAGAGTGTGGAATAATTCGTGCGAAACGCTTTGTCCAGCCATAATAATGACACGATAAAAAAAATCTCAAACGCTTATAGGGTTATTAATAATTATATGGATAACTAGCTGAATTCCCGTGCTTCGCTATGGTGTACATTTTTGGATAATTACAATGGAAAAATAAGGAAATTGCTTTTTAGAGGATTTCCTTATAAACAATATTGTTTATTTTTTCATTGGGCGGAACTGATATTATCAGGCTCATCCACGAACTTACGCTTGAGCAAGCTATGGAAATCTGACCGTAGTAGAAACAATTTTCTCTTAAATCTACGCCAGCGTATTTTAAAGTTTAGTCGGGACTTATTTTATCGTCATGATGAAAGCATACTTTGAGGGTAAATTGCAGTATCTTAAAGCCAAAGGGGAGGTCATTGGATCTTAGAGGAATGCGTGGCGCGAACACTTTTTCTCCTTGAGCACACCCGGTTAAAATAATGGCTTCGATTAAATTTTTATGCAGGGCTTTGACTTGTAGTCTAGTTCCATTACACAATTTCGGTGGTTTTAAATTCCGAAGGAGAATTACGGGTGTGCCCAGTATCCATAAAACATACTAATTTGAATTAAATTCTTAAAAAAACTTCCATCTCAATTAGTCTAGGGGTTAAATTTTTTCTTTTACCGTATTTTAATATTTTTTGACAATTTATTTCGTTATTATGCACGTGACGCAAAAATAATTTAAAGTATCACAAAAAGAAAAATAACCTCGTGATCAGCATTTAATATATTAAACTCTAAAAATTAATCTTTAAAAATTCACCAAAAATCAGAAAATAGAGGTAAAAATTCGAAAAAGATTTCATTTTAAAGGAATTTTTTATGATCTTAGTTGTGATATAAATTTTATAACCTTCAAATTAATATTTTAAATGCAAGCGTAAAAAAAAGTTACAAAAACAGCTTAAAAATTTAATTTAAAAAATCTAAGCAGAATTTTTCAAAAATATTTCTTATTGCACCTCTACACTATAAGAAGAATCGCCATGCAAAATTCCAGCCCTTTAGGTCCAGCGGTTTGGTCTGTGCGTTGTATGTCACTCAGTGAGTCAGTCAGTCTGTCAGTCAGTCACGAAACTGTTTTATATACATAGATTATATTTATAAAACAAAATTAACATTTACATTAACCTGAGAAAAAAATCTGATCACATTCGCCAAGGTTCGTTGAAAACCGTGACCAGTACGTAACCAGGCATAAACAAACATCGCACTGTTAACTTTTATAAACAAGTAATTCCCTTTACGTCATATAATAAACACAATGGAAGATTCCCAACATTTCTCACAAGAAATATCTGACCTCACAGAAAGTTTGAATGAAAACTGTAGCAATGACTAACAATAAAGAAAAGAAAAAAAAGTTGATCCTGACATTAATTGGGAGCTCCTGTTAACAAACGGAGCATGAAAACAATAGAAATCAAAAGTAATTAAAACGATTATTGACCGACCTTACGCTGGAGCACTAATCCCGAAGACATGGATATAAGCAATTAGTAATTTACACTGAAAGCAGATATGCAAGTGACTTCAGGAACACAGCGTGTTACTATGGTATTCAGGGTAACGCCAAAATATTTATTAAGCCCGCCGCTATAAATCCTATTATAATATACTTGCATGTAATGGGTGCATTACTAAATCTTATGACAAAGGTCTTAATGGCGTCGTGTAAACAGGTGAAATGATGTTGATTTGAATATTATGCAAAGACGCAATGTAATTGTTCAAAAGAAATTTATGTAATGGCGTGACCCTAAAACACAAATTTTATGAGCTAACGAATTATAACAACAATTATTGTTTAATTCTCTCTTGCTCAGCAATTCTTATCAACACAGTGGGGACCGGCAGTTTTTATGCAGATTTGACCTTTGTTCCTAGCGTTAATTGCGTAGGTCCAAGGCGTTTTTATAAAGACCTTACAGTTGTTTCCGACATATATTGTAACGGGACGTTCTTATTGTTTTAGGAAAATGCGTGTTTAGCCGAAATAATGTACAAAATGTTAAAATTTGTTAATGAACTTTCACAAAAATGTTTTTAATGCTAGAAGTTTGCATACGTGGACTAAACCAGTGGTGCTCAAACTTTTTTCGACGGTGATCCACTTTCTTTAAATAAAAAATCACACGACCCTCAAATGAGCATTTTTTGGCTAGTAGCAATTTTTTTTTTAAATTAAGAAAATGTTAACCAAAAAAAAATGTCAGGTAGTCTCTTCTAACGAAACTACCGCGGGTTATTAACGTAGTATTACTTATCGTTGCTTATACTCTTATTGTATTAGCTTCAAACTGTAGTTGCCGGCTAAGTTAAGCCTCATGTAGGGAAAGATAAAACACAACTCCCTCAACTAACCTTGCAACTTAACAAAAATAGCAACAGGACTTTACAAATTCTAGCTCCGGCTGATGGTGTACAGATATTTTTAAGATTACTTACTGCCCCGTGGGATGACTTGCACATCTTTCGGGAAATAACGGTTGAAAATGGACTTTAGGATAAATCATGAGAAAATATAGGCTATGTTTTGTTACGGAAATAGATGTTTTTTATGTTTTTTTTAAACTGTTTTGAAGTTTAGCAAATACACATTTGAGAATTCGAGGAACTTTAAGCTTTATTTACCTTTAATTTTTTGTTCATTTAAAATTTTACTTACTTAAACTTTTGAAACTGTAAGCTTTGCGGATTTTGATTGAGAGGATGGAGACTTGAAGGAGAAAAACAACATTCCAAAAATACGTTTAAATTGAAGTGATAAAATTTTTTGTCCCTTAAATTTTGTCTTGTTAATGACAGTCGGTAAGACTAGTTCGGGTTAAAAAAAATTAACAGTTGAACTTCGGAGAAATTCTTTTTTCAATTTCGGTACGTCACTTTGCGAAACTGATATCAAAACAAGTTAACGAGTGACGCAACAAGTTTCGCACACTGACTCACATAAATTGAAAGTTTTCTCCGAAATTTAACTGCTAGTTATTTTTTAAACTGCAAGAGGCTTAGCGACTTCCATAACCAGACAAAATGAGAGGGGAAAAATTTTATCACTCTAATATTTAAGCACTTTGGAATTTTTTTTTTCAAATGTCACTTTATATCTAAATTCATTTACCTGTAAATAGCTCTTGAACATTTATAATTTAAAAGCATGCTTAACTTTTATCAACAGCGGTGTTCATAAACGAAATAATTCATTGAATTCTTTTAACCTGGATTGAAAAGTTAGCATCCCACAACTGGACAAGTGATATGGAACAAAGAACTAATCCACAAATGTTTAAAAGGTTGATTTAAATATTTGGTAAGGTGCACCATATGTTAAGATAGCAGGGGGGAAAAATTATCCTAAGCAAAAATTATTCTAGGTCAAATAATAGTCGTTTATTAACCAAACAACAGTAACCAGAATTTTTTAATTTACTCAATTTTCTCAGTAGTGTGTGGTAGTTAATTGTTGCACAACTCTCCATTTTGGAAGATATACAAAGTGCGCCCATAAAGTAACCGGACAATTTTTTTATAAAAAAGAAAAATATTACTCACCTTCAAATAAATTTATCTCCTTCAAAATAATCACCAAAGGAGTCTATACAATTTTTCCAACGTTTCTTCAAGTCATCGAAACACTGTTTATAGGCGCTGGAACTAACCGTTCTCAAAATACGCGTAACATTTGATTTTATATCCGAGACGTTTTCAAATCTCTGTCCTTTCATGGATTTTGCATTTTTCGATTACAAAGGACTTATTTACCACGAATTTGTTCCTGAAAATCAAACAATTAATCAGTATTTTTACAAGGAGGTGCTTTTTCGATTAAGAAACAGGATAAGGCGAGTTAGGAAGGAACTGTTTGATTCTGGGCAATGGTTTGTTTTACACGATAATGCTAGGACCCATACAGTAATTTCTGTATAACAATATCTTTCTAAGCATTCAATTACAGTTATAAATCACCCACCATATTCTTATCGCCCGCTGATTTTTTTCCCTTTTTCCGAAGCTTAAGATGGCCGTGAAAGAACAGATATTTGGGAAAGTCTGTGATATTAAATCAAATGTTACGCATATTTTGCGAACGGTTAGTTCCAACGCCAATAAACAGTGTTTCGATGACTTTAAGAAACGTTGGAAAAATTGCATAGACTCCATTGGCGATTATTTTAAAGGAGATAAATTTATTTGAAGGTGAGTAATATTTTTCTTAATTATAAAACATTGGTCCAGTTACTTTATGGGCTCACCCTGCATTAGCGTTTTCCATCACTGTATGCTTGAAATGCTGCGATTTAAAACATGGTACGCACCACACAGCAACAACTGGCCCCTTAAAAACACGCAACACAACCTTCGATAGAACTCGTTCCGCCGCCGAAGCGTGAATACGTTATCGACAAAATCTTAACTGTAGAGCCCCGCTACCAGGAGATGGGTGAAACCGGCGTATTCTTTGCCGAGGTTTTGCAAGACATCTTTCTGAGGGGTCAAAGTTTCCGTCGTGCATAGTTCTTATCAGCTACTGCTTTTTTTTTCAGATCTTGCCTTGTTTACGGTAGGAGATTTCAATCCTGGGTTTCCGGAATTCTCTTTGGATCTGCACCCTTTGGCAGATGGTTATCCTGATTCACGATTGGCGGAGATTATGTTTTGGTGTGTCGTAACTCATATTACTAGTTTTAATAGAGAAGATCCATCCTTTCAAGCTGGCTTTTCTCATATCATGCTTTTCATAAGGGTTCGAAGGTCAATATTATATTTATTTCTACGAAAACATGTTTCGCAATGTCCCATAAGTGTGAATTTATAAATTTTCTATCTTAACGTGGCAGGCACTTGCCAATTCAACATTCGCCCATTGCAGACTGGTATTTTATTGGCTTATTTAATTAGAGAGTGCAGTATATTTGAACAGACAATATTCTCTATGTGGAGACAGCACGAGAATGACCAAGACAGTCGACATTCGAATTCAAGCTCGACTGGAAGCTAACGACGCTTACCATTATACAATGAGACCGCTACGGTCATCCTTCGCTACACGAGAGCCATTTAGACCTGGACCTACTGCTTAAAGCCGATTCCGAACAGTTACAGAATGGTATAACAATAGTGAAACTCGAATACACAGACTCTGGTTCAGTCGAGATTCGAATTCAAGCCCGACTGAATGCTATTGACGCTAACTATTATACCATGAGATCGCAACGGTCGTCCTTTGCTACACGAGAGCTATTTTGACATGGATCTACTGCTTAAATCCGATTCCGAACAGCTACAAAAATCCATACCAATAGTGAAACTCAAACCCCAAAACCTCTGGTACAGACTCGGTTCGAATCCCGGCGAACGCCATTAAATACATTTGTGTCTAGTGCGGGAAGGGACACGTTACATCTGTAGAACGAAAAGCCTTTCTATGAGGTCAGAAACGGTGAGAGAAGGTGAGAGCCCACAGATAAAGATTTCATATGCAGAATAATTTAATTTAAAACCATGCTTCGCAAACGAGGATTATAAAAATATCTAGACAGGAGTTTAAGCATAGCCTAACGTTGGTATTGAAGATCAACTGATTCTTAGTAAATTATTTAAATATTGACATTATCGCAATAAAATTTTCTTTTAAAGTTAAGCAAAATTAAATAAATTGTGCACTGATTATATTAGACTGTTTACCATACTAGGGTCTTAGAAGTTAAGTTTAAAAAACATGAGATGGAAGTCTTAAAATTTCAAAATTTTCCATACATTAATATTTTACCGGGAATTTTGTTAATCATGTCAAGCAGTACAAAATTAAAATAATTGTTTTCTCAATAACTATAGATTCCCTACCTTAAAAAGCACTAACAGAAGTTCTTTCTATGCACATAAAAATCGTAGAACAATCAGTCCACATACTACAATCTTAAAAATTGTTTTTAATTTTAATGGCTTCTTTCAACATCAGTTGATATCCCACCCCAAAAAACACTGACAAATATTCAGAAACATGAATTCGGGTCATCCTATTTCGTTCCTTTTCATGTAATCATAAACTCAGAATATAAACTTTTCTTAACATCAGTAGATAAACTTTTCTTAACATCAGTACCCTTAACCCTTCATCGGGCGTGTATAGACATTTTCGTAATGTTGAATGGTTTGTTTTTACAAGTAAAGTTTGAATGTTCTAAGCAGTTTCTATTTATAGCTACACCCTTTCTAACGCAGGTCTGATTTTCTGACCCTTGTATTCCTTTCCATTGACTGTTAGTTGTGATTTAACTGTAGTAAACCAGCGATTTTACTAGATTACAATACTACAAAAGCAAGAGTTGTTGTAGTCGATCAAATATGCAGCTATTACACGGCATCCCGCATATAACGAAGATGGATATTCTCAATTTTTTATTTATTTATTTATTTATTTTTTTTTTTTGGGGGGGGGGGGGGTGTTTGGTCATAATAGGAATCCATTCGCAAGTTGTCCTTAGATACAAAAAACCGGTCAGTTTTGAAATAAGGCGATTGTATCTACATTCCTTGGCCTTTAATTATAAATGTAGCTCAATCAACATTTTATATCTTGTCATAAAACATAGAATTATTATTTTCAATTTGAAAAAAAAAAAGTTTTTTACAAAGGGAATAATCAAGGTTGAAAGAGACGTTGCACTTTGTGCCAGGCGCGCCTGCTGGTGTTCCAAAAATTACCGCGCCCGCTGAAGAGTTAAGAAGCATAAACAGAAATTTCCCTTCAATAAAATTAAAAACTATAAAACAAACTAAAATAATCAATACATACGACAATCTCAAAAATTTCCTTTTTAAATTTTAATTGCCTCTTTTAAACATCAGTCAATTTACCTCCTTAATAAAGCACACTGACAAAAATATTCAGAAACATCAATACGGGTCATCCTATTACTTCCCTTTCACGTAATTATAAAGTCAGAATATAAACACTAGCTTTATTTCCGCCCTCAGTCATGACCATACACGCCACCTAACCACGTTTCTAACAAGCTCATTACCGACACAATCAATCACATCGGCAACGCCATTTGTGTCTGTAAAGAGTTCAAGGTAGCTGACCCGAAGGGAGAAACCCTCCTTATTGTATTCGGAAAAAATCAGCGGACTATAACAGCTAATTCCCTTACCTGGGCGCACTGCTTGTTATGTTCTTATGGAAAAAAAGTATTGAAAGGGATTTGAAAGTTGATAAGGCCGTTTCGCTTATCGTGTTCCGCGTATTAGATGTATCAGTGTGAAGGGGTATTCTTTGATTCTTGTTTTTAGCTTAAGAAGATGCAGTTTTGCGTAAAAAAAATTAAATTAAAAAAAAATCTTGTACCACCGTTTGGAACACACTCCATTACGTGTACCGATAGGGGGGTTGGGGGAAAAAATGAAGAAGTGGGAAAAGAAAACATCTGTCTATAGCAGTGGTTTCTGAACCTTTTTAATAACCTTTCGCACCCCCTTGAAAAGTGTGTTTCTATTTTTTATTTAGGAAAAGACATTTATTGCATGATAATTTGTTTATTGCATAAAAAATAATACATTTGCAATACATACTAAGGGCTTGTGGCGGCCCTGTGGTACAGCGCGCTGGTTTCCGGTGTTGAGGGTGCTCAGATCGAATCCCGGCGTTCCGCCACAAAAAAATGCCTCCGTTTGTGTCGTCCCTTCGTAGGAGGTAATGCTGTCCGCCTATATAGTGCCCCCATAATAAAATGGGCAGTAAAATTGCGGCTTAGTATAGGCCAATGTTTGATTACAAGTGCCTCCGCATTGGTTTAAAAAAAAAAATACATACTATATTATGTATATATATAAAACAGTTCCGTAACTGACTGACTCACTGACTGACAGATAACGCACAGACCAAACCGCTGGACCTAAAGGGCTGAAATTTTGCATGGCGATTCTTCTTATAGTGTAGGGGTACAGTAAGAAAGATTTTTGAAAAATTCTTTTTAGATTTTTTTAAATTAAATTTTTAAGCTGTTTTTGTAACTTTTTTTAAAGTTAGCATTTAAAATAATAACTTGAGGGTTATAAAATTTATATCACGAGAAAGATCCTAAAAATTCCTTTAAAATGAAATCTTTTTCGAATCTTTGCCTCCATTTTCAGATTTTTTGGTGAATTTTTAAAGATTAATTTTTAGAATTTAATTTATTAAATTCTGATCACGTGGTTTCTTTTCTTTATGTGATACTTTAAACTAATTTTGCGTCAAGTGCATAACAATGAAATAGACAAAAAAAAAATTTTTCTTGCTAATGCGGCAGACGATTGGACATTATAACAAAAAATATTAAAATACAGTAAAAAATATCTCTCTCAAACTGTACTAAATTCTTTAGTATGTTCTATTAGATTTAATTTGAATATTTTCTTCTACATTATTTTGTCTATAAAAATATCCGGTACGACTTTTTTTATAATTTTTCTTTTACATCAGTTGCATACATTGATCGTTGTATTTATTATATATATATATATATATATATATATATATATATATATATATATATATATATATATAGGCATTAATTGCATACATTGACCGTTGTATTTAATTTGAATGTACACCGTAGCGAAGTACGGGTATTAAGCTACTTGCAAGCAAAATTAATAGATGGATTGAGAATCCATCTATTAATTCTGCTTACATTTCCCGTGGAAAAGTATCCATCAAATGATTCACCGAATTGGTAATTTCTATTAAAATTTAGAACCTTCACTCGCCGCCTAGAAATGGTTTCTCGCACCCCCAGTTAAGAAACACTGGTTCATAGAACAAGTCAAAATTTGTGGTGTTCTTTCGTATTTAAGGCAAAAATAAAATGGCATTGCATTGAAAAAACATTTTTTGAAAATTTATATGTATGGACTCTATTTAAACGTTCACCCGCTGCTGAAAATGCTGAATACAAAGAGAGAAGTTTTTGAAATTTTCAATTTTTTCTTGTTTGTTAAATTAATGATGCCTGTCTCTAAAATTTAAAACTGTTTTTTGAAATTGTTAGAGTGAAAAGATATCTGGATTGGTTCGGAAAAACGTTGATGGTTCGCAACAGACAGCCAACAAAGAATCCTTAAGTTAGGTAAAGGGAAGACTTCGTACATAGTGAAGGAATTCATTAATGACATCTATAGGTGAAATGTACGTTTTGAAGTTTAGTATTAATGCTTAAGGGGACCGAGGTGTTTGCGATATCGAAAATAGTACTGTTATTTAAACCCTTATATTTATTTCCAGTATTTACATAATACATATTTTCATACTTTAAATTAACATTTGAGAATAATT
Source organism: Dolomedes plantarius (assembly GCA_907164885.2). Classification (NCBI taxonomy): domain Eukaryota; kingdom Metazoa; phylum Arthropoda; class Arachnida; order Araneae; family Dolomedidae; genus Dolomedes; species Dolomedes plantarius. Next base: position 71,120,372 of record OU015490.1, read on the forward strand.
TAATGCTAATTTAAAGTTATATTCTTTATAAAAATTTTTTTTAATGCCATCTTAAATAATTTTTTTTCTCGGAAATATTTACTATTGAACAGTTAGGTACACTTTTTAAAACAACCATTTAAAACATCACCCTGAAATTTTTGCTTAGTTCTCAAAAACACTTTGTTTGATACTGTGAACCTATTTTTTCAGTTCCTACTATTAGTTCACACTCTCCCTATATATATCTTGTTCAAATTTTCATCCACTCAAGTTCAAATAAATTTTTTTAAACTTGTAGTGGATGACACTTGATGTTAATACAGTTTTTTTGAAATATTAATTCATTAATTAAATTTAATTAATAGATTTTAGTTTTAGACCTAGAGAGTCTCTTGCTCTTGAATAGTAATTTCCCTACTCTTGCTCTGTAAACGGTAGCACTGCGGTAGCGCGGGCTCCTCCCGTCCTGTAGGTTGCGGGATCGAATCCCCAACCTAACAAACTTTTTCTCTCTCTTCCCCCCCCCCCCTCCTAATCTCGCACAGTAGGCAAGGTTCTGGCAGGCAATCCTTTTTTTCAATTCCTACTATTAGTTCACACTCAAATTTTTCTTTGTTGACCTAAGTAGGAATTGACTTTAAAATTTTTTTTTATATTACTTGTTTATTTTATAACTGGTACCTAATTATTTAATAGAAACTTTGCCAATAAAACAAACAAACAAATAATTTCCAATAATCATTGTCTAACACAAAAATATCTAGCCTGTTATAAAATAAAAAATAAATTCACAGTATCAAACAAAGTGTTTTAGATAAACAAGCAAAATTTCAAGGTGATATTTTATATGGTTCTTTGAAAAAGTGTGTCTAGATTTTCAATAGTAAATTTTCCAAGAAAAACATATATTGTTTAAGATGCCATTTAAAAAAAACATAAAAAGTATCAATTTTAATTAGCATAAAACTTTTCTCAAAGGATAATTTAATGCATAGAACAAAAAATTATTATCTTAGATTTTTTAAAATGAAATTTTTAATCTGTTTTTTGTAACTTTTTTAAGTTTGTATTTAAAATAATAATTTGAGGGTTATAAAATTTATATCACGGGAAAGATCATAAAAATTCCTTTAAAAAGAAATCTTTTTTGAATCTTGACCTTCATTTTCTGACTTTTGGTGAATTTTTAAAGATTAAATTTTAGAATTTAATCTATTAAATGCTGATCACGTGATTTCTTTTTCTGGTACTTTAAATAAATTTATCGTCACGTTCATAACAATGAAATAGACAAAAAAATATTTTATACTATATTAATTGTACTATATTCTTTAGTATATCCTATTAGATTTAATTTGAATATTTTCTTCTACATTATTTTGTCTATAAAAATATCCCTTACGATTTTTTTATAAATATATATATATATATATATATATATATATATATATATTTTACATCAATTGTATGCATTAATCGTCGTATTTATTATGCATATATATGTATATATATTTATTTTTTTGCCATTAATTGCAAACAATGACCGCTGTATTTAATTTGAATGTACTCCGTAGCGAAGTGCGGGTTTTCAGCTAGTATATATAAATATATATATTTATATGTATATATATATATATATATATATATGACCCTAAGAGCCGACGTTGCCCAGCCCCCAAATCTCTGGACTGGAGCCGCCCCTGAATCGAAGACTGGGGGAGTAGAAAGAAAACGTAGAAGCGTTCTCTTCCCAAGGCTGAAAGGTTTTGTTTCGTGGGAAAGTATTTTTAACGTATTTTCTAATCGTTTGTAAATTAGCTTTAATATGTAGCATCACTTGCACTGCCTGGGCTTCGTAGCTAGCCTTGTTAGGTTCAGATATGCTTCGCTGATTGCAAATGAAGAGTTTTTGCTATTTTTTAGCTTTTTAGCATTCAAGCTTATAACTCATGCTTTGATCTAGAGCGTTTAGCTCAAGTTTGTTATTGAATTTCTCACTGCTTTTCGTTACTTAATGAAGTCGTATTTGGTTGTTTTATTTCTTCTTACTTTACAGGGTCACTAGCATAGCTAGGTCCAGATATACTGGATTGTTTGCAAGTCGTGTGTTTTTGCTGTTTTTCCAATTCTACGGGTACACATTTGAACTCAGGTCGAGCGATAAATTCTGGTCTGTTAGTGAATCTTTCGCCATTTTTTCCCTTTATTTCCCATTATTTTAGTCGCATTTATTTTAACTTTGTGCAAATGTACTGGGTCCTTGGATATAGTGGAACACCAATGTCGACTAGCAGCTGATAATCCTTAAATACAGGGTGTCCGGTCTAAAGGTATCCAAAAGTTATGACTTATTTTTACCATGTTTTTATTAACTCGCTTTCTTGCTTTTTTGTTTGTGTGTTTGTCCAGTAGAAATCTTGCAATCTATTTTTAACTAACTTCCCGACTAGCTAGATATTTGAAACTTTTAGAATAGTGTAGAACACGATGACAATGCATTCTTTTAATTCTTTTAGCCGAAAAAATCCGCAAGGTGGTGCTCCGATCGAATTCAATACTTGCACTTTTGCGTAACGCCGTTTGACGATTTTGAAAACAGAATACATGTGACTTTAATTTGTTTACAAAAATTATTGTGCGAAAAATTAAAAAAATTATAAAAATCAAAGTTTGTAAAGTCTGTGGATAGTGGGAACGACTAAAAAGTGATTAAAATTAAATAACAGAAAATGAAAATGAATAATTAACCCTTAGCTTACGGGGCCCATTTATTCGATTCCCCCTTTAGAACGGGAAATTTCATACCCCTTTGTAAGAATGACCCTTAAGGGTATATATATATATATATATATATATATATATATATATATATATATATATATATATATGTATATATATATATATGTATGTATGTATGTATATGTATATATATGTATGTATGTATGTATATATATGTATATGTCACTGTCTCTCTCTCTCTCTCTCTCTCTCTCTCTCTATCTATCTATCTATCTATCTATCTATCTATCTATCATCTATCATCTATCTATCTATCTATCTATCTATATATCTATATATCTATATATCTATCTATATATATATATATCTATATATATATATATATCTATCTATATATCTATCTATATATCTATCTATCTATATATCTATATATATATATCTATATATATATATATATCTATCTATATATATATATATAAACAAACACACACACACACACACATATATATATTGGGATACATGCTATCCCACCCCGTAAGGAAAAGGTTAAGTGAAGGTTTGTGCAATTAAGAGATAATTTTATATGATTCAAGAGAAAAAATTTAAATAACGTGGCATATAAAAAGTTCTTTTAATCTTTTAATTATTATGGAACTACCCATTAGAATTTAAAGAAGTTTATTTAAATAGAAAGAACATGTCACCAAGTTTTAATATCAATCATAGATTTCTATCATAGTATCATAGATTTCGATGTGTGTACCTTTTGTAGCACAACAAGCGTCTAAATGGTAGTCCAGTTCTCTCCAAGTGTTTCGTAGCATATCACGTAAGGATACGTAATTTTCGTATTTACGAAATAGATGCGAATAAATACGAAATTTGCCGGTATGAGCGAGTAAAAGCGAAAATTATTTTTTCACTACTTTTCGGTGAAAACTCGGTGATAAGTGACTTCTTAAGCGAAATTAGGCAATAATAATACTAATTTATTAACATAACAGCTTAACTGGGACCATCCGAGGTCTATAACTGAGAAATCTCACTCTCCTTCGGATTTCCTCCGAACTTCACCCGGGGAGTTTGTCCGTACCGGAGTCGAACCTGAAAATCTAACTGTAAAAATCCACCATCAAGTTTTGTGGAGCAATTTAGTGGATTTAAGAACGTCTCTTGACTATTGAGCGACAAAGTCGAGGGTAATTCAGCTACTTAAGTCATCAGCCATGAGACTCCTGGGGATGTTATTCAGATTTTAATTGCAAAACCATGAGACTTCTGTTGATGTTATTCAGATTTTAATTGCAAAACCATGAGACTTCTGTTGATGTTATTCAGATTTTAATTGCAAAACCATGAGACTTCTGTTGATGTTATTCAGATTTTAATTGCAAAACCATGAGACTCCTGTTGATGTTATTCAAATTTTAATTGCAAAATCATGAGACTTCTGTTGATGTTATTCAGATTTTAATAGCAAAAAAATGCTGCTACCTTAACTTTGCAAAGGCAGCTATACAAAGCTTCTATAGTCCCGTTAACAGAGTAGATGCTGAGATATTTTACTATGTACAATATAGTTATTAATGACAGAGGGCAAAGACATAAGTAACATAATTTGGAGACTATTATAATGTTAGCTTTTAACTAAGAATTTTGTTACTTACCTATCAAAATAATATTATATTTTTTTGTTGCTAAATTTTGATATTTTTTATGAGAAATTTACGTATCCCTACATATTAAGAGTTATTACACGAATTTCTTGAATGATATGCTTCTTCAACTCATCCACAGTTTCAATTTTTACCATGTTTTTATTAACTTGCTTTCTTGTTTGTGTGTGTGTTTGTCCCTTACAAATCTTGCAGTCGATTTTTAACTAACTTCCCGAATAGCTAGACATTTGAAAATTTTAGAATAGCTCAGAACACGACGACAATGCATTATTTTAATACTTTTAGCCATCTCTAAGCAAAATTGAATCCATTATCAGTTAATTTTGTTTTGTAGACTGGTGCAGCCATCTATCGACCGGGACGGAAACGAAAAGATAAACGCAAGTTAACTTCCAATTAACTTCATTTTCTTTCAAGTTGATGGGATAATTCATCAAAAAAAATTTTTAAAAAGTAGTTATTAATACATAGAATTGTCAAGTTTATATGATTCAACAGAAAATTTAAAAACATGGTGTATAACAAGTTATTTTTATTTTGTTATTATTTGTTTATACACAACAGATTTAATGAATCCCCAAACAAAAAAGTCTAATAACTCCTGATATATTCTACGAAACACTTGGAGAGAACTGGAGTGCCATTTAGACGTTAGTCGTGCTACAAAAGGTGCACACATCGAAATCTATGATTGATATTAAAACTTGATGAGATGTTCTTTCTATTTAAATAATTTTTTTTTTAAATTCTAATGGGTAGTTCCGTAAAACTATGTCATGACTTTTGAATACCTTTATCCAGGGCACCCTGTATAATAAGGATATCACGACTATATTATATATATAAAACACTTTCGTAACTGACTGACTGACTGACAGACAGATAACGCACAAACCAAACCGCTGGACCTAAAGGGCTGAAATTTTGCATGGCGATTCTTCTTATGGTGTAGGGGTGCACTAAGAAAGATTTTTAAAAAATTGTTCTTTGATTTTTTAAAATTAAATTTTTAAGCTGTTTTAGTAACTTTTTTTTAACTTTGCCTTTAAAATATTAATTTGAGGGTTATAAAATTTATATCACGAGAAAGATCATGAAAATTTCTTTAAAATGAGATCTTTTTCGAATCTTTAAAAATTCATCGAAAATCAGAAAATGGAGGTAAAGATTAATTTTTAGAATTTAATTTATTAAATTCTGATCGGGTGATTTCTTTTCTGGTACTTTAAATAAATTTATCTTCACGTGCATAACAACTAAATAGACAAAAAAAAATATTTCTTTTTCTTGCTAATGCGGCAGACTATTGGACATTATCCAAAAAAAAATATTAAAATACAGTAAAAGATATTATGTTCCTCAAACTGTACTATATTAACTCTACTACATTCTTTAGTGTGTCCTATTACATTTAATTTCAATATTTTCTTCTCCATTATTTTGTCTATAAAAATATCCCTTACGATTTTTTATAAATACATTTTTGTGTTTTTTTTACATCAATTATATACATTGATCGTCGTATTTATTATAAATATATATATATATATATATATATATATATATATATATATATATATATAGGCATTAATTGCATACATTGACCGTTGTATTTAATTTGAACGTACTCCGTAGCGATGTACGAGTTTTCAGCTAGTATTATATATGGAAGGTTCAGAGTTGAAGTGAACCGAATCCATAAGAGTCAGTTCTGAGAAAACTGATCTGCAAGTTGAAAAACTGTTTTGATTTATCATTGATTTTTGTTTGTTTGTTCTGCTTCAATAACGTGCAATTAATACTACGGACTTGGTTCACTATTGAAATGAAAAATATGAAGTTTTTACCGCATCATGATATTGTTAGGACGAAATGGCCAAAATCAGACTCGGTACGCTTGAACCGTTCGTACAGATCCTTAGTTGTTAACCTTTTAAGAGTCGTTAACCTCTTTGATAATCTGGTGAAAGTTGTGGACCCTCCTTCTGATAATTAAGACTCGTATAATGAATGTTTCAAACCAAAAAATTATTGAAAATGTAACAATCGACAAATAGTGTTAAAGATACTGATTGTATTCGATTATATATTTATTCTAGAATGGGAAGGACATGCATAAAATGAAATACAAAGGATTACTTAAGATATCACTAGTGATAAACAATTTTCGTACATACGAAATAGATGCGAATAAATGCGAAATTTACCGATATGAGCGAATAAAGGCAAAAATTAATTTTTACTACTTTTCGACGAAAACTCGGTGATAAATGTCTTTTAAGCGAAATTTGGTTATAATAGTAATTATTTATTAGCATAATTGCTTATCTAAAACCATCCACGGTCTTTAACTAAGAGATCTCACTCTCGAAATTGTCTTATTACTTACTGCTAAAGACTTAGGGGATAGAATGTGGAGAATATTACAATGTTAACTTTAAACTATGAATTTTGATACTTTTTGAATATATATATATATATACAAGGTGCGCTCATAAAGTAACCGGACAATTTTTTATAAATTAGAAAAATATTACTCACCTTCAAATAAATTTATCTCCTTCAAAATAATCTCCAAAGGAGTCTATACAACTTTTCCAACGTTTCTTCAAGTCATCGAAACACTGTTTATAGGCGTCGGAACTAATCGTTCGCAAAATACGCGTAACATTTGATTTAATATCCGAGACGTTTTCAAATCTCTGTCCTTTCATGGATTTTGCATTTTTTTTTTATTACAAAGGACTTATTTACAACGGATTTTTTCCTGAAAATCAAACAATTAATCAGTATTTTTACAAGGAGGTGCTTTTGTGATTAAGAAACAGGATAAGGCGAGTTAGGAAGGAACTGTTTCATTCTGGGCAATGGTTTTTTTTACACGATAATGCTTGGTCCCCTACAGCAATTTCTGTACAACAATACCTTGATAAGCATTCAGTTACAGTGATGAATCACCCACCATATTCTCCCGACTTAAAGACAGCTGATTTTTTTCCTTTTTCCTAAGCTTAAGATGGTCATGATAGGACAGAGATTTGAAAACGTCTCGAATATTCAATCAAATGTTACGCGTATTTTGCGAACGGTTACTTCCGACGCCTATAAACAGTATTTCGATGACTTGAAGAAGCGTTGGAAAAATTATATAGACTCCTTAAGTGATTACTTTGAAGGAGAGAAATTTATTTGAAGGTGAGAAATATATTTCTTATTTATAAAAAAATTGTCCGGTTACTTGATTGGCGCACCTTGTATGTATATATATATATACTGCTGGCCACTGTAAATGCAACACCCTGAAGGAAACATGCAAATAACATGAAATTTACAACATGCATTAGCGGAGGTGAGATATGCAAATGATTAGAATTTCAGCGCAGACGCACATCACGCGCGCCTGTGGCGCCACTTCAAAGCGCTATTTAAGGCTTGGAGATTTCGACGATTTCAAGTTCGGCAATTGTGTTTTTCTTGTGGTTTTTTCAAAAAAACGATCAATTATGCCTCTTCGAAAACAACGATCATCTTTTGATCAAGTATCCGAGTTCGACAGAGGAAGGATAGTGGCCTACCGAGATTGTGGATTATCTTTCAGGGAAATCGGTAGTCGTGTTGGACGAAACCAAACAACTGTAATGCGGATATGTGATCGTTGGATGCAGGAGGGTACAACGGACCGGCGTGTTCGATCGCATCTACCTCAGCGCACCACTTCACGTGATGACAGGCAAATTGTGCGCATGGCAGTGACGGATCGCTCAGTCACATCACGAACCATAGCACGGCACATACAGTCTGTAACGCATTATCCAGTGTCTGCGCGTACTATTCGACGCCGTTTACAGCAGAGTGGTCTGTCCGCAAGACGTCCATTGCTTTGTCTACCCTTGACGCAGAACCACAGACGTCTCCGCCGCCAATGGTGCGATGACAGAAGGATGTGGACGGCAGAATGGAATGAAATTGTCTTTACTGACGAGTCACGCTTCTGTCTGCAACACCCCGATGGTCGCATTCGAGTCTGGAGACACCGTGAAGAGAGGATGCTGAACAGCTGCGTTATGCACCGCCACACTGGTCCTGCACCGGGTATTATGGTATGAGGCTTTATTGGATATCACTCTCGCACACCTCTAGTACGCATTGCCGGTACTTTAAACAGCCAACGCTACATCTCTGAGGTGTTGGAGCCAGTTGTACTTCCTTACCTTCAGGGCTTGCCCACAGCCATATTTCAACAGGATAATACGCGACCACACGTGGCACGCATTGTCCAACGGTTCTTCGTCAATCGCCAGATTGAATTGCTTCCCTGGCCGCCTCGCTCTCCGGATCTTTCGCAGATAGAAAACATGTGGTCCATGGTTGCTCTACGATTGACCCAGATTCCATCCCCAGCTACCACAGCAGATCAACTTTGGCAACGTGTGGAATCTGCTTGGTCTGCTATACCCCAAGAACTCATCCAAAGTCTCTTTGAATCAATGCCGAGGCGTGTGGCAGCGGTGATCTCCAACAATGGCGGCTACTCTGGCTACTGATTTTGGCAAGAACCACACTACACAGAAGTCTATAAATTTAATCATTTGATACTTGGTCAACATGTTATCTACAAAATAAATTTTGTTGTGATATCTCTTGTCTTTCTTGGTGTTGCAATTTGGGAGGCCAGCAGTATATATATATATATATACGAATAAATGCGAAATTTTATGGGTTTTTTTTTGCGAAATTTCGATATATTTTATGCGAAATTTACGTATCCCTAGATATTAATATAATGCAAAAACAAATTTGCAATTCAATAGTCTATTTCTGTATTAATGTTCAAATTCAAATGGCTACCAAATGGTTTATTTTAAATTTTTGAATTACACGCGCATCCACTTTACTTCGAAGTAAAAAAAAAACACGAAAATTGTGTTTTGCGTGCGTTATGAGCGAATTCTTGGACTAGAATTCTACACTACATTGACGGACCTCCTAAAAAGATTCACAGACCCACAAGTCGTCCATGAACCATAAATTAAGAAATCATGATATAGATGTAAATTATTAACTTTCGATCTTTTTTTTTCGTCCAGCAAAACGGTTAGTTTTTTTTTTTCCTGATGCATGTTACTAATTTTCTCCAATTTGTTTCAGCGTTCCGTAAGTCACAGTTTTTCGATATTCATTACTTTTTCCTCCGAGGCCCATCTTGGAATTTCTTATCTGTGCATGTTTGGTTTACCCATTTATTAACCCACTTAACTCTCTGTTCCTCCAACTTGTCAATTTTCCTGCAACAAATTTCGACGGTGTGAGGTCTTAACTGCGTTACTAGACACGAAATCCCTGTTGAAATGGGTACTTAGCACACATTCCGGAGACAAGGAGGAAAGAGTAACTAACTGCGCTCGAAAAGCGGCACAGGAACTACTAATGAAGACGGCGAATTGTGTGAATGGGACATGTTGAAGTGTCTGGAACAAAAGACACGGGCATAGAGTAACTCATGTTTTAAAGATTGTCGTCCATTAGTCCCGTTCTCTTTAAAAGGGCTGTAATGCGATTCTTTTAAATCCCTTGACCTTGGTGGGTCAGTGCATTTGCGAACGAACCGTCGGGGTAAGAGTTCTTTGTTCCCCCTGACGCACGTGTCTTATGGGTTGCGGCGCGTAGGGTTAAAAAATTCCGTTTTTTAGTATGCAGGTGGTTTACTTGGGAGTTGTTTCTAGTGTGAAATGAGATATCTTTCTTGCATTGTGGCTTATTGTTTTAGTAATGTCGGGCGTGCGTGTGCTACTGCATGAGAATGAAGTTGTGGAGATTTTATTTCTTCGCATCCAAATGAAGTCTCTCTAGGATCTGGGACTTAGTCGTGACTTGCTAATTGCTCAGTCACTGAACTAGGAGAATTTGCATTTTATATTGGAAAAAAATTATCTGATTACGAAAACAAAGGATGTCGTGTGCTCTGAAGTGGTACATCAGTTGACGTCGCAAATGTGTATGTTATGTATGCTTCGTTGTGTATGTTAACCTGAAGGATGATGGCCGGTTAGGGGGCGCTAGCATTAGGTTCCAGTGACTGGGGGTTCGAGTCTCACCGCTGGCAGGGAGGTTTGTAACCGTTCAGAATAGGCTTTAAACACCTTCCTTCTCACTCCCGTCAAAATCACGGGGTGATGTTTCGCCTTCTATTTCTCGTGCCCGTGATATTTCCGAGATGGAGTGCTTAAAAGTAACGCACCAAAAAAGATTAAAACAGTCCTTTTCATTTACCCTGAAAATTTTTTATTTTTTATTTTACGTACCAGATGGCAGCACCAGACTATTTATAATGTAATTGGGAATGATTTTTTTTTTAAATACCGGAAAAAATAGGCACTTTTATTACCGTTTTCTTGAAAATTATTCGATCATTAAGGGGTAAATGTGCCAAGTATAAAAAAAAATTTTCTCATTTCAGTTTGTTAAGTCTCGTGGCCTGAAAGTAAATATTTTGCTGTTTTAATGATTTTTTCTTGTGGGTCCTTAACATTATATGAATACAAAACAAATGCCATTCTTAAATGAACTACCCTTTAGAAACATATCAGTCAGGAAATCATGACTTTAACGTAACATCCAGCTTCGAAAAGTGAACAATTATTTGGAGTGAGAACCTGTTGGACCTCAGATCGAGAATTCTTATTTACCTTGGTCTTGGGCCCCAAGAACAACCCTCCCTTTTTTAATTCACATTGTATTACTCTTTCTTTCTTATTTGTTCCAAAATGCGAGAATCATCTCTATATTCTCTGATACAGCAGTAGATTATATTTATGATTTGACAGCTTATCATTTAGAAAAACATTGATGTCATGTTTTAATGTTTAGTTGGGATTTGTTTATTGTGTTTTATAATTAAACTTAATTGATCAACTTAAGTTTAATTTTGTTGAATTTGATTTGCTGGATTCTTAATTCATGGTTAGGTTAAGCCGAAATTTTTTCTTAATTGAACACTTGTAAAATATTCTGGTACTCAAAATTCCTTGAGTATTCTTTGATCAGGTCCTGGTCTTTATTCTCGGTGAGAAACTATCAATTCGACGCACAAAATGAAGTACATTTTAACACAAAAAACAACATTTAATAATCTGCGAAGTTTGGATTTCAGACTTCGTCTAAACAGACGCCATTACATTTTAAAGCGATTGTTCTTTCTTAATCGGGCAACGCAGCGCCCTCTATAATAACAAATCTTTACAACACTATCTATTATCATTTCCTTGATGTTAGAATTGCTTCCTTAGATTTATTTTACCTTAAAAATGAGCTGAATGAGTTATAATTTGGCAATTCTGTAATTATTTTAAAACAACTATAATACTTTTAAAACAACTATTTAATTATTTTTAATCAGCTATTAATTATTTTAAACTATTAAAATCTTGAGGCAGTTCATTTGTACGCAAATAAACTTATTTTCACTATTATTCCTTTTTTTCTAAAATTAAACCTTTTGTTTACAGTTTTTGGTTATCTACTTTATAAAATCATTCCATTGTCTCAAACTGCATCTTAATTTTGAATAAAACGTGGAAAGGAAAGTTAGCAATCAAAATTATAGTGGTTAAAAAATTATTAATCTTTTTTTAGGCCACTTTATTGTTCTATATCAACCGCTTCAGTGATTCGTCCGTATGTTGCACAAGCAGATGAGTTGCCCGTGGTTCGATTTACCCGGATACGTTTTTCATATATATTATTTTACTCGTATATTATCGTACGCTGTAGTTAAACTTTTTTTCCGATATAAGAAATGGAGTTATTAAAACCTTTTCTTCCTTTTTCCTGTTTCGGATACCCCCATAAAAATTCTACAATTCCTCGCTAGAAATGACTGTACTACTGGTTTTCCAAATGTATTTATAGCTTTGAAGGCATTCCTAACAACTGCTGTAACCGTGACGTAGGGGCGGGGAGAAGATTTTCTAGATTAATATTAATTAAAACGTACCCGAAGACAACAACACCGCAGTAGAGACTTAACAGCCTTGAAATACTCTCTGGAGCGTGGAGAAATGAAGAAATTAAAATCTGATCGAATCATAAATTATTTCGCTGATAGAAATCTAGTGAAGTTTGTTTGTAAATGTTTTTGCTCTTTAAATGAAATCTTTTATAATCTAACCATTTTTAGTTTTTGTCTTATTGTAAATGCATATAAAAAATAGAAATCTGACCGCCTTTATAACTTTTATGTTTCACATTGAATTTTTTTAATCTAATGTAATGAAATGTAATCTAATGGAGTGAAAAGGGCACTCGAAATAACCCCACATTCGTTCGTGAAAGGTCACAATACAGACGAGCTGGTTTTATGGTATGGGGTGGAATCAGCATAGGTGGACGTACGGACCTGCATATCATTCGGAATGGTACTTTGACGGCCCGAAGGTATGAAGACAAGATACTGAGACCTCATGTCATACCTTACGCTGCATCCATTGGAGATTCCTTTGTTTTCCGGTATGATAATGCCAGACCGCATACAGCTCGTTTTGTGGAGAACATGCTTGAATCTGAAACAATACAGCGTATGGAATGGCCAGCGTGCTCTCCTGACCTGAATCCAATCGAGCATGTTTGGGACATGCTCGGACGACGTATTGCTGCGAGAACAAGGCCTCCTTTTACTCTCCGAGACTTGGAGATTGCACTTCTTGAGGAGTGGAACAGTATTCCCCAAAGTCTTATCGATAACATCATCGTATCCATGGAAAACAGGTGTGCATCAGTCTTAGCTGTTCGAGGAGACCACACGCCATATTAAAAATCTTGCATCATTTCTAAACAATACCCTTTTTTTATCGTTTACATGTAACCAAATTGTTGCCCTAAATCATCTTTTCGTGCTTTTTTCATATTTCCATTAAAGCTTAATTACAAATTTTTTTACGTCTTTTATTCTGTATTCCGCATTTATACGCGTGTACTATCCATTTTATGCCAATACGTGGCTGTCTCGCACGGTTTTCTTAACTTCTTCGCTTGCTCCCCTAATTTTTTTGAGCAGTGTATATTACTATTTTAAAGGGCCCCACCAAAATTTCTACAATTGGGCTTCGATATAACTTTGCCAGCCTCACCCCTTCCCCAGGATTTCCGTCTCTAGTAATGCAGTCTATAAATATAGACATTGATAGTTCCTTACTGAATATTTCGATTTTATGAATAATTTTTTTTTGTAATAACCGGAATGACCCAAAGCCGGATTATGACATTGTAGGTCCCTAGGCCAGGTAACTTGAGGCTCCCAATAATATCAGATTGGGAAAAAATGTTTATTTTAATATACCTAAGATGTCTTTATATTTTCTCACTTTTATAGATATGTAGTTTTGTGTAATGCGACTACGTCAAATATCGTTATTATTATTTTTTTTGCATTGCTACTTCTCTGGTCCCCAAACATACGAAAAACTGCTGGTACCAAGCGAGTTTTGCGTAACTCTGTATATCTAAAAAGAAAGAAAGAACTTAAAGACAAAATTAACTTTTTCCTTACGGGGTGGGATAGCATGTATCCCAAGAATACGGGTCCAAGAATGAATATATATATATATATATATATATATATATATATATACTAGCTGAAAACCCGCACTTCGCTACGGAGTACATCCAAATTAAATACAACGGTCAATGTATGCAATTAATGCCAAAAAAATAAATATATATATTTATAAAAATATCGTAAGGGATATTTATTTTTTTTGGATAATATCCAATCGTCTGCTGCATTAGAAAGAAATAAAAATTTGTCTGTTTAATTGCTATGCACGTGACGATAAATGTATTTAAAGTACCAGAAAGATAAATCACGTGATCAGCATTTAATAAATTGAATTCTGAAAATGAATCTTTAAAAATTCACCAAAAATAAGAAAATCGAGGTAGAGATTCGAAAACGATTTCATTTTAAAGGAACTTTTATGATCTTTCTCGTGATATAAATTTTGTAATCCTCAAATTATTATTTAAAACTTAAAAAAAGTTACAAAAATAGCTTAAAAATTTAATTTAAAAAAATCTATGAAGAATTTTTCAAACATGTTTCTTAGTGCACCCCTACACCATAAGAAGAATCGTCATGCAAAATTTCAGACCTTTAGGTCCAGCGGTTTGGTCTGTGCGTTGTATGTTAGTGAGTCAGTTACGGAACTGTTATATATATATATATATATATATATATATATATATATATATATATACAGGGAATTGGGAAAATGGGCCCCGTAAGCTAAAGGTTAATTTATTCTTATGAGGTTAACAACAATAAAATCTTAAACATTTGCTTTGCGTACTTTCTTAAAAACAAATTTCCCTAAGACATCGGTAAATCGTAAGCCCTTTAGGAATATTAATTTCAATTTCCACGAGAGCAGGTTTGTTGAGTCTTTGTTGCTCCATTTTAGATCTGTACGCATTCTTCAAATGTTCATTCTCGGAGAAACTCACTCGCTTTCTCTAGTCGCATTAGTCATCATCAAGCACACGTAAATCCGCATAGCTATTTCAACAATAGGGAAAGAAGTTAATCCATCGTTTGCTACAAGGGTGTAGACGTAAGAAGCCTCTAGAGCTAAATTCAATTTCGGCTTTCCTCTCCCCCTCCCTCCCTCCCATATAGCCTTCGATGCAACCCCTCCCAGATAGCCTTTGATGCACAGTTTCTGAGACCAATCGTAATGCTGAAAATACCTTTCCAAATAGTACAGTCGAACCCCGTTATAACGAGCTACAAGGAACCAAAGGTTTTATTCGCTTTATCCGGTGGTTCGCTATATCCGAACCGTTAAGAAAAATACTAGAGTGCACAAAAAGTATAACTCATTAGCTGCAATGTGTATTCAATAACGATGTATTAAAAAATGATTAAACCTATTAAAAATGATCATTAATGAATTATACCGACTAAAATCGATTACATTAAACTGATACATTACCAATTAAATTATGTACAATAGGAAAACGGTGGGACCAAAATTTTCGTTCGTTATATTCATGAGTTCGTTATATACCGGGTTCGCTATAACGGGGATCGACTGTATATCACGTGGGCTATCTCGGAGCGAATTTCGGGAACCGCATAACTCCAGACGTAACTCATTTTTTCATTCTCATCTATATATATAAAACAGTTCCGTAAGTGACTCATTCATTCATTCACTGACTGACTGACATACAACGCACAGACCAAACCGCTGGACCTAAAGGGCTGAAATTTTGCATGGCGATTCTTCTAATAGTGTAGGGGTGCACTAAGAAAGATTTTCAAAAATTCTTATTAGATTTTTTTAAATTAAATTTTTAAGATGTTTTTTAAACTTTTTTTACGTTTGCATTTAAAATAATACATTGAGGGTTATAAAATTTATATCACAAGAATGATCATAAAAATTCCTTCAAAATAAAATTTTTTTCGAATTTTTACCTCCATTTCCGGATTTTTGGTGAATTTTTAAAGATTAATTCTTAGAATTAAATTTATTAAATGGTGATCACGTGATTTCTTTTTCTGGTACTTTCAATAAATTTATCGTCAAGTGCGTAACAACTAAATAGACAAAAAAAATATTTTTTTTTCTTTCTAATGCAGCAGACGATTGGATATTATCAAAAAAAAATGCATATCCCTTACGATTTTTTTATAAATATATATATATAGATATATATTTTACATCAATTGTATACATTGATCATCGCATTTATTATAAATATATATATTTATTTTTTGGCATAAATTGCATACGTTGACCGTTGTATTTAATTTGAATGTACTCCGTAGCGAAGCGCGGGTTTTCAGCTAGTTCATATATATATATAGTGACAATAACTTTCCTATTCACAATAACTTCTTCATCAATAATCAATGAAAACAAATAACAATACTCCAGTAGGTTTTACGTAAAATGTACTTCTCTGCTGACTCAAGTGCACGCAAAATAGCCAACTTTTGGTGAAATTTACTTTAATGCAAATTTTTTCATTGCTACTTTGTTTTTTTTTCAAGAAAGATTAAATTTTGTTAGCAGTGAAATCTCCAGATGACATCATCTGATCTCACTTCTTTCCACTTCTCTCTGATTTGTTCTCGTATCAAAGATTTATGTTGGATGTCTTATTAAATGTTATTACTGGCACTTTCTGGGATCCTATGTAAGTTTATAAATGCCCGTGAAGTTCTTTTTATTAATCAGTCTATGTCTACCTGTGTTGTAACTTTCATGTGTTTCTATTAATAAATGTTTATTTTCCTGGTCCATGGAACTCTCTAACTTAACTCACTTGCCTTTCTAAGACATGTTCAAGAGAATTTTGCCTTTAAACAGCCAGGCAGTTTTAAAAAACACAGCAAAAAGGGATATTTTACAGACCCTAAGAGGTAAAATAGTGAATCAGTTAAGTGGTAAATAGCTGAACTGTTAAGCATTGATTTGTATCTTTCCCGCTCTGAATATAACATTTGCTTGTTATGGAAAAAATTATAATTGTTTGGACCCACCCATATAGAGGGCGCTTTGCGCGCAACAGAAAGTAGTTTTGTAACGTCCTCGTTTTGTAACGTCCTACTCGGTTTTTGGCTCTCACTTGACAACGAGCAACATGCTGTTCTTGAAATTAATATATTCATTTGTGTATAAATGTTAATAAATCAGTATAATTAAGCTCTCATACTCTGGAAACTTTATTGAACTTTGGACTCTCTAATTTGAAATTTCCTCGACTTTTCTTTTCTTTTTTTTATTATTATTACTTTCGACTTCGATCGGCTTCAATAATATTTAGTTAAATATATAGTGACCTCTTCATATATGGTATGACGAAACGTCGAATAAAATTATTTTCACGGTATTATCCTTTGCTGCATCTTTATTCAACCTACTTTTGTGCAAATTTGTTTCTAATTACTTTACATTTTTAAGGTAAATTAAATTTTCAAAGGGATTTTGGCTTAAAATCGCCAGGGAATTCTAAATTTGCAATAAAAATTCATTTTTTAGACCTTAACAGTGGAAAAAAAAGGAGTTGGTAGTTGAAATTTTAAGCATGGATCTTGCACGCTTTTAATATAACATTTGAGTGTTATGGAATAAGTATAATATTTAGTTAAATATATAGTGACCTCTTCATATATCGTGTGAAGAACCATCGAATAAAATCATT
This sequence comes from Dolomedes plantarius, assembly GCA_907164885.2. Lineage (NCBI taxonomy): Eukaryota > Metazoa > Arthropoda > Arachnida > Araneae > Dolomedidae > Dolomedes > Dolomedes plantarius. The sequence continues at coordinate 71,137,978 of OU015490.1, forward strand.
TCCACGATATTCTTCCGTATTCTAATCTTATCCAATTTCCCCCAAAATAACTTTCATAAAGTTCTAGATACCGTGGCTGAATTAAACGAGTATCATACCTTGAAAAAAAAGCAAACTATTTTCTATAGACAAACACTAAATTAGAATCTTTCTAGAAAATTGAAAACGTGTGATAGAAGCCAACTATAATGAGTACGATCCACTTTGAAAATTCACCGCCAATTTTTTTTTCTCAATAAATCACGATTGGCGATATATTGAAACTATAACACATCACCTTCAGTGCTTGTTTTTATTTGCTTGTTTTGGTATGTTTAACGCACAATCCGGTTTGTCAGCCTGACACGGTTTGCAGGAAGTCCTCCTCTCAAAACACACCAACTTGAAAAACAGCTGCGTGTAATCCACGATAACGTTTATTCCATCCCGAGAGCCAGTTAATGAATAGTTTCTCACCAGAGGGAGGAAGGAATTAATAAAAAAAAAATCCACTTAAGTTCTGTTTCGGACGCTCTAAAAATATATAGGTTTTTATCGACGCCTTTTGTGTTTCGTAAAACGCTCGTGTGATTTCACGCTTTGGCGAGCTTTCGTGTTCGTTTCTGGATTCGTGACTGCGACCGACGTCTAATGCATTGTAGGCTGTGGAAATTAATTTTAAATAATTTTTCGATAGGTTGGGCTGCGGTTTGGAGTTTTCTTGGTGTTTTCTTATGTCAAATTCTTTGTCTGCTGAGGTAAGAATAGCATCCTGGCGGTTCCAGTCTCGTTACAGCTTCTAGACTTTCCGACTTAAGGCGGGTGGGTATACATAGAAAACGATGACAAACGAAGGGTAAAGAATAAATTGGGCCAAATTTCAACGAACCAACTCTGCATTCGGTAGGAAATTTGGTTGGCCGTCCACATCAACTAACCAAAACCTTGTGCGGCCAGCCGTTGGTTCCTTTTCATGTTGGGAGTTGTATAATTGTGACGCCCGGTGGCGTAGAGGTGAAAGGCGCCAAGCTGCCACCCCAGAGGTCCAGGGTTCGACCGTGCGACTGGGCAAGGTCGACCAGCCTTTCATCCCTTGAGTGGGTCGATAAAGTGAGGACCAAGCATTCTTGGGAACTAATCTGTGGGGGGTCCCACGTCAGGTTGACCACCTGACTGAGACATATGCTGTATGGCACCCCAAGACCACGGTCTAGAAAGCGGAGATGGGTACCGCCGGCCTTGGTTCACAGTGGACTGTTGCGCCATGAGTTTAGTTTTAGTTGTATAATTGTATGAGTTCTAACGAGAAATAATTCCTCCATTTCATACTGTATTTCGGAACTCAGTTTCCTACTCGAAATGAAATTTCGAAGCAAAAACCAAAAAGATTCCAGGCTGAACTATAGGTTATGTGCACACACACAGAGAACGACGGCGAGTGAAGAGGGGTGGACTTCCTTTTATGTACCGCCTAGTGAGCGAAACGTGCCTCAGGCAAACATATGCGTTCAGTGGTGTTCGTTGCTGCATATACTTTTAAAGAAAATTCCATTCGTTAACCTTCGTTCTCCTCCGCTTGTTGTATATTTACAGACCTTTTGATACCGCTTGAGTTCGAATTCCCTGCTCACCAATATGTATGGATATTAAGATATGTAATTGTCGTTTCTTCCCTTTTTTAACATATGAGCTACTAGACTGGTCATATTGACCATTTCTTAAGAATTATAATTTTTAAAAGAATATTCCAAAATGAGCACGGATTCTGTGTTAATTGCATTTGTGGAAAATAAAATCCAACAATGTGGATGGAGGATTCAAATTAGTTGCTTTCTCCTCTCCGACGACATGTTGAGTCGAACCGTCGCTGCTGAGGAGTGTATATTCGGGTTATGTCAGTAATAAGGATTTTTTTTTTCATCATAATACTTTTGTGATAGGGGCTTGTGGCGGCCCTGTGGTACAGCGCGATGACTTTCGGTGCTGAGGGTGCTCTGATCGAATCTCGGCGTCGTGCCAAGAAAAATGCCTCCGTTTATGTCGTCCTGTCATAGGGGGTAATGCTGTCCGCCTATATGGTGCCCCCATAATAAAAGGGACAGTAAATCTGCAGTGTAGAATAGGCGAATATTTGACGACAAGTGCCTCCGCTTTAAGAAAGAGCAACTTTTGTAATAGTTATTTAACTTCAGATTAAAATAGTTACAAGATAAAAAGAACTTTTTATACACCATGTTTTTAAATTTTCTGTTGAATCATATAAACTTGACAATTCTATGTATTAATAAATACTTTTTAAAATTTTTTTGATGAATTATCCCATCAACTTGAAAGAAAATGAAGTTAATTGGAAGTTAACTTGCGTTTAACTTTTCGTTCCCGTCCCGGCCGATAGATGGCTTCACCATTCTACAAAACAAAATTAACTGAAAATGAATTCAATCTGCTTAAAGATGGCTAAAAGTATTAAAATAGTGCATTGTCATCGTATTCTGAGCTATTCTAAAAGTTTCAAATATCTAGCTAGTCGGGAAGTTAGTTAAAAATCAATTGGAAAATTTGTAAGGGACAAACACAAACAAACAAGAAAGCAAGTTAATAAAAACATGGTAAAAATGTCTTTCAATCCAAGTCCACAATCCTTGGACACATTTTCTCCATAGGTTAACATTGAGGTGAGCAAATCCAATAGGGTTAGCACACAGCAGCCTGAAGAAAGTCCTGTTTTAGATATAAAAATCTCAGTCTGCAACAGAAAACTATAACTGTAGAAATTCAATCGTGTTAAGGGGACACAGGACCTTGAATGTCAACGAAAAGACTATAAATATGGTCTCATTCTAAACCCAGAAACTCAAATAATAATAAGAAAATTAATTTTCTTTCTTTATGCATATAAAGTACATATCTTTAAATATGACCTTATATAAAAATGAAAATTATAAATTATAAATAATTTTCAAATTAGCAGTTTAGAACTTTATATGATTAACTGGTGATTAAAAATCAAAGTGCTGTGCGCATCATAAAATTGAGGTACATGCTTACAGAAAATAATCAATGGTCAGAATACAATTTTAATATATTTACTTGTCTCTCTATTCTAAAAAAAACTAACTGCCGCTGCCGCAGCCGCCGCCGCTGTCAAAAGCTTGTCACGCTATCTCCTCCGAAACCGCTGGGGGTATGGGGTCGAGACCGATACCAATCGATGCAGAATAATGTGGGGAAGAAAGTAAGACATGTCTCATATTCGTCGGACTTAAATAAGTTTTTTTTTATTTTATGTTTTGTGGGAAAATATTGACTTTTTCATGTTCAGATTACGACAACTCGCCAAAAAAGGATCGTAGAATTTTTTTTTTTACAATCTAAGACTACAGACATTTCTCCTTCAAACAAGACCTCATTTGTTTAAAAATAATTTAAAACAGACTGAGATTTTTATTAAAATTGAAAACCCACTTTTTGGAAAAATTTATGCGTTTCGAGATATATAAATTCGATGCTCTCAGACTTATTATGTTACAAAGAAAATATTTATATCAACTGGAAGATGAAAGCTTTCTCATTCATATAAACTTCATTTCAAGTCTCTAACTTAAAATTTCGATTTTTAATTGAATTTTAAAGAAATACTTCAAAAAATCTTCTCATTCGCTTCCTTTGCAGAAGGATATGAAAGAAGATCCCATTTTTCACTCATCTTCATCCGGGCTTATAACCCCCATCTACCCGGGCTTCATCCATTTCGCCGGGAGGGGGGGGGGGAGCTTCAACTGTAAACAAATGAATGACCCAATCGCTGTAAACAACTATTGAGTCATTCATTCACTTGATTCACCAGAGAAGCGAGCATAGCGAGCCTAGGGGCGAAGCCCCTAGTATTGTAAAACCAAATAAATCGTAATAAATATTATTTACATTAAAAATTGAGCATAAAATTTGAAAATTTAAAAAAATTATCACAATTATTTGCAAAATTACAATGCAATTTGAGTGTAGTTTTATCAGTTTCCTATTGATAGTTTAAAAGTAATGCTGCACGCAAACTCAAAATTAGCAGTTCATCATATAAAATTCGAAACTGCTAATTTGAAGATTATTTATAGATTTATAATTTCCATTTTTATATATGACATATTTAAAGATATGCACTTTTTATGTATAAAGAAAGAAAATTTATTTTTCTAATATTATTTGAGTTTTTATGGTTAGAATCAGACCATATTTATAGTATTTTTGTCTATCTTCAAGGTCGTGTGCCCCTTTAAAGCGTTAAACTAGAACATGATATTCAATTTTAGTATATGCATCTATTAGCGAGTGAACTAAAATATATGCATTAGATTAATATAAAATATATACCTGCTTAAATTTATTTAAACAAACAAAAAAAAAATGCGAAAAATATATTCAGCGCTTGACCCGCTTTATTTTCTTTTACAGCCTGTTATTCCGCCTTATTAAAACATCAGATTTCATATCGTTAAAAATTACACACGTTTGGCAGTTTAAAAAGTAATATTTCCGTCAGATACCAGTATCGTGGGTTCTTTGTTATTCTTGTATCAAATCGTACCATCTGTGCCCAGGTTTTATAATGCGTTGGTCATAAATGCCGGGGGCGATCGGTTTATCTTTTGGAAAGGGGGAAAAACGTAACGTCCATAAATACATGGCTCTCTCTCTCTCTCTGCATATCTCAACAATCAATAGCTTATATTCTTTTAGCGGCATACATATTAGAGAAATAAGACGTTATAGAGGCGAGCTTTGTGCGATGGAGTTTTAGAACTATAAGTAGTCATTAAAATCTTGTTATTTTTTTTTAACTTTGCGATTTTTATCAGCGATATCTGAAGGGATGCTGAATTAGAGTATTGTGATCCGACTGACATATTTCTGGTGTGTTTTTTTGACCGGTTATGTTTCTTTTGTAGGCGTACATTAGAAGGCGTTTTAGATCCTAAGCATGGAAATTACGAGAGATATATATATAATTATCGATGATTGTTAGCTGTTCGATAAAAGCTATTTGGTAATATATTTTACCGCATCGCTCGGCCTTTTCTGGTTTGTTTGAAGTACTTGTATTACAAGGTTTCTATTCCAGTCATTTCTTTCTCGTTATGTAGCCAACTTCCGCGTTATTTCTATATACGCCCGGATGTCGCCTGGGAATATGGCGTCATAGGGGTCACGTGGTAAACAGAAACAAAATTTCATGTATGCTGGTGTGAGCGCCTGTACTATGGAGAAAGTCTAGAGGGGTCAAATCGGGGCTCCTTGGTGGCCAAAAAATTGGACCTTCCCTTTCTATCCAACGTCAAAACCCATGTAGGAGGGAGCGTGACATCACAGCGTTGGCGCATGCCTCAGCGCAGTCCCAGTCACCATATGATTGAAAAATAAAACTCCCAGAGTTAACATACTATCCGCTGCTGCGTAAAGTCCAAACTGTAGATTGTTGGTTTTGGTGTGCACAACTGAATTCACGGACACCTCTTTCGATCAGCCTGTATGTTTAACTGTTCGATTAACATAATGTGTTTAAATGTCTTATCTTGAAAAATCATGCTAGGGCTTATCTTCTTATTAGGTTTCATTTTCGGAGAAACACGGTTATTTGATGCCTTGGTAACCTCAGTTGCAAAATTTGATGTGTCAAGAGGTGGTCCTTCTACAGTCATGACAGCCTACAACGTTCATGCAAAACGGCGTCTGCAAGACACAGTTGTGGAAGGAAAAGGAAACTAATCGATAGAGACAGAAGGACATTAAAGAGGGTTGTTACCTCAAACAGAAAGATGGCTGTGATAACGGTGTACGCTTAATATGCATGTAGACAACCCAGTTTCGACTCATACAATGCGAAGGGGACTAACTCCTAATGCAAAATATTTACTGCAGAGCTGATGTTCCAATACTCCTCGTGTCACAAATGAAAGCTTAACGGAGACTACAGTGGAGCCTGAACCATAAAACATGGAATACCGATCAATTCAAATATGTGTTGTTTTCAGGTTGTCCTCCACCTGGAGACATGTTTATGTATGGCGAACACCGGCAGAAGCTTCCAACCCAAACTGTCTTCTTCCTACAGTAAGGAATAGTTTAAGTTCCAAACAGCGGCTCTGGGGAGCCCTTTCCAGTGGATCGAACATGAAGTAGTTGCAAGGCGTCAGATCTGGGATACAGGGAGGCTGGTGGAAGATATCCCAGAGGAAGAGCAGCAGCAAATCTTGTCCACGGTAGCAATAGATTCGGTGGTGATGGTTGAGCAATAATCGGCATGTTCCGTGCTCACACGTCCTTTACGAAATTAACTAGTGTTCCCGTACTAGTGAACACTGTACACCGGGACACAGTCATGCCCATTTACATCCTTCATAAATTTCGACTTCAGAACCCCCTTCTGCAGCCGAAAATTGAATAACCGATTGCTGGGTTGGTTTGACTCATCCATGTAACGACCATACTTTAAGCACGTGCAAAAAGCCCATTGGCATTTTTTTCGAGAGCTTTGTTTCGTGATATAACAACGTCATCGAATAGCACAGACGCAAAGCTCTGAGTATTTGACCACTGCCGCTAATCCAAAAGTCTCGCTGTCATTCGGGCCACACTTATACATGAATTGTCGCTTTCATAGAGAATACTCAAAAGGATGCATTGGATGAATTTATCTCATTAAATTGCATCAAAACTAAAATTTAACCCTCCAACAGTCGCGTGTGTGACAGGTATCAGCCAGTGCTCGCTGACGCGATTCAATCGAAGAACAGTTAGAGACTAACTAAAGTGAAGAGAAAGGGGACAAGAAGGAAGGCTCATTTGAAGATAGAAGGAAAAGGGGAGACTTCCATCCTTTCGATGGCCGCCATTAGGGAAGATGAAAGCAGGTGAGTGACATATGTCACCCACGTGACTGTTGTAGGGTTTTAAGGAGCCGTACAACGAAGCAATCTGGAAAAATCTTTAAAATCTGTAAAAATTAGGGAACTGCTGGATTTATGTCTCATCTGGCTGATAACTAAAAATCTCTCTAAAATTTTCTTTTGATAGACCTGATCTCAAACTGAAACCAAAATTTTGTCCCCATGGATTTCGTAGGCGTCAGAGATTACATCTGAGGCATCTTTCAGTCAGTAAAGTGTTTCCTGCTTATCACTTTAATAAATCTCTGACGCATGTGTTATCGATATTATGCTGAGATCCTCACGTGACACGTATTAGGAATTTTAAAAACATGAGAAGTGAACGGGAATGAAGCGGTGATAACTGACCATGTTTTTAGTAAACTCTGCCAGTCAACACCGCTTCATTCATGAATGATCTCGTGTCTAAGCGGGTATAATCGCGTAAAAATTGCAGGCCAGAAAGTCCCTCAATGCGGTTTTTAGTGGTGGGAAGAGGGTACGACTCCACACATGTTGCTCCTGGGGTTGGTTACTCAAACTTTTATTGGAACCGGGCAAATAAGTCCTTTAGTGGAGTGCAATATATTTGAGATAACTGGAACCGTATCGCTTATCCCTGCTCATCAATGGGCCAGGTTAGAATTTATCCGGCCACGGTGATTAGGAACAAGAACAACAAAAATTTAAATGCGGAAGCAGAACACTTGAATATATGCAAACCCTCCATGTGTACAAATCTTACTTACTGTCTATATTTCGAGGAAAAGAACGTATATATTTGCTTTAATAACCCAGATTTTGTTAGAAGAATGGCTCACTCGTAGAACCCAGAGGCATCATGAATGGTATAAAACATGTTTTCATTTTGTTCTATTTTCCCTTTCGGGAATTTTCCCCCCATAGACTCCTAACGACACATTCTTTTCAAATTAGATTTCATCGTAACACAAATCTATTGATCTACATTCCATACAATCGAAATTGTAGCCTGTAATGAAAAAGGTTTCTAAATTCACGCAAATGAGCTTTTTTTTCATTTTTTAATAACTGCTACCCTTAACTGGAATGCCTTTTTTTCCGCAAAAACCTATGGTTGTAGATAATCTTTTTTCTAAATCAAACTGGATTTCACGAATCTATTGGCTACCACAAGAACTTCCATTGTTAGAAACCAATTAGCTTCTATTTAAAAGCGGAGTAGCTTTCATCGTTATTTTTTAATATAAATTTATTTAAATAATTTTTTTGAAATAATTTTCGGTTTGTAGAGTGTTTAGATTAATAACTCATGCAATTCAATTGGAAACAATTAACGTGCAGATAAATAGTTCCTTGAGAGAATGTAATTTTAAAAAAAAGTTAATAGTTGTTATTAAATTTCCTCGCTTTATGGTTTGTCTAGGCTGACATTAAAGCGTTTTTAAAGGTTAAAAGAATAACGTATTTACGTTAATATCAGCTAATTATTTATTCATTTATTCTGTAGCGATTATATACATGTTAGTGTCTATGTATGGGTAATAATGGATTTAAAAAGCCAATTAGTTCTTTTAAAAAACGCATTTATTGATTTTCCATAGGCGGGTGGTGAGATACGATAGATAAAAAAGTCAATGTATTGCTTTTTTAATAATATTTTAATGATATTAGATATAGTCTTATCACGGAAGCCTTTCTTTAACGTACAAATCATAACCTATTTTGTGTTTCATGATAAATTAATTTTTTAACATACATAAACGAAATACTGAGCAAAAGTGGAAATTAATCGAATGAGCTATTTGGATAAAGGAATATCTCAGGAAATTTGGATTTTTATAGGAGAGGCAGAAAACTAATTCTGAAAAAATAAGGGCCTTAGAGAATTTGATTTTTATGTGCTTAATATATATATATATATATATATATATATATGTGTGTGTGTGTGTGTGTGTGTGTGTGTGTGTGTGTGTGTGTGTGTGTGAGTGAGAGAGAGAGAGAGAATTCAACTTGTGAGAATTTTTGTGGCAACACGGATATTTTAGAGTCACTAGACACGATCCGCGCCACAAGTTACGGATAACATGCCACTGGAGCAAACGAGTTACAATTCAACCGTTTCTTTGGAACGCACGTTATTTTTATTTTTTCGGCTGGGACAGACTTTTTTTTATTGTAATAATTTGTTTTGTGTGATTAAACGTTGGTTGTGAATACGCATTATTATATTTTAACTGAAACATTTGTGATATTTGAACCGTGGGGATAAATTTCCTACATTTATATATACAGGGTGGTCATAAAAAACTTTGCCGATATATGGACTCTAGTGGCTGTATCGTTTAACCTATCGAGATGAGATTTCAGATATAGTTATTTCGAGGTATGATCTCGGGATTCTGTGGAAGGCAACAAAGTGGCGGTCAGGGTTATGGTTATAGGTACAGAAACTCGAAATTTTCGAATAACAACGTCCACTTTTTCTCGTCGCAAAATGCTTAGTGCATGCGAAAACCCTAAACAGCGTTGGAACAGTACGCATATCAGAAAAAACAGACACGTTATGCCCGCACAAAAATCAGTTCTGCGAATGGTCAACGAAAAGACGATCGCGGCGCATGGAGGAAATTTGCATATGACAGAGACAAGACACCAATCACTGATGACAATACAGGTTGGAGAAATCAAAACTTTTATTTGGTTTATACATTTTCCACATAGGTGCCATCACAGGCCGTTCTTATATTTGGCTTTAACCCTTTCAGGGGCAACAACATCCCCCGTTTGCACGGTGCAGATTTTCACCCCGATTTTTTTTACCTAAAGAATCTTGAAATAATTTCGAATTAAAGGTTGCAAGATGTTTTTACTTCTTTAAATTGATAACAGATGGCAGTAATAACCATTTTTATGCTCCTTTAACTGGAATACATTGAATGCAAGTGAAAAAAATGACTAGATTTAGGCGTTTGCACTTTGCAAACGGCGCCCCTCAAAGGGTTAAATTAGTCCTTATGGACTAAATTAAAGCCAAAAAAATTGGGATCTTTTTTATGTGACCTACTTTAAATTGTGTTCAACATCAATATCTAACGTTTTTTAAATACATTTTTATTACAATACCTAGTAAAATTTAATTTATTTCCGTTAATCTCTTGAGACAGTAAAATCTTGAGCTGAACCACTCCTGTTAATGCTTTTTCTAAGTTAATATAAATGTACATTGTGATTTGTTCTAAGGGTCAGTAGTGGTGAGAATTGCAAAATATCTTGGTAATAGATTTTGTATGAACGCTAAAGGCTAATAAAGAAACAATACGCAATTTATCATGGACCAGTATAATTTCCTCTAAGATATGCTTAGCATTATCTTTGTAGGTATGACACTTCTCCCACAGTGATGACAACGGTATATTATAAGCAAAATAGGTATGAATATATGTTTTTATAATCTATCAATTTGTTACATGCAACAGCAGATTGAAATTGCATATTGAAGTCGTGACTATATATAGTTTACATTGAGTTTTTCTCGTGAGCTCTGACGTCATTAAATTAAATCAATGTTACCAACTGGAGAGCGGCGTTTTTATTAACTGTATAATTTTACATTTACGGCTTCCAACTTCTGAAACACGAACACAAAGCGGATATGTAACATTGTTTTCTCTTCTTACTCTTAGAATATATATACAAAATTATTGCGGTGTATTTATTATGTTGTCTTCCGTCCGGTTTCATAGCATTACGAAACGGAAAAATAGAATTTATGCAACACGACTTGAAGATTAATGTGGTACGAAAATAGATTTCTCACGTATTAAATCCAAATGCTAAGCAATAAATAATATTATTCTCGGTGTTTTACCTAATCACAGATTAGCAAGTGTCTTTTTTAAACCTGTATTCCGCATTTCAAAATAGACTTTTACATGCGGCATGAGTGTTTCTTTTAAGGTTATTATTTTAGTGTGTTTAAAAAAATTAAATATATTTTTATATGTTTTCATTAATATATTATATTATAGATATTATAAATTAATATTAAAATTAATATAATATAAAAATTAATATTAAAATATTGTATTAATTATAATATTAATTATTATAATTTCTATAATATTTTAATTAATATGTTTTTAAAATTTGGTTTAATTTCTTCCCGACAAACAACAAAGACTTAATTGCCTTTATAGGAAAAAAAAACTAGGGAAAATTTTGAATGCGTCTACTCTTATGCAAAAAACGGAATTAAAAATATGCATTCAAACATTAAAATTTTTCTTTTAAAATAAAGTAAAATGTTTTAGGGAAAAAAGGAATACAGCTAAAAATATACTTTTCACATTCTGGGATTTTAAAAAAAACTGAAAAATTGCCAATTGCTCAATATTGGCATTTAAGGTCTAAACCAAAGATCTAAGTTTAAGTAAACCTTTTTTTAAAGAAAAATTGGTATAATTTTGTCCCGATAGACATTAACAGACTTTGATGCTCCGTAAAAAATTAATAATTAAAATATTGATAAACTATCTACTTTTTGTTTAAATGTCTATGTTCATATGTAAAAATTAGAATTATAAAAAATTAATTATATTTGCTAATCTGTGTGTATTTACTAATTTGTGTATTTAATAATCTATGATTTACTAATCTGTGATCTTAGTGAAAAAATATCACTCAGCTTAACATTGAATCATTTACGGATTAACAATGCTTTGCAGCAAATCTAACTGCATGTATGTAAATAATCCACAATATATGTAAATAATTCATTGATATACCGCACCCCAGGAAGAACAGTGACACAACTCAAACATGCAGCATTTGAGAAAAAGAAGAATACGATAGAAGAAGAAGAATACGATACAGCTTGAACAAGCATTACAATAAAACTGATACAACTACCCTCAGGTGGACGAATTCGAGAAAGAGATGGGTCGCTTTCCGTGCACGATGGGGCATTTCATGCATATTTTTCGATGACATAACCTCAAAATTGCCATTTTTACCACGTTTTTATTAACTCGCTTTCTTGTTTGTGTTTGTGTGTTTGTCCGGTACAAATCTTGCAATTGATTTTTAACTAACTTCCCGACTAGCTAGGCATTTGAAACTTTTAGAGTAGATCAGAACACGATGACAATGCATTCTTTTGATACTTTTAGCCATCTTTAAGCAGATTGAATTCATTTTCAGTTAATTTTGTTTTGTAGACTGGTGCAACCATCTATCGGCCGGGATGGAAACTAAAAGTTAAACGCAAGTTAACTTCCAATTAACTTCATTTTCTTTCAAGTTGATGGGATAATTCATCAAAAAAATTTTAAAAAAGTATTTATTAATACATAGAATTGGCAAGTTTATGTGATTCAACAGAAAACTTAAAAGCATGGTATATAAAAAGTTCATTTTATCTTGTAATTATTTGACTTGTGTCAATTCTTTTGCCGGGGTGCGATATGTAACTGCATGTCTATCTAGCACCATGCTACATATTCATTAACAAACGTAACTGTATTTTTCTATGTTATCTGATCAGGACACGGGATTTAGACATACTGCTTCACTAAATTTATAATATCTATAAGTTGAATGAAATGTAAACTATCTCCCTGTAATCCAAAAATACGTGACAATTTCAAAAACACAGGTCTACACTTAAAAGATAGTAATACCACTAAAATTGTGTTAATGTTGGGTAAAATATATATTTTTCCTTCCTCATTTTCCAAGAAATCACAAACAAAGTTCTGATATCGGTTTATTTAAAAGAAAACTGCCTGAAACCCTGGTGGACTTATCAAAAGATTTAAAATATCGGAAAATGACATTTAAAAGGTATTTTGAGATAAACAGACGCAGTAATAGAATATATTGATTCGTCTACTATATTGATTCAGTTTGAATTATTTTCCGGTGTTATCCTTATTGAATAGAACATACAATATTTCGAATCCTCCACGCATTAGTTCGATTATCAACTAGTTGTGGTTTTAAATTTTTTTTTAAACTTAGCACAATATGCGAAACAAATTTTGCATTGAATAATACAATGGGCTAGTGATCAAAACGTTATTTAGCGTTGAGATTTATATTACGTTCAGTTTGTAATTCTATTTTAGAATATAATAAAATATTATAAATAAGGGTCTGAGGTAACCTAGTTGTAGCGCGTTGGGCTTCGAACTGAGGGTGCTCAGTTCGAATCGCAATGAATGCCATTAAATACCTTCGTGTATAGGCCAGTTGTGGGTACATTAAATCTGTAGACCGAATAGTCCATGTATGAAATCAGAGGGTGGGAGAAGGTACGGGCCTCCCAGATGTCGCCGTTGGCGGGTTGCTTGGTCCAAATTGAGGTGGCCCCAGGGAGGTGGTTGTTCTCCTACACGGTGCCCCCTTTGACAGCAACAAATGATTCTCGAGGTTAAAGAGCAAATACCCACATAGACAAATATCAAGTGGCGTAGCGGGGGGAGGGGGAAAGGAGGGGTCTATCATGCCCCGGGTACCACTCGCAGAGGGACGTTCCCAAGACAAAAGATTTTCTGGAAAATTTCAATTGGGAGCGTCAGCTATGCTCGCTAGGCCACTGAAAATACCCCGCATTGGCAAACAACATTAACAACTGATATTTCAATAATGCATAAATTCACATGAGATAACACCATGTTCATCTAAGTTTTATGGTGAGATATTTGGATTCGTGTATATAAACATTGTGTTATCAAGGAGGTCTGATATAGATTGAATGCAGCCTGTAAGTTACACGTTTCGCTTCGCCGGGTACTGTAATAAGCTCCAGCGCTTTGTCACTTATTACGCTTCTATTGTTGAATAAAATCGTGCTTAAATTTTGAAATCAAATGTTGCTTTTAAATTTTGCTTTTGATAGAGAATATTTTTGTTACACCTGTTAACCGTAGTGCTTACTAAAACGTAAATCGCTACGGAAGTTCTTGAAAATAATAATCATACATAGGCTTCTCACGAATGTGGATAAAATAATAGTATCACGTATTTATATGAACAGTAAGTATTTTGTTCCTTGTACACAAAAGAAACATCTCATGAAATAATTAGAAATACTGGTACAACCCCACCCTATGCTCTCCATTATCATAAGAATAGAATATGGTCGTGATTGAATTAGAAGCTAGTAAATTGTTTATCTTGAATCGTGCAACCTACTAGTTGGGAAATGACGGCTGATCGATCCGCCAATTTTTTTTTTAACAACAGTAATTTAAATGATGAGAAAAGTTTTCATCAATGTACTTGGGAAAGAGCTTCAATATATTTTCTCTAATTAAAATAAGCTTCGATATTTAAACTGTCTGCATTTTATACTCTACTATGTATAATATATACCCTTGGGGTGTATTATTTATATTAAATACGGGCATAAACGCCTTTTAGCGGAGTATTTTACACATCAATTTTTCGCGATATGTAAGCGGTATTTGGCGTAACCTAGACACCACCTAAATTCGCATAATATTCAAAGTTGTGGTTCGAATTTAATAAAAAATTATTGATTTATTCTCAATATTATCAGTAATTTCAATTTAAGAATCAGCCACAGATACATAAGCTAGTTTTAAGTGCATAAAATCGTCCCGACTCCCATTATGAGCTCTGAAGATGTAAAAACGGAATTAACACCGTTAGTCTAAATGTAGTAGTCTAAAATTTAAAAAAAATAAAGTTAGCCTCACTTTTATGGTCATACAAGTCATTTCTATCGTATTTTCAAACTGGAGCACCTCAAGCTTATTTCTTCTGCCAACAGAAGACATTACAAATCAGACATCAGCAGTCTTTTCTCAGCACTCATTAGACTTTAAGGCTCTGAATTTCAAAATGAACAAGAATGGAGTTGGACCACTATTCAAATAAGGTCTTCATATACACTGGTGAAATAAATTAAGAGCATTTGCATATTTTATCGAATTTCATGGAAAGAACGGAACTGAATGTAAAACCACTGCTTCTAGACAAAATTGCAAATCTTGCACGTCAAATACGTAAGCGTACACGTGTGTGTAGGCGGAGCCAGTAGAGAAACAGGCTTTATAAGCGCGCGTAAGTTAAGACGCATTTCGTTCGCTAGCACACGTCGGCGAATTTCTTGGTGTTATTTTGCAGCAATCGGTTAATTTCAAATTGTAACAGTAAAAAAGAGTAACCACCAACGTTTGGAGGTTGGAACTTGAATTATTCCGAAATTTGAGCTATCCCGTTACTTGGATGACATGAATTAGTTGAGAGGTTGAACTGAATTATCTCAAAAACCGTCATTCCATCGAAATTAACTTGAAATCTTTTGTTACCATTCAAACTTTTATTTTCCACAAAATTCTCGCTTATATGCATGTTAGCCGAGTAAAATGCAAGATCAACTTTTGATTGCAAATCGATCAAAATTATCATCAAAAATTCTCTCTCACTCTTTATTAACTCAAATTATTTTCTTTTTCAAAACAATGAGGTATAAGTATTCCAATGCCCGGATGAATAAAATTGATTGAAATATTAAACAGAAAGTAAAATAATTTGTAACATCAAAATTATTTTACTTTCTGAAATATTCTCGCTAAGCCGGGCAAAAAAGAAAAGAAAACTTTCGTGAATACTTCTCGCAAAAGGTTGCAAATTGATTAAAAATATCATCAAAAAGGACTCGCTCTTTACTAAGCTCCAATAATTAACTTCTCAAAATGACAAAGAATTATTCCGAAACTTGAACTATCCCGTTACTTGGATCATATGATTAGGTTTAGATATTGAACTGAATTATCTTAAAACACCTTCATTTTGGTGAATGACCAAAATTAGCTTGAAAAATTTTATAACAAGAAAATTATTTTACTTTCTGAAATATTCTCGCTAAATTGTGTCTAAGACTGGTAAAAAAGAAAAGATAACTTTCGCGAGTACTTTTGAGAGGTTGCAAATTAATTAAAATTACCGTCAAAAAGAAGCACTCACTTTTTACTCAACCAATTAACTTTTCAATCTTCTTTTACTCAACCAATTAACTCAACAAAATGATAAAAAAGAATTATTCTTAAAATTGAACTATCCCGTTACTTGGATGACACGAATAGGTTTTATTATTGAAATGAATTATCTAAAACTGAATTAAAATTATCGTCAAAAAGAAGCACTCACTTTTTAATTAATCAATAAACTTTTCAATCTTTTTTTACTAAACCAATTAACTGAACAAAATGATAAAGAATTGTTATTCTTGAAATTAAACTATCCCGTTACTTGGATGACACGAATATGTTTTAATAATGAACTGAATTATTTGAAACTGAATTAAAATTATGGTCAAAAAGAAGCACTCACTTTTTACTCAACCAATAAATTTTTCAATCACTTTTTTCTCAACCAATTAACTCAACAAAATGATAAAGAAGAATTATTCTTAAAATTAAACTAACCCGTTACTTGGATGACACGAATAGGTTTTAATATTGAACTGAATTATCTAAAAAAAATCCCTTCATTTCGGTGGCAGTAACGAAATTAACTTGAATCCTTCAACCCTTAAGCATGGCGGATGACCCAACAAGTTATGGGTGGTCCAGTTTATTTTTCATCAATTCTCACAGTGTGATGTAAAACTGATTAGGAGGAGTCTTCCATCGCTATTTTCGGTAATTCTCATCGAGCGAATCTTTCGCAGAACTGGAACTAAAACATTTTTCGTCTTTTGTTATATTTTTCTGTTAAACTTCAGGAGAATCTTAATCAATCAAGTTTGTGCTTGTAACCGGGTCAGTGGAGTGAATAATACAAACAGCAGAAAATATTGCTTCGTATATCTATTGTTAAACTAAGGTCGAATTAAATGTGTGGTGAATTGAGGGTGTATTCAGTTCTGCATCAATTGATCGAATTTTTTTATTATTTATTTATTTAATTTTTATTGCATGTTCTTTTTCTATTTTTGGCATCAATGTTAATGAAGATGTTCTCCTCCGAAATAATGGCAGGATGTTGCACGCCTTTTTTCGTTCCTTTTATGGTCAGGTGTGCGGAATGTTTTACTGGAGCAAGTGTTCTTGTGTTTTACTTATGAAATTTTTTTGTGCCGACAAAGGATAATACAAATGCAGCATTGTACCAGAATATTCCAAAAAAGAAATTTCGATTTGGGAAGTGTTCCGAAATTTGTAATTCTGTTATGATTTTCACGTTCCGGGTCATTTTAATTGAAAGAAGGCGGAGTGGAGAAAACTGTATCATGGTATTTTCTATCTTTTTTTCCTTAAGGCCGCTGGGTGGTAACCATATTGGATTCCCTCAGCTCAGTATTAACCTATATGGAGAAAAAATTTTCAGTGATTGCCGACTTGGGATAAAAGATATTTTATTTTAATTTCACTCCATAATGAAGAGGAAAATTTTTCTCCGTTAAGGCTGCTAGGTAGTAGCATATTGGATTCGTTCAGCTGAGTATTAACGTAGGGAGAAATTTTTTCCAATGATTTACCACTTGGTTGTAAGGATATTTTACGCTAATTTTACTCCATTATATAGATAGAAATTTTTCTCCGTTAAGGCTGCTAGGTAGTAGTATATTGGATTCGTTCAGCTGAGTATTAACGTATGGAGAAAATTTTTCCAATGATTTACCACTTGGGTGTAAGGATATTTTACTTTAATTTTACTCCATGTTAGAGAGAGAATTCTTTTCCATTATGGTGGCTGGGTAGTAGCCATATTGGATTCGCCCGGCTCAGTATTAACTTCCAGAGAAAATTTTTCCCATGATTGCCGATTTGGGTTTAAAGATGTTTTATTTTAATTTTACTCTATATTAGAACGAGAAATTTTTCCTTCAGGCAAATTTGATAGGGCAAAGCTGCCTGGTAATAGCCCTATTGTATACGCTCACCTCAGTATTAACCTTTTGGAGAAAATTCTTCAAATGACTGCCGACTTAATTTTAAAGATTTTCCTTTAAACTGCACTCTGCAATAGAGAAAGATTATTTTTAATTCGATGTCTTTCTCTTTCTCTTCAAAAGAAACGCAAAATAAAATTTTTTAAATATAGATTATTTAGAGAAAAAAGTGTGGTATACTGTGTTTTAGATGCACATGATTTCCTCTGGTGAACGAAATTTCTAAAATGAATAATATGACAGAAAAAAATAATTCCACATCCATTACGGAGTACAGTTTGTTTTTTAAATCTTTAAATCCAAATAAAAAATATTTGTAAATGTTGACATTGAGTTGGGCGAATTTAATAGCTTCAACGAAATTGCGTTTTTGTATGTTTTGAAATGCTTGTAGCATAAAACGCTGTATGTAGTTATTATATTAAATAAGGCTAATTTACGGTTCAAAATGGATGAAATTCGGCAAGTAAATCAAATGCCTATTAGTTTAAATATTTTAAATAGACACTCTCATGGTACATAAAATTATAAAAGAAGAAAACCGATTGGCTACCATTCGGTTCCACAGACAGCTGGTTCAAGGTTGTATGTAAATAAATTTAAGTAATTTAAGGGGACAGTAGACTTTCAAAATTGTGAAATTTGTCCAAATATTCCATTTTTCTATTTTATTGAATTGTAAAACTACGGACGAGTAGGAATGCGTCGCAAAAATAATTTTTAATTTCTGTGATTACTTTCCAAGTTATAGGCATTTGTATTTAATTTATATATTATGTGGTTACTAATAGCAATAACTTTAAATGTGTTTTTCTCAAAATAAAAATTTTCATGTCATACGATTATTCAAACTGCTCCAGGCGCATTTCTAATTATCGTATTGCTTTGAAATTTAAGTTTCATATACTTAACTGTATATATCAAATAAATCTTATTGAAAATAATTATGCTTCGTAGCTCAGAATTTCTAAATTTTGTACTTGAAAAGATGATTTATAGGTATTTTGCGTAATAAAAAGGGTGTTTTCACTATTATTTTTTTTCTCGTTATATTTTTAATGAATGCTTAAAATAAGCCCTGTTTCATTGTTATTTCTGTAAGGTATCCTGTAAATAAAAATTAACATATTATATGCAAAAGAAATGCGCATGGAACATTTTTAATTAGGCCAATTTTTTATATAATTAATAATTCATAATTCATAAATTATTAATATTTCATCATTAAATTTTAACCAATTTCACATATCTATGGTACTAATCACATTCAAATTTCAAGCAAATCCATTTAAAACAAAAAAAGTTGGGTTTTTAGGTCCACTGTCCAGTTAAATACAGTTTTAAAATAATTCTAAACCTATTTCTTGAAAGGAAATATATTTTGCAATATCAGAACTTTTTGATTTTACTTAAAATAGGGATTGGATGACGAAATGCACGAAGCCTGCCAAACGGGCGGTATTTAAAGCAAAAGTATAAATCTCCGACTTATTTTATGCATTTTATCGTCTTCTAGCGTTCTAAATTTTGTACTACAATTCGTGACAGACGTTGGGTTCACCCCGAGGTGGGATGAATGAATGCACTGTTGTTGTTGTTGCTTATGCCCCTTGACCGACAGTAACACCAGATCAAGTCCCTAGGGCTATGGGCGACGAAGGTGCGGCTAAAGTTTTGAATTAGCACCAGAAGGGTCGGAGTCCGACTTGGTTAAATGACCAGTCCCGTAATTTTGAACCGAGTCGAGTGACGAGACCGGAACACGACCCCGCACCTCCAGACGTAAATTTGAGAACTTGGAGGACATTGCAGCTACGCCCTATTTTACGTGCCCCGGCCACCATTAGTGAACACGGCGGTAGATTTGTAGCAACGAGCATCGAACTAGGGACGTTCAGATCACTGGCTCGCTGCTTTTTCCAACTGGGTTACCGCGGTTGAATTCACTGTGTCAGTCACTAGTAAAAACTTAAAGAAATTCTTCATTAGGAATTCCTTTTCCCCCCTGGAGTGTTCATCTATACTCGCCTTTTAGATTTCCCCTTGAACTTTACAATTATCTCAATGCAAGTATATTTTTTATTCACCTCGCAATTTTAATTTTCTTTTTCAAGCATGTTATTACCTTACAATTTTTCATCTTAAAACTTCTTATCTTTTAATATTTTAACTTATCTGAAGAGGGCCTGAATTTTAAATTTTATTTTTTACCCAGCACATGTATCGAAAAAAGAAAATACAGTGGTATCTCGACTTACGAGTTTAATTCGTTCCATGACGGAACACGTAACTCGAATTACTCGTATGGCGAATCAGTTTTCCCCATTGAAAGGAATTGAAATGTCATTAATCCGTTCCGCACTCTCTCCCCCAAAAAATACCGCAATTTTTTGTTACATGTTTTTAAATAAGAAAAATGTATCTATAAATAACATATATTGTATTAAAGCACAATACTATAGACTGTACTGCAATAAACCGATTTTACTAATTATAATGTACAACGTACATTATACTTAGTAATACTAAGTACTTAGTTATACTTAGTACTTTTTGACTGCACTGCACCAAACCAAATCAAACCAAATAATGTACAACGATTACTGTGGAGATCAGACGACTTGAAGATACTGACGGAAGTGGAAGAGATAGGATGAACTGAATAATTGAATCTTATTGGCTGATTTTTGCCCTTTTTTGCCATGCTTTCCTCACTTTCATCTGCTGTGGTTTTCGATAAAAAATTGCCCAATGAGGTCTGTTTCTTCCCCCTTTTGGGATTTTTTTTAAATGAGAGGTTGGACGCTGTTTGATTTCGGAGGGCGACTCAAGTGTAGGCAGAGAAAGGTGCCCCGCATGATAATTTTTGATAGTTTATCCCTCTGTTTAAGACTGGAAAGTAGTCTTAGAATAATATGTATATAATTGTATAATAATTGTACACAAAGGTTGTAAATATTATATGTTTCTCGTGAGCTCATTTGACGAGAACGTTAAATGGCGTTCGTTACGCAAAATATCGGTTTTGTGTTTGAGGTTAGCTAGTAACTCGAATTTTAGCTCGGAACCCAAGGCAAAAAAATGGTCGAGAGACTGCTTATATCTCAAAAAACGCATAAGTCGGGACACTCGTAAGTCGAGGTACTACTTACCTTTAATGGAGATAAAGTCGCTCGACCCAAGAACTCCAGCCTGGGGATGGCCGAATGGCTACGGCACTGGCATTCGGTTCGGATCCTATGGGTTCGAGTCCCACTCTTAGCATGGTTGTTTGTAGCCGTTCGGAATTGGCTTTAAACTGTAGGTCCCGGTCTAGTTAGTCCTCGTGTAGCAAAATGTTGACCTTAGCGCTTCCAAACCAAACCGCCCCAAGAACTCCAGTCAACCTTCAAATGACGTACGAGTACTCATCTGTTTTTGCCTTGTTGAGGATTCCATAACATGGTCGAAACTTGGGTCGAAACTTGAGGCTACATGAAAGTTGGAGATTTATATTTTTGCTGTATTTAAAGATGGGTCGTAGTAAATTCCGTTCCGATATAAGTAGACTTAAAGTAGAGCTGTGCAGTAGAGTTTGCACAGATCGTATAGCCTATGAGTGAAGTATCTTGCAAGGTAAACATCCTAGAAATACGAGTTTTTGTTGGAAAATAATTTTTAAATTCTATAGTGCCCGGTATGAAGGGCTTAAATGAAAAACAGTGATTTAAATACACGAAGGTTATTGGCTTTTATACCAATCGCAGAACAATATAATTTCGACTTGAGTGTTTTGTACAAAGAAATATACTTTTGTATACAAAATTGATAGACTTAAGCCTTTTATACAAGTCAAAAGATTTTTGTTTTTTATCAATACTAACAAATACCTAAAAATCACTTTTTTTTACTTAATCCCTTTATACCGGGCACCATAGATATAATCTTTAAGTGCAGAAAACCTTTCCTCTAGAGGCTGTGATATACTAATTCTGTCGGATTCGTTAACCTCAAAATTAACCTATGGAGAAAATGTGTCCAAGGATTGCCTACTTGGATTGAAAGATTTTTTTTAATTATACCCCTTAATAGAGAAAGAAATTCGACTCCTTGGGGCATTTTTTTGTATTTAAAAAAAGGCAAATCTATATATTTAAGTTGCTAAGCTGACTTTTTGGGCAGTTCGTGAGAGAAAACTACTCCATCAATTTACTTCATTTTGATCTTAACCGAAAGATTGTTATATGTAGATTTGTCAAATTTGGTTTTTGTAACTGCAATTTTTATTAATAAGCTATAATTTACAGTTAAAATTTGATTTCTGCGCATGCTCAGTGACATGTTTCAATGCCGAGGTGGTCTCTCTAGATCTCTCTCTGCCATTTTTATGATAATTATGTTTGTGAAATATAAGATTAAACCTGATGGAAATTGTTTATTTCGCGCTGTTTAATTAGCGATAATTTACAATTGAAAATTTGCTTTATGCGCATGCTCAGTGACATTTTTAAATCTGTCTCTAGATACTCACTAAGCACGAGGCCGCTTAAACATTAATTTGTTTCTGCGCATTATTATGATTTCAACATTTGACAATGATGTGTTGGGTATTACTTATGTATTAGTGCATTTATTTACTATCTAGCCGTCATGTTTTGACCGGTACCAACTAGTACTATTTTAAAATTGAAATTATTCAGGGAAAAAATATGTTATAGTGTGTTTCAGACACTCATCAATTCCTTTGGAGGACGGAATTTATAAAATGAATCCTGTTGCAAGGTGCAGAAAAGTTCGGGCTATTTGAAAATACCATTTTTATCGGATTATCAGTATTTATGTACCTGTTAATTGCAGACACAATTTCTGCATAGGTTAATATTGAGGAAAGTGAATCCAATAGGGTTAGTACACAACAGCCTTAAACTATTACGTACCATTATGGACTTTTCAAAAAATTCTCTGAGTTGCACACTTTCTGGCAAGAACAAATTTAATATAAAATTTTGTGTGCAGAAGAAACAGATCCCGTCCAAACCGCCACGATGTGGAAACGGTTACCAAATTCTGTGGCAAACTCACAAACTTGATTAAACACTATACTTGCTTCACGTGTATTTTAGCCTTGGCATAATACCTTCCACTCCTATTTCATCATCGTCTAATTTTCTGGTGATTATTTTTTTAAGCAACTACAAAATTCTCCGTTTAAGGTATCCAATTCTCCTATCTCAGCGTCAGTTTACCGTTCTTTCATTCCTGCTTACGCTCTTTTTTTTTAACGAATAAACATTTTAATCTCATAATATAACAAGTTTATTGTTCATGCAGTTAATAGTCGGCGAGTGAGATTGAAATAAAAAAACAACCAAGTTCTATAGGATTTCATTCACGACGTTTCATTGACACGTTTCTTTACCGCTATTCTCTTTTTTTGTTCTTCACGATTAATACGCGTTACCTTTTAGAGGGAAAAATGCATCTAATCAAAATCTGGGTTGAATATGAGCGTAAGAAAAACGAAAAGAACTAACCCTTTCTATTGTTTGAATTATTTTGAAAGCCTCCTCTTGAAGCTGTCTCTAAGAGCTTCGGGGTTTGAGTGCGGTACTTTCCAGAAAAGAGAATTGTTTTATTTCATTTTTCTTCTTACTTGTAATCAGAATAATACTTTTCCGCGATTTCTTTATTAATTTTTTGTCTACTTCTTATTCATGTATTATTTTCGCATGCAATTATAGAAATTGAATTACGGGCTGGTGTGTTAAAGATAAACTGCCAAAAATGCAATGTTTGGAATTTTTTTTTCCCCAATGACTTGAAATGATGTTTTATTCTTCTCCTCACCGTAACTTTATACTATGTAAATTTGTATAACTAGTTCTCAGACTCGTCACTGTTTTTTTTTCGGTTACTGGAATCAATATAAGGCAATAATAAGACAATGATTATACGTTACCGAATGTCTTGAAATGATGTCTTATTCCCAGTGAATGTATGTACTATAACTCTTTAAATCCTGTTGTCAGACTGGTCTCGTATTTAGATGTTACTGGAATTAACTTAAGGCTTTAATAACCGAAGCAACCCTTTTTCCGTGGGCACGGGCAAGATTCAAAATCACTTGTAGAGGGACATCTGTAGAAGAAAGTCTTTAATTTTTTTTCATTATTCTTTTCTCCATCACTTTATAACTCTGAATATTTTAGCTTGAGTTCTCAGACCGCTTTCTTGTTTTGTTCTGTTACTGGAATTAATTTAACCCTTCAGCGGGCGCGCCAATTTTTGGAACACCAGCAGACGCTCGTGGCACAAATTGCAACGTTTCTTTCAATCTTGACTATTCCTTTTGTGACAATTTTTTTTTCAAATTTAAAATAATAAATGATGACAAGATATAAAATGTTTATAATATTGAGATATATTTATAAATAAAGGCCAAAGAATGCAGATACAATCGCCTTATTTCAAAACTGTCCGGTTTATAGGATCTAAGGACACCTTGCGAATTGATTCCTATTATGTCCAAAAACCTAAAAAACAACGAGATTGTCCATCTTCGTAATATGCGGGATACCGTGTAATAGCTGCACATTTGATCTACAACATTGACTCCTGTTTTTGCCGTATTGTAATCCAGTATAATCGCTGGTTTACGATGGTTAAATCACGACGAACAATGAATGGAAAGGAATAGAAGGGTCAGAAAATCAGACCAGTATTAGAAAGGGTATAGCTATTAATAGAAACTGCTTAGAACATTCAAACCATACATGTAAAAACAAGACATTAAAAATCCCAAAAATGTTGCACTTTGTACACGGACGCGACCGCTGAAGTGTTAAGGCACTAATAACAGATGCAAGCCTTGTTCCGTGATTACAGGTAAGTTTCAAAGTCACCTGTAGAGGAATGTCTTGAAATAATGTTCTATTTTTCTACTCCCCGTGACTTTGTTACTTTTTAAATACAGTTCTCAGACTGATCACTTGTTTAGATCGCTTAATGGAATTAATTTAAGGCAATAATAACCGTTACAAGCCTTGTTCCGTGGTTACAGGTAAGTTTCAAAGTCACCTGTAGAGGAATGTCTTGAAATAATGTTCTATTTTTCTACTCCCCGTGACTTTGTTACTTTTTAAATACAGTTCTCAGACTGATCACTTGTTTAGATCGCTTAATGGAATTAATTTAAGGCAATAATAACCGTTAGAAACCTTGTTCCGTGGTTACAGGTAGGCTTCAATGTCACCTGTAGAGGAATGTCTTGAAATAATGTTTTATTGTTTTACTCCCCGTGACTTTATTACTTTTTTTAAATCCAGTTCTCAGGCTGGCCATTGCTTAGATCGGTTACTGGAATTAATTTAAGGCAATAATAACCTTTACAAGCCTTGTTCCATGGTTACAGGTAAGCTTCAAACTCACCTGTAAAGTCACCTCCACAAGCGAAAATCATCGTCGCAAAAGGTCACTATTTATGTCATTCCTGATCATTTTCTCTTTATAAAATAAATAATTTTCACTGGGTGGTAAATTTAGAAAAAACAAAATATGGTAGGAATTTAATTTTCAAAAATCTCCGCAGTTCACTTCTATCTTACGACTAGAATAGCATGAAACATGGACGTAGAAATACATTCATGCCTTTTGTCACTTAATTCTTCAAACAGTTTAGGTACGTCGGGTGTACGCATAAGCAAATGACTCAGAAAGATACATCTGATATCGAATTTGAAAGATGAAAAATCATTTAATCCTCCAAGCATTTGTGATATATTTGTCTGTCTCTTTATTTCAGAATAAAGAAGTGTTTGTGACGAATTATTCCACCTCTAGTTTTATATTGAAAAGCGTCAAAAGTGTGCCACTGATACATATAAATACCAAATTATAGGATGAAATAATCTGTAACAAACGCTTTTCCAGCTAAAAAATATGCGAAGAAAAATTACGTCTCAGTTGCTTAGAGGGAAGAATATTTAAAATACAACTAATTATTATACATGCTTTTTTATTATATAAACTTTATAACTTTACTACATCAAGATGCAATTGGAAAAACATTGCCAATTTAATTATGCCTATTATTCTTCTACAAATTGCTAATTATAACTTCTATTTTTTTCTCTCTCTGTTTTACATTGAAAAGCATCACGAATATTAAAGTGCGAATTAAAATACGAATATCATTACTTTTCAAAATCAGACACTCGTCAGGACTTTTTTTATTACTTCGCAGTTTGTAGTTTAAAAATTCATTTCTGAATGAAAACATAGTTATTAAAAATACTGAAATTTTTTTTCAGAGATGCAGACATATCACAGATTTTAAATACAAGACCTTTTAAATTTCGGGGAATTCCTTCAATAATTGCAAGATTCACTCTAAATTCTTGATTGTTGTTAAAGCAAAATTGAATACTCAAAATTTAAAAAAAAGTGTTCAACAACTCAGATGTGTTTTAAAATTCGGTTATTTATGCCGAAATTTTGGTATAAATTTTTTCCTCTTAAAATCTTTTAGTTAAAATACGAAGTGTTCCAACACGAAACCAAGAAGAAGAAAAAATTTTATATCCATTTACATTCCTGCTCCATGTCCTAGTATATTATAAGAAACATAATATAAATAAAAAATTGGAAACGGAACGTAAATTGCAATTTTACTTTTTAAATTTCGGGGAATTCCTTCAATATTTAATTGCAAGATTCCCTCGTAATTCTCGATTGTTGTTAAAGCAAAAGTAATAGTGGAAATTTAAAAGAAAAAGCTTTTAACAACATAGATGAGATTTAAAATCTGGAAATTATGCCGAAATTTTGGTATAAATTTTTGCGGTCTTAAAATCTTTATTTATAATACAAAGTGTTCCAACAAGAAGAAAAAAATTAATTTCCATTTACATTCCTGACCCATGTCATAGTCTATTATAAAACTCATAATATATAAAAAAAATTGGAAACGGAACGTAAATTTTAATGTTTAATCAGGCAGATCCAATCAGAATAATATATTTAAAAATATAACTACATGCGTTTTGAACATGTATCACTTTCATTTGGTAGAAAGAGTATATAATGTTCATACCCCGAAACTCGGACGAAATAGGTTCTATTTCAGAACTACAGACGGTCATTTATTAATTCCGTCATTTGCAACCTCGAAAAAATGATCGCTTCTACAGAAAACCGTGATGCCAATAACCCTTTCAAAGAAGGAGGTACAAAGAAATAGGGATAATGACTTTTGGATGTCATCGACTATCCAGTTATAATTGCGTTCTTTTAAACGGTGCGTCGCAGTCAACGGCACCGCACTTTCTTTTTAGCGGCGTTGAACGTTTTAAGAAATTCAGAATGCATTCAATAAAAGAAATCCGGTGTTGGTCCATTCCAATATTGGTCAGCATAGATTAATCGAAATAAATTGATGAACGAGATGTGAGGCCGAAGAGAGTTGTATGAATCCGTAAATGTGTGATCATAAAATAGTTTTACAGATTTATATTCGTTGTTTTTAGTGAGTTAATGATACTGCTGCACTTTCCGCAATTTGCGTTTTTTTTCCAACGGCATTGGACATTTTAAGAAATGTAGAATGCCTTCTAGTAAAGCATACCGGTGCACCAATATTGGTCAGCATAAATCAATCGAAGTAAAGTGATGTAGCAAAAGAGAGCTGTATTAATCCTTAAATATGTGTTCATAAAATATTTTTGCAGATTACATCCTAAATGAAATTGCGACTACGGAGAAATATAATTTTTCTCATGAATTTTTTTAGGTTGTTTAAATGTTTTATCTACCAAGTGTAATTGTTTTTAACAAGCTAATGACACTGCTACACTTCCTCACAATTTACTTTTTTTTCATGGCGCTGAACATTTTAAGATAAGTAGCATGCATTCAATAAAATCATACTGGTGCACCAATATTGGTCATCAGAAATCAAACAACGTAAAGTAAAGTATAAGATTTCAAACGACGTAAAGGGATAAAGCAGAAGAGAACTGTATGAATCGTTAAATGTGTGTTCATAAAATAAGTTTAAAGATTCGTATTAATTTTTTTAGCAAGATAAGGACACTGCTCCACTTCCTCGCAATTCACCTTCAAGCCGTTGAACATTTTAAGAAATGTATAAGGCATTCAATAAAAGTATACCGGTGCACCAATATTGGTCAGCACAAAACAATCAAAGTAAAGTGGCATAGCAGAAGAGATCTGTATGAATCCATAAATATGTGATCATAAAATATTTTTACAGATTTATATTTGCTGTTTTCAGTGAGTTAATGATACTGCTGCACTTTCCACATTTTGCTTTTTTTCCCTCGGCATTGGACGTTTTAAGAAATGTAGAATGCCTTCAATAAAAGCATTCCGGTGCACCAATATTTGTCAGCATAAATCAATCGAAGTAAAATGAGGTAGCAAAAGAGAGGTGTAGGAATCCTTAAATATGTGTTCATAAAATATTTTTACAGATTACATCCCAAATGAAATTTCGACTACGGAGAAAAGTTTTTCTCGTGAATTTTTTTAGGTTGTTTTAAATGTTTTATCTACCAAGTATAATTGCTATTAGCAGGCTCACGACACTACAACATTTCCTCACAATTTACTTTTTTTTCATGGCAATGAACATTTTAAGAAAAGTAGAATTCATTAAAAAAAAGCATACTGGTGAACCAATGTTGGTCATCAGAAATCAAACAACGTAAAGTATCAAGTAAAGTATAAGAAACAAAAGTAACGTAAAGTGATGTAGTAGAAGAGAGCTGTATGAATCCTTAAATTTATGTTCATAAAATAAGTTTGAAGATGCGTATTAATGTTTTTTAACAAGATAACGGCGTTGCTACACTTTATCACAATTAACTTTCACGGAGTTGAACATTTTAAGAAATTTATAAGGCATTCAATAAAAGCAGACTAGTGCACCAATATTGGTCAGCATAAAACAATCAAAGTAAAGTGACGTAGAAGAAGAGAGCTCTACGATTTCGTAAATATGTGTTCATAAAATATTTTTACAGATTACGTCCCAAATGAAATTGCGACTTCGGAAAAAAATATAATTTTTCTCATACATTTTTTTAGGTTGTTTTCAATGTTTTATCTACCAAGTGTAAATGTTTTTAGCAAGATAACAACACTTCTGCATTTCCTCATAGTTTACTTTTTTCTCATAACTTCGAACACTTCAAAAAATTCAGAATGCATTCAATAAAAGCATTCCGGTGTACCAATATTGGTCAGCAAAAATCAATAAAAATAGAGTGATGTAGCAGAAGAGAGCTGTATGAAACCGTAATAATCATATAGATTCATATTACCTGTTTTTAGCAAGCTACCAACACTGATGCACTTCATCACAATTAACTTTTTTTTCACGGCGTTGAACATTTTAAGAAATTCAGAATGCATTCAATAAAAGCATACCTGTGCACCAATTTTGGTCATCAGAAATCAAACGGCGTAAGGTATCAAATAAAGTATAAAAAATCAAACGACGTACCAGATGAGAGCAGCATGAATCCATAAATGTATATGCATAAAATATTTTTAGAGGTTTAATATCAATTGTTTATAGCAAGCTAACGGCACTGCTGGACTTTCTCACAATTATCAGGTTTTCAGCCACCTTTTAAAATAAAAATAACTGCCTAGCCTGAGAATCAAGGTTGTGCATCTGCAGACATCTTATATCTCTATATTTATGGACTTATTTCCAAATGCAGAAAACAGAATTAAAATAAAGTATATCCATTTGCGAATTTGGGATTATGACAAATATTGAGATTACAAATCTTTGAAGCTTGATATGGGAATTAAAGATCTTCTGCAAGGTCAAATGAGTCACTGCCTTAAGATTGCTGGGTTGTAGCTCTATTGTATTCACTCAGCTCAATGTTAACCTATGGAGAAAAATTTTTCAATGATTGCTGATTTGGATTGAATTTTTTTTAATTGTACACCATAATGGAGAAAGAAATTTTTTTAAAACTCGTATATTTTTTATTCTTCAAAAAAAATAGCAAATATTATTTTTAAATATGAATTATTCAGGAAAAATTTGGTATGCTGTGATTGAATCTCAAATACAGTGGTACCTCGACTTACGAGTTTTTCGAGGTACGAGCATTCTCTCGGTAGATTTTTTTGCTTCGAGTTACGAGCTAAAATTCGGGTTACGAGCATGCTTCAGATATCCCACCGCTAGTTTGAGCAGCGAATGCCATGTTACGTGCTCATCAAATGAGAACACAAGAAGCATATAATATTTACAACCTTTATGTACAATTATTATACAATTGCATAATATTATTCTGAGACTACTATCCAGTCTTAAACCGAGAGATAGCATTCTGAGAAAACGTTCTTCGGATTCTCAGAAAGAAGAATCTGGATATTACAGCCACAGTGAACGATGACACAATCGCCCAACTTCCGTGTCTCACTCGTTCACTTTAAGAGAGTAGGTAGCTGGTAATAAAAGCGAAATTGAGGAAAGCGGGGCGAAAAGATCAAAAATCAAAGAATAAAATTTAATTTTTCAGTTCAACCTTTCTCCTCCTCTTCCATCAGCATCTTCAAGTCTGATCTCCAAGGTAAATGTTGTACATTACACTTAATAAAGCAAATTTATTGCAGTATATTCTACTGTATTGCGCTTTTATACAATATTCGTCGTTTATAAGCACATTTTTCTTATTAAAAAAAAGTAACAAAAAAATTGCGGTGTTTTGGGGGAGCCCGGAACGAATTAATGGCATTTCCATTCATTTCAATGAGGAAAATTGATTCGAGATACGAGTATTTCGAGTTACGAGCTAAGTCATGGAGCGAATTAAACTCGTAAGTCGAGGTACCACTGTAATTTCCTTTGGGTGGACGAAATTTTTAAAATGAATAAGATATCAGAGTGAAAAATTTATTTCTCTCTCACGGGTTGCAGTTTTAAAGATTCTTTAAATCCAAATCGATAATCATTGGAAAAATTTTCTTGAGAAAAATTTTCCACTGGTTGTCGATTTGGATTTGAAGATTTATTTTTCAAATTATACTCCATAATAGACAAAGAATTTTTTTATGTTAACCTATGGAGAAAATTTTTCCCATTATTGTCGAAATGGATTTGAAGATTTTGTTTTTCGCAAATTGTATTCTGTAATAGACAAAAAATTTTTTTATATGTACCTTTGGAGAAAATTTTTCATATGATTGTCGACTGACAATTGAAATTTTTTTCCCAAATTGTACTTCCCACTAGATAAATTTTTTCTCTGGTTTCTATTTCATTTCTTTAAGAGAAACGCAGATAATATCTTTTGAATAATTTAGGGGGAAAATAGTGCATACTGCGTTTTAAACGCACATAATTTCCTTTATGGACGAAATTTCTTAAATGAATAAGATAGCAAAGTAAATTTTGTTTTCTCTATTACGGAGAACAAATTAAAAAATGTTTCTTTCAATCCAAGACTATAACCATCGGAAAAATTTTCTACATAGTTAACACTGAGCTTAGTGAATCTCACATGGCCACTACTCAACAGCTTAAAACTTTATCTGCTTTCTAGAAAATATGCTAGTCATTACACCACTAATTCAAACAGTCATCTTCACTAAAGAATCTCCAATATCTGTCTTTTGCTTATTTATTGGTCTGTTGACGTGAAACTAAAATAGACCATATGTATAATTAACTGGTGTTAGTTCCCGTATATGGTATCTCTCGGAAACTGCTTTGCAAAATATACAGCCAATGAAAACACTTTAACAGGATCTGAATCAGGCAATATCACTTAATTCGAGTTATTGTAAAAATGTGTAATTTCGCAAAAGTGTATGTGTTGAATAATTTTGTCAAAGTTTTCTGACTTGAATTATTTCTTTTTTAGCTCGTTCGAAAGAATTTCTGTGCCCGGCAAACATGTGCCATCGGGATTCACAGGTAAGGAATATATAATGTTTTTAAAAAAAAGTTTTCGAATTTCTCGCCAAACAGCGTTTTCAGTTTGCGTATCGTAACTGTTGGGTTATACAAAAGTTTAAAAGGCTTTGAAATACATAAAACATTTAATTTAAAACAGGGGTTTCCAACCTTTTTTCATACATCGACGCCCTTTTAAAAGAATGACGTTTTTCATCGACCCCCCCTCACATTTTCCCTATAATATGCAGCATACAACATAATAAAAATACTAACTAGCTGAAAACCCGCGCTTCGCTACGGAGTACATTCAAATTAAATACAACGTTCAACGTATGCAATTTATGCCAAAAAATAAATATATATATTTATAATAAATGCGATGATCAATGTATGCAATTGATGTAAAATATCTATCTATCTATCTATATATATATATATATATATATATTTATAAAAAAATCGTAAGGCATTTTTTTTGTATAATATCCAATCGTCTGCTGCATTAGAAAGAGAAAAAAATATTTTTTTTGTCTATTTAGTTGTTACGCACGTGACGATAAATTTATTGAAAGTACCAGAAAAAGAAATCACGTGATCAGCATTTAATAAATTAAATTCTAAAAATTAATCTTTAAAAATTCACCAAAAATCAGGAAATGGAGGTAAAAATTCGAAATAAAATTTCATTTTGAAGGAATTTTTATGATCTTTCTCGTGATATAAATCTTATAACCCTCAATGTATTATTTTAAATGCAAACGTAAAAAAAGTTTAAAAAACAGCTTAAAAATTTAATTTTAAAAAATCTAAGAAGAATTTTTGAAAAATCTTTCTTAGTGCACCCCTACACTATTAGAAGAATCGCCATGCAAAATTTAAGCCCTTTAGGTCCAGCGGTTTGGTCTGTGCGTTGTATGTCAGTCAGTCAGTCAGTCAGTGAATGAATGAGTCAGTTACGGAACTGTTTTATATATATAGATAATAGCACATAAAACACTTAAAGATAAAAATTTGACTACGAATATGAACAAAAAATTAGAAAAAGTGATTCATTAGATTTGTTTTATTATTTTTGTACTTGTACTATTTCCATTTTTAATTTCACAAATATAAACAAGATTTCAGAAACACAGATTGTAATTACAAAAATATTGCCAAGAGAAAAACGAATTTGCTTCTGATTGGTTGCATCGGGAGGAACAATGTGCTGTTTAAGGTCCAGTGGATTTCCCCAGTTCTGCCTAGTGTGGGTACACAAATAAAAGCCGACGGCGGCATTCGAGGTTTATACAAAAGCGTTATGACATTCGACTTTAGCTGGGTGGATCACTCTCCCTGTGCAAATCTGTATTTATACATATTAAAACGAATATTATCTAATAATTACATTCCTAGAAAATAAATTAAATTTTAAAACAGAAAAATTTATCATAGACCTCCAATAGACCCCTGGAATATTATAGACCCTTTTTAAACTTACATCAACCAAGGAGTCCACCTGGACCCCGTTGGGAATCCCTGATTTAAAACGAAATATTAATTTTTGTTAGGAGGAAACTATTTAACACGTGGTGAATTAATCTGAAGCGTGTACAATTTTTTTAATGTATTTCCATCATTTTCACCTACCTTCTGTAGAAGAAACTTTCCTAAACTTTCAGCTTGAGAACTCATAAAAGATGATAGAAATTAAATTACTGTGAACCCGACCATTTTTCGTTCACTAGCAAACTCTCTCTCGGGGTTCAAAGTTTCATCTCTTTTGGAAGCCCAAAGCTGATAAAATGCGTACAGCTGGATTATGGACTCAGACAGCTATATTCCGCACTCGTTCCATCATACCCTTAGCAGATTGTGACAAATTGTAAAACAAATAATAGACGAAATGGATTTCGCAAACGACGAAGCAAAGCGACTCTCAAATTTATCAGTTTGGGTTTGATGGAAAACACAATGCTGTCAATAAATACAAAGTAATAAGAAATTTTGACAGAGATGCTCTTCTAAACTTTAAATGGCTTAACACTCTGAACTTTTGATGATTTGTGGAAACTAATACACTGCCAAGCGCATTAGCGGATTTAGGGTTTAGAATTCAAGGTTCGAACTTTGTGTTTTTAGGATGATTTAGCTGATACTTCACTTATAGGTTTTAATTTCTGTGCATAATCTACTGCGGGACTCAACTTTAAGGCCCTAGGTAGCTTAGTGGTAGCACGTTGGGCTTCCGACTGGGGGTGCTCTGTTTGAATCCCGACGAACGTGAAATATCTTCGAGTTTCTAGGCCGGATATTGGCTCGTTGAATTCTTCGACCGGAATGTCCTTCTATGATGTTAGTGGATGGGAAAGGGTACAACCACCCTCCCCGATATCTCACCTGGGGGTTCTCGGCATCAAAATTGAGGTGGGATCAGGGAGGGTAGTTGTTAGTTCCCCCATACGGTTCTCCCATTGAAATCAACCAACCATTCTTGCAGCTAAAGTGCCAATGTCTTCATTGACAAGTGTCCCGCAGTGGCAAACAACTTTAAGTCTAATTATCCCGAAATGGAAATTTTTACGACCCACCGTTGAATGAAGCAAAAATATACATTTCCCGTTTAGACGTAATCTAGGACTTAGGTTCGTGAAGAAATTGAAAATGCATTCAATAAAAGCATTCTAGTGCATCAATATTGGTCAGCAGAAATCAAACGAAGAAAAGTGATGTACCAGATGAGAGTTGCATGAAACTGTAAATGTGTATGTATAGAATATTTTTACAGGTTTATATTTTCCCGTTTGTACGTAATCTTGGACTTAGGTTCGTGAACAAATTCAAAAATGCATTCAGTAAAAGCATTCTGGTCCATCAATATTGGTCAGCACAAATCAAACGAAGAAAAGAGATGTACCAGATGAGAGTTGCATGAGTCTGTTAATGCGTATGTATAAAATATTTTTAACGGTTTATATTAACCGTTTTTAGAAACAGAATGTTGCTTTTCCGATTAAAAAATGCATCATTTAGGTGTGTCACGTAGCGACAGCTTCTCGTTTGTGCGCATACGTAATAAATATCAACCCCCGCAATAAATCGCTTAAAATAGAGCTATTTCGCGTATGCAGCTCTCACTCTATTTATGTTATCAACTATTTCAGGGAAGTTATTTTGTTTTGGTCTTTTAGTTAAAGATATCCTTTCTGTTTGATTTTCCTTTCCTTTCTATTCGGTCACGTGATATTATATGTACCGAGAGCAATCCTATAAAACAGAAGGGCTGACAAAGCCACAACAGCGGTCAAGTGTGCTCTAAATTTTCTCAAAGGATATTAAAAATCAGAAGGTAATGTTACCTTTCTCCTCAAAGGGTTTTTCCGCTTTTATAAAATAAATGAGCGCATGATCCATGTTATTTTTCCGTTTCCGAGCGGCTTTTGTTCAAGTGTAATTTCTCCCCTCTAATTTCTCCGCTATGACCCGACCATAATGGCCATTATGCTGTCGGCTTTCTGGAATTCTTTCGAGTGAAAGAGGTTATCTCCGACCTCAATTACCTATACAAACAGCGAATCATTCCCCGGGAACAAAAAGGAAAATTTAATTGGTGTGTTTTGACATTTTTATTAGTCTTACAAAATGAAAACTCTCACCTTTTCAGGGCTTTCTAAGGTTTTTTTTCAAAAAAGAGGATTTGTCTACAAGAATCTCCATTTTACTTAAATTAGAATAGAAGATGTTGTTGTATGTTAAATCGTTCTCTTTGTTCAGCTGTGTAGTTCACTTATTATTCTATTCTGCTTCCACGAAAGAGAAATGCACTTCTCTCATGGGATAGTATTTAATGAAATTTTACTGTACATATTCTTGTTCAAAAGAGAATGCCACGGGAAATGAGGCAGGGATAGTAACGTTAGTTTACAGTAAACGCATAAATAAAATACCTACATCGAATTAGCATGTGTGCGGTCCGGGTTTACTCTTAACAAAGAGCAACATTTGTTTACGGAAGAAGGATATTGTTTACGGGGAAACTTGTGGAAGCTCAAACAGGATTGCAAGACTTGTTGATAACAACAATATTATAAAAATAGCAATAGCAGAACCGGGTACCCGTGGGAAATTATTAGAACCGATGCCAGTGGTTGCAAGAACCGAGAATTCGAAAATAGTAAATCTTGGCTTAAAAATAAACATTTTTAATGGGGTTAAAGAGTTATCATGCTTCACAATTTATCACCATCTAGATCTTTGGAACCCTTTGTATTATTAAGCGTACCCGTAGTATTAACTATTAGATCCTCCATAACTATCTCAGAGGTCAATCCCCTTCTGCTGTCAAAGGATATGCCGTCGAGTTTCATTCAATTTTTTCATTTGATATATTTCATACAGGAGTTTCGAAAGAAATTTTGTTTTTTGCAGTTATAAACGGCAAAAATCTGTCTTATTTTGTATTATTTAGAAGTATGCAATCTTTTCTTTAATGAATTTCTAATCTAGGAGCTAATCTACCGGGCGTTTCAAAAATCGTAGTTAATTTATTAAATGCTGATCATGTAATTTCTTTTTCTGGTACTTTAAATAAATTTATCGTCACGTGTATAACAACTGAATAGACAATTTTTTTTTCTTTCTAATGCAGCTGACGATTGAATATTATCCAAAAAAATAAATATCCCTTACGATTTATTTATATATATATATATATATAAATAAGAATAAGATGAAAGAGAAAACCAGTAATAGCTCTAAAGCTACAAGCAGCCAGGAACATCCAACATGTAAAGATAAGTATGAATACGGTTTTTGACAGCATTTCTTCATCAGCGGTGTCAATACAGTCTAAAAACCAATGGATTGTTTCTGATGAGTATGATCTATTAAATAAACACACTCAGACACCGTACAATCCATTATTAACAGAAGAATTGAATAATAAATGAATTTGTATTAAAGTACTTAACCAAACACCAAGCCTGGTGCTAATCAGAGTGGAAGTTAAGAACTTGTAACCGCAATATGACTGACGTCATAACTTGCAACCATTGAGGTAGTGGATACTTAGTTACATACTTACTAAGGTAACTTATTTTAAGAATATTATTCCATTATTTATTTAGTTTTATTATTGTTACTACTATAAGTTAATTATTTTTTATTATTCTTATGTTTTATTTTTGTTTTTAGTAGTTATTATTTTTATTTTAACCTATTTATGTTTAACTTATTAATGCAACAGAACAAACTATTCATTAAAACAAAAACAACCAATTATGTTTTTGGATAGACTAACTGGGTAATTATTACTAGTTAGCACAGCTTTTAAGTCTATAATATGCTTATTCCTATTGTCTTTAGAACATAGCCTATTTATACGAACTAACTGATTTACAATAATGTTATTAAAAACAGATTTATGTAAACAGGTTAGATAATTTTGAAATTTAACAATATTAAAATTATATTCAGATCTTTTGTCATATAAGTCATAAGTTAATTTATTTTTAGTACTTAATTTAATATTGATATCTAGAAAGTTTACATTAATATTATCATGGTTACTTTTAATTAGTTCCAAATTAGGAGGGTAAAAATTTAAGTCTATAGGGTTATTACTTTTATTTATTACTATTATATCATCTATATATCTAAATATATTGTAATTGCTATTTTCTATATTATTAATTTCAAAATAATATAAGTATAAATTAGCTAGCATACTTGAAGCATTACCACCTTGTGGTACACCTTTGGACTGTAAGTATATATTATTATTATGAACTATGTAATTATGTTTAGTTACTAATTCTAGGAGCCTATTGAAACGAGTTAGTTTAATTTCGTTGTTTAAGTATTGAATATTATTTTGTACTAACATTATGATTATTCTATTTAAATCAATTATATCAATATTATTAAATAGATCTTTAAAATCATAAGTTACAATATATTTACAGTTATCTAATGTTTGTAGTTTTCTAATTAGACTATAGCTATTATCAATTATACCACAAACACCTGATATTATATTTTTATAGATTAATTTAAGGTATTTTAATAATAATTTACTTGCTTTTGTAGCATAAGTATTATGACCACAGGTTACTGCTCTAAAAGCAATAGGTGTTTTATGAAATTTTGGAACTAAAGTTATATAAGGAAAATGATAAATGTTAGATGAAATACCTAGCAGTTTATATTTAGCAATGATTTTCTTAATAATAATATTAGTAGTTTCATTTAATGGCTGAAAAAGATCACTATTTTCTAACTGTTTTTTTAAACATATGGCAAAGTATTTTTTACAAATTATAGCATAGTTGTTGGCTGCTTTATCTACATAAGTGACTATAAAGTCATCTTGTAATTTTGTAATAGCAGCTTTAAAGTGTTTATAAGGATTATTAATGTTATTACTATTATTGGGTAATTTAGCTTGTACTAGTTTTAGTAAATTAATTTTCCAAGGGTTGAAAGCTTCAGTAGGTACAGAATAATTAATTGCTATTTTGTAAATAAATTTATCTAAATCAGCATTTAAGAAACTAATGATTTTCTTATTATTATTAGTACTAGGTATTCTAAACTTAGTTCCTAAATTCATCAAATCTCGCAGTGCATCATCTTCCACAATATCCATATTGCCTGTTATTACATGACCATGTGTCGTATCTAAATAACTATTGTAAATGGGCAGATGACAAACACAAGTTAAATTTAATGACTCAGAAAAATTTTTTGATACCTGATTATAGTTAAATATACGTCTACCCATAGGCAGAGTATATTTAAAGGCACGTTTTATTTTTATTTCTTTTATAGGAAACATATCATGAAGTTTATCAAATATACTATTGAAGTTAATATAATTAAGTTTAAGGTTAGTAAAATTTAGTACACAAAATGTGTTATTATATGAATTATGTTTTTTATATAAGTTTATTTTTAAATGTTTTGCCCTTGTTAGTATTAAATCATATACCAGATGCTGATAATGATAATTCTTTAGTTTCATATTTAAAAATAGTTGATAAAGATTAATGATATGTTTTTTAACGATAGAAAAAATCCAAGCTTTTAATATTTTATATTTATAATCAATTATAAACCTATCCTGAAAACTTAATAAGGCAGTTTTATATATGTTACTATCAAAAGTCTTACTTTTATTATTACTTTTACCTCTTTTAGTTCTTTTTGAGGACTGTGTATCTTCAATTAGATAAGGGTAAATAGGTTGAGCTGACACATCAGTAAAATTAAATTTAACTATATTTTTTTGTTTAAACATTTGATTAAGGCCATATGGAAAGAGAGTTTTATGTTTTTGCATATATATATTTTCATAATATAACCTTTCAGAGGGTGATTGAATTATATCTAGTATGGAGATTACAATATTTTCAAAATTATGTTTTTTGAAGTGATCAAATTCAATGTTAAGTGGATGACTATTTAGCGTATTATATTTTTTTATATTAGAACGGTGTAAATTTATTCTAATATGTAGAGGATTAGAAGTTTGTCCTATATATTCCATATGGCAACAATTACAAGTTAGTTTGTATATACAATTATAAGTTTTGCAGAAATTTTGTTTTTTTGAATTTACTTGTATTTGTGAATTATCTGCAAGGGGACAAGTTTTACATAGCTTATTAGTGCATTTATCAAAAACCAACGCCTTTTGCCTGACATTATAACATGGAGAGGGCACAGAGAAAGAGGATGAAGTTGATTGGTAACTGTATGACGATCCATTGATACCCCAATAAGTATCAATGTACCGAGCATTGACATCATTAGAATGATATGCCAAATTGCCAGTCGCTAGAAATGTTTTATTATAACTCATATTAAGAAAGTATAGGTTCAATTGAACCTACATATTAGCTTAGTAAAAAGCTTAAGAGAATAGAACAATTTATGTAACAACAATAACTAAACAATAGTAGTATATTTTGATTAATATTATTTTAAACACTAATAATGTTATTAACTATTCTTAGAAAGTTAATTTTTAACATGCTTAAAATAATTAATGATTTTACCTATTTACATTACACAAATAATATTAACAATTCAATAAAATAATATGATGATATACATAAGTAAAATAAAAATTAAAAATGAATCAATAGAAGATAAAGTGGAAAAATTAATCTCGATTAAATGTTAAACTCATAAACATATCTATAAATTAATATGTAGTTATTCATGAGTAAAATATACATTATCAACCAATAAACAAATCAATAAGATGTCTAATAAACATTATATAATAAATAATTAGCTAATAAAACAATAGTATATAATGTTGTAAATCTTGAGTAAAATAAAATGTTAACACCAATATACATAACTATAGATTATATGATGAATTATTTTAGAGTATTATAATTCATGTATTAACCATATTACAATACATTAGAAGATAATGTTATATAAGTATTATAGATTAAAATGTCAATTATACATATCAATATTTATCAAATTATTATTCTTGATTAATTAATTTAGATTATACATTACAAATACTATTCAAATCAATAAAATATAA
This sequence comes from Dolomedes plantarius, assembly GCA_907164885.2. Classification (NCBI taxonomy): domain Eukaryota; kingdom Metazoa; phylum Arthropoda; class Arachnida; order Araneae; family Dolomedidae; genus Dolomedes; species Dolomedes plantarius. The sequence continues at coordinate 71,178,252 of OU015490.1, forward strand.
GTTGTAATTTTAGATATATAATTTATTTATAAACCAATACACAATATACTATTAACAAATTACTATTTACAATTCAATAAAAGATCATGATGATTAAAATCTTGAGTAAACTAATTACATAACTAGTTTAAACCAAATTAAACAAAAGAATCTCCTATGCCATATAATAGAAAAAGGGCTAACTAAATTTCAGGCAATACACATCAGTCCCACAACAAATGCAATAATAAATAGCAAAACCAAATTACTAAAGATAAGGCTAAGATTAATTAAATTATTTAGTTGAACCAAGTGTCATTCATCAACAGCATGTCATGTTACAACAAGGCATAAATTAAACCCAGACATCTACCAAATTTTACAATTTTTTATAAATAGTTTTAGACATTTTACAATTTTTTTATTCATTTTTATATTTTTATAAATTTTTTTGTACACTTATAATAAAAACTATAACAGTATTTAAATAAGTGTTAAAATTTTTTTATAATTATTTTTTATTTATAATTTTTTCTTACAATTTTTAACATAATTAGTTTGCTTATTATTAATGAAGGATTAACAGTTGCTTACAAAGTTAACTAAACTTTTAACACAACATATTATCAATACCACAGCCACATAGCATAGATAGAATTACATGAGAATCACTTACATCATAGGAGATATGTAATAATTGAAAATAAAGACACTTAACAGAATAATTAAACTAGTAGTTAAGCTAGCAGAAAGTTGAAAAAACTACTACTTACTTATTTATACTGCGCATAATGCTGCAAGTTATAATAGTAAGTTAAATGAAATTAACAAGGTTTTGAAATTGACCACACGTTAGAGTATAGGCTTAAAAGCCAAAACATAGATGAACTTAAAACAATTAGTATTGGACATTAAAACATATTACTTTCATGTAAGGCGCTGAATGCTGCTCTTTTAATGAAAGAAATATATATATATATATATATATATATATATATATATATATATATATATATATATATATATATATATATACACAGTGGACGCTCGTTAATTCGAACTCAAAGGTTCTTTGAAAAAAGTTCGAATTATCCGAAGTTCGAATTATTCGATGTTAAGAGAAAATATATAACTTTAAAAGTGTATCACTGAGAAAGAAAAATCTCCTGGTAAGTATAACCCCAGAAAGTATATTATTCTATACTATCTAAAATTAAACATATTAAACAGCAATGCAGACTGATCTTAATCATAAAATAAAGCAGATGATATGCTGTAGAAAGTAAACTTTAATTTAAAAAAAAGAATTACACTTTTGGGAAAAACTGTAAAATGGATGTTTGGTTTTATTTATGATGCCTACATTGTTCAGCCAGCTTCTCTAGCAAATTTAAATTTTCCCATGAATCTAAAATTGACTCCTTGTTTTTCTAATAAGTTGACAAGGTATTTTTTTTAATGTCATAGTCAGCTGCGAACTTTGTTTTACATTCGCCATTCTCTACTTTCTTTAAAATTTCTATATCTTTGTCTCCAAAGTTACTGTTTTTTACTTTCTACGTGTAGACATCCTGAATTTTTACACTTTCATACCACACACTGAGGAAGAAAAACTTGCCAGGGGATGGCCGAATGGCTAGGGCGCTGGCATTCTGTTTAGATCCTGTGTGTTCGAGTCCCACTGTTGGCATGGATGCTTGTAGCCGTTCGGAATCGGCTTTAAACTGTAGGTCCCGGTCTAATTAGCCCTCGTGAAGCAAAAAGTTGACCGTAGCGCTCCAAACCAAACCAGGAAGAAAAACTAGATCACATTAACTTGTCTGCAGTGCAGGCATAACTGACGAAGCTCCCTAGAATCTGTAGTAAAGACTGGTTTTTCTGAAATTATAAGAAAATCGATACAAATAACGGAAAATCGCTTTGTCCGTTAAGCACTGATGTCCCTCACGTTTAGCGGAAATGCAATAGTCTAGGAATGCAGGCATGTGCCTCTTTACACAGAATAGAAATACAGATGATTTTGACACACAAAATAATAAATACAGCGGGTATTTTATCCGTTAAACGAGGAAAAAGAAATTTTTTTGTCGAATTTTTAGTTCGAATTAACCGAAGTGATAAAAATTTAGTTCGAATTAATGAGATATTTTTAACATTAAACCCAATACAAGTTTTTTGGGCCCTTTGGATTAGTTCGAATTAACCGAAAGTTCGAATTAACCGAAAGTTCGAATTAACCGAATTCGAATTAACGAGCGTCCACTGTATATATATATATATATATATATATATATATATTACATCAATTGTATACATTGATCGTCGTATTTATTATAAATATATATATATTTATTTTTTTGGCATTAATTACATACATTGACCGTTGTATTTAATTTGAATGTACTCCGTAGCGAAGTGCGGGTTTTCAGCTAGTTGGAAATAAAAACTGAAAATTATCGCACAGAAAAAAAAAATGTAAATAAATTTAAATGATATGTATTTTTTACTTATGCAATAAACTAAAATTCGTAACATTACAAAAAAAATAGGTTTTGCAATAATATTTGTGGCAAATGTTTCGTGGTCCATTTATTATTCAAACCTAGGTAATAATCGAGTCCCGGGATCTCGAAAAAAACATTTTCGAATATTTTTCACAGAAACCCGGTTCTGAAATTTTAGTCCGGTTTTGAAAACCCTAAATAAAAAGGATGGTTACACGTTTCGAACTTATAAAGTTTTCATAGTCAAAGCCAATCGATATTTGGTCACAAGGAACAATTCACAAATGCGAAAACCCTCAAATTTCTATCATATAAATAGGATCAACGACCGAAAATTCTTGAAGAAACAGCGTGGGAAGAGGTCTGACACATAGAAAAAGAAGGAGGAACAATTAAATCTTTTGAGAAATAAAACGCAAGCCCAATATTGTGAGCACTACTTTCCATTTCATTTCTCCTGCTTGTAGTTTTTGCGAATTACTGACCACAAAACAATGCGAAACCCGGTCTTTTTTTTTTTGTTTCCACTAATGGAATGAATTCTGGTTTTATTTCTTCCGCAAGTGACTTCCGTAATGAGCCTGGGAATGGCGGTCTTTCATAAGATCTCCAGGGGGTGTTTGCACTCGATTTCCACTACCACGTTGCATTTCATTAAACAGCCATTAATTGCACATGACAGTGCTTCATATTTAAGAAAGGTTAAAGCAACACTGTCTTTGAACTGCGTATCAATGGAAGAAGACCCTACGGAGCAATGCGTCACGGTAAATGGTCTAGTAATCTGACGAACGTGTGTGTGCCCTGAGGTTAATAGATTTTGATACCATTTGAAAAACACCAGTAAATTATCAAGACAAAAGCAAAATTGTCTTCAGCTGCCCTTTGTAAATTTGGCTCTGCACCTTGGTTTACAGAGCGTGGTAATTTTGACAGGCATAAGAACTAAGAAGTTTGGGGAAATAGTGGGCTCAGCACAATGTAGCAACAATTTATAGATGACCTTTCCTCGTTTCAGTCCAGCTAAGCACCATTTTTCTCAAAACAAATTCCTTGTTACGTAATTCTAGCTGTTAGATGGACTTGTTTCTACCTGGATGGACTTGTTTTTACCTGGACTTGTTTGTACCTGGAGGATAACAGAGGAGGTTGTATTTCCTGCAGTATAATTTGAATGTCACCAGGGCAATTTCGATGTGAGAGCAAAATGGCGTAGATGTGTTTTTTCTAGTTTCAATTTTTCTTCTTGGTTAACAGATCCTGGACCTTTCGACATTGACAACAACTAAGACATTTTGAGCAATAGTGCGCTCTCTATAGTTTAGCAATAGTTCAAGGATGGCCTTTTCTATTTCCAACCCAACGAAGTATACGATGTTCTTACCATAAGATCATTGTTTCTGTGATTCTGGAAATTTGATGGATGTGTGCTTACCGCGTGCTGGCGGATGGCTGGATAATTTTCTGGATTTCATTTGTGATGCCATCAAGGGAATTTGGAAACCACATCGGTGAGATGTGGCGCCTTTTTAGTTTCGTGTCGGCACCTTGGCTTTAGGAACCCTGAACTTGCTAAAATGACTAGGCGGTCTCGTTTATTAGTCTGGCATTCTTCCTATACTTTAAAAACAGTTTTAAGACTGTCTTTGCTTGTTTCATGCTACCAAACGAGCCTCATGTTCATATAAGCTGATCCCTGATTCATGATTTACACTGATGCAGTCGTAAGAGTTAATGGCAGAGGCCAAAGGTCCCTATTCAACCCGGGTGAATATCTGTATATGAAGTGTTGAGTGTCAGTAAAGCGTCAGACGCTCGCCAAGTCTTTATCTTACTAGAACAGCAATAGACATTATTCTTCCAAGAAGAGCTTATTGGCTGTGGCCAAAAGCCCCGATTTAACGCCAATAAGTCAGTAAGGCGTCAGATGCTAGCCAACTATATCATACTCCTGCAGCAATGGGAACCCTTTCCTACATTTTATCACAATATAGTGTGAACTTTCCGATTACTTTTCCCAATATATTAAATTTCCAATAGAAGCAAAAGATTTCACCTACTCTTAAAAATTCTGTAGAACTTCAGGACTGCTTGTCGAGACATTTTATCACCAATAAGTGCATATACGTACGTTCCCGGTGTGTTCTCACCGAAATTCGATGTCCAAAAAGCAAATTAATCTTATTATATAATAAACCGATGGCACTAGAAGAGGCAGGATTGGTACTATTTTCTAAACTGTGATAAAAGTATTATACTTTGGGAGGTTTTATAATCTAATGAGAGGTTGGCTCTTTTGGGGAATCTAATAACACAGCCCATTTTCATGGTCAGTCGACGTTTATACGCATGACTTAAATATCGCATAAAAAATGCCATCAGGATTCAAATCAAGCATTCTAAACGAACCCCACCCATTTTCATGGACGTGTTACAGAAAAGGATACAGAGATATTTCCTGGAGATATTAAACAATTTGGCGTGAGGCTAACTCCTCAAGTATCGTGATTAAGATTCAGTAATAACGTTCTTGAGATTATATTTAATTTCCCTTCGAATTAGCAGACGTAAACTTCCCAGGATCTAGATCTGGGGATTCCTAAATTTTTTCTCTCATATCTTAGTATATCATCTGCAGTTAATGACCTAGGTTAACAAAATGAAAAATTTTATTTAAAGTATTACCTTTTATGAGTGACCTAACAGTTAACCAGTTTAAATCAACCTTCTTTAAAAACATTCTTATAAATATTTTCTGCTTTCGTCTGGGTTTGAAACTTGCAAATGGATTTATGACGTGGACTTGACGTTTATTCTTCACACTTCATGATTTTAGGCTGCTGAGCAATGAGCGTATTGAATTCGCTCAGCTCAGTGTTAACCGTGGAGAAAATTTTTCCACTAATTGTCGACTTGAATTTGAAGACTTTTTTTTAAAATGGTACTCAGTTGTAGACAATATGTTTAACCTACGGAGAAAATTTTTTATATGTTTATCGAATTGGATTTGAACTTTTTTTAAAAAATTGTACTCCATAATAGAAAATGAAACTTTTGTGTTAACTCATGGAGAAACTTTTTCTACTGATTGTCCACTTGGATTTGAAGACTTTTTTTTCAAACTGTACTCCGTAATAGACAAAGAAATTTTTGTGTTTTAACCTACAGAGAAAATTTTTCGTATGATTGTCGAATTGGATTTGAACATTTTTTTTCAAATTGTACTTCGTAATAGAAAAAGAAATTTTTGTGTTAACCATGGAGAAAATTTTTCTTCTGCTTGTCGACTTGGATTCGAAGACATGTTTCTAAATGGTACTCCGTAATAGACAAAGAATTTTTTATGTTTAAGCTATGGAGAAAATTTTTCTACTGATTATCGACTTGGATCTCGACTAAGCCTTTTGTTTTTCAAATTATACTCCTTAATAGACAAATAATTATTTTATGTTTAACCTACGGAGAAAATTATTTGTATGATTGTCGAATTGGATTTGAACATTTTTTTAAAATTGTACTCCGTAATAGACAAAGAAATTTTTGTGTTAACCCATGGAAAAAATTTTCTACTGATTATCGACTTGGATTTCAAGACTTTTTTTTTCAAATATTACTCCGTAATAGAAAAAGAAGGCTTTATGTTTAACCTATGGAGAAAATTTTTCGTATGATTGTCGAATTGGATATTTGAAATTTTTCTTTTCAAATTGTACTTCGTAATAGACAAAGAAATTTTTGTATTAACCCTTGGAGAAATTTTTTCTACTGATTGTCGGCTTGGATTTGAAGACTTTTGATTACAAATGGTACTCCGTAATAGAAAAAGAATTTTTTATGTTTAACCTAAGGAAAAAAAATTTTCGTATGATTTTCGAATTGGATTTGAACATTTTTTTTCAAAATGTACTTCGTAGTAGACAAAGAATTTTTTGTGTTAACTTACGGAAAAAAATTTTCTACTGATTGTCGACTTGAATTTGAAGACTTTTTTCTTCAAATGGTACTCAGTAATAGACAAAATTTTTTTTTATGTTTGACCTATGGAGAAAATTTTTCGTATGATTGTCAAATTGGATTTGAACATTTTTTTTTTCAAAAAAATTGTACTCCATAATAGACAGAGAAATTTTTGTGTTAACCCATGGAGGAATTTTTTCTACTGATTGTCGACTTGGATCTGAAGAAATTTTTTTTTCAAATTGTACTCCGTGATAGACTTAAAAATTTTTATCTTTAACGTATGGAGAAAATTTTTCGTACGATTGTCGAATTGGATTTGAACATTTTTTATTCAAATTGTGCTCCGTAATAAACAAATTTTTTACTCGTTTTCTATTTCATTTCTTTAAGAGAAACGCAAATATCTTTAAATTTGAAATATTCGGGGGAAAAAATGGGGTGTAAAATGTTTTAAATGCACATAATTTCCTTTGTGGATCAAATTTCTTAAATGAATAAGATAGCAAAGTAATTTTTTTCTCTATTACGAAGTACAATTAAAAAAAAATTAAATTAAAGAAGACAATCATCGGAAAATTTTCCCCATAGGTTAAGGCTGCTATGTACTAAGAAAAAAAATCGTATTTCCTTTTTCCTCTTCTTGCAGACTCTTGTGGGTGGAGGAGTTCAGTTGATAGTTCGAGGATTCCACCCCCCTTAAGATGGACATTTTGAGGGATTGTAATGGCTCTCTCTCTATAGGTTTGGTATAAGCGCTGCCCCCAAATTTTGTATTTAAAATATATTTTTGTCAACTATTTACAGCTACATAAATGCTGATAATCAAATAAAATTGGTATTGTCAGATAGCCTGAAATTTTCTGCAAAGCGCTACAGGATTTATTTTATAAATTCCGCCGAAGGAATTTATGTCCACTGAAGGAATTTATGAGCATTTAAAACATACTATACCAGATTTTTCCCGAATAATTAAAATTTAAAAATATTAATTGCATTTTTAAAAAAAAAACGAAAAATGTATACAAATGTGAAATTTATTTCTCTTTGACGGAGTACAATTGTAAAAAAAAAATCTTTGAATCCAAGTCGGTAATCCGCGGATAAATTTTCTCCATAGGTTAACATTGAGGTGAGCGAATCTAATGGGGTTAGTACATAGCAGCCTTAACATTCAGGTAAGCGAATCCAATAGGCTTATAGTACATAGCAGTTTAAAACTTTATCTGCTTTCTAGGCAATACACGTTTGCCGTTATGCCACTAACTCAAACAGTTATCTTTACTAAAAAAAACACTTTTTTATGTATCGATTTTTTTATTTATCAATATTAAGGTAGTAAAGTTCACAAAAAAATTCTTTACTCCAGTATGGCTACCACCCGGCAGGTTTTAATATCATTTAAAAGTCCTTCCAAAGCTCGGAATCCTAAAACCGCATTTCTACGTTCTTCGGGAAAACGCCTTAATACCCTAAACACTACTATTCCGCCCTAAGAACTGCGATTTGTGGTAAAATAAAAATAAATAATGGTATGGAATGAAAAGATCACATAATCTACGATCTCGATTTGATCTCGCGAGTTCCGGTTGCAGTGAGATTGTTCTAAAACTGGTCTCAAGCTCCTTGTTATTAAGTCGGACCCGACGTTTCCGTAGTTTTTGTGCGGAACTTTCGTTTTGTGCAGATTATATGTAGGCAATAGGCAACAACTTGGACGCGGGAAAAAATGCTGATGTTCTTGATCCAATTTGTAACTGAAATCAGTTTAAGAAACTTCTCGTTTACCATGTAGATCGAAATATTTCGTTTGTGTTACGTTATATATATATATATATATATATATATATATATATATATATATATATATATATATATATATATATATGCACACACACACAGAAGGTTGTTCGCACTTTATGGAATGGGTTTTATAATTATATATGGGTATAATAATATATGTCATTTGATGTACTGGACAAAGAAATTCATAAAATGTTTTTGAAATCGGCATCACGTCAGCAGAAGATTACCGATTATTTCTGTATCAAAACAGTGAGCAACAATTAAAGGAAAAATGAATTTATTTCCAATTGTCTTTTTTAGTTAATTCAATTAGTATTGTGTCAGTTTAATGTAATCAATTTTAGTCAATTTAATTCATTCATGATCATTTTTAATAGATTTTATCATTTTTTAATACATCATTATTGAATACACATAGCAACTAATGTGTTATTCATTTTGTGAACTCTAACATTTTTCTTAATGGTTCGGATATAGCGAACCACCGGATATAGCGAACAAAACCTTTGATCCTTTGAAGTTCGTTATAACGGGGTTCCACTGTACCTGAAATTTTTTTTCCGGGTTATTGTTATTAATAAACCCGGTTTTTTATTCAAACCCGGGTATTAAACGGACACCCGGTTTTCGGGAATCCAAACCCTGTTCTGAATTTCTGGCCCGGTTCTACAATCCCTAATTTGTTGTAACCATAATATTAGAAGTAGAATGAATGAATAGGTATAGTACTTTGCATTCGGATGATTCTCACAGCTATTCTTTCGGGTACTGGAACTCTACTTTCTCAGCACAAAACATGAAGCTGTATGCTAACAATCGATATCCCGCTCCTCACTGACCCACAATACAATGCAAAATATCGGGCTCGGGTAATTGCAATCATCATGGAGAACGCAGAACATGCGAGATTTGCGTTGATTGCTCACAAACTAATAACACTGCATATCAGATGAGCCATCGGTGTAATGAGAGATGTTCATTACGCTAATCATAAACTTTAGTGTTCGAAAATCCTTCCTTTATGTTTGTTTAAGGTTATGAGTTCATTGAGTAGGTAGGCAGCGTTTGCAAGGCGTGCGGTCAGGCGAGAAATGTACGAGTATTAACTAGTCGGAAGGAAAACCTACGCAAAGGTTACATAAGTTTAACAGAATATTTGTGTCTCACAAGCTGTGGCTGGTGTGCACTAACCCTGTTGGGTTCGCTCATCTCAATGTTAACCTTTGGAGAAAATTTATCCGGGGATTCTCCACTTGGATTGAAAGAATTTTTTTCTAAAAATTGTACTCGGTAATAGAGAAAGAAATTTTTCACCTTAGGGAATTTTTTGTGTAAAAAATGCAAATAATATTTTTAAATTTAAATTTTTTGGGGGAAAAATTTGTATAGTGTGTTATAAACGTTCATCAATTCCTTTGGTGATCGTGATTTAAAAAATGAATCCTGGAGCGAGGTGCAGATAAATTCTGAAAATGCCATTATTACTGGATTATTAGCATTTATGTAGCTGTAAAGGGCAGGCACATTTTCTCCATACGTAAACGTTGAGATAAGCGAATCCAATAGGGTTAGTACATAACAGCCTTAGGGGGCACAGTACCTTTAAGCTTTTCGAAATTGCTGAAAACATAGCCATGCTCAAGCTTATCAAACTTTAAAAAAATTAGAAAAAGAAATTTTTTCAATTGGTATTTGATTAACACTTTTTTAATGATATACTCTGCAAAAATGAAAAGTTTTATTTATAAATTAATATTTTTATTGCATGTTTAGAAAATGGATACGAGTTTAAGATACGAAATGTCTTAAATCTCTGTAAGCACCATAAAACATAAAATTATACACACAAGAATAAAATGGCCACTGTAATATATTTATAATACACCTAGCTTTAATTTAAAACCAAAATACTGGTACAAAGAATTGATTAAATATTTTAAATACTCATAAATTGTAAAAAATTCACAATAGCAACAAATTTTTAAAATATTTTTTCCTTGAAAGATAAATTAATTGTGTTAAAATGACGTTTAAATCATGTTTCCATCTTAATTAGAAAAGTAGATATTAATTTTTTTGCAACTTTCTCTTAGCAGCCAATCTTTGTTTAAACCTTTAAATGCGTTTTTCTGCAAGACGGTTTTTTTTCACCATTTCTCGTATTTAGAATGTTACAACTCAAGAAGCGTTAAAGATAAATGGTTCACACTTAGAATATGTCTTTTTCAATTGTTTTAATTTAATTTTGATTCAACAAATTTGAAAAAAATATTTACTTTTGAAAATGTGATTTAAAAAAAAATAAGTTACATAAATTTTTTTTTAAACTATTATTCTAAATATTTTTAACATTTTTAATTAATATTTTTTTTTAAAAACTGAATCAGAATTAAAGCTTATATATTTCTGTTTAATTAAATGAAAAAATTTTGTAATTCGACACATAATATTTCAAGTTATAACGATTTTAAATTACTCCACTTTTTTAAAAATTTTAAATCTTTAAATTTTTTAAAAACTTTTGAGAAGTTTTATGATGTGATTTTGTTTACAAATTATATGGTTAACCATCACAAAAAAATTCAAAATTTTAACTCACTAAATAAAAAATTTTTAAATGTGTCCCGGAACCCTTAAATTTAATATGTCCCTGTAATATATTCCACTTTAATTTAATAATTCAAAAAAATTGAAAACTAAAATTCTTACGAGATTTTCCAAGTTTCTATCATTCTCTAGGGTACCGTGAAAACTGAAAAAGGGTGGGGATCCCTGGATTATACCCAGGGCGGCCCAGAGGGGGGGGAGGCAACTGGGGCACTTTGCCCCCGGCCCCCAACTGCCGGAGGCAGTTGAATAAAAAAAATTAAAATAATAATAAAAAAAGTTAAAATAATAAATAAAAAATAAAAGTTAAAATAATCTCCTGAAAAAAGGGGCCCCCCAAAAAAATTAAAATAAATTATTCGATTAATCAGATTTCTTGGGGCTCCCAACAGAAGTTTGCCCTAGGCCCCGTAAAGTCTCTGGGCGGCCCTGATTAAACCATCTCGTTATATAGCGAACTGGTATAACGCAGTGGTGGCCAAAATGTGGCTTTTTATAACATCTTTTGTGGCTCTCCGCTAGAATTTAGGAAACTTGTGCCAGAAACAAAATACCCCCCCCCCAAATAAAAATGGGTGGCATGTCAAATAACTTGCATTTTTGGTACTATTTATTGCTGTGAATTCTTGTATCCTACATTTAGATCGATAAACAATAAGCAAAGCTGACTGTTGACAAATAGACATTTGGTTGAATGGCTGCAAACTGCCAAAAATGTAAAATAATATTAACAGGTAGTTTACAAGAAGTTAAGATGATAAAACACCACACACATACATTATATATATATATATATATATATATATATATATATATATATATATATACACAAATATACAGAGGGTTGTTCGAACTTAATGGAAAAGATTTTGATAGTTAACTTTTATGTATAAATGCCATATTTTTGGCGGTGATTTGCTTCTATATGACTGCGATGGTTCTTGACAATAGTTCTAGCTGGAATTTTCCATGAAAGTGAAATTTTTCTTAGTACTGTCGTGTCAATTTTACCCTATTCCTTTTGAACTGTTTTCCAAAGTCCGTTCAGTGTTCTTCGATGACGTTTTTCTACGGTTTTTTTAATAAACCCAAAGCGCAAAAGTCCATTGGAGAAGCGTCAGGTGATTCTACAGGTATTTCATGAAATGGGATACTCTTTTTATTCCTGTTTCTGATTCTTTCTTTGCTAAATAAAAGGCAATTGATTTAGACGTGTGACTAATGGCTTTGTCCAGATAAAGCTCAACTTTATCAATGTACTTTCCATATAAGAATGGAATTTCTTCTTCAAAGATTAGTTCTTAAATATTTTGCTGATAGTAGAGTGAATTAATTTTGGCTTTACTTGAGACTTTTTTGATATTTAATTTGCAGTTGTAAAAAAAATCCTGCAACTATCATGAATCCCATCAGGAACTTATCTGTACACCGAAGAAGTCATTTCGTATGGTCATTCCCGTCAGTTGAGCAATAGAAAATTGATCTTTTTTAGTACAGTCACTTAAACACACTTATGCCACATCGAGAGTTACCACAAATTTCCATATTTCAGCAGCTGGATGTTTTCCATATAAATTTCTACAATTTGTTTTTCTTTCAGCAATATGCTTTCGCAAAAGCAGATGAACTTTAGTTTTAAACATCTTTTTTAACTTCAAATCTTCATGAAGGATTTTACTTACAGTGACAGAAGACATAGCTAGTTTCGATGCAATGGATCTTTGAGTCAATGTTTTTTCTTTTAGGATCAGAGACTTCACTTTCTTGATATTTACCTGCGCTCGAACAGTTTTAGGATGAGGTTTCGCGGTCATGTTTTCATTTTTGCTTGCAGCTAGACGTTTTTTTCCCTTTCAAATTTAATATATTATAAATACCATTTTTTAAAATGCCATAATCGCGATTTTTACACAGCTTTATAATTTGTTGATACAAATATTAATCTCCTCGGAAAGCACAGTTACGTAACATTAGAGACATCTATCAATTTTATGAGCCGTTTTCAAAATTAATCTTTTATTTTACATTCCAATCAGAACAAAACATTAGCAGATGATTATTCTGAAGTTAAGAAATTTTTATCGCAAATGACAAAATAAATTATAAAACCCATTCCATAAAGTGCGAAAGACCTACTGTGTGTGAGTGTATGTATATATATATATATATATATATATAACCCATTCCATATAACTGGTCTAATTTTAGAATCCCCTTTTCAATTGGACCGTCAGGTGGTGGCCTCTATTGATCACTTTTGCTATTAGAACACCCCCCCCCACACTTCCTTTCTTCCTAATTAATTCATGCAATCCATTTAATTTTTAACAATTATTCTAATTCTTCTTCTCTCTCTCTACTTAATCCTTGACATACATATATATATATATATATATATATATATATATATATATTTAAAAGCGTCAAGCTGCCATCCCACAGGTCCAGGGTTCGACCCTGAGACTGGGCAAGGTCGACTCAGCCTTTCATCCCTTGAGTGGGTCGATAAAATGAGGACCAAGCATGCTTGGGAACTAAACTCTTGGGGGTCCCACGTCAGGTTGACCACCTGACTGAGACATATGCTGTATGGCACCCCAAGCCCCAAGGTCAAGAAAGGGGAGATGGGTACCGCCGGCCCTGGTCCACATCGGACTGTAGCACCGGGAGTTTATATATATATATATATATATATATATATATATATATATATATATATATATATATAACAAGGTATGGGAAAATATATGCTTTTATTTAAGTCATCATTAACATTTTTTTTTTAATTTCTCCTCACCTATTTCCACGTACTTTGACGTATGTTTCAATTCATGTCAATGTTTTCTCCGTTAGTATCTTTAAGCTCTGGATTTCATTTCCAGGAAATCTTATATACATATCGACTCAAATGTAGCAATGAAGTTTTATATTTCTCTGACAAGTAGAAACGTTACGGATACAAAAGTTCAAAGGTTAAAAAAAATATCGCCGGAATATTCTAAATCCTGTCATATTTCAGACGGGCAGAAAATAAACAATATTGTTGTATCGCCGATATCCTTAAAACGTGACTTTCAAACCGAACTCGAAGTTTAGAGATGTAGCCACCCTTCCAAACGACTCGAGTAATAGCTTGGCAAAGCGGTTGCAGAAACTCATCAAAACACACTCCCAGATTACGTCCGTTTAATAGCGGGGTCATAAGGAAATGCAGACCCAAAAAAGACGAAGAAAAAAAGTGTGAACATAAAGGCTTTTTTGGTCCATACAGTTCTTGACCTACGCTTTTTTTTATTTGTCGCTTTTTCAAACATGTTATTGCTGGGGTTAAGAAGGCTTGGGAAAGAAGAGTCTACCGCTGTCAAGCAAGCAAACATTAGCAGTAAATTTCGAGGTAATGTTAGCTAAATGTATGTCTGACATGGAAATACTCGTGGAAAATATTTTACAGTTACGGTTGTGTATCATTCGATATCAGAGATTTTCAATTCCAATTTTGAGCTCAATATTTTTTCTGTTTAAGCAAATACATATTGTGAATTCTTTTTTCCGTATGTGAAGATAAAATTTTAAATAATAAGCGTACGCTTTTTAAAATTATGAATTTTTACGTGTTTATACCTTTTAAGTACATTTCAGTTATCGAAGTATATCGTCAGAAAATTAAACTTGATTTAAAGTTAGTCATTGAATTTAAGAATTGAAAATAACTGAGTTATTGAACTAATGACTTAAATTAATTTTTGAAAGAATTAAAATGAATTTTTTTTTCTTGGCCTACACACTTTTTCCGTCTTTGAAAGATAGCAATGCTAGGGTTAAGAAGGCATGGGACAAAAAGTCTACCGTTGTCAAACAAGCAAACATTAGCTGTAAATTTCGAGATAATGTTAGGTAAAGGTATATTTGACATGGAAAAACCTGTGTCAAGTATTCAACAGTTCAGGCGTTGTATCAGTTGATATGAAAGATTTTTAAATCCAATTTTAAGAACTATATTTTTCTGTTCACAGATTAGGAAATATATTTTTTGAATTCTATTTTTCGCATGTGACGATAGAATTTTAAATAATAAGGGTATACTTTTTAAAATTATGGAATTTTACGTGTTTATACTTTTTAAAGACATTTCAGTTATCGAAGTATATCGTCAGAAAATTAAACTGAATTTAAAATTAGTTATTAAAAATAAGAATTGAAATTAATAACTGAATTATTGAACTAATGACTGAAATTAATTTTTAAAAGAATTGAAATTAAAGCATTTTTTCTTGACCTATACTTTCAAAGTTGGTTTTGATAGGGTTAATAAGGCATGGGAAAAAATGTCTATCCGTTGTCAAGCAAGCAAACATTAGCAGTAAATATCGAGGTAATATTAGGTGAAGGTATGTTTGACTTGGAAATCCTGTGTCAAATATTTAACAGATATGGGGGTGTATCAGTTGATATCAGAGATTTTTCAATTCCAATTTTAAGCGCAATATTTTTCTGTTTAAGCAAATACATATTGTGAATTCTGTTTTTCGCATGTGCAGATAAAATTTTGAATAACAAGCGTATACTTTTTAAAATTATGAATTTTTACGTGTTTACACTTTTTCAAGACATTCAGTAATCAAAGTAATATATCGTCTCAAAATTAAACTTGATTTAAAATTCGTTATTGAATTTAAAACTTGAAATTAATAACTTAATTATTGAACAAATGACTAAAATTAATTTTTAAAAGAATTAAAATGAAAATAATTTCTTTCTTGACCTACACTTTTTTTTCCATCTGTGAAAGGTAGTAATTCTAAGGCGCTTAGGAAAAAAAGACTACCGTTGTCAGACAAGCAAACATTAGCAGTAAATTTGGAGATTATGTAAGTTAAAGGTATGTCTGACATGGAAAAACCTGTGGTAAATATTTAGCCACTATGGCGGTGTATCAGTTGACTTCATTGATTTTCATTTCCAATGTAATGTTAAGCAATGAGAAATTTTCTTCTCTGGATTTTACTAATCACATATTAGCTAATGAGTATTTTTTAATTTTGTTTTTTGCATATGAAGGAAGATGTTTAAATAATTAGTGTGTAGATTTTAAAATTAAGATTTTTTTTCTTGGTTCTTCTTTACAAGGCATTCGGTTATTTATAAATATTTCCGCAAAATTAAACTTTATTTAAAATTAACTATTAAATTTAATGATTGAATTTAATGATTGAAATAAATTTTTAAAAGAATTCAATTAAATTAAAAAGACTTCAGAAAACAGCTAGAGCATTGCATGTAAAGATATTGTATCAAATGCAGAAAATGAATTTGAAATAATACAGTTACTAATCTGTGATTAGAAAATACTACAGTAAAAAAAATTCCATAGCTCAACTTTGGTATTCAAGATGTCAGATTTTTAAATAACATGAAATAATGTTTAAATTATTTTTTCCTCAAAGGTAATAATTTAAAGCTTAATTTAAGCGTCTACTTTCATAGGTAAGAAAAAAAAATCAAACATATACATTTGCTAACCTGTGATGAAAAACCAAGAGAAAAATTCTGAATACCTTAACATGGGAAATAAAAAGCTACAAGGGAACTGATACACTTAACTGTTAAATGATAGATACAAACAACTGAAACTTAAAATAACTTTGTTTTCATGCACACAGGCGGAATTGAAGCGATAAGATACCATTTATGCAGAAATGTTTGAAATTATATTACATTATCTCAAATCTCATTTTTGAAACTCGTAATCGATATCCCCATTTATATACAAATATTATATGCATTTCAATCGTTTTCAAGACATCAAAATCTCCAACTTTAGGCAGATAACTCCACTTAGTCAAACCGATTTAAATTTAAAGAAATTCCAAATTTTAAAAAAATGGTTTTTTTTGTAAACAGAAGTACTGTTTTCTCGTTGTCCAAAAATAACTATATCAAAGTGCTGTCCAATCACCACCAGAAAACGAATTTTTGGAATTTCGTTTACAATTTCCCTCATCGATGATTCCAAATTATTTGTAATAGTTCTGTTAGCTTTCAAAGAAATTCAGTCATCGATTAATCACTAATTTCTCCTGAAAATTTTCTCCGCAAAAAATTTTGTTAAACGGTGCAAACATCCGGCTCTTAAAATATATCCGAATTTTACATTCTAATATGCATTTCACATTCTAATATAATTCTAATAACCCAAAGTCACATCCAAAATGGAATTTTGACTATCCCTTACAATTTCACCAGTAGGTGATTACGAATTACCTGTTGTAGTTTTCTTTGCCTTTTTTGTAATTCATTCATTATAAATTACAAATTTCTCCTGAAAAACTTTATTTCCAAAGTTAAGTAATGGGAAATATTCTTCTCTGTATTATACTAATCACAGATCAGCAAATGAATATTTTTGAATTATGTTTTTTGCATATGAAGGAAGATGATTAAATAATTAGTGTACATCTTAAAATCATGATTATTTTTCCGGGATTATTCTTTTACAAGACATTCAGTTGTTGATATATATCGCCCCAAAATTAAACCTGATTTAAAATTAGTTATTTAATTTAATGATTGAATTCTATTGATTGAAATTAATTTTTAAAGGATTTCAATTAAAATTAAAAGAATTTTAAAACACATGGGCATTGCATTTCAAGATATATTTCCAAATGCAGAAAGCAAATTTGAATTAATGCAGTTACTAATCTGTGATTAGAAAATACTACCCAAAAAAAATTTCAAAGATGTGTGATTTTTTAAATAATATGAAATGATTACGATTTTCCTGTTGTAGTTTTCTTTGCATTTTTTTTTGTAATTCATTCATTATAAATCACAACTATCTCCTGAAAAATTTCATTGCAAATAATGATTCAAATCTTTAGGCCCCCTGTTTTTCAGATATTTCTTTGTTTCGAATTCTGTTATTATTGCCAAAAGTCACATAAATTTAGATCATGAGGAATACTATCATTTTAAATGTAAAAACATTCCATTAAAAAAATTATAAACATAATTAATGCACTTTGTCCGTAGTTATTCTATTTTACAGTATTATCCAGTCCAAGACCATAATGCATTTGTCAGTGTAGCTTACATTTAGCCTGTTGGTGATTTCGCATTGCCTAATACAGTTATGTTACCCTTTATAGTAATTCATTCATCGTAAATCGCAAATTTATCCAGGAAAATTTCACGGCCAAAAAAGGATTAAAACGAAGCATGCCCGCGGGCTCTTTAAAATCTCCCTTGTTTCACATTCTGTTATCACCAGCTCAAAGTCACGATCTGGTCGTAATTAGTGCGTTTAACTCGAGCTCCTGTTTGCGTTGTCACCTGACCTTTTGCTCCGAGAGCAACAATCATAGGATAATCCCGTGGTTACTTCCCTTTCCTGCGAATTAGTTATTGACCTTTCTCTCGCGGTCACATCGCTTTTGTTCCCATGAAATATATTCTGGTTGAAAATGGAGATGCTTAATTGCTGGGAATTATGTCGCGGCAGGTAATCGTGCTGGAACTTTTCATATAAATCACGGTCGCTTTATTGTTTTGTAATTATATGAGGTGTGGAAAAATTGTGATTTTTTTTTTGAACTTATACGGATTATTTATTGGAACTTTAACTCTCTAATCGTTTGAGACTTATTTTTCCAACTCATACTTTCAACTTGAAAAGTGTTTGTGACAGATCATTCAAAAGTTCCTCAAATGGTACAATTTTCACTGTTTTGAATACCGAACTAGGGGATGGAATAATCTGCCAGAAATGTTTTATACGGATGGAAGAAATAGAAAGAGAAAACTCTCGAACGCTTATAAGGTTAAAATTGAGAGTTATTTTAAGACTATTCTGAAGTCACAAAAGAACACCTGTTGCTCGGGGACAAATAAGACTATCGCCTTATAATGCTATTGAAATGGAAATGAACCTAAGCTGTCTAATTCGCTCTATCTGAATGGAACAAAGTCTTTATGGTGGTGCATCAGCTGAGCCCACGGCTAATTTTCCTTTTAATATAATCACAGATTAGTAAATGAATATTTTTTAATACTGTTTTTTGTATGAAAGTAAACAATTAAATGAAGAACTCGCAGTTATTGAAATTTTAAAATGTACA
Organism: Dolomedes plantarius; assembly: GCA_907164885.2. Taxonomy (NCBI): domain Eukaryota; kingdom Metazoa; phylum Arthropoda; class Arachnida; order Araneae; family Dolomedidae; genus Dolomedes; species Dolomedes plantarius. Next base: position 71,197,222 of record OU015490.1, read on the forward strand.
GGCGTTATTTTTTTACAAGGCATTTAATCATTAATATGTATCATGACGAAGTTTATAATATATTTTTAAATATCAGTTTCAAATATTTTATTTTAAACGCTTGCATTGCAATACAAGCACTACTAGATACTCTCGTGTCTGCCGTAAAAGTATGAAGTCCATCTTTGTGGTTTGTAGTGGTTGGAAGTGGGTACGAGCCCTCCAAATGTCACCCTTGGGGTCTAAACTGGGATGGAAGCACGGGGATTCACGCATACGATACTCCCATTACAAGAATTAAACAAATTTCGTGGTGTAGAATGGGAGAATTTTAAAATACGATGTGCTTGACGTGTTGGGAAGAAGAAGGTATTAGTTATGGGAAGTAGATTATACTTATAAGCTTACCAGTAGATTAAACTTCTATTATAGAAGTTCGCTGAACTAACCAAGGTTTTCTACTTCGGATGCCACACCGAGAGAAGTTTTCAAATGTATGAAATTTTGAAGGGTTAATATGCTGCATAGTGTATCAACCATGGCTAAGTGTTTTAAATCTTAGTTTAGCTCCTTTTCCAGACTTTTCTCCCAACTTGAAAATCTATAATGAAACTGGAAAATCAATTTAATATCCTTCAATACATCATTTAGAAGCCGCCAGTACTATAGGTGGAAAAATTTTCATCTATTTTTTTTTCGAATTCGGCCGGCTCATTGATTTTCGATATTTACACATTCTACACCGCGAAATTATTGGTCACTTGTAATGGGAGCACTGTCTAGTTTACTCAAGATCACCCCCCTGGTGCCACCTCAATTTAGACTGAGTACCCCCCAGGGTCAACATTTGGCGGGCTCGTATCTCTTCCCAGCCCTACAAACCCCATGTAACGACAGCGTTCATATCAGATCTACACTTATTTTCTTGTACAAGACTTATAGTCGATCCCCAACTATCACTCAAAAAATTAAATACGAATCCTTATACTGAGAATTAATTAGGAGACAATCTGCGACAACTCGATGTATGCTATTATTTTATTGTCTAAATCACATTAATAAACTGCGATAAACAGACTATTAAATCCATATCCGTCAGGGAACTGATTATGCAACAGACGAACAGCCCTAATTAATCTTTTTCTTGCAGCGTAATCTAAGACTGATGACTTACGATTACCGTGAAATTAATTTTTTTGCTGTTGCATTAAAATTAGGAAGCATCATCCTGGATTCACGATCTGGGGGAACTCACGCGAGTTAGGCGTTCGTTTGAAACTCGAGTTAATTATTCACGCCTTCCAACACGTGGATTAGAAATGTTTAAAGTATTCTGCTATTTTTATGAATTAAACAGTTAAGCAAATTAAAATTACGTGTATTTCTTTAAGAAGTCTTTTTAACACTAGAGGCAAGGATTCTTATGTCTTGTATACTTCAGTAAAATAACTCCTTCATTTTTAAATACGGCATGTACCGTTCTATATCTTTCTTTCTCTCTGTCTTTGTCTCTGTCTCTCTTTGTCTCTGTCTCTCACTCTCTCTCTTTGTCTCTGTCTCTCTGTCTCTCTCTCTTTGACTCTCCTCTCTCTCTCTCTCTCTCTCTCTCTCTCTCTCTCTCTCTCTCTCTCTCTCTGTGTCTGTCTGTCTCTCTCTCTCTCTCTGTATATATATATATATATATACACCGTGTAGCGCTCCAGCGAACACGCAGAAGTGCCGGAACACGACGTGGCATGGATTCGACTGATGTCTGAATGTATCCTGGATGCAATTCACACCATGAAACTTGATTTCCTGTGCATGCTTTGTAGTTTCTGAGAGCAGAAGAGGATTTTCGGTAGATTATAACCTGTTGCTTTCGTCAGTTACGTAACCATTCATGCTCCTGACCACGCGTATAATCCTGACTACATATAATCCTGGCTGATGTGTTCCTTACTACACATATAATTCTGACTACATACAATTCTGACTGCTGTGCTCCCGACTACACATATAATTCTGACTACATATTATTCTGATTGATGTGCTCCTGACTACCCATATAATTTCAACTACATATAATTCGGACTTGTGCTCCTGAATACACTTATAATTCTGAATACATATAATTCCGACTGATATGCCTCTTCCTTACTACACATATATTTTTCACTGATGTGCTCCTGACTACATATAATTCAGACTGATGTGCTCCTTACTACACATATAATTCGGACTACATATAATTCTGACTGATGTGCTCCTTAGTAATATATAATTCTGACAACATATAACTCTGACTGATGTGCTCCTTACTACACATATAATTCTGACTACATATTATTCTGACTGATGTGCTCCTGACTACACATATAATTCTGACTACATATTATTCTGACTGATGTGCTCCTGACTACCCATATAATTATGGCTTCACATATGATTCTGACTACATATAATTTTTACTGATGTGTTCTTGACTACACGTATAATTCTGACTGTTTTCACATATTGTTGATTGTATTTACTACTAATGATTTAATATCCCATACAATTAATTTAGAAATACTGGGCCTACCCAATAGTGACAAGAAATTTGCCAGACCTTACGGGAAGAAAAGGACGGGTTGTCGGATATCTGCTTATTTTTGCTAAGAAGTGGAGGGACGGGGTCTAAAATGACTGAAAATGTGCTTACGTAATACTTGAACGGCCCCACGTCTGTAGACTGGAAAGTCCTTCCAGGAGGTTTGCACGAGCCTCCCAGACATCGTCGGAGGGTACTCTATATAAATTGTTGGGGCAGCATAGTCTAAGGCAGGATTTAACCCCGGACGGCTTAAGTTGCTATGTCGGGCCACGTCTGGAGAATTGGAATTCACACTATCTAAGAGAAACAGTATTTTTACCATGTTTTTATTAACTTGCGTTCTTGTGTGTTTGTCAAGTACAAATCTTGCAATCGATTTTTAACTAACTTCCCGACTAGCTAGACATTTGAAACTTTTAGAATAGCTCAGAACACGATGACAATGCATTATTTTAATACTTTTAGCCATCTTTAAGCAGAATTAAATTAAATTTCAGTTATTTTCAGTTTTAATTTTGATTTGTAGATTGATGCAGCAATTTATTGGCCGGAACGGGAACGAAAAGTTAGATGCAAGTTAAATTCCAATTAACTTCATTTTCTTTCAAGTTGATGAGATAATTCATCAAAAAAAATTTTTAAAAAAGTATTTATTAATACATAGAATTGTCAAGTTTATATGATTCAACAGCAAATTTAAAAACATGCTATATAAAAAGTTCTTTTTATCTTGAAATTATTTATAACTCTCAAGAAAAGAATGAAGTGATCAATTATGTATAGATACACCCACGTATTTACTATCTTATCGGGAAAAAAATTGGGACGTGAAATCCCCACATCGATTTTCTGTGCATGCTTTGGAGTTTCTGAAAGCACACGACGATTTTCGGTAGATCCCAACCTGTTGTTTTCGTCATTTACGTAACCACTCGCATTAAACAAAATTTCATCGCAGAAATGGAACCGAGTCAAGTTGTGCTATACCCCGTTCATCAATCAATTAACGCAACCACCTGCAGACCGCTAAACGTTTTCCTTGATCGGGCGTTTTCAGTTCCTGAACTCAATTTTCTCCGTGCGGACAAAATTGTGGTCAATTAGCAGCTCTCTGCGCAGCAATTCTTAACGATATATTTCTTTTTGGTGTACCCCATTTTTCAGCGGTGCTTTTTATAGGCAAACCTTGCAACGAAGATATGGCATATTTCAACCCCTTGGCTACCATGTAACTACTATGGGATACGCGCTATGTATAGAGCGAAATACCATGTAAACTCTAGAGAAAACAGGACTTACTTCATTATAAAACTAGTGTAACCACTTTAGGAAACATCATAAGGTAGAATTCGATTCATTGGGATTACAGTCAAAACATTTTTAAGCTTTTTTTTATTATTATACTAGGGGATTTGCCCCTAGGCTCGCTACGCTCACTCCTCTGTTATGGCTAATAGCGAGATACATAGGGGTGATTCTCGGGCAATGTAACAGCTTCCATCCATTTACTGTTGTCACCCTTAATGCGAAGGGCGTTTCATCACTGTTGAATTATCAGTTTTAAATTTCAATTAAAAATCGAAATTTAAGATATAGACTTGAAATGAGGTTTATATGAATGAGAAAGCTTTCAGCTTCCAGATGATGTAAATATTTTCTTTGTAAGATAAAAACTCGAGGAGCCTCGATATTACGTCCACATAGGGGACGACATTTCTTGAAAAACTGTGTTTCATTTTTTGATGAAAATATGAGTCTGTTTTAAAATACTTTTAAACAAATGAGGTCTAGTTTAAAAGAGAAATGTCTGTAGTCTTAGATTGTAAAAAGATCAAAATTCTACGATCATTTTTTGTCGAGTTATCGTAATCTGAACATGAAAAAGTCAATATTTTCCCACAAAACATAAAATAAATTTTAAAAAAACTTAAAAGTCCTACGGAGATGAGACATGTCTGACTTTGTTCCCCATATTTTTCTGCATCTATTGGTATCGATCTCGACCCCATACCCCCGGCGGTTTTGGAGGAGATAGCGTGACAAGCTTTTGACAGCGGCTGCAGCGGGAGTTGCATTTTTTTAGAATAGAGAGAAATTTAGAAGAAAATGATAAATTCAAAATTACCTTCAAAATTACAAATCTTTATGATATTGCTCGAAATGTTCCTTGGTACAAAAAGCTTTTTCACACGCATTACATGAGAGAATAGCCATTTTAGTTTTCATCTCTCTATTGTAGCACACCCAGTACCTGTTCCGCTTTCTTCTGGAACCTTCTCGAATATTGTCAACAAGCTTGTGATGGGCTTCCGGAGGGATTTTTTTCTTTTTTCATAGTCATTTTTACATTTACCATAGTTATTACAACCATGGCGTGTAATGAAATTTTGTGAGAATTTCATCACACGCCATTTCAGTGAATCTTTGCAGTCCAATTTTTGTTGACGTTTTACACACGTGCCCTTGAAAAGTTCGCGGGAAAAAAAGGGAATGAATCTGGGAATTACGCATGTCTTAGCTGTTGCCATCTGGTAGCGACGAGGTTAAGCGGGGTATTTTGTGCATCTTAAGGGGGTCTGGGGCGCATTTTAATTTTTTAAATTTATTTATTGAGTTAGAATTTTGAAATTTTTTGTGATTGTTAATCATATAATTTGCACATCATATAATTTGTAAACAAAATCACATCATAAAACTTCTCATTAAGTTCTTAAAAAATTAAAAAATTAATTTTTTTTAAAGTGGGATAATTTAAAATCGGTATAACTCGAAATAATATTTGTCGCATTACAATTTTTTTCATTTAATTAAACGGAAATATATCAGTTTTACTTTTTATTTAGTATTTTACAAAATATTAATTTTAAAAAATTTAAATTTATTTAAATTAAAAATTTAAAAAAAATTATGTATATCATTTTTAAAAAATCATATTTTCAAAAGTGAATATCTTTTTTTTTAATTTGCTGACTTAAAATTAAAGTAAAATAATTGAAAAAGACATGTTTCAAGTTTGAACCTTTTATCTTTAACGGTTCTTGACTTATAACAATCTAAAGACTGGAAATGGTGTAAAAACCCGTGATGCAGAAAACGCCTTTACAGGTATAAACAAAGATTGGCTGCTATTAGAATGTTACAAAACAAATAAATTAATATCTTCTGTTCTAAATAAGATACAAAAATTATTTAATGGGACTCACTACCCTTAAATCTTTAAAACATTCGAATTTTTGAAAAAAAAATATATGTTAAAGCCTGATCATTTCTGAACAAAATAAAAATAAAGCAAACCGCATGAAAAGATTCCGCTTAGTTCCGGAGATATTGATATTCTAAATATTTAATTACTGATCAAGTTTATGGAAAGAAAAATTTTAAACTCATTTTTCTCAAAATATAATTTTGCATCATTCCGAAACTGATATCTGAAAAACTATGAAACATAATTTCATGAAATTCTTATCACTGCATAATCATTTTATTTGATTGCGTCTGAATTAGAATTATTGCACTGCACATTTTGTTATTTTTTCAGGGGTAAATTAATACAAAAATTTCAGGCAATTTTAAGTATAGTTTGAGCAGTTTTAAAAAATTGAAAAAACATTTTAATGTTGAATGTTTTATATTCAATTGTATTTCGAATTATTTGTTTTAAATATAAAACAGGAATTATACATTTAAGTGGAAAATTAATTTCATAGTTCTGCGCGCAAGCCAGTATACAATAAAAATGCTTAAAAAACAAGGTATATCTAAAACATTTAAAAAAAAAATTATTTAAAATTATTTTGAGAGTTTAACATTTGTTTATTAAAATAAATATATCAATTTATCATATACATAAAATTTGGAAAAATTGAGAGTAAATTGAAACAGTTACAAAGAGTCAAAAAGTATGAAAATATGCCTTATTTCCTCGACATAAGGGTCGTGACTCCCCTTAAACGTCATTTTAAGTGAAAGAAAAAAAAATTTTTAAAGCAATAAATTTTTTTTCGAAAATTTGAAGATTGTTTTGTCCCGGACCCCTTAAGCTTCGTTCAACGGGCCTGGGACATATGCTTTGACCTCGAGGCATAATTAATTCCTTTCCGTCCAGTGCATTCATTCGTTAGTCATGCGTTGCTGAGGAACTCATAACAAGGGCGAAACGTCAGTCCAAAGTGACCTGGACGTCTTGGGTTGTATACCTTTGTAGTTCTCAAGTATTGCTTTTTCTCGTGTAAATATTTTATATGATGTAAGTTAATGCAATTAAACCATCTTGAAGAATCAGTCCAACTGGCAAGACAAACCCAATACCAAAAATCGATAAATAAATGGCTCGTTGAGCTATCCCGCTAAATAATATGAAGTTAATTTCATATCTACGAAATATCTACGAAACATTTGTTACGTTACTGCTGAAAATTTAAATCAGTCAAAGTATTATTCTTTATTAAAGCTCCTGTGTGCTAACTCTATTGGATTCGCTTATCTCAATGTTAACCTATTGAGAAAATTGTCTACTATTTACAGCTACATAAATGCTGATAATCCAATAAAAATGGTATTTTCAGATAGCCTGAACTTTTCTGCACCTTGCAATAGGATTTCTTTTATAAATTTTGTCCACAAAGGGAATTTAGGAGTGTTTAAAACACACTAAATCAGATTTTTTCCCGAATGATTTAAATTTTAAAATATTTGCATTTTTTTAAAAAGTGAAAAATACTCCAAAGGATAAATTTCTTTCTGTATTACGAAGTACAATTTTTCAAAAAAAAAATTCAACCAAAATCGGCGGTCTTTGGACACATTTTCTCCATAGGTTAACATTGAGGTGAGCGTATCCAATAGGGTTAGTACACAGCAAGGATTGTAGGTTAGTACACCTCAAGGATTGCCAAACACCCCGTTTTCGTTGCGCAGTGAAATCAAAAAACTTTGCAGACATATTAAAAATTATGCCTTTTTTATGAATAAATTTATTACTGATGTTATTACCAAAAATAAGGAGAACAATCTCATTGCATATTTTACCATTACAGAAATTCTGGTTTATTCTTTAATGCACTGTACAATACAAAACAACCAAGAGGCCATTCTAAAGAGTGTGAAAGTCTCTAAAACATTTTTATTAGACATAATGTCATACATGGAATCGTGTAATAATTACTGTGGACGATACCGAATTCCAGGTCATTTATATCGTAAATATTAATTGCATTTTTTTTCTAGTTACTCTTATGAAGGATACTAATTTCTAGTTACCCGCATTATTTAATTCTGAAGGACCGTAGAATATAGCACAGGAAATAGATAAACTCTTTTCTATGATTGCATTGTCTTGTGATAGTTATCGCTGCGTGGCTATGAAACACCCATCAAATGCAAAAAAGTATTTTACTACCTTCAATTAACTTTTCCTGTTAATCTTTTTAAATGTTAGATATTATGGATTTATGTAATGAACGCTTGCTGTCAGATGGCAAATACTTTGCTTTTATAAACAATGATTTCAACCTTTGTCATACGGGGCCCATTTTTCCGATTCCCTCTTTAGAATGGGAAATTTTATACCCCCCTTAAGAACGGTAAGAACGGCCAATAAGGGGGTTATATATATATATATATATATATATATATATATATATATATACACCGGGTGAGTCATAAATTCGTGCAAAGTTCAAAAATTCGTAATAAAAGAAATAACGTTCGGAAAAAAATTTCTGTTTGCGCGAGTAGGATCAGAGGGACATTGGATTTTTTTTCCATGTAAAAAAAAGTTTCCAAAAGTAACCGAAAGAGGACGCTTTTGCGTGACCACGTTAAGGTTGCATTGCAGGAAAAACATGTTACCTGTTGTCACCTTCATGCAGGATGGTGCCCCGCCCCACATTTCCCGTGATATCAAGACGTTCCTGATGGAATTTTTCACTGAAGACCGAATTCTATAAGTGGCGGTTGTAAGGTTCAGTGGCCCTCACGATCACCAGACTTGACCCGGGAAAATATTTTGTTTAAGGGATACTTAAAGTCTCATATCTACCGGGGCTCCCCAACCACTTTGGTGGAACTGAAAAATGTCATTCGACAGACAGTCGCTGCCATCGATGCTAGAATCCGCTGTAATGGACTTAGTGACGCGCCTCACTTGCCTATTACCTTGTGCTGGTAGTAATGTTGAACATCTGTTACATTAAATTAAATGCACAGTCTCATGTTATTGTGATCTGTTAGATTTTCAGTTTGAGTTTGCCTGATTTGCGTAAAACGTCTCAGTATGACGTGTGAGCGCCCTCTTTCGGTTACTTTTAGAAACTTTTTTTTTTACATGGAAAAAAATCCAATGTCCCTCTGATCTTATAGGCGCAAACAGAAATTTTTTTCGACATTACTTCTTTTATTATGAATTTTTGAACTTTGCACGAATTTATGACGCACCCGGTATATATTCATTCTTCGGACCGTATTCTTGGGAAACATGCTATCCCACCCCGTAAGGAAAAGGTTAAGATAAAAAAGGGAATATAATTTTAAAATCTGGCCTTGTGCAAGCTAGCGTCGGAAGATTATCAAGTAAATGTTTCAGGTGACAAATATTTTGCATTTACAAAACATTGATTTTAATGTAAAAAAAATTAGAATATTTCATAGAAGGCTTTAGGGTGTTCAGGCAAAATATTTTGCTTATATATAGGTTTGGTTTGGTCTGAAACGCTACGGTCAATGATTCATTCTAAAAGTAAAAAATATGAATATATTTTTTAAAAGGGTTTTGGACCTGCATGCATCGAAATAATATGAAGTGAAGTTTTCTAGTGATAAGTAATTTGCATATATAAAACATTGATTCTAAAGTTAAAAAATGGAACATAATTTTGAAACTAGCCTTTGGAAGAGTGCATGAGAAGAATACAAAGGGAAGTTTCAGTTGACAAATTCAGGTGGCAAATACTTTGCATATATAAGACATTGATTTTAAATTTAAAAAAGGAATATTTTTAAAACTGCGCTTAGGCAGACATGCACTGGAAGAACACAAAGTCTAAAAGCTAAAATATAATCATCTCGCTGATGATTTTACTTCCGTAAACCTAGAAATGCATTTTATTAATGGAGAACCAGGGCATATTGCAAATACCAGATAATTCCTTTTTTCTTAACCCTTCAACGGGCGCGCTAAATTTTGAAACACCAGCATTCGCGCGTAGCCCGAAGTGCAACGTCTCTTTCAAACTTGAATATTCCTTTTGTAATATACTTTTTTTTTTCAAATTGAAAATAATAATTCTGTGTTTTATGACAAGATATAAAATGTTGATAACATTGAGATATATTTATAATTGAAGGCCAAAGAATGCAGATACAATCGCCTTATTTCAAAACTGCCCGGTTTATTGGATCTAAGGACAACTTTCGAATTGATTCCTATTATGTCCAAAAACCTAAAAAACTGTTAGATTGTCCATCTTCGCGATATGCGGGATACCGTGTAGTAGCTGCACATTTGATCGAGTACAACAACTCCTGATTTTGTCATATTGTAATCCATTATAATCGCTGGTTTACCACAGTTAAATCACGACTAACAATGAATGGATATGAATACAAGGGTCAGAAAATCAGAACTGCATTAGAAAGGGTGTAGCTATAAATAGAAACTGCTTAGAACATTCAAACCTCACATGTGAAAGCAAACCATTCGAAATTACGAAAATGTTGCACTTTGTACACAGGCGCGCCGGCTGAAGGTTTAAGGGCATTATTAAGGGCATTATAAGGTTAGTTATTAATTAATTTCTCAGCAGCTATAAAAATTCTATATAGAGCTTGGAAAATAATTTTATTGCCATTAACGTTTCTACCATACTTTTTTTTAAATATTAGGTATTATAAATTAATATAAAGAACGCTTTTACACATCAGGGACTAACAGTATAAATAATTTTCATGTGAAAAAAAAACTTTCTGTAAATCGACCATTTTTCAATCCCGATCTTGAAGAATAAATACCACGTGGAAAATCGCAAGCAACCATTTATAATCCGTAAACTTGAAATGTGTGCGTTCTCGTCACTTCACTTCAAAAACAAATCGGTCAGACTCATTCTTTCAATCAATGGAAACAGGAGAAGAATTTAGAGTAACTTCAAAAATCAATACGTATCCTTTGATAACCTTGAGAAAATGTCTAATCCATGATCCTCAAAATTGTGTATCGTTGCATAACGATATATAGCAAATAAGATACACATCGTTTGGTGTGTCCATATATCACATGACTTACTTTGAAAAAAATTAATCTTTGAATAACCATAGTGAATAATTGTTTTAATGAATAACCTTATTAGTAACTTTTGGTTATAAATTTGAAAGTTATTAATAGCCTGAATAATAACTTTCAAAATATTATCATTAATTTTTCCCCATTTATAAACTTTAAAATGACTTAATTTTTCCTCTACAATAAATATATGAGGATAACATACGAAAATAAAATAGAATTTCATATTCAAAAGACCGAAAATTATCCAGACAACTGACTTTAATCCTATAGCAAACTTTAAAAAATATGATGTAAACAAAAATAAGTGTGATTTCTGAGAGTTTTGAAGCATTTAAATTAGTAATGAGCTTCTAAAAGAGCCTGTTAAAACTCTAAACGTGTTCTCTAAAATATCCAGATTTTATTTAATAAATTTGCACAGCATGTTCTGTATCAGTTTTCATATTCCTTCAAAAACATGAACCTATAACCTTTCCTCTGATAACCTTGAAAAAATATCTAATCTATGATCCTCAAAATGGTGTATCGTTGATAGCGATTTATAGCAAATAATATACGCATCTTTTGGTGTTTTAGTGTACACATGACTTACTTTGAAAATTATGAATAATCTTCGTATAACCATCATGAATAATTTTTTAAAATAATTACCTTATTAGTAACTTTAAATTATAAAATTTGAAAATTATTAATAACCTGATTAAAAACTTTAAAAACACTAACTTTTCCTTATTTGTAATTTTCCCAATACAATAAATATATCCGAAGATATAGCTTTATAACTGAATAACAGGTGAAATGGAAATTGAATTTCATATTCAAATCACCGGAAATTATCAAGAAAACTGAGTTTAATCAAATAGAAACCTTAAAACCACTTATGATGTAAACAAAAACATTTGTTATTTTTAAATGATGAGAGTTTTAAGGTATTTAAATTAGAAAAGACCTTCTAAAATGCATGTTAAAACTCTAAACGGGTTCTCTAAAATATCCAGATTTTCCTTCAAAAATTTGCCCAACCTATTCTGTATGAGTTTTCATACCCTGTCAAAATCTATCACGTATCCTCTGATAACCTTAAGAAAATATCTTATCTAGCATCCTCTAATTTGTATATCGTTGCACTGCAAATAGGATATCCAACTCGAATGCTGTTGGTGATTCGGTGTATCAACCAACTTACTCTGAAAAACATAATCCTTGAATAACTATAATGAATAATTTTTAAAGTGAATAACCTTATCAGTAACTTTAATTGCAAATTTTGAAAATTATTAATTACATGATTAATAACTTTCAAAAAGTAAAATTTTCCCTAGTTATAAATTTTAAAATAATTTATAATTTATCCTCTACAATAATTATTTCAGAAGATGTAGCATCTTGATTGAATAACAGATAAAATAATCCTTGAACAACTATAATGAATAATTTTTAAAATGAATAACCTTATCAGTAACTTTAATTGCAAATTTTGAAAATTATCAATTTCATGATTATAACTTTCAAAACGTTATTAAGTTTTCCCTATTTATAAATTTTAAAAAGATTTATAATATTTCCTCTTCAATAATAATCTCAGAAGATATAGCATCATAACTGAATAATAACAGATAAAATAATCCTTGAATAACTATAAAGAATAATTTTTAAAATGAATAACTTTATCAGTAACTTAAATTACAAATTTTGAAAATTATTAATTACATGATTAATAACTTTAAAAACGTTTTTATTAACTTTTCCCTATTTATAAACTTTAAAATGATTTATAATTTTTCCTTTGCAATAATTATCTCAAAGATATATCATCATAATTGAATAACAGATAAAAATGAAACTGAATATCATATCCAAATAACTAGTTATTATCAAGAAAACTGAGTTTACTCCAATAGAAACCATAAAAAATGTAATCAGGAACAGGTGGGATTTTTAAATGATGATAATTTTTTAGGCATTTTAAAATTTGTAATGAGCTTCTAAAAATGCACGTTAAAACTCTAAACGGGTTCTATAGAATATCCAGATTAGACTTCATAAATTTGCACAGCATGTTCTGTATCAAGTTTCATATCCTTTCAAAATCTATCACGTATCTTTTGATAACCTTGAGAAAATATCTAATCTACGATCCTCTAAATTGTGTATCGTTGCATAACGTTACATAGTAAATAAGATACCCATCTCGAATGGTGTTGGTGTTTCGGTGTATCACCCAACTGATATTGAAAAAAATAATAAACTCCAACCACTAACTCGAACTGGCCGGGCACCTTCCCTAGGGCCGGATATCAAAGAGGTGCCAGTTACCATTACTTAATCTCGGTTCGAAATCTGTGGTGGAACTTTTCCTTTTTGACCCATTTAGCATCGGGGGTGCCCCGAGTCACGACTTCGCCGGTAAACTGTTTGCAAGGTGGTCTGTAATATTTCGGTGGATGTGACTGCACCTGGGTCGATGGGTGGGGTGCAGGTCAGACGATGGATTTTGTTCAGCCGGCCCGAGATGAAATTGGTAGAGGTCTGTACCAAATATCCAGAGCGTACGTAAAAAAAATAATTTTAGTTAAGTGGTTACGGAGACTGGGCTAAACGTTTACTAAAATCAATCATAAGTGATGAAGTGTTTTGAAAATTGGTTGGGTTAGTTTAGCCTGTGATAAACACATTACGTTAAACTTGTATAAGCTTTTCACAAATTTACAATAGCACTGGCAAAAATTTAAAGTTGCTGCAGTTAAATGGTTTTCGAGATTGAGATAAACATTTGCTAATATTATTGATAAGTAATGAAGTGTTATGAAAATTGATTGGATTATACATAAAGTATAAATAAAAAGATAAATTTAAGTACATATTTTTTGCAGTCCCTCCGATCTAAAATTTACTTCGCACTTGCTAAATTGAGTCACTACGGATGTGCACCGGAGGGCGGTAAAGAAACTTTGTCATCAACAAAGATACAAAAGTGGGCGGTAGGCATTAAAAGACCCCTGCACTAAACTAATCCAAAAAATTTTCAAAACACTTCCCAAAACTCAAAATTTTGGGAACTGTTTTGAAAATTGGTTGGATTAGTTTAGTGCAGGGGTCGTCAACTTTTTAATACCTACCGCCCACTTTTGCATCTTTGTTGATGGCGAAGTTTCTTTACCGCCCACCGGTGCATATCCGAAGTGACTCAATTTAGCGCAAGTGCTAAGTAAATTTTAGAAGGGAGGATTTACAAAAAATATGTACTTAAATTTATCTTTTTATTTATACTTTATGTATGTATGTATGTATGTATGTGTATATATATATATATATATATATATATACATAAATATCTACAAATGGCTACTGAGCTCATTCGTTTCTCCCTCGTGGACGAGGGAGAAACGATACAATTTTCACTCCTTTGAAAATTGTATCGATTTGGTAGGTCTCGAAATTGGCAGTTTCCTTTTGTCTTCTTCCTAAAAAAATGATCAGGGTTTACGAAGATGAGTAGAATGACAGTTTTCCCATCAACGTTATGTTGCTAAATATATCTCAGCGATTCTAGAATACTTCCTACACAAATTAATATTTATAATTTTAAACTTTTCTACACAGCCTAACATTATCTGGCTATGATTAGTACGGTGAAAGCATTTTACCTTTAGATCAGAGAACAAAGAAGGCACGACTTTTCTTTTTCCCTTAATTAAGAACAAGATTTGTTCAGAGGTCTGGACCTCTAGTGACCCTCACAGAGACATTATTTGCAAATGTTTAGCAGAATTAGCTGTATTTTTATTGCTTTCTCTTGGAAAGACATTAGCGTGATTGTTTACGATTCAGAAAAGAAGATAGCGTTTGCTAGAAATTCCTATTTTGAGGTTTTTGTAGGAAAGTTTTCAGGGCATAATGAAGTTCCTTCATTATAAGACAGTGGAATATAGACAGACAGATCGTTAAGACCATGCTAATAGGAATTATTCGTATATTTCCAAAAGAAGAAAGCGTTTCTAAATAGGCAAACTTCCGAGACCAATAGAATTTGTCTATAAATACGGGAAGTGAATTGTCTTCTCTAAGAATAAATAAGATAATTTTTCGTTTATGCCCTTCTTTGTGTTCCTTATTTACTCTAATCCTTCTTTTCTCAACGACTTTAAATAAAACTATATAATAACTTCGGTTTCCAAAATATATGTATGTAAATAAGTACTGAAAAAAAAACCCCGGCAATAGCAGTCGGATAATCACAACAGACAGAATCGATGTGCATGAAACATGTTTTTGCGGAGGCCTTCCTATCAAATTTTAAAATTTTGAACGTCCTATTTCATCTCTATTACCGCACCATACAAGACTGGGATATTAACAAGGTAGCCAAAGTATTTTTATTTTTAGTAGTACAAATTCTTATTAGTATTATTTTAATTATCATGATTTTTTTAATTCATTAATTATATAGGTACAATAATGATAAAATACAAAAAATACTATAATTTTTAAGTTATTTTATTAATTATTTATTTATCAGGAGTTATCTTATTGCTAATCCTGGAAAGCTGAGATTCTAACGTGGTAGCCAAAGGACTTTTATTAGCAATAGTACAAATTATTATTATTAGTAGTAGTAATTTATTTGTCAATTATATTAATACTATAATTAATAGATAATAAAATTAACATAATTTTCATATTATTTTGTCATTTATTTTTTTATAAATTATTACTGTCGTTCAAGAAAAACTGAGATCCCAACACGGTAGTCAAAGGATTTGTTTTAATAGTAGTAGTGCAAATTTTTATTGTAATTATTATTAATCATTAATATGTTAATTGTAATGATACTATAATTAATAAATAATAAAATTAACATAATTTTCATATTATTTTCATATTTATTTTTATAAATTACTATTGTCGTTGAAGCAAAACGAAGCTCCCAACACGGTAGTCAAAGTATTAGTTTCAATAATAGCAGTACAAATTATTATAATTTTTATTAATTTGTTATTCTTATTAACACTATATTTAACAAATAAAATTAACGTAGTTTTCATATTTTATTACTTTTGTATTATTAAATATAACTGTCGTTCAAGTAAAACTGAGTTTCCAACACGGTAGTCAAAGATTTCATTTAATAGTAGTAGTAAAAATTTGTATTATAATCTATATATTTAAGATGCTAAACCGACTTTTTCGGCAGTTGGTGAGAGAAAACTTCTGCATCAGTTTGCTTCATTTTGCTCTGAAACGAAAGATTGTAATCTGTAGATTTGTCAAATTTGGTTTTTGTAATCACAGTTTCTATTAATGAGCGATAATTTACAATTAAAAATTTATTACTGCGCATGCTCAGTGGCATATTTAAATCTGGCTTTAGAAACTCGCTGTTTCTGCGCATGCTCATTGACATGTTTTAATGATTAACACGTTTATTCCGAGAAGTCTCCCTAGATCTCTCTCTGCCATTTTTATTTTTATGATAGTTATGTTTGTGAAATATAAGATTGAACCTCATGAAAATTGTTTATTTCACGCTGTTTAATGAACGATAACTTAAAATTAAGAAAGATTGCTTTCTGCGCATGCTCAGTGACATGTTTAAATCTGGCTTTAGATACTCACTAAGCCCGAGACCGCTTAAACACATTAATTTGTTTCTGTGCATTATTATGATTTTCATCATTTGGCAATGATGTGATGAATATAATTTGTGTATTAGTACATTTATTTATTATCTAGCTGTCGTGTTTTGACGGGTACCAACTAATTATTATTAATTGTTGATTATTATAATACTATAATTAATAAATTTATATAATTTTCATATTCTTATTTTATAATTATTAATTATTATTGCCGTTCAAGGGAGACTGACACTCGAACACGCTAGCCAAAATATTTTTATAGTAGTACAAATTATGATTATAATTATCATTAATTATTAATTTTTGTAATGCTATAATTTATAAATAGTAAATTTAACATTATTTTCCATATTGTATTTTATTAATAATTATTTTTGCCGTTCAAGGGAAAATGAGATGCGATCACTATAACCAAAAATATTTTTATTAATAATAGTACAAATTATTATAATTATCATAACTTGCGCATTATCCAAATGCTTTGTACTACAGAAGATTGATTATTCATTGCAGACTCCACTTTATTTTTTTTGTGCCGCATTTTAGTACCGTTTCGATTTCTATGGGAAAAACCTCAGCAAAAACCTGTACCATGTTAAAACCTGCGCAAAATTAATGTTATGTAAATGCACAGAAAGATGTAGAACAGGGCCTTTGGCAACTGTTTTCGTTCTTTGCTTTCATTTTCATGGCTTACTGCCTGGTATGTCAATCTTATTAAAGTATGATGATAAAAAAATGCCGTCTCTGTCTAACGATCTAAGAATCAAACAAAAGTAATACCTTAATTCTCCTTGCAAAACAAAGTATTAAAAAACTGACAGTAAATAAAACATGATTTACAAGCATAAGGTAAACAATCGTAATTAAAAGCAAACAATCTTATGGAAAGGAACGTAAAATCGCAAACAATAGGATATTAATTAATAAAATTCATTAGGAATACAGTTTTATAACTTTCATTGTTTGTGTAGCTAATGTTCCTTGGCTGGAAACTCCAAATAGGTCCAAATAGGCTAGCGGGCTCAGTATGGTGGTTCCAGTTTATAGTAGCACCACAAGGGTCAGAGTCTAGCTAGATGCCACATACATTTTGACTGAGCACCCCAAGGAGTGATATCTGGGAGAATCGTACATTCTCCCACCCTCTATGCCATTATAAGACTTTCCAGTCTTCGAATTGAACGTTACCATATCCGGCCTAGACATGAAGGAATTTAATGGAGCTTGTCGGGATTCGAAACAGCACCCTCAGTGCTGAAAGCTGACTGGCTACCCCTAGGCTACCTCGGGCCCAAAATAGTTAAATTTCAAATGTGTAAAAAGGCACACAAAGTCGATTTTTTGTGTTTACAAAGCATTTACGGATATGTAATAAGATATTTGCAATAAGGAGAAAGGTAAAGATGCCTACATTCCCCAAATAACTGTAAACAATATTGCTTGTAAGGTATCAAACAATACAACATTGTGTGATACCTTACACACAACGTTAAAAAGACATTTTCCGTCAAAAATTTGTAATTTTAATTTTCATCTTATAACCTTTTTTATTGACTTTAAAGTAACATTATTTTCCTCTACAATAAATATCTAAGAGGACTTTGCATTATGAATGAATAACAAGTGAAAAGGATATTGAATTCCGTATTCATAATATAGCCGATAACTGACAAGAAAACTCAGTTTACCTTATAATTAATTCTAATATGAACAACCTTATTAATAACTTCATAATAATTTTTAAAGTGATATTAATTATTAACTTTAAATCTTTAATTTTTAAAGTTATTTATAACTTATTAATACAGTTTAAAACTTTATTATTAAATTTTCCCTAGCTATTTACTTTGAAATGAGGTATTTATCACCTGTAATAAATATCTCACTAGATATAATATTATAACACATGAAAATAAAATTTTAATTTTATATTTAAATAGCCGGAAATTACCAAGGAAACTGAATACCTTCGAAAAGAAACCTTATTATTAACTTTAAAATAAATAACCTTATTAATAACTTTAAATTATTAATTTTTAAAGTGAAATTAATTTTTAACTTTAAATTATTAAATTAATTGTTAGATTGTTAATTTCAAAATTAAATTATTGATTCTAGTTCAATTTCAAATTAATTTTTAACTTTAAATTATTATTGTTTAAACTGAATAACCTAAATGAATAACTAAAAGGAATAATCTTTACAATTTGAAAATATAACCCTTATAATTTAAATGAATAAACCCCATGATTCAAATAAACAATGAAATCAATAACACTTGAATAACCATGATGAATAATTTTTAAAATGAATAACATTATTGGTAACTTTAAATTATAAAATTTTAAAATCATTAATAACTTCATTAAAACTTTAAAATATTATTATTAACTTTACACTATTTATAAACTTTAAAATGATATTTTTCTTCAACAATAAATATTTTAGACAATATAGCATTATAGCTGTATAACAGACAAAAATGAAATTGAATTTCATATTCAAATGACCAGAAATTATCAACAAAACTGTGTTTACCCCAAAAGAAACCTTATAAAACCTATGATATAAACAAAACAGGTGTGATTTATACATGATCATAGTTTTGAGGCATTTAAATTATTAATGAGCTTCTAAAAATGCATACTAAACAACCCAGGTTTAATTTAATAAATTTTCACAGAGCGTTCTGTATCAGTTTTTATTCCACAGGGGAAAAAAATTAAAAATTAAAGTCCTTTAATAGCTATTTTCTTAATTTTGGAAAAAAATAATTATCTAGCGTAGCACTTGTCAACCCAATTATTCCCGTGCCCCAGTGGACACTATCTTAGGCCACTCTAATGGTTCAGTGATCCACTCCCCTCGTTTAAGGATCCGTTTCTTTTTATCTTCTAATATCAGTCAGCTGCTATCATAATATCCATCCTTATGCCATCCGAGGACCCAAAACAAGTTTACACGTTGCCTTGAACGCATTTCTTGCGCATTTCTTGAAACGAAGCGATTATGAACTCCCAGGCCCCGACTTGCACCGGTTTGTAGATGATTGATGAAATTGGTTAATTGGTCGATTTTTGTTTCGTTTCTGGTCTCCGAAAGTGGGTGAATGCGCCGGCCTTTGCATATACACTTCCTGCTCCGCATCTGTGCAATTGATTGTAAATCTATCATACGGTGTTATAATTCCTTGATTTCTCACGTTTTTTTTTTTTTTTTACCCGCCTTAATATTGGCTTTCCTCTATCAATCAGCCTGTGATTTACGGAAAATTTGAATAATTAGTGATTTAAAAAAATTGAAACTATTTTAACCCACATCACCTTCCTCTTATCTATATATATAAAAAAGTTCCGTAACTGACTGACTCACTGATTGACATACAACGCACAGACCAAACCGCTGGACCTAAAGGTCTGAAATTTTGCATGGCGATTCTTCTTATAGTGTAGGGGTGCACTAAGAAAGATTTTTGAAAAATTCTTTTTAGATTTTTTAAAATTAAATTTTTAAGCTGTTTTTGTAACTTTTTTTAAGTTTACATTTAAAATAATAATTTGAGGGTAATAAAATTCATATCACGAGAAAGATCATAAAAATTCCTTTAAAATGAAATTTTTTTCCGAATATTTACCTCCATTTTCTGATTTTGGTGAGTTTTTAAAAATTAATTTTAAGAATCTAATTTATTAAATGCTGATCCCATGGGTTCTTTCCTTTTTGTGATATTTTAAATTAATTTTGTGTCACGTGCATAACAAAGAAATAAATTGACAAAAAAATATTGTAATACGGTAAAAGATAAAATTTAACCAGTAGACTATAAAGACCAGTAGACTATAAGATCATAAAATTTCCTTTAAAATGAGATCTTTTTCGAATCTTTACCTCCATTTTCTGATTTTTGGTGAATTTTTAAAGATTAAATTTTAGAATTTATTTTATTAAATGCTGATCACGTGATTTCTTTTTCTGGTACTTTAAATAAATTTATCGTCACGTCCATAACAATGAAATAGACAAAAAATATTTTTCCCTTGCTAATGCGGCAGACGAATGGACATTATCCAAAAAAAATACTAAAATACAATAAAAGATATTATGTTCGTCAAACTGTACTATATTAACTGTACTATAATCTTTAGTATGTCCTATTAGATTTAATTTGAATATTTTCTTCTACATTATTTTGTCTATAAAAATATCTCTTACGATTTTTTTATAAATATATTTTTTTGCTTTTTTTATATCAATTGCATAGATTGATCGTTGTATTTATTATAGACACATATATGTATAAATATATATTGGCATTAATTGCATACGTTAACTGTTGTATTTAATTTGAATGTACTCCGTAGCGAAGTGCGGGTTTTCAGCTATTACCATGATAAACAATGTATTAACTGATGAATGATCACGTTTTAATGGGCCCAAATGCAATCGATAAATTTATTCCGGGTTTCCATATATTGTCCAGTTTTCCTGGGTTCAATAGGATTGAATAAAGTATTTCCACAAAGTGCACATGAAATAAAATTTACTATTCTGTAAATTCTTCAGGCGCATATACAAATTTCGAACAGAAAACTCGTAACAACTGTCTTCTATGCAGAAGAAAACTCTAAAAACACAAGTTAGGATAACAGCGTTCAATACAATACACGCCTACAATGCAAGATTCTGTATACAAGTTCCTCCTAGACAATGCAAGATTCTGTAGTAATAAAAGAATTAAAATATAAAATACAAATAAAAACCAAAAAATATAATGAGGTAACCGAGCGGTCTCTTTATCAGGAGGCCTAACCGAGTCAGTTACCGAAAGGGGGAACTTTCTGAATAGGTTGTAGGTCTAGCCAAAAAACATAACTAGGCCCCGAAATCCCCACATTGAAAAACAGACAGGGCGAAATTTTTAGTTTTGAAATAAGTATTAATAATAAAAATCACTAGGACCAGAGCACAACGTGTGACGGATCAAACTACAACCCTATGTTCGTAAAGACACTTTAATTCTGAATTGTCTAAAAAACATGAAAATTATCCGTATAAAAATAAATAAAATTACAGATTAACCCTTACATTCTGAAGAATCAAAAAGTAGCATTGATTTAATTTTTATGTATTGCATGGACGTAATAAAATTAAATCATCATAACAGGTCTGAGGTACATGCTCCCCTGCATGTAATAATTCCTATTACATACAGGTATTACATAAAATTATTCCTATGCATTTTACAATGGTGTGAATATAACACGTTTTTAAATATTCTATTGTTCCATTTTTCTGGGTTCGATAGGACTGAATAAAATCTTTTCAGAAAGTGCACACAAAATAAAATTTACTATTCTGTAAATATTTCAGGCGCATACACAAATTCAAACAGAAAACACGTAACAACTGTCTTCTAATCAGCAGAAAACTCTAAAAATGGATGTCAGGATAAGAGTTTTCAATACAACACACGCCTAACATTCTTTCAATACGTTCAATTCTAGCAGAAAAGAACACTGAGTTCCAATGCCAATGTCAGGTATATTTATAGACTTCCAAGGCGCTCCCTATCCGGTCAGTCAGCTAGATATTTCCAAATGCTTCCAGAAAGGTCTAGACGGCAAGTTGGCGACCATTTTGTGCTATATCGCCAAATTTGGTGACCAAAATAAGTCACCAAATCCATCGCCAATTTGGCGATAACTCTCATGTTTGGCTAGACTACCACAGACTCGTAAAATTCGT
Organism: Dolomedes plantarius; assembly: GCA_907164885.2. Taxonomy (NCBI): domain Eukaryota; kingdom Metazoa; phylum Arthropoda; class Arachnida; order Araneae; family Dolomedidae; genus Dolomedes; species Dolomedes plantarius. Next base: position 71,219,444 of record OU015490.1, read on the forward strand.
AACAATATGCACGTTGATTTTTTTTCTTTTTCAGTCATTTTCCTTAATTGACCAAACGAACTTAGTGCCAACTTACTTGGTTTAAAAACAAAGTAACTAGATACTGCTAGTAACTATAAAAAAAAGGTGAAGTGATTGAAAACAAAATAGCTAGAAAAGCAAAACAAAGTTCTTAAAAACAAAAGATCTATATAAACAAAAAAAGCATTTAAAACAAACAAAGTAAAAAAATTGTTATATTGTAACAAATTAACTACCTTAAATTAATGGTTTTGGGCCAGACGTAGCCTTGTGGTAGCGCGCTGGCTTTCGATAGTGAGGATTCTCGGAACGAATCCCAACATTCGCCACTAAATACCTCCTTGTCTAGGCCGGATATGGGCATGTTAAATCGGTAGACGTCAAAGTCCCTTTAAGAGGTCAGAGAGTGGGGAGAGGGTACAATCCCTCCCAGATTTCGTCCCCTGCGGTTGCTCTGACAAAATTGAGGTGGCAACTAGCTAAGACGAGCTCGGACCCTTGTGGTGCTATATAAACCGGAACCGCACAATTCAGCCCGAAACCTATATGAACCTGGTCTGGAACAACAGCGAAGAATTAGCTGTTTAATATTCCCAGGTAAAACGATGAATGAACAGTACATGAACCTGTCTCCAAGGTTTGTTTAAAATCTATTATTTCTTGTTTGATTCTTCGAAAGAAATAAACTTATTTATCTCATCACAAATCCTTAAAAACAGCGTGACATATTTTGTTCACATATTTGAATACTAAAACTAGAGATTCACCACGTTTGATTTATTCTGCATGCAACTCGCATAGCCATGCATTAAACCTGTATGCCTGCAATTACTATCAAGCATTTTTGATCGATGCGTCTTATAAATAATTCCGATCGTCCGAATTCATGCCATGTTCTAAATCAGGGGTTCCCCAACTTTTTTCCTACATCGACCCCTTTTAAAAGAATTATTTTCTTCATCGAACACCTCACATTTTTCTCTATAATATACAGCATACAACATAATTACAATACTAATTATTGCACACGAAACAAAGATAACAATTCGACTAAGAATAGGAACAAAAAATTAGAAAAAGTGGTACATTAGGTTTTTGTTTTATTATTTTTGTACAAATTTCATTTTTAATTTCAGAAGTATAAACAGGATTTCATAAACACAGATTGTAATTGCATAAACATCGCCAAGAGATCAAACGAAACTGCTTCTCATGGTTGAATCGGGAGGACCCATGTATTGTTAAGGTCCAGTGGATTCCCCAGTTTTGCCTAGTGTTGGTACGCAAATAAAAGCCGACGCCGGCATTCGAGGCATATACAAAAGCGTCATGACATTCGACTTTAGATGCATGGATCACTCCTCCTTAGGCAAATATGTATTTATGCATATTAAAACGGATATTATTTTCTAACAAGTAGGTAACCCGTCATTTTGACGTCATAATGGAAAAAGTATATGAAAGTTAAAAAATATCCCGAATTATCTAAAATATTGCATTTAATCCACACCTTGCTAAAACAAACCCATTCATTATTTTTTATTTATTTAGTTTTTCATGCGATTGGAGTAGTAGACTGCCATCCAACCCGTCATTTTGATGTCTTAATACTAAAAATGACGTCATAATGGAAAACGTATATGAAAGTTAAAAAATTTTTGTACAGTTCACTACGCGATTCATTCACATTCAAGTTTGTTTACTTTCAGAATTCTCCGCAAAAGTAAACAGATTTTTAAAAACTGTTAAATATACAGCTAAAAGCATCCAATTTTTTTTAGTTCTGAATGTTTTATAGAAAAAAAGACTGAACAAACGTGATTTGATGGAGAAGATATTTGTTTTTAGGTAAGAAAAAATTCTGATCCACATCTGAAATTGAAATTAAGCCTAACCGGCGGTTTGTTTACTGATTGCTTCAATTGAAAGATGAGTACAGCCCGGAAGTGTCATACAGAGACAACGGCTATTATATATAGGATAATTACATTCCTAAAAAATTAATTAAATTTTAAAACAGAAAAATATATCATAGACCCCTACTAGACCCCTGGAATAGCTTGGGGTATTCCAGGAATAATACTATAGATCCTTTGTAAACTTCCCTCACGGGGTCCACCTGGACCCCGTTTGGAGTCCCTGTAATAAATAATAATCCAATAATTTAATAATATATTTTATCATAATTAAGGACATTGCCACTGGAATTAGACGTTAATAATACTAAATGCCCCATATCTAACGACTCTCTTAAATCGCACTCAGTTTTCAAAAATAGTATCAAAAATTTATGCTATTGCTCTTGTTATTTATGCTCCCTGGCCGGGACTAGACAATTAGATATTCTAGACATGTTCCATATAGTCTTGCGACTGAAGAGTGCGGCTCCAATTTTTAATAGCACCACAAGACCCTTGTAGCGTCCGATTTAGCCAGGAACCACCACAATTTTGACCGAGCAACCCCCGAGGGGCGACATCTGAGGAGCTCTAAATCAATAATTACAAGATAAAAAGAACTTTTTATATACCACGTTTTTAAATTTTCTGTTTAATCATATAAACTTGACAATTCTATGTATTAATAAATACGTTTTTAAAATTTTTTTGATGAAATATCCCAACTTGAAAGAAAATGATCAAATTCGTAATAAAGAGAGCAATTATTAGAAATTTATTTTCAAACAACAAAACTAACTGAAAATGAATTCAAATCTGCTTAAAGATGGCTAAAAGTATTAAAAGAATGTATTGTCATCGTGTTCTGAGCTATTCTAAAAGTTACAAATGTCTAGCTAGTCGGGAAGTTAGTTAAAAATCTATTGCAAGATTTGTACTGGACAAACACACAAACAAGAAAGCGAGTTAATAAAAACATGGTAAAAATTACGAAGGCAACTAAATGAAAAAAATAACAAAATAATTCTCTACGAAATTTCTTTGACATACCTTGAAAGGAGCCTTAGGTATATGTTTAGAGATGGTGACCAAATTTTGACAGCTTCTTGTGCTCTGAATTTTGTACCATAAATCGTGATAAACTATGTTTTTTTTTCTTAAGAGGGTGCTGGACTGGGCATCTGGTGTTTCGAGAAGTCAATGGGGAAGTTCCTTGGAAATTGCAAATTCGCATTTAAATATTTTTGAGAAATTTTTTTCTCTATTAGATACCTGACGACTGAACAAATGGCGCCCGTTTATCAATTTTTGGTTTACTCTTAAATTTTAATTTTAAATGACTGTCAAATTTGTGAACTGAAAAAATAAGCGGTACTTTTGTTTTAAACTCTATATCATTACTCTAGATCAAATAATAATGCAATATGAAATAATGCGCGCCCTTCCTGAATCTTTTGGCGTTTCAGAGATACTATTTTCTTAATCTTACGTAAATTAGGGTAAGAGTAATGTAATGAAGCGCCTTCGAATATATGAAAATTTCATAGAAATATTAAGAGGTGAAGTCGATCGAAGGCTTTCATCATTACATTGATTTGATAAAATTGGGAACGCCGGCTGAGCGGGACGATAATTACAGAGCGGAGCGGTCCTGTGTGACATAAGGTAGTGAATAGTCCTGCGGCGGTGGTCAACTTGGGAGGTTGATCGCCAGACAAGATTAAGAGAAGATGTCGCCAGGGTTTGACACTACACGACAATGGACTGTGTTTTCGGATTTACAACGGCGGCATGTAAGAACCAAGGGCGTCGTGGGAGGTTTATGCAAGCATGTTCCCGTGGGGGCGTATGCTTGTTAGCAGGGGCGGCCAATTAAATAAAGTTTGAAGTGAGCAAGCGAGTGAGTTTGTTGCAGAATCTTGAATGGATGGGAAGTTTTGAGAAGGAGGAGACACGAAAGAAGAAAGGAGTTTGAAAAGTATAAATTTGGGAGTTTTAAAAGAAGGAGGCTCTCAGATCTCTCTCTCGAGTCTCAGACTCAGACTTCTGGCGTGTCGGGTCGAGCTTCGGTTCCCCGTTTATTTCCTAAGATTTAGCGTATTAAGGTAGAGCTGCGGTTCTCCTTGTGTTATTACTGCGTTGAGTCGAACTTGGAGTTCCCCACACATATTTACTGATAAAATAGAAATTCCCATGCATATAAAATAATAATGGAATGAGTGGTGTAGCGGTCACAAGAATTATCAGAGACGTAGAATCAAGAGGTGTGTGCCCCCTGCCTATGTACCGAAGGATCCAACGGACCCCAGCTAGATGAGTCAGCGGAGTCAACAATCTGCTAAATATCAACGGAACCGAGTGAGTGGCATAATTTATTGTTTAGATCAGTCACCTTTTTGTTTTGATTTTTTTTTAAATACAGTCAGAGTAGGAGTAATTTATATAAGAGTTAGAGTTGAATAAGTATTTTGAGTTTTGGTTATTTGTCGTGCGCTCCCTATTTTCCTCGTCAAGTAAATTTTGAATGTTAATATTGGATATAATGATAAACTGATTTTGGTATATGGATAAGTGTGCCTATAACAGGTATGATTAAAATAATATGTACAAAAAATGTATAATAATTTGTAAATAAATTAAGTTTAGGTTAAATTTAAATCAACTCTCTGTTTTATTTGTTCTTCAATATTTTAGTTCACTTGTTCGTCAATTGCTAATTAAGTCCTGAACTATGGGTTATTAACAAAATAATTTTAAAACACAACGCACCCAACTACCCCTTTATAAATAAATTAATGTACTACCCAGCTAATTCACGCCCGATAAGATAACTTTGGACGAGCAATACGACAAGTAATTTTCGAACAAAAATTGAAGCAAACTGTAAAAATGTGGGCCGTATGACTGCAGGTGTGGGCCGTGGGCTAGTCACCAGTAAAAGTTTACAGAAATTCCGCATTTGAAATTCCTTTCCCTCCAACTTGCTCCTTAATCATGCCTTGTTAACGAACCCATAACAAAGTGAAAACCTACATTCAAGGCTATCTTGTACGCTAGATATGACTACAGTTTTTTTTAATTTTATGTGTAACATTTTAAAGAAAACTTACGATTTTACATAGGATGGAACTTTAACCCTTCAGCGGGCACACCCGTGTATAAAGTGCAACATTTTCGTAATTTTGAATGGTTTGTTTTTACAAGTAAGGTTTGAATGTTCTAAAGCAGTTTCTATGTATAGCTATACCCTTTCTAATGCCGGTCTGATTTTCTGGCCCTTGTATTCCTTTCCCTTCATTGTTAGTCGTGAATTAACCGTGGTAAACCAGCGATTATACTGGATTGCAATACGACAAAATTATGAATTGATGTAGTAAATCAAATGTGAAGCTATTACACGGTATTCCGCATAACACGAAGATGGATAATCTCATTTGCATTTTAGGTTTTTGGACATAACAGGAATCGATTCGCAAGTTGTCCTTAGATGCATTAAACCAGACAATTTTGAAATAAGGCGATTGCATCTGCATTCTTTCGCCTTTAATTATAAATATATCTCAATATTATCAACATTTTATATCTTGTCATAAAACGCAGAATTATTATTTTTAATTTGAAAATGAAAAGTTTATTATAAAAGGAATAATCAAGGTTGGAAGAGACGTTGCCCTTTGAGCAATGCGCGCCTGCTGGTGTACCAAAAATTGGCGCCCCCGCTGATGAGTTAATAATGGCATTTATGTATGTACAAAGTGCACAGAAGAAATACAGGAGTAAAACTTTTATAATCCTTCAAAGTAGTAACCAGCGTTGTTCAGCACCCGTTGCTAACGTTCTGAAAGTCGTTGGCAGCATCTGATCTGTCGATCCTTCGAATGGAGCGGTCTACAGCCTGCAGAATCTCTGGTGGGATCCCCGGAGGCATATTACCATTCCTTACATGAATTCACGCCATTACATCGGTTGGCGGCTGCTGATTGGTCAATTGAGTTTACATCGGTATTTGTGTATTTGGTGCTCTGATGCTTATGAAAGCATATCTGTTTTTCAAGAATCAAAACTTCCATCACTATGTTTGGTAATTTTTAGAAGAGTATTTGTAATTTATTTTTTAAGAGTAAGGTTAAAAAACTAAAGTGTGCAAAACAGCAAAAAATACATAATTTGCATCTTGCAATTAAGATTTTAATTAAAAAAAGATTTTTTAAATTTTAATTCAACATTTAAATTTAAAAATAAATAAAGCTTTCTTTTTTTTAATTCAACATTTAAATTTTAAAAAAAAGAAAATACCTTTCCTTCCTTTTTATTCAACATTTAAATTTAAGAAAAAAATTCAATTTTGAGTAATATTTACTCTATTTTATTCTACTTCTAAAATTTTACAGTGAAATTACTACGGAAATTGGTAATTTCTTAAAATTTTCCATGCACAAAAAAGAAATATGAAGGCATTTATGGCGAAAATTTCTTTTACAAATAGCTTGTCACTTTAAATTACTTTTGCATTAATAGGTGGCGCCACTTAAAAAAAATCACGTTCCTTGTAAAATATGGCGTAAAAAAATAAATAATGATGATAGCAACTAAGAAATAGATTTTATCTCATTTAAAATACGATTACGATCAAATATTATGCAATTATCGAAATGAAAGCAACTAAGAAATATATTTTAGCATTTATCTCATTTAAAATGCGCTTAGGATCAAATATTATGGCAATTACCGATGCAAACTCAATTGACCAATCAAAGCCGCCAAAAAATGTAATGGCGTGAATTCATATAAGGAATGGTAATATGCTCCCCGGAGAGTCATCATCTTGGAGATGATGATTATCTTTTCATCTTGGAGATGAGATCAAAGTAACAGGGACTTAAGTCCGGGGAATATGGAGGACTGTAGCGCATTTCCCATCCCCAGAGAGCAAACACATCAGCCACAATCTGCGCACAAGCATTTTCCTTCATCAGTACGATGCAACAAATTATTTCGTACAATAGACTTGTAACTATAACATGGCTGTGTTCATCCTGTCACTATGCAGGCGTGTGATGTTTGTGGGGAGAGCTCATTCGCTCTGAGGTAAGGCAGGTATGTGACGTAAGTGTGGTATAAGCTGCTTTCATGGGTTCTGCTGCGTGGGGACTCTACAACAGTGTCGCCACTATTAAAATTCCCTCCCTCGTATTAGAATTCAGTTAGTTTTGTGGTAAGGAAATGAACGCTCAGTTTGTATTGCCAGAATTATATTTTTGGAAACATAAGTATACTTACGACCATAGACTGTTCAGCCGTCACAAATAATAACACTACGAATGGTGTTAACGCAGGTGGGACTCTAAAAACTCTGTTCTGTCAGGACCATCAGAGCCAAGTTATGGCCGAATGGCTAGGGAGCTGGTATTTGGTTCTGATACTGTGAGTTCGATTCCCGCTGTTGGCATGAATGTTTTTAGCCGTTCGGAATCGGCTTTAAACTGTAGGTCCGGGTCTAATTATCTCTCGTGTAGAAAAAGTTGACCGTAGCGCTAAAAACCAAACCATGAGCATCAGTATAACTCTACAATTTACATTGTCGATGTTGCTGCTTTTCCCTGCAAGTTAATTTAGCTAATCAGTGGTACCAGGTAAGATGAAATTCACGATTTTATCTTTTTTTCCAATTAGACCATTCAAATCAAAAACTTTTTTAAATTGTGAGTTAAAAAAAAAAAATTTTCCTATTTTACAGCTTTCAAAGCAAAAGCAATTTTACAGCTTTTAAAGCAAAGGCAAGCTCAAAAATTTCATTTTTAAGTTTCCATAGGCTTAAAATAACAATCTATAGTACGTTTTCTGTTTACTATTAAACTTAGCTCAAAAAGCTTTAGCTCAAAAATATCATTATTAAGTTTCCATAGGCTTAAAATAATAATCTGTGATAGGCTTTGTGTTAACTTAGCTCAAAAATCTTTAGCTCAAAAATTGCATTTTTAAGTTTCCATAGGCTTAAAAAATAATATATAATAGGCTTTGCGTTTACTGTTAAGCTTAGCTCATAAAGCTATAGCTCAAAAATTTCATTTTTAATTTTCCATAAGCTTAAAATAATAATATTTAATAGGCTTTTATGTTTACTGTTAAGCTTATATTTACGTTAAATTTGTTAGTAAGTATTTTTGTATCTTTTTATTAAACTTGTTTATTCCGAAATTGAATTCTTTTTTTCAAATAGGCCCTGATCAACAAAAGTTTAAGAACCACTGAATTAGACCAACAACGACTTTTTTAAAGATACAATCACTGGAAACGGAAAGAGATATTTGCGTTTGTATCCACTTCCAGGTTGGAACTGCGCCGCTAAGCTAATCGATCAAGTCCCAAAAGTGGTTTTTCTGGAAGCCTATTAATTACAGCTAGATATTTCCAGCGGGAAACGGTTTATTTCTACTTTCAAAACCCGTTTCAGGTTTCAGGCAAGTTTTCAATGCTCTTAAACAGTCACAATGGGGATTGTTGATGTACTGTGACATTTGCCCTCTGTTCGCAATTTTGAGCCATGAAAATCAATAAAAATTGAGAATAAATGTGTGTAAGGCTATTAATAAGCATGGAAACTGGTAAGGAAGAGAAGAAATGACAAAATATATTGAGGTATCACAGCATTTATTTTCTAATAATAGGTAAACTTCTGTGCTACTGGAATGAAATTCTCTCTTTCAAACCTTTTATATTGTTTTCGTAGTTTCTAAAAGTATTTTTTCGAGAAACAACATTAAGGGGTCATAGGCCACTTAAAGTGTCAGTAAGAGAAAACAATATATATAAATTTTAACATTTTGTACTTCTTGATGTAAAATCAAGAGTTATAAAATGTTTTTCATTTAAATATTTATTTTTATAGCTCTGTTTTGCCTTTTACAAAAAATAATTTTTAAGTTATGCCATTAAGGAGTATTTACATACACAAAATCGAAACACAGCCTTTTTGTCAGTAAAAATTTTGATAATCATAGCTTGCATGCAACATTATGCCTAGTTTGTAATGTGAAATAGAAACAAACGAAAATGGCGGAGGCGCCAAATGCATATAACTAGGCAAAGTAAAATAAATTATTCAAACCAACCCTCCACCGGCTGTTATGCAACCAATGTTGGTAGTAACTAATTCGCTTAGACATGAATGAAACATTGTTACTTCCAATTTCTTTGTAGTATGGTGTCACCGCAATGCCAGATAGTCCAAATCATCGACTAATCAGAATCAAACACAGTTCACTTGTAGATAGTTTATTCCAAATTTCACGACCAGTAAATGTCGAGTGGAACACAAAACCTTGCATAATGGCAGCAATTCACTTAGCGGCATCGGAGGAAGGGAGAACTGGTCTCAGATATACAAATGCGTTTAAACTATTACCAGAATTCACAATGGGAGGACCTGCCCCGTGCAAATACAAATACAATTCGGCGAATACAATAAGAGCGAGTTACCTTAAACACTGCTGAACCACGATATTCTTAATATCTATCAACTGTTATTATCCAGGCCCGGGCCAGCGCGTCGGGATTCAGTATAGAGTTGCTCGGTTCGAGTCTGGAAGCGCCACTGAATGTTCTCGTCGCCAGGTATGGGTGTCGTGACGACTTTTGTCTGCTGAAGAAAAGGTTGTACTAGTATATGCCCTTGCTGTCCCTCTTCCCGCCCCTTCTCTTCCTTCCTCTGAAATGGCTTTGTCGCAGTGTGTGGTGACTGAGAGGCAATCGCTACCGGTCCTGGAAGATATGCTGCCCGTCGTGTGTGTGTGTGTGGGGGGGGGGGGGTCCCGGCCATCATTTTTTCTTGACGGACTCCACTGGTTGGTAGAGGTTTTGGGAGAGACTGGCTACTACCTTGGCGTGCTCAGCACTTCCGATCATTCTGGCCCAGGCACTAGGGGTGTGGGTGTTGACTCACCTTTTCTCGGCAAGGTCTGTTTGTTGGCGGTTTTCCGGGAGCACACATTTTATGGCAACCCCTAATTAATAAAGACTGACCACAGCCGAAACAGTTAGTTAGTTAATAGTCTTTTTTTATGCCAAATTTTTGACAGGCAAAGGAAGTCTTTTCGCTGTTTTTGTATGTTACAATAAAGTCTTGAAAACGACTTCAACGTGGTGTTTTGTTCTCCGGAGTTCTGTTTGTACTACAAAGTGGGGTTTCCTTCCTGCTAAACACAACTCAATGTAAAACGCGACAGAAGACTAATGTCGACTTAACATGGGCATGTTAAATCTGTTGGTTGGATAGTCACTACGCTAGCTTTGTAGGGTAGCAGGATGAATGAACCCCCAAATGCCGTTCCCGGTGGTCCTTGGTCTAAATTGATATAGCACCATGGGTAGATGTTAGTTCACCTATACAGCGTTCACATTACAAGAAACCAACAATTTCGCTGTTAACCCTTTCAAGGGAAAAAACCTCCACCGTTTGCACGGGGCAGGTTTTTTTACAGCATGTTTTTAACCTAAAGAATCATGAAACATTTTCCAATTAAGGGTTGCAAAATGTTTTTACTACTTTAAACTGATAACAGATGGCAGTATACTAACCCTTTTTTTGCTCATTTAACTGGAATACATTGAACGCAAATGAAAAAAAGACTAGATTTAGGCGTTTGCACTGTGCAAAAGCCGCCCTCAAAGGGTTAAAGTGCGAATGTCTTCATTGTGACAAGTACCTGCCGCATTGGAGAAAAAAAATAATTTACTACCAACATTCTACCTCTGAATTCGAAATTTACGTCACTTAAAAAGTGCTCCTTCAGATTCCTTCGCAGTTGTTTGAACGTCCTCATTATACAGGTTAGTTCGGATATATAAATGCATATATTAGTTAATTTTAGTCTCAAGTTTCTTCCTACGCATCCCCCTAGATCTAAATGTAGTTTCCATCTACCGCGAAACCTCATTAAACAGTTCCCATTATAAAACATGCCGATGTTATCTCCCTCTAGCTGGAGCACCACGAGTATATCAAAATTTCGCATTCACATCAGCTCAGCGAATCCGAAACGAAGTTTTAATCAGCATTTCTGTCACAATGCACGGTTCCGATTCTCCGGTACCGAAAATAGGCCTATCTGGTACCACGAGGAATGATGATGTTCTGAGGCGCGGGGCGTCCATTGTTCCTGTGAACCCATTCATCACAATCTCGACTCCAGTTTATCTAAACACCGTGGAGACGTTGTACCTCTAATCCCTTTCTCCCTGCTTTCTAACCAGTTCCTTAGCCGGGGAGGTGCCGCTCGCATGTTCTCTAATCAATCCTAGTGACCCCTAAAAAAGCGCATTCGAGGTCTTTTGTTGCCGCTTCTAGTCAACTCTCTTGCACAATGGTCAAACAAGGGTGGCGACTGCCCGGTGTTCTGTTCAGTGAGAGGAACGTTTGTTTGCGGCGGGTTTAAAGAGTTATGGGTTCTATTTATAACGGTAATGGAAGTCGGAGATCGCCAGCGACACGCCCAGTTTAGTTCATCACTCAAAAGTAGCGCACCTGTTTATGGACATCGCTGGAGTTTGATCATAATCGGCTCGTTAAACCAGAAACGCGGTTGGGTCTCGAGTTACCTAAATTTAGGTTCGGCGGGCGGATAATTGAAGTATAGTGTTTCCATTAAGCAAATCTTTGCGTTTAAAACAAAAATGTGATTAATAGTTTAAAGAACTACGTGATTGATAGTTATATAATTTCTGATTGTTTTCCTTGCAGCGTTGCGAATTTGGTCCGACAATGCTTAGGATGTTTGGAGATAATTTAAATTCCCGAGCGGTACTTATTTTTACCGCAAAATTTCGTTTTGTTTTCGCACCGTGGTGGTTAGTGGGTGAGCAGGTTTGTTAGTTTAGTTACTTTCGCATCCTTATCACGTGCAAGTGTTTATTTATTTGAGGAATAATGCCTGCCTACAACAGCATTAACTTTCCTGCACATTTATTTTCTTTTCGTTTAAGTTTCATCCAAGGAAATTATTTGCGCTTTATACGCAGTACACCACATCTTTTCCGGGAAAATTTTAATTTAAAATTAACATAAAAAAGCAAAATTATTTGAGTTTAAAGTGATGTAAACTACATATTTTCCGGAAAAATTTACATTTAAAATATTCATTAAAGAAAATTATTTGCGTTTAAAACGCGTGTATACACCATATTTTTTCCGGTAACCCCTTATAAATTTTATAAATATTTTTAAAAAATATTTTATAATTAAAAAATTTAAATTAAATTACCCTTCTTTAAAATGCTCCTTGCGACTCAATTTTAAACTTTTACCCTTAATTTTGAATTTATATTGCTTATAAATACTTTCTGAACAAAGTTATGTATTTTTTTTGTACTTTCATTGAATAGTTAATTTTTAGAAAATATTTTTATGCTTGTACTCTGAATTTTCGCGAAATTTTTGTACTTTTCTAAACTAAAGTTAAACTTTTATAACTAAATGACCTCGAATCCTAAAATGGATACATAACTTTATTTTGATGTATTACAGAAATCTTTATTATAAATTTCATAAAATTTCGTCAAAAATTATGACGCGAGGAGCATTTTAAAGACTTGCAAATCTAGAAATTTCTCATTTTGAGGAAAAGTCATTTAAAAGATTATTTTTTATCTACCTTTAATACTTACTACTCTAAAGCCACCAATTTTTCATTTTTCATTAAAAGGCAGTACATTGCATCTTTTTAGGATAAATTTAAAGTGATAATTATCATCAAAGGAAATAAATTCTGTTCGAAACGCAGTACACCTAATCTTTTTTTTTGATAAAAAATTTTGATTTAAAGTTATCATCAAACAAAATTATTTTAGTTTAAAGTGAAGTACACTACATATTTTCCGGAAAAAATTACGTTTAAAATAATCACTAAGAAAATTATTTGCGTTTAAAACGCAGTATACACCATATCTTTTCCGGTAAAATTTATAGTTGAAACTATCACCAAAGGGAATTATTTGTGTTTAAAAGGCAGTACATTGTATCTCTTTCGGAAAAATTTAAAATTAAAATTATCATCAATGGGAATTAATTTCGTTAAATACAACTAATCTTTTCCGGAAAAAAAATTACATTTGATATTATCATCGAAGGAAGTTATTTGCGTTTAAAACGCAAGTACACCACATCTTTTTCGGGAAAATTTACATTTAAAAAGATCATTAAAGAAAATTATTTGCACTTAAAACACAGTATACACCATATCTTTTCCGGTAAAAGTCATGGTTGATATTATCACCAAAGGAATTGTTTGTGTTTAAAACGCAGTAAATTGCATCTCTTTCGGATACATTTAAATTGATAATTATCATCAAATAAAATAAATTTCGTTCGAAACGCAGTACACCTAATCTTTTTTTTTAATTTTAATTTAAAGTTATCACCAAACAAAATTATTTTAGTTTAAAGTGAAGTACACTACATATTTTCCGGAAAAATTTACGTTTAAAATAATCATTAAAGAAAATTATTTGCGTTTAACCCCACACCAAAGGGAATTAACGCAATATACACCATATATTTTCCGGTAAAATTTATAGATGAAACTATCACCAAAGGGAATTAATTATTTGCGTTTAAAACGCAATACATTGCATCTTTTTCGAAAAAATTTTAATTTAAAATTATCATCAAAGGAAATTATTTCGTTCGAAACGCGATACACCTAATCTTTTCCGGAAAAAAGTTGTATTTGAAATTATCATCAAGAAAGTTATTTGCGCTTGAAACGCAGTACACCCCATCTTTTCCGGAAAAATTTTAATTTAAAATTATCATCAAACAAAATTGCTGGGGTTTAAAGTGAAGTACACTACATATTTTCCGGGAAAATTTAGATTTAAAATGATCATTAAAGAAATTGATATACGCCTAAAACGCAGTACAATATATCTTTTCCGGTAACATTTATAGTTGAAATTATCACTAAAAGAAATTGTTTACGTTTAAAACGCAGTACATCCAGGCCCTGATTTTCCATTAGGCCCGGTAGGCCCAGGCCTAGGGGCCGAATGTTGGGGTCCACCCCAAAATTTTTATTTTAAAAGAAAAAATTCCCAATTCAATTTTTTTTTTAATTTTACCTTTTACAATAGCAATTTTTTTATATATCATTTCAAATTTGATTGATTGGTTTATCATATGTATAGTTATACGTATAGTTCATCATATGTATGTTATAGAGTATATAAGGGATTAATAAGTTTTTCTGGTTGTATTGTATTGATGTTTTAATGATGAAGTTAATATGTTGTATTGCTTTTTGTTATTTGATAATGTTCTAGGCTTCTACGCTTCAAATAGCCAATTCTTGGCAAAATTATACTTTCACAATGATTCATGATTATTTTTTTGTGTGTGCCAATTTTGGAAATTTTACGTCCACATCAGTGTTAGGGGGTCCCCATCCCAAGTTGTGCCAATAGTCAAGAATTTTCTAAGTCGGGCCCTGAGTACATCGCATCTTTTTCGGAAAAATTTAAATTTAGAATTATCATCAAAGGAAATTATTTTCGTTCAAAATGCAGTACACTACAAATCTTTTCCGAAAAAAAAATTGAAATTATCATCGAAGGAAGTTATTTGCGTTTAAAACGCAGTACACCACTCGTTCTTCTCGGAGAAAATCTAAATTTAAAATTATTAAACGCGTCTCATTAGGAAAAGGAAAATTATGCATATGTAGAGAATTTGTAAGGTATACATAAGATTCGATTCACAAGAATCGAACTTTTGAGTGAATGAATTAAAGAAGCTGCTTGAGATATGCTAATTTCGGCATACGCGCTTGGTATAAATACCAAGCAGTTTGATTAAGTTAGAAGGTTGTTAAGGTTGATAGATAAGCGAGAGGGAGCTACGAGGTAAGCAGCTTCAGGTGTTAACCGGCGCTTGTGCTTAGCAGGCCCAAAGTTTACGTAGCAAAACTGCTGGTCTTACTCTCTAGGTTGTGAGTATGGCAAAGTGTATTTTTATTGAATGCTAATATATATTCCGTACAAGTAGTACGTATGCTTATTGCTGTAAAAGCAAATTCTATATGTGCAACGAATTCAATAAACATTGTTTCATGTATAAACTGTGTTTGTATCAAATTCATTTAGAGTGCCACTTCAAATTATATACACCCAAGTCTGGGTAGAAGTGAGCTATTCTCTATAAATTTCTTTCTCTTTTACAGTATTTTTTTCACTTTAAAATGTTTTCTCCTCTGGTCAACATTCAACTGAGTAAAGCAAAAATGGTGGCAACCCATAGAGGACCTAACGAAACTGGTGCACATTTCAATTTTATAGGCAGTTTCCTTCAAAGACCCCATTGAAAAAAAAAAAGTCATCACAAAAAATTTATGAATAAGCATAAATTTTTTATATACCTTACACGAGTCACCTACGAAATCAAAAATCACGTGCCATGCGAATTTTATCATTAAATCTCTGAGATCTCTTGATAAGGATACGCCAGAACTGCAGAATTCCTCGTGACTCAGTCAGTCTGTCGACTAAATACAACTCGGTACACTGAACTGCTTTTAATTTCTAATGACCTCTATGTTTGCTAACTCAAATTATAGCTGTGTCAGAACTTACTCCTCTCTCTCTACTTTGTCCCTTAGAAACTAAAGCGGTGCTTTGGATATTGGAGCTACAAACATGTGACTGCCGGACGCCTGGATTAGGGTTATTTGAGACTATTTTGAGACTTTCAACTACTGCAGGTATGTTAATGTTTACTTAATTTCCTCTGCACTGTAATTATGCATTTTACGTCAGATCTGTCTTCGTTATTTTTTAAAATACGTGTGCAGTGATATCTCAGTATCAGAGAGAGACAGTGAAGTTTTGGTTAAGTGCTCGTTAAAATGAATCTATTTTAACGAAAAGTCCCGTAATATTGGAAATTTGACAGTCTGCCTGGAAAGAACAGTGAATCCTGGACAACTAAATGTTTCTTGAAGATGCTGGGAATTTTCCATACTGGATTTACGCAGTTCAATGTTAACCGATGGACAAAATTTATCCAAGGATTGTTAATATAATTTATCCATTGACTTGAATTGAAATATTTTGTAAAAATTATACTCTGTAATAGAGAAAGATATTTTTTACTTTGTTTTCCATTCTTTGAATAAAACGTAAACACTAATTTTTAATCCGAATTATTCTGGGGAAAAAATGTGGGATACTGTATTTTGAAGACACATATTCACTATGTTTTTCATTCTTTGAATAAAACGTAAACACTAATTTTTAATCCGAATTATTCTGGGGAAAAAAATGTGGGATACTGTATTTTGAAGGCACATATTCACTATGTTTTTCATTCTTTGAATAAAACGTAAACACTAATTTTTAATCGTAATTATTCTGGGGAAAAAATGTGGGTTACTGTATTTTGAAGGCACCTATTCACTGTTTTTCATTCTTTGAATAAAATGTAAACACTAATTTTTAATCCCAATTATTCAGAGGAAAAATTGGGGGATACTGTATTTTGAAGGCACATATTCACTGTTTTTCATTCTTTGAATAGAACGTAAACACTAATTTTTAATCCGAATTATTCTGGGGAAAAAATGTGGGATACTATATTTTGAACGCACATAACTTCCTCTGGTTTGTTGAAATTTCTAAAGTGAATAATATTGAAAAGTACGAAATTAATAACCTGTACCCTGTACCAACAGGGAGTCGATTGGCAAAAACATCGAAAAACATAACCTTTCTTCATTGCATATTCAGTGTATTCTTTTACTGAAACTGGCAATAAAAGAATTTCCACCAAAACGATAAGATCAGGCAAGGTACACCTTCAACTGTATTTTTCTGTAAGAAATAATTTACCACCTAAACCTCGTTCGATAACAGGCTTTGATTGACGCTGTCTCTCTCTGAAAACAACGGGCACACTTTACTTTAACAAGGAGGTATCACGATCAAGGTTGAACTTTCTTTTTAACAACACAACCTTTTTTTTTTAAAGCAGTTCTGAAGTGAATGCCGGGTTTATAAAGACTGCGCGTAGCTAATTGGAAGAGTGACAAGATGAGTAAGATGTCAAAAGTATGAAAGAATGCTATCTGTGTTTATCTGGCACCCTTCGCACGAAAGAAAGGGAAATATGTTTGGTTGTTAACGTACCTTTCATGAGTTTTTCTTTACGTAAAAAATTATTCGATGGCAGGTGATTGGTAAGAGACGTTAAAGTGGACACGATGTCTTATATTTTTTGGAAATAGAAGTAAATTTTTGTACTTTAGAGATACATGATCCTTTGCTATGTGTGTCTTTTGAAAATAAAGCAATTACTACAGAAGGTCGTTCGCACTTTATGGAAACGATTTTGTAATTTATTGAGAAAAAAAATTTGGCAACTTCAGAGTAATCGTCTGCTACTGTTTTGTTTTGATTAGAATGCAAAATAAAACATTTATTTTGAAAATGGCTCCTAAAACTGATAGAGGGTTCGAAGGTTACGTAACTGCGCTTTCCGAGGAGAAATATTGGTATCAACAAACTATAAAGCGGTGTAAAAATCGCGATTATGGCATTTCACAAAAAGGTATTCATAATAGATTAAATTTGAAAGAAAAAAAATGTCTAACTTAAAGTAAAAATTTAAACATGACCGCGAAATCTCATCCTAAGACTGTTCGAACGTAGGTAAATATCAAGAAAATGAAGTCTCTGATCCTAAAAAAAATTCGCCGACTCAAAGATCCATTGCATCGAAACTACGAATGTCTTCTGGCACTGTCAGTAAAATCATTCATAAAGATTTGAAGTTAAAAAAGATGTTTAAACCTGTTAAGTTCATCTGCTTTTGCAAAAGCATATTGCTGAAAGAAAATTTTTTGTAATTTTTAGGTTGATTTTTATCTTGGCAAGCCACGTATTAGCACATATATTTTTAAATTTTAAATTTAAATCGTAGAACATTATATGAAAAACACTTAGCTGCTGAAATATGGAAATTTGTGGTAACACTCGATGAGGCATGGGTGTATTTAAGTGACTGTAATAAAAAAAAGGATAAATTTTCTATTGCTCAAGTGACGGGAATGACCGAGCGAAATGGCTTCGTTAGTATACAGAAAAGTTCCCAAAGGGATTCATCATAGTTGCAGGATTTTGTTACAACGGCAAATTAAAAATTAAAAGAACTCTCATGTAAAGCCAAAATTCCATTGTCTTACTTGTTGACAATAAAGTTATTGTAATATGACATAACATTACTTCTGAAAAATATTTTCTATAGTATCATATATTTAAGTGTGTAAAGCGAATGTTGTTATAACTGAGATGTAAGCATAAATATTCATTTGAGCAATGGTTCTCGAACTGGGATGGTCCCAAAATTCAGACTG
Source organism: Dolomedes plantarius (assembly GCA_907164885.2). Classification (NCBI taxonomy): domain Eukaryota; kingdom Metazoa; phylum Arthropoda; class Arachnida; order Araneae; family Dolomedidae; genus Dolomedes; species Dolomedes plantarius. The sequence goes on from OU015490.1 coordinate 71,237,760, forward strand.
CAAAAATCTACGCAGCACAACATTGTATTGCTTCAGAAACAATACTACTCCAGGGGACAGAAAACATTTTCCTCGACCAAACGTTCAGGATATCTCTAATATGTTATTAAATTCCCAATTTTTATTACCATGTTTTTATTAAATCGATTTCTTGTTTGTGTGTGTGTTTGTTCAGTACAAATCTTGCAATCGATTTTTAACTAACTTCCCGACTAGCTAGACATTTGAAACTTTTAGTATAGCTCAGAACACGATAACAGTGCATTCTTTTAATACTTTTATCCATCTTTAAGCATATTTGAATTCATTTTCAGTTAATTTTGTTTTGTAGACTGGTGCAGCCATCTATCGTCCGGGACGGGAATGAAAAGTTAAACGCAAGTTAACTTCCAATTAACCTCATTTTCTTTTGACTTGATGGGATAATTCATGAAAAAAATTTAAAGTATTTATTAATACATAGAATTGTTAAGTTTATATGATTCAATTGAAAATTTAAAAACATGGTATATAAAAAGTTCTTTTTATCTTGTAATTATTGTATCTCGGTCAGATATTGGCACGTTAGATCTATAGACTGGAGAATCCGTCTATGATATCAGAGAGTGTGGAAGAAGATACGAGCCCCCCCCGAGGATATCGTCCCTGTGGGTGCTCGGTCAAAATTGAGATGACACTATAGAGGGTTGTGTTGGTTCACTTATACTGTGCTTGATCTGTGAGTTATAAAACTATAACTTGGAGTTTTTTCCCCGGCATGATCAACTCAACATTTAAGAGGCCGCTAGAGAAGGAAATTTAGGGATAGAAAACAGATAAATTTTTGTAACTTTTAGATTGTTTTTGTAGACTTTGGCAAGCCACGTATTAGCACACATATTTTTAAATTTTGTATTTTAATTTTTTATGATTTTTTATTAAAAATAAAGGACAACGCTAAGTAATTAAAAAGGGCTCTAGGCTTCTTTCTGTTAGTAAGGTCAGCATGGTCATAATCAGCTAGATTTAAGGATAAATAATTGTGAATAGAGTTATGAAAATCAATCGCCAGTTTTTGGAGGTAATTTTGAGTAGTACGGCATCGAAGCTCCTTGTAGATTTTACCGAAGTGTTGCTACTGTAGTACTTTCTGAAATACCATGATCCCTTAACGATTTGCTGAATTCTGGTATTTTGTGCAGTACCAAGCATTTTAATATTTATATCTGTTACATATGACCATTCCGGTCCTGCATAAGTTAAATATCAGTCGTTAATACTTAACTTATGCACTAACTTTTACACTAACTATATATACATTTATTGTTAGTTAATATTTATGATTTATTTATAATTAATGAATCAGTTCCTGTGAGCTATTTTATCGTTTAGTGCAGCTGAAAGTTTCCGGAGGGTGGAACAGACTGAAATTCCGGAACATTCATATTGTTCTGGGCTAAAATCCCAGATTACAGAACAAAATAAGGTTTGGTTTGGTTTGGTTTGGTTTGGAGCACTACGGTCAACTTTCTGCTACACGAGGGCTAATTAGACCAGGACCTACAGTTTAAAACCAAACCATAAAACTTTAGTTAGTTACTTAAACCATGGTTACTTTTATTCCATAAAATAGGTCGGTAAAAATGGGGTGCGGCTTATACACGGAATTTTAAAATTAAATTCAGTGAACACCCTCCAGTTTAGAACACTTTACTATCATAAGGTATATAGTATCTATATACCTTACAACCTAGTATTACACCTTATCATACCCACGGCAGTTCAACGTATTGTAAATATTGTTCGTATCTATCATACCTTAGGACTATTTAATAAAACTCTTTTGAGTTCCCAAGAGTTTGTCTCCGTTTGAAATAATTCCTAAGTGTACTAGTATATATATAATCATCTTTCTTGCACTGTAGTTTCACCACCATCAGCTAAGGCGCTACCTGATATTGTTAGGCGAGCATTGAAATTTAAGGAATGCACGACATTGCTACATTTCGCAGAGCGATGTTACTTTGATTCTACAACGAAATTCAGAAACAAAAAATTCCCCAAATGCTGTCTCAACATCCATATATGGCTTATACACGCACGCGGCCTGTACACGAGTAAATACGGTATTCTAACAACTGGCGAACGATATCTATATATTTAAGTTGCTAGGCCGACATTTTGGGCAGTCCGTGAGAGAGAATTACTGCATCAATTTACTTCATTTAGGTCTTAAACGAAAGATTGTAATCTGTAGATTTGTCAAATTTTGTTTTTGTAGCAGCAATTTGCATTAATTTGTGATAATTTGCCATTGAAAATTGATGCCCGCGCATGCTCAGTGGCATGTTTAAATTTGGCTTTAGAAACTCACGGTTTCTGCGCATGCTCAGAGACATGTTTTAATGATAAACACGTTTATTCCGAGGACTCCCTCTAGATCTCATCTGCCATTTTTATTTTTATGATAATTATGTTAGTGAAATATAAGATTATACCTGATAATGATATAAGATTATGGAAATTGTTTATTTCGCGCTGTTTAATTAGCGATAATTTACAGTTAAAAAATGGCTTTCTGCGTATGCTCAGTGGCATTTTTAAATCTGGCTTTAGATACTCACTAAGTACGAAGCCGCTCATTCGCATTAATTTGTTTCTGCGCTTTATGATGATTTTCAACATTTGGCAATGATGCGTTGAGTATCATTTGTGTATTAGTACATTTATTTACTATCTAACCGTCATGTTTTGACAGGTACCAACTGGTAGTTAATAAAAACATTAGAGTAAAGGACACTGAAATTTATTTCGTAGCAGATATGACCTTTTCCCGTCTTTCACTCATCTAAGTACTTACAGACATTCCCAAAATAGCTTTTAACGCTGTTTATTCTGGCCACTTCTGGCATATACGAATTTAAAAAAAACAAAAACACAATCAATATCTTATGGTCATTTAACATACGCATGTTGACAGATTCCTACTTCGTGATTTGCTTTATAAATTAGAAACGTCACAATCAACTGAACCACTCCAAACTATGCATAAAAATTTCCCTCCCGTCTGCCTCAATTTCCCTTGTAAACCACGTGCTTTGACGTGTATTTACTCTCAGTCATACGTATTTGGGTAGGCATCTATCAGCGTTCATTAGTCCGCGAACGTGATCGAAATTCGGATTTTCAGAACCTAGCCCACCCCCTACCTCGAGGTCACATCACCCTTTCTGTTGTATCGTCTGTGACGAAGTCGTTTAACACTCGTGACCGAGATTCGTGACTGGATGTCACTACGTGCACCTGTCTAGGCTGATGATGATGATCAAAGCCTATTTCTTTGCACTGGGTATTCTGTGGGAAGGTTTGTTATACTGCAAATTGTTCTTAGGCTACCCATCTTTAGAAAATGCACCGGACTTCTGTCGACAGATGTTTATTAACTGTGATTTTTGTGAATTTTTTCATTTCAGACAATAATAAAAAATGGTGAAATCTGCACAAAGCAATTTAATTTCTTAAAACAATGAAGTCTAAGATTTTCGGTCCTGGGAAAGCTTTTTTGTTAACATTCTTGGACTTTGGATTAAACGGGTTATAGAGAATAGCTCACTTCTACCCATACTTGGGTGTATATAATGTGAAGTGGCACTCTAAATGAATTTGATACAAACACAGTTTATACATGAAACAATGTTTATTGAAGTCGTTGCACATATAGAATTTGCTTTTACAGCATTAAGCATACGTACTACTTGTACGGAATATATATTAACATTCAATAGAAATACACTTTGCAAAATACTCACAAACCAGCAGAGAGTCAGACCAGCAGTACTGCCACGTAAACTTTGGACCCCCTAAGCACTAGCGCAGGATTACACCTGGAGCTGCTTTCCTCGTAGCTAACTCGCTTATCTATCAACCTTAACAAAACCTTTTTCAACACCTGTATTAATCAAGCTGCTTGGTATTTATACCTTGGTATTTATACCAAGCGCGTATGCCGAAATTAGCATATCTCAAGCAGCTTCTTTAATTCATTCACTCAAAAGTTCGATTCTTGTGAATCGAATCTTGTGTATACCTTACAGGGTTGATGTTTACACGCGCTCGGTTGCTTGCTTTATGGCAATCGATACTTGTTATTGCTTGCATATCATTCTCAAGCTGTTTTTGCAGCTGTGTCATATATAACATATGTGACAATTGTGTCATTTGTGAAACTGTGTATCAAGGAGTTTTTTTGCAGTGTCACATGTAAATCTTGTCATTCAATCTGTTAAATTAGAAAATGCTCGTGAATACAAAATAATTTTGATTCCCTTTAACAACTGTCACCACACACGTGGAAACTGTCACCACATTGTGCTGTAAAGGTTTCTAATAATAAACTTACGCGAAGCGAAACTGCTAAACTCGCTAAACATACCATCTGGGGGATAAAATTTCTATTCTTCTGGCTTCATCCAAACGATGGAATATTTACTAATCCTTTTTCACGCCCTTCACAGATGGTTGACTGGTTTTCCCAGATTGTGCCAGAGAGAATTCAAAGATTATTGATAGCTTTGCTGTTTCCATGGATAAAATAGACTTTCAGGACCTTCATATGAATATTTAAACAGTAAAACATACATTTAAAAGTTAGTTTCATTGGTGTAAATTACCGTCAAAACTTTATACACGTATGTCATTCATGTAAGGGCACTTTGAAAGTGAAAATACGTGACTGAAATTACTACATGATACAAGTGGAATTTAATTTTAATTTTGTTCGTTTAATCCGCGAAGGGGGGGGGGACCGCAAGAATTTTTAATGTTCAGAAATTAGATCAATGAATTGGTCATTCATGAAATACCATTTCTCTTCTTGCCAGTAAGTTAAATCAAATTATTTTAGCGATGATAAGTAAATGGTTTAAATAAAAGTGTTTTTTTTTCAACTTGGTCAAAACTTTTAACGTAGGATTACGTTCCTCCATAACGGCCCTCTGGAAAGCAAAATTTCAGACGCTAAAACCGTCCACCGTCGCGAAGTATAATTTTTGCAGCGAGCTAAACCCAGTCTGTATCGCTTGGGCAAGCAGTAAACAGTTAAACAGAAGCTATCAAAATACGTTAAAACTTTGAGATATATATATATATATATATATATATATATATAATATATGATAGATAGATAGATAGATACATATATACATAACACATACATACTTATATACATACAAAAGAGGTAAGCAACGATAAGTAATCCTACGTTAATAACCCGCGTTAGTTTCGTTAGAAGAGACTAACTTAATTTTTTACCATGTTTTTATTGGCTCGCTTTCTTGTTTGTTTGTGTTTGTCCTGTTCAAATCTTGCAATCAATTTTTAACTAACTTCCCGACTAGCTAGACATTTGAAACTTTTAGAATAGCTCAGAACCCGATGACAATGCATTATTTTAATACTTTTAGCCACCTTTAAGCAGATTGAATTCATTTTCAGTTAATTAGGTGTAATGTTCAGTTAATTTTGTGTAAAATGTTAGGGGTCAATCAAGTTCTTTGGCACTAAAATTTTAAAAATTTTAAAAAGTGGACCTAACCGATTTTGTTTGAGAATGGCCCAGGAGTTGATTTAGTTGGTCTGAAAATATCCTAACATGAATATTGATCCACGTCAATGAACGATGCTGCTGCCATCTATGATCATCCGAAGAAAATAACGTCCTCTCAATTTCGTCATAATTGTGGATGGTCGTGATATAATGTGAACCAGTTTCTCCAGTTGTGTTTTGACAGACTCTCAGCTAATAAAACTTAGGATTCCGCAACATCTTTTTAAGGTAGTTAATGGATTAAAGTATCGCAGATACATTTATGAAAATAAAATTTAAAAAATTATTAACCTGCCAAACGAAGACCTGTGCAAGTTTTGCACGTTTGAAAATAAAATATTTCGAGTGTTATGGTGGATAAACGAATCGAATATTGAATTATTATCAATTTTGAATCGAATATCGAATAATGAACATGCATTCGGTTCTTCTAGGGAGAGACCATGAAGCTACAGCTCTGTAGCTTCATGGACAGACAGAAAATGAGAGACAGAAAAGTCGATATCATGGTCAACATTCTAGATGCAATTTTGATAAGCGATTCTGCTGCCATCTCTGAACAACTGAAGGAAATAACATCTCATCAAACTTATTAAAATTTTGGATGATATACAAATATTTACACACACGCACATCCCCCCCCCGCAAACACACGCATATATATATATATATTATATTATATTATATATATATATATATATATATATATATATATATATATATCCAGGTTTCCCATTCTTTACCTTGTGACCTAATTTCCACTAACTTAAGTCTGTATTTCCCAAACAATAGAGCTAGGATCCGTCACATAATTTTGAATTTAGAAAGAGAATAGTATAGGCAAAACTGAAAAAAACTATATTCAAATATCAATCCTAATTAAAAAAAATTATAAAAACTCTGCAAACAAAAAAAAATCATTCAAAAACTGAAATGGAGAAAGGCATTAAAACGCATTTGTCATAACTTTTTAGAAAATGTAATATATAAGTATCTTTACAATTCAAAAAGATACGTAAGATCGATAAACGATAAACATTTCATATTAAGTTATTTGGAATCACAGATATTCCAAATTTTTTAATACTCATCAAAGTTATGTATGAGGAAAAAACTGACTTCGGAGTTACTCAGGTGAAATCTTTCGGCAAAGTCTCATTCACTACATAACTTAGTTACCCATTTATTTTCCCAGAAATAAATATTTTCTACCCATTTTGGCGGTAAATCCATCTTTTTCTAAAACTTGAGCATAAAAGTTTATAGACTAATGCCGTATTCAAATAAGAATATAAGCTAGTTCACAACTGATTAATGCTATTTCTCCTACAGATTAAGGTATTCGCCTATAGATGGCGACACTGAAACACGTTAGCAAATCGCTAATTCATATTTTGGATTATGTCTACTTTCACTAAACAGAACAAACGGCAATGATCGCCATGGAGTATTCCGCAGTAAACTCTTTTAAATTATGTTACTTTACTTATATGTTGCTGTTATATAAACTAGCATAATGTTAAATCAGTTCTATTTCTTAATATCAGAAGAAATCGTACCTGAAAACCGACAGATTTCATCCTTTTATATAAAAATAGCCCCCCCCCCATATATATAGTTGTGTGTTTATAAATACATATTTATAAATATACACAAACACAAATATACGCGGAAAAGTTATTAAGTAAGTCTCAAAAGATAATTAAAAAATAACACAGTGATAATCACTTCGAAACTAATTTTATTTCTAATCATAATTTCCACCACTATTTACGCAACTATCCCACCGATTTATTAGTGCCCCAGTACCAGCTGCTTAAAATTCTTTGGGTTGCTACCTCAGCCACATAGGGACTTGATCCTCTTCATCATCTGCATCATATTGATCCTCTTCATCATCTGCATCATATTAATCATCTTCATCATATTGATCCTCTTCATCATCTGCAAAGTGTTTGCCTCCATGGTGGTTTTTTAGTGGACAGCACAAAAAGAATCGAATGGGCCTATCTTTGCAGCATTTTTTCCAGCATGCTAATGAAGGTGAAGACATGCCTAACATAATAATCACCGGTGTTGAATCATGGCTTCAGTTCAAAACGTGTTTCAATCCAATGGAAGCATCCTTCTTCATCGACCAAAAAATTCAAGGTTGCACTATCAGCTGGTAAGGTTATGCTTACGGTGTTTTGGGATTCCAAGGGAGTGATACCAACCCATTGCCAAAATCAATTTGGAAATACGAATGCTTAATCATACTGTGATGTTCTATTGCAGTCTCGGACTGTAATTCGGAGAAAGCATCTAGGCTTGTTGACCAGAGGAATAATGCTTCATCACGAAAAAGCGAGACCTCATCAGGTCGCCTAACTCAGGAGACAATTAAATAAAATTTTGCCAACTTCTTCAACATCCACCTTAGAACCCTGACTTAGCTTCAAGCGATTTTCATCTGCTTAGTCCACTAAAAAACCATCTTGGAGGTAAGCACTTTTGCAGATGATGAAAAGGTTCAACATGAAGTTCTAATGTGGCTGACAGCAACGCAAAGAAATTTATGCAGCTGGTATTGGGGCACTGATAAAACGATGGGATAAGTGCAAAAATATTCGTGGAAATTATGATGAGAAATAAAAATTTTGAAGTGATTGTCACTTTAATTTATATTTTAATTATCTTCTGTGACTTACTTAAAGTCTTTCCCGCGTATTTAAAAATATGTATATGTACGTATGTATGTATATAGAGTGAAATTTCACTAGCTGGATCCCCCGCAAAAAGGCCCCGTTTTTTCGGAATCATTGCTGGCCGTCATAGATAAGTTTCACTGTATATGTGTATATAATATAACTAGCTGAATACCCTTGCTTCGCTACGGAGTACATTCAAATTAAATTCAACGGTCAATGTATGCCATTAATGCCAAAAAAAAATAAAATATATTTATAAAAAAATAGTAACGGATATTTTTATAGACAAAATAATATAGAAGAAAATATTGAAATTAAATCTAATGGAACATACTAAATAATATAGTACAGTTAATATAGTACAGTTTGAGGAACATTACTTTTACTGTATTTTAATATTTTTTTGGATAATGTCCAAACGTCTACCGCATTAGCCCCCCCCCCAAAAAAAAAATATATATATATATATCTATTTCGTTGTTATGCACGTGACGCAAAATTAGTTTAAAGTATCACAAAAATAAAAATAAACCACGTGATCAGCATTTAGTAAATTAAATTCTAAAAAGTTGTCTTTAAAAATTCCCCAAAAATCAGAAAATGGAGGTAAAGATTCAAAAAAGATTACATTTTAAAGGAACTTTTATGATCTTTCTCGTGATATAAATTGTATAACCCTCAGATTATTATTTTAAATGCAAAATTTAAAGAATGTTACAAAAATAGCTTAAAAATTTAATTTTAAGAAATCTAAGAATTTTTCAAAAATCTTTCTTAGTGTACCCCTACACTATAAGAAGAATCGCCATGCAAAATTTCAGCCCTTTAGGTCCAGCGGTTGGGTCTGTGCGTTATCTGTCTGTCAGTCAGTCAGTTACGGAACTGTTTTATATATGTATATTGATATACCTTTAATTATGTGGTTTAACAGCGTAAAACTTTGCAGGGGTGCCCTTGTGGCCTCTAATGTCGTAGCCGCTGCTGCCTTTTTATCGGCCTGTCTGTCTCAAGTTCTACCTATCTGAGTCAGTATACCATTCTGTCTGCCCGTCGTTCTATCACCTCTGTATCCCCCCCCTATGAAAATAGCAGGTATATTTATTAAACTTCTTTTGTGTTGTTCAACTCCATAGACAATTGAACCTGCTGGAAGGAAGTGATCAGTCCAATCGCCTTAAACCCGGTTTTGCCAATTTCATTTGTGTAACATATGATTCCCAAAACAATAATAACTGAAAAGGCACATATTATATATACATACTAGCGGCCCGTCCCGACTTTGTCCGGGTTGAACAAAATATTATACCAATAAATTGTAAATCTTTTTTTACCTTAATAATAACCTAAATAATACCTTAAATTAATTAAATGTTAGTTAATAATTAAAATAAATTTTTTAAAAGAAAAAGGCGTGCCGGAGAACGGCTAGGTTCGAACCGCTAGTGTCAGAACAGAAGCCCACCGCGATAGCACCACGATAAGGATCGTTGAAATCTTCCGAACAAAAAGCGGTAGAGGACAGTAGCGGTAACAATGGAGATTGTTAGGATTAAGCCCCTAACTTTATTTCTATTGATCAGATATACATAATATATAGCCTATGTCCATCTGGAATAATGTACCTTTCAAACAGTGAAAGAATTTTTCATATAGGTACAGTGGTTCTGAAGATTACCCTTCACGTACAAAATCGCTCTCTCTTTATATATAAGTATAGATAACTATATAAATCACAGGGAAGCCCATTTACAATATCTTGTGATGTACATATCCATAGACATTGCAAAGTGCTCGAATAGAAGCAATCAGTTCAATTGTCACTGATTTCGCAGTGTGTAATTGTAATGTATTGTGCAATGTATGATTCGCTAAATCCAAGGGTGTGCACTTTAAATAAACATATTTATTTCGGAAATCACAGGTATCCTCGTTTATTTAGTCTTGTTGTGTACATATCCATGGACATTTTAACTAATTTTCAGAGGCTTCCTCCACCAACTCTGTCCGAATTTTTGCCACTAACGTGTCGATCCTTTGATTCAAGTCGTTGTCCAGCTTTCTCTGTTCCTCTCTGTAGCGCATGTGAGCCTGGTTTATGCCCCCTTTCACTGTATTGAGCTGATTTATGAACACCTTAACATGCGGCGTGTTTCTCCGAATGATTGGCAGGATCTCTGGCTTAGGTTCGCCGAAAGCTTCTTCCTTCAAAAACTTCTTCAGATCCTCGGGTTTCAAAGGTCCATCGGAGTTTTCGATCGCAACCCTGGCAGCGTCGCTGAGCTTCGTGCTTATGAATTCTAAAATAAGAATGAAAAAATTAGTTATTCGTTATTGCTTCAAGAAACATGATTGGGGCGCGGTGGCAAGAGCAGCGGGCCAGTGATCTGAACGTCCCTGGTTCGATGCTCGTCACTGCAAATACATCGCCGTGTTCACTAATAAGGCGGTGAAAGGCAAAGTGGTGTAAGTCACATTTTCAACATTTCTTTTTGTTTGAGGACAAAAATGTGATCTCCATGTTCAATTTATAGTGGAATTGCAAATAATTATTATTTGCAATATTATAGTAATTATTATGAATTATAATTTGTTCAATTTATAGTGGAATTTTTGCAGTAAAATGCTTTTGACTTACACCACTTGACTTACAAACTTACACCACTTTGCCTTTCACCGCTTCATATGTGTATGACAGTTGCAGTTCAAATATCTATATATATAAAACAATTCCGTAACTGACTCACTGACATACAACGCACTGACCAAACCGCTGGACTTAAAGGGCTGAAATTTTGCATGGCGATTCTTCTTATGGTGTAGGGGTGCACTAAGAAAGATTTTTGAAAAATTCTTCTTAGATTTTTTTAAATTAAATTTTTAAGTTGTTTTTGTAACTTTTTTTTTAAAGTTTGCATTTAAAATAATAATTTCAGGGTTATAAAAGTTATATCAAAAGAAAGATCATAAGAATTTCTTTAAAATGAAATCTCTTTCGAACATTTACCTCAATTTTCTGATTTTTGGTGCATTTTTAAAGATTTATTTTTAGAATTAAATTTATTAAATGCTGATCACGTGATTTCTTTTTCTGGTACTTAGAATAAATTTATTGTCACGTGCATAACGACTAAATAGACAAAAAAAATTTTTTTTTCTAATGCAGCAGACGATTGGATATTATCCAAAAAAATATCCCTTACGATTTTTTTCTAAATATATATGTATTTTTTTTACATCAATTGTATACATTGATCGTCGCATTTATTATAAATATATATATATATATATTTTTGGCATTAATTGCATACATTGACCGTTGTATTTAATTTGAATGTACTCCGCAACGAAGCGCGGGTTTTCAGCTAGTATATATATATATATATATATATATATATATATATATATATATATATATATATATATATATATATATATATATATATATATATATATATATATATAATTAATGTTCGTAAACTGTGTCGACAAAATAAGAGAGGTGATACTCATGAAGACGAACAATATTTACGATGCAACCCAGGGCCTCATTCCACTCAGTGTGTCAGAAGTACGTAAAGTTCAGTATCCAAGTTGAACTTCCGTTAGAGGAAAAAAAATGAGATTTAACCAAATCATCAGTTGCAGAATCCTATTAAGATCAGAGAAAGGCCACGCTACTAACCCTCGTAAACACCAGTAGAGATTTTCAGTGAACATCTGGGCAGGCATCGTTGATGATTGGCGGGTGGGACTGTATCTCTTGCCAGAACGAACAAGCGGACAAGCATAACACGACACCAGCGCAGCGTACCGTGTCTTCCTGGAGCAAGTGCTTTATGGTATCCTGCAAGCTCTTCTGCTCACCATACAGAGGGACAAGTGGTTTATGCATGATGGAGCCCCACCACAATTTAGCACTGCGGCCCGCCACTTCCTGAATCTCACATTTCCTGAACGGTGGATTGGACAAGGGGGACCGGTGGATTGGACAAGGGGGACTGGTGGATTGGCCTCCACGCTCGCCGGACCTAAATCTATTCTTCTTTTGGGTACACATGTAATAAATGGTGTAATCGCGACACCTAGTGGAAGATCAGAATCGTTATTGCAGCGGACAAGCATAACACGACACCAGGAGTGTACGAGAGGGCTTTCCAGTCTTTCATTCGACGGTGTCAACTGTGCAACGACACTCTTAGACGCCATTTTGAGCATCTATTTTGATTATTTCTCTGATCTGAATGGGGTTGTGCAACTTATGATTTGGTTTATTCTGATTTTTTTTTCCAGTGAAGAAAGTAACTTCGACACTGCATTTTACGTATTCCTGACAAACTCGGTGGAATGCTACCCTGGGTGGCATTGTAAATATTGTTAATTTTGATGTGTACTATCACCCCTCTTATTTTGTCGACACAGTTTACGAACACCCTATAAATAAATAAATATATATATATATATATATATATATATGTGTGTGTGTGTGTGTGTGTGTGTGTGTGTGTGTGTGTGTGTGTCTGTATGATGACCCGAATGGTCATCTCCTGAAATAAGCATCGTGGTCGAAAACAATATGATTCCAATACAAGTACACATAACTTTATTCCATCAATAACATGACCTTACAGCGCGACGTCCAGCTTTCATCTGCCGAGCGTAGAAGTAGCTGTCAACGGATTGCCAGAAATTGGCGAGGTAGGTTAGTATTGGCAAAGAACGGAAAGGTAACCATAGAGTGAAAGAACTCTGAATACAGGTGATTAGAGGTGGTTAAAATTTATTACGCACACACACAAACACGTATATATATATATATATATATATATATATATATATATATATATATATATATATATATATATATAATATTAAAAACTAGTAATTTCTTAATTCAACACTCTTAACATTTAAAAACTATTAATTCCTCAACTTACTATTCCAAATTACAAACCCTTTTTTAATTCCTTAAAACATTTAATTCCCTTTGGGCATTCTCGTTAAATTCCATTATTACAGCCTTAGGCAAAATCATTCAAGATGGCTGACTTTTTTAACTAAAGAGACGCTGCGTAGCGTCAGTGCAGATTTAAATCAGTTCTGCACATCAACAACAACTTTAAACCAATCAACCATTAAGACACACCCTTTAATCACGTGATGGGGTGAAGTTTATATAACTCGTGACGTCCGGAAGTTGGACGGATTTTTGTAATTGCTATTGCTGCATCCAAACCGACGGAGCGGTCGGCGAAATAAATAAAGTTTTTCCAGACGTGAAAAGAGAAATCTATTATTGAGTACGACTACGTTGATCCCCGTTGTGATATGCCGGCTCCGACTACCATTCCCACCGGGACGGTATGTTACATATATATATATATATATATATATATATATATATATATATATATATATATATATATATATATATATATATATTAATAATAATAATAATATAATATGGTTGTTGCCGGGCAAATAACTTGGCCGTTGACTCAGCGTCCCAGGGAAATCTTGTAGTCGTAGTGGTATAGGCGGGAAGTCCAGGCAGAAAAACATAATACTCCGCAAAAGCTTCACAGTTCTTTTATTAAGAATGGAGTTTTAAAAAGACTGGATATACACTTGCCAAACTTAACATTCAAAACACATCACGGCTAGCCAGGTACGGCGCCCCGACCTGCGGCAGGACCGCTGAAAATACGCACGGAGGGCTGTACATGTTTCCTGGCCGAGAGCAAAACACACAAAGACTACAGAATCGCGCAATTTCTCTCCCGAGTACGGGTCTATGAAACTTCTAAATGGCCAGAAACGGACACGTGACCCTAGCGCGTCATATGGTGTGACCGGTGGAAAGTTCTCCAACCTTATATAACGGTTATATAACTCTTTCCGCGCGTGGCCTTAGGGGAAAAACTAATAGATTGATATTGGTTGAATATAGGTCGCAATCCAAGGTTAGGGGACGGTATTCTGTTGCGTTATGATAAAGAATTTGGAAAGGGCGTGTTAAAAAGTAAAAAGGGGTTTGAAATTTATTTCATATATATATATATATAAAGATCTAGAAAATTAAGTTCCTTTATTAATTTACATGCTGGCAAGTTTAGCGTGTATGTCTGCTGTATAATTTCTATTTTATATGCCTCATTAATAAAAGTAACATGTATTTGTCTGTGTCAAGCATGCTTATATAAAAAATAAATTCTAAACAGAAATGCAACAAAATGAACGTACCCTCTAATGCTGAATTCTGGTCAAGACGTTTGACTATGTTTTCAGCCCTGTCCAAGCCTTCAGAGAATTGCAGCAGGTTCAGATGCACTTCAGTCAAAATGTTCGTGAGGGCAAATAAGTCATCATCCTTAGCATCGGAAGATTCTGAAATATTCAACGTTTGCGGGAATAAACATTCGAGTGTCAGAAAAAAAAATATAGCACAATCTATTTCATCAGTTTTGAATTTTATCCTCAAATAATTACTTGAGGATAAAATTTAAAAAAATTTCGAATTTTTTTAATTTCATCTTCCCATAATTACGCGAGGATAAAATTAATTTTTAAAATTTTTTTTTAAATTTTATCTTCAGATAATTACGTTAGGATATAAGTTAAAAATTTTTTGAATTGGGAAGCTAATATAATAGGAAACTAATTATATGGATATGTCTCCCATTGCATGGTCAGTAGTCTTATCCTTTTGCTGGTATTCATTACTAAATTTTAGCAGGTAATCTATTACTTCATAAAAGAGGTAGTTCGTTGTTTTATAACTTCGCTTTGTTTTATTTGTTGATTTCACATTCCATTTAAACAGATTGAATTTTTCATAATGCATAGTATACCGTTATCAAATTTACGCTACTGATAATTCATTTGAGAATTTATAACTACTGATGTGAAGAAAAGGTGTGCTTGCTTTTAATTCAATGAGTTCTCATTACTTGATTGGCTGATTTTTTCACCCAACTTTATGTAATGGTGTTTCCCATTATGAACTGTTATCGAAAATCCGTACTGGTAACTCACTGTCAACTGTTTAGCTTCTATTTAACATCATGAGTGCTTTCTCTTTGTTCAATGATTTCGTTTTCTCTGATTTCTTTATTTTACATATATTTTTGCAGGATTGCATTCACAATTGGGTTGGCCTTACTCATCTGATTTATGATTTTATTTATGTGGTGCATTATTCCCTCAAGATATTGCACCAGTCCTCATTAAAGTTATCTCATGAAATACTTCCTTATTATAAGGCTTTCCACACCATTGCTAAATTCACATACAATTACCCATATACGATTCTGCAACTTCTGTAAGGATTTTGTAAATTCAAAAGTGGGAAATCAGTAACATTCATTTTTATAAGAATATCTGGTAAAATTAAAAAATAAGTCTACTGTAGGACCCATATTTAAAGGTTAAATGTATTTTCTCAAATTTCAGGATTAATATCTCGAAAGAACTGAAGGATAAAGAACAAAACTAAACGTCAGTGTGTATATATATATATATATATATATATAAATGCTGAAAACCCATACTTCGCAACGGAGTACATTCAAATTAAATACAACGATCAATGTAAGCAATTGATGTAAAAAAATATATATATATATTTATAAAAAAATCGTAAAGGATATTTTTATAGACAAAGTGATGTAGAATAAAATATTCAAATTAAATCTAATAGAACATACTAAAGAATATAGTACAGTTAATATAGTACAGTTTGAGGAACATTTCGTTTACTGTATTTTAATATTTTTTTGGATAATGTCCAATCGCCTGCCGCATTAGCAAGAAAAGAAAAATTTTTTGGTTTATTTCGTTGTTATGCACGTGACGTAAAATTAGTTTAAAGTATCACAAAAAGAAAAGAAACCACGTGATCAGCAATTAATAAATTAAATTCTTAAATGCAATCTTTAAAAATTCACCAAAAATCAGAAAATGGGGGTAAAAATTCGAAAAAGATTTCATTTTAAAGGAATTTTTATGATCTTTCTTGTGATATAAATTTTATAACCCTCGGATTATTATTTTAAATGCAAACTTTAAAGAATGTTACAAAAACAGCTTAAAAATTTAATTTTAAAAAAATCTAAGAAGAATGCTTCAAAAATCTCTCTTAGTGCACCCCTACACTATAAGAAGAATCGCTATGCAAAATATCAGCCCATTAGGTCCAGCGGTTGGTCTGTGCGTTATATGTCAGTCAGTCAGTCAATGAATCATTCAGTCTGTCAGTTACGGAACTGCTTTATATATATATATATATATATATATATATATATATATATATATATATATATATATATATATATATATACTTACTGACGTTTATATATAAATATCACAATGAAACATACGTCAATTGAACAATCAAACTCCCAAACCTGATTATAGATGGCGCTGCAGTTTTCACACGTCACGTTAAAGATCAATATAACTTTCCTTATCAACCGCATTTTCATATTTCAATTACCATTTCCAAATTTCGTTTACTCTAATTTTGCTCAGACATCAAAAAGGAAATTTTTTTGTGCAACATAGTTTACTAGTTGAAATGAATATTCTCCAGATTTCCACCTGGAATTACCAGTACGATAGAATCCCCGCTCAAAAGAAACAAGAACGAGCTTTGAGCGCAAGTTCCAAGATCTTCTACAGGTTCTTAAGATTTCTTCTGGAAAGTACCACGACTCTATCGGAGATATTCGTAAAGAAAAATAAATATTTCTATCCATGAATTCATAATTTTTAGCCTAATTTTTCTACCACTCAAGAACGCAATTCCAAATGTAGTATTGGAACGCCCACTGAATTATGTTGATTGATAGAACGCAATCTATTATTTGAATGGTTAATCGAAGTTCGGGACTAAAATTTTTAAACTTCAATACGCGTATGCTGTATATCACCAAAGCACTAATAAACATTATTAGTGCTTTCGGGATATACATTTTCAAAGTAAGGTCTCGAGGCAGCCTAGCGGTAGCTTGCCAGCTTTCGTTGTTGGGGGTGCACGGATCGAATCCCGACAATCACCGTTAAATACCTTCATGTCTAGACCGGATATAGGCACGTAAAATCCGTAGACCGGAAATTCCTTCTTTGAGGTCAAAGAGGGTGTGAGAGGGTACGATTCTCCCAGATGCCGGCCCTGGTGTTGCTCGGTAAACATGGAGGTGGTACTTGGCTAAATCGGACTCCGATCCTTGTAGTGTCATTATAAACCGGAATAACTTCCGCCAGGGGGCATTAGAAACAACAACAACATTTTCAAAGTCGTGGAGTCCTTTTCCACACACCATGGATGTTTTTAATCCACTGGTACCGACATATGTGTGCTAGAATAGTTTCTAGTAATAAACTTTCCAGAAATGAAACTTGAACTAACTAAACGTACCATCTGAGGATGCATTTCTGACTGCTTTCAACCGCTGCAATTCTTCGGTAACATTTCCAGTTAGCCTAAAGGCACCCCGCATGATATGGCCAGTTGTGTACAGAATTGATTTTAGCACAGAGATGGATTTATCCTCTTCGGTTGCCATAATGAAGAACGTCAGAACCTGCAAAGGAATGTTTAAACAATGACAGAAGTAATTTGGGTAAGTCATTAAGGAAGTCTTAAAAGATAACTAGTTGGTACCCGTCAAAATATGGCGGCTAGATAGTAAATAATTGTATTGATACAGAAATTATACTCAACACATCATTGCCAAATGTTGAAATTCATAATAATGCTCAGAAACAAATTAATGTACTTAAGCAGCCTCGTGCTTAGTGAGTATCTAAAGCCAGATTTAAAAATGTTACCGAGCATGCGCAGAAAGCAATTTTTTTAATTGTAAATTATCGCTAATTAAACAGCACGAAATAAAAAAAATTTCACCAGGTTTAATCTTATATTTCACAAACATAATTATCATAAAAAATAAAAATGGCAGAGAGATATCTAGAGAGACTACTCGGAATAAGTGTGTTTATCATTAAAACATGTCACTGAGCATGCGCAGAAATCACTTTCTAATTGTAAATTATCGCTCATTAATAGAAATTTCGGTTACAAAAACCAAATTTGACACATCTACAGATTACAATCTTTCGTTTAAGACCAAAAGAAGTAAACGGATGCAGTAGTTTTCTCTAACGGACTGCCCAAAAAGTCGACTTAGCAACTTAAATATATAGATTAAAAAATTACAGTGATAATCACTTCAAAACTATTTTTTATTTCTCAACATAATCTCCACTAAAATTAATGCATCCCATCGTTTTATCAGCTTTTCCAATAGCAACTGCATAAAATGAATTATTTGGGTTGCTCTCTCAGCCACATTAGGACTCTTCATCATCTGCGAAGTGTTTGTCTACAAGAGGGCTTTGTATTGAAGAAAGTTTTGATTCAGGTTGATACTGGTGAACCCATGATTCATCACCAGTGATTATTCTGTTTAACATGTCTTCACCTTCATTAGGATACTGAAAGAGATCTTGCAAACACTTTGCATATGATGAAGAGGTTCAACATGAAGTCCTAATTTGGCTGGGACAGCAACCCAAAGAATTTTATACAGAGAAAACGGTGGGATGAGTGCATAAATATTGGTGGAGATTATGTTGAGAAATAAAAATAGTTTTGAAGTGATTATCACTGTAAGTTATTTTTTAATTATCTTTTGTGTTTGTGTGGTTTGGAGCGCTACGGTCAACTTTTTGCTACACGAGGGCTAATTAGACCGGAACCTAAAGTTTAAAGCAGATTCCGAACGGCTACAAACAACCATACCAAGAGTGGGGCGCGAACCCACAAGATCTGCACCGAATGCCTGCGCCCTAGCCATTCGGCCATTGTGTATCACAGAGATCTGCAACCTTTTATCTTCCACGGCACAACAACCTTTTTTTCGATAATTCCGTGGCACACCACAAGTAAAAGCTTGCACATAAATAAATTACAATAATATGTATATGTTTTTATTAGATAAATAGCACAATAAAAAAGCTCTATGTATCAAAATAATTATAATCATTTAAGTTTTATATAAATCATTTTGAATTGTACACCAACACAAGAAAAAAAATATGAAGTTATAGTTTACAAGTAAAAAAAAACATTTCTCTTTAAATTTTTTTGATTAAAATTTGTTTTTTGGTCTTTACTTAAGCCTAATAAATCAAAGTTAATTTAAATATAACTAATTTATTAATGAGATATTTGAGCTTGTTTTGATGAACATGTGTACGTTCTAAATTTGGCGCTATATTAGAAAGAGCTACCCGAAGTTCATGGTCAAGACCCTTTGTCATTTTTAATCAGAACTAGTGTTGAAATACTTTGTTCGCATAAGTATGTTGTAGAAAAAGGGAGCAAAATGGCCTTGTCAGAAATTTGTGGATATTCTTTCTTAACTGAAATCCAGAAATTAGACAATGACATTTCACTGAAGATGAGTTTCAGCGTCCCGTCGTTCCTCAATTCTATAAATTCCTCCCGAATTTGACGGGAAAGTGCTTCTATTGAATTTTCGGCATCAGCTAGGAAAGGATTTCTTATCCAATTGCATTGCTATGTAGTAATTGGGAAAAAATAGTGATTACATTTTTCTAGCAATAAACTTAAATGCTGTTGAGTCAGATCCAGAATTAATAGTTTGTTTTTAATCATGGACTTGTAAGTCCTTTGGAACATTTTTAGAGATCCTTTTTGTAACTCTTTTTGCCAAAATTCGAGCTTATTTTTAAACCCATTAACTTGTCAGAACACGTCAGATAATTTTTGATTTTTTGATTATCAATGCTTCGCGGTGTATGCAACAGTGTGTAATTTCTACATCAGGTTTTTGCCATTTTAAGTAGCAGACGTTGCAACCTTACCTTATATCCTGTGTAAATATGTAAATAATTACCAGTCTTTATAGTTCTTATAAATATGTTAACCAACTAAATATCAGAGTGTTTTCCATAATGTGTTCAAGAAAATAAGATTATCATTCCCCTCAACTGGAGTCAATTCACTAAATTGCTCACCGCTCAAGCCCCGCGACTAATAAAAGAATTCGCCGCCTGCCGTAATGTCTACTTCATCATCACAGAATCAAATCGCATGCCAAGTGAAACTGCGATTGAAACATTATTTTGACACCAACGTGCCATATCTCACTGTTTAAACTAATACATCAGCATAACAACAATAACAGCAAAAGCTGAGAATAATTTATAGAATTCTATTTAAATTTATTTCTCACCTTTCAATAGATCAGCGTTCAGTCACTTGTAAGGGTTTAGTTGACAGAGTTAAGGAAAGTGGTCTGGAGGTGTTTTTAAATATTATACTGTTAAGTGACGTCGATCCGGGTTGATTGACGTAGCTGCATTTATTTCATTACGATAGATGAGCGGCCGGAATCCGTACTTGACATAATGAAATCAGAGCTCAATAAACAAAGTGATAGCAAAGAGAAATAGAGATAAATAAATTGAGAAACTGAGAAAAGATATAAATCCCTTGAATTCACTAGGTATGTGAAATTCAGTTCAAGTGTTCAATTGTTTACCGATTAAATGTTCGAAAATAACCTGCTGTTATCAACAAGGTATAAGCTGTCAATAGTTCCAAGCTATCTGATTACGTTCTATTTTAGGAATAAAAAATTCATTTTATTGGTACATACTAGCGATACTATTTGCGTTTCTTCCTTCTTCAGTTTACGAAAATTTCCAATAAAATAAGTAATATAGCAGTGACTTGGCAGCGTTTAATGGAGGAAATAAAATAATCATTTCAATCATTAAAATGTTGGTGCGCATTTCAAATACCCAAACGAGTTTTTTAAAACACTAATGGGGCTATTGTTACCCTTTGACAGATTTACATTTCTATCTTCTTCTAGCTCACCAAAGTTTTCAATGAAACAAATAATAATGAATTTTATCAACAGCACCTTGGTGCGCATTCCGAATCTCAAGCTGACTTTTATTAACACTAAGGTTAGGTTTGTATACCTTTGACAGATTTGCGTTTCTTCCTTCTTCCAGCCCACCAAAGTTTTCCAATAAAATAAATAATGAATTTGATCAATTGCACTTTGGTGAGCATTCCAAATCTCGAGCAGACATTTTTGAAACTAAGGTGCTATTCTTAAGGTGCCCTTTGAAAGATTTTCGGTTTTTCTTTCTTCTTGCTCACCAAAGTTTCTAATAATACAAAGAATAAAAAATTTGATCAATAGTATCTTGGTGCGCATTCAAAAAAAATCTCGAGTCGACTTTTATTGAAACTAAAGTGCTATTGTTATCCCTTTGACAGATTTGCGTTTCTTCCATCGTCTGGCATACCAAAGTTTCCAATAAAACAATTAGTAATGAATTTTATCAATAGCACCTTGGTGCGTATTCCGAATCTCAAGCTGACTTTTATTAACACTAAGGTTAGGTTTGTATACCTTTGACAGATTTGCGTTTCTTCCTTCTTCTAGCTCACCAAAGTTTTTCAATAAAATAAATAATTAATTTGATCAATTGCACTTTGGTGAGCATTCCAAATCTCGAGCCGACATTTTTAAAACTAAGGTGCTATTGTTAAGGTGCCCTTTGAAAGATTTTCGGTTTTTCTTTCTTCTTGCTCACCAAAGTTTCTAATAATACAAAGAATAATAAATTTGATCAATAGCCTCTTGGTGCGCATTCAAAAAATCTCGAGTTGACTTTTATTGAAACTAAAGTGCTATTGTTATCCCTTTGACAGATTTGCGTTTCTTACATTGTCTGGCACACCAAAGTTTTTAATAAAACAATTAGTAATGAATTTTATGAATAGGACCTTGAGGCGCATTCAAAATCTTCGTTACCTAGACCGGAACCTACTGGATTCCGAACGGTTACAAACATCTATGCCAGGAGTGGGACTCGAACCCACAGACTCCAGTACAACATGTCAGCGCCTTAGCCACTCGCACCTCGTCCGGCTAGGAAATTTTGGAACGACCACCATATACTCTCGACCTGTCCCCTAGCTATAACCATTTGTATCCACACCTGAAGAAATTTTCGGACGGTCTACAGAGTGATCAAGGAACAAAAGACGTTGTGAAATTATGACTGAACTGGTTGGCGGTGAGTTTCGTCGACAAAAGAATACAAAAGCTAGTCTCACGATACGACAAAAGAATCAATAAATACGGCTACTACGCATAAAAGTAGTCTAATATCCGTTTTGACATTTCGCTTTGACACTGAAATCTTTCAAAACGTCTTAATTTTTTTTTTTTTACATCGAATTGGTTCCTATTTTCTGCATGCACCTCATAGTTTATTTAAACACATCCAAGTAGGTGAGTTGTTTTTATTTATTATTTATTCGACATTCTTCATATTTAGATGTTAATCGTCGCGACGAATAGAGAGAGAGGTGGAAATGATTAACTCTGCTGATCCAGGTTAGGTATACGATGCTGCTGCCATCTATGATCACCCGAAGAACACAACGCCTGCTCAGCTTCGTTATAATTGTAGATGATCGTAATATAATCTAAACCTGAGTTTCCAGTTCTGTGTTTTGAGGCACCGTAAGACTCTCCCATAAAATTTAGGGTTCCACAACATATTCGTCAGATAGTTCATAGATTAAAATATCGCAGAGAGATTTATTAAAATAAAACTTTAAAAATATTTCACCTCATAAAAAGAAAGAGGTGGCCCGTGTACGTTTGAAAATAAAATATTTCGAGTATTATGATGGATGAACGAATTGAAAACGCTGCCATCTGCGATATACTAAAGGAAAATAACATCTGTTCAAACTTCCTTATCATTTTGTATGATATATATATATAATCTTTATATATATATTTCTTCTGTCCGTGTGTATGTCCCTGAACTCCTCCTAAACGGCTGAACTGATTTTAATGAAATTTTGTGAGTACGATTAAGTTGATTCGAGAATGGTTTAGATTCACAATTTGATCCGATAGAAAATGTTTTTTTAATTAATTTACTTATTTGTGTGTTGTTGTTGATCTTTGGTTAGTTTAGGTACACAATTGGATCCGGTAGACAGCGCTGCAATCGCGTTTCAGAATTTTTTTTTTATTTTCATGAATTTTAATGCTGTATATACGTGCATTGAATAACAATTAACTTAACCTACAAATTTAAATTGTCAATTTTCATTTGATTCTATGCAACATATGAAGTATTGAACGGCTCATTGATTAGTCATACTAATAGCCATATTCAAGAAATTTCGTCCACATTCTTGCTAATTTTAAGATAGGTCGAGTTGTGATAACTGTACACGTGGTGGTGTAAGGTTTTTCAAAAATAATTTTCTTTTACATATTTTTTTATCAAAACTGTCCAAACAATTTATAGTTTATTAAAATAATTTTATGATTTTTGGATTTACAACGTTTGAACAGGACAACGTCTGTCGAGTTCACTAGTATGTATATATATATATATATATATATATATATATATA
Organism: Dolomedes plantarius; assembly: GCA_907164885.2. Taxonomy (NCBI): domain Eukaryota; kingdom Metazoa; phylum Arthropoda; class Arachnida; order Araneae; family Dolomedidae; genus Dolomedes; species Dolomedes plantarius. The sequence continues at coordinate 71,261,527 of OU015490.1, forward strand.
TATATATATATATATATATATATATATATAATAATATCGATATAATTGATTTAAATAGAATAATCATAATGTTAGTACAAAATAATATTCAATACTTAAGCAACGAAATTAAACTAACTCGTTTCAATAGGCTCCTAGAATTAGTAACTAAACATAATTACATAGTTCATAATAATAGTATATACTTACAGTCCAAAGGTGTACCACAAGGTGGTAATGCTTCAAGTATGCTAGCTAATTTATACTTATATTATTTTGAAATTAATAATATAGAAAATTGCAATTACAATATATTTAGATATATAGATGATATAATAGTAATTAATAAAAGTAATAACCCTATAGACTTAAATTTTTACCCTCCTAATCTGGAACTAATTAAAAGTAGCCATGATAATATTAATGTAAACTTTTTAGATATTAATATTAAATTAAATACTCACAGCAAATTTACTTTTGACTTATATGACAAAAGATCTGACTATAATTTTAATATTGTTAAACTTCAAAATTATCTAACCTGTTTTCATAAAACTGTTTTTAATAACATTATTGTAAATCAGTTAGTTCGTATAAATAGGCTATGTTCTAAAGACAATAGGATTAAGCATATTATAGACTTGAAAGCTGTGCTAACTCGGAATAATTACCCAGTAAGTCTATCCAAAAACATAATTGGTTGTCTTTGTTTTAATGAATAGTTTGTTCTGTTGCATTAATATGTTAAACATAACAATAGGTTAAAATAGAAAAAAATAACTACTAAACATAAAAATAAAAATCATAAGTAAAAATAAAAATAATAATAAAATTAACTCTTAGTAGTAATAATAATAAAAAACTAAATAATTAAGGGAATAATAGTCCTAAAATACGGTAACCTAGGTAAGTCTGTAACTGAGAATCCACTACCTCAATGGTTGCAAGTTTTGTGACGTCAGTCATCTTGCGGTTACAAGTTCTTAACTTCCACTCTGACTAGCGCCAGGCTTGGTGTTCTTTGGTTAAGTACTTTTATTCAAACTTAATTCAATTATTAATCAATTCTTCTGTTAATCATGGATTGTACGGTGTCTGAGTGTGTTTATTGTATAGATCATACTCATCGGAAACAATCCATTGGTTTTTAGACAGCATTGACACCGCTGATGAAGAAATGCTGTCAAAAACCTTATTCTTACTTTTCTTTTCATGTTATTTGTTCCTGGCTGCAAGTAGCTTTAGAGGTATTACTGCTTTTCTCTTTCATCTTATTCTTATATATATATATATATATATATATATATATATATATACGCCCGCCCGCCCGCGCAATCATTGACAGAGTTTTCCATTCTCTGTCATGTGAGACCCTAGACTACGTCAATTAAGCTATTATCTCCCAACTAAGGCTAGAATGCGACGCGTAATTTTCAATTTAGCATTTTAAAAGATCGCTAAAAAAGGAAACAGGATAAGCATTAAAATGCATGTGCCATAAATTTTGATGCAATTTTATAAGTAAGTACGCTTATAATTCAAACACATATATGAGATCGATGAACTATAAATATTTTATATTGAGTTTTTTCGAATCATAAATATTTAATTTTTTTTGCAATTGATGGACTAATGGCTAATGGCGATCGCATTCCTACCCGAGTCTGTGAGTTGGAGTCTTTCTCTTGCCGTTTGTAGCCTTTCGCAATCGGCTTTAAGTAGTAGGTCCCATTCTAATTAGCCCTGGTGTAGCAAAACATAATTGTAGCTCTCGAAACCAAACCAAATTTTTCAATACTCATTAGGAGTTATGTATGAGAAATTACTCATTTCTGATATTTTATAAATCTATATATATATAAAACAGTTCCGTAACTGACTGAGTGACTGACAGACCACTCACAGACCTATCCGCTGGACCTAAAGGGCTGAAATTTTGCATGGCGATTCTTCTTATAGTGTAGGGGTGCACTAAGAAAAAATTTTTGAAAAATTCTTCTTAGATTTTTAAAATTAAATTTTTAAGCTGTTTAGGAACTTTTTTTTTTAAGTTTGCATTTAAAATAATAATTTGAAGGTTGTAAAATTTATATCACAAGAAAGATCATACAAATTCCTTTAAAATGAAATCTTTTTCGAAGCTTTACCTCCATTTCCTGATTTTTGGTGAATTTTTAAAGATTAATTTTTAGAATTTAATTTATTAAATGCTGATCATGTGATTTATTTTTCTGGTACTCTAAATTAATTTATCGTCACGTGCATAACGACGAAATAAACAAAAAAAAAATTTTCCTTGCTAATGCGGCAGACGATTGGACATTATCCAAAAAATATTAAAATACAGTAAAAGAAATGTTCCTCGAATTTTACTATATTAACTGTACTATATTCTTTAATATGTTCTATTAGATTTAATTTGAATATTTTATCCTACATTATTTTGTCTAAAAATATCCGTTATGATTTTTTTATAAATATATTTTTTCGTTTTTTTTTTCATCAATTGCATACATTGATCGTTGTATTTATTATAAATATATTTATACATATATTTGGCATTAATTGCATACATTGACCGTTGTATTTAATTTGAATGTACTCCAGAGTGTATTACAGAAATAACAGGGCTTACAATCGACCGTTTATTGTGGCGTACATATCCATAGACAATGGAATGAGCTCGGATGGAAGCAATCAATCCAGTTGTCTCTAATTTGGCCGTGTGTAACTGAAATATGTAATATATTACTCCCGACACAAAATGCTTGCTCTTTATACATACATATTTATTTCGGAAATCTCGTTTATCCTCACTTATTTATTCTTGTGGTGTACATATCCATGGACATTTGGCTTCGCTTTTCAGTGGCTTCTTTCGCCAACTCTTTCCTCATATTTGCCACCAACGTGTCGATCCTTTTATTCAAGTTGACGTCCAGCCTTCTCTGCTCCTCTCGGTAGAGCAGGTGGGCCTTGTTGTTGATGTCTTTCACCATACTGAGCTGATTTATGAGTTCCTCAACAAGCGGCGTGTATCTCCGAATGATTGGTAGGACCTCTGGCTTGGGTTTGCCAAAAGCTTCTACCATCAAAAACTTCTTCAGATCCTCGGGTTTCAAAGGTCCCTCGGAGTTTTCGATCGCAAACCTGGCAGCGTCGCTGAGCTTCGCATTTATGTGTACTAAATTAAGAATGAGACAAATTAGTTTTACTATTGCTTCATGAAACAAGCTCCAGAGGTAATTTACTACAAGAAATTTATGATTGTTTTTATTACCCTCTCTCACGTGACTTTGTTTTTATTTTAATTTCTGTAATGCAAAATAATACAGTTGGCTCTCTGTTTAACGACTTTCAAGGGACCGTGAAAAATCTTCTTTAAGTAGAGATCGCCCTTAAACAGAATTTGTGAAAAAATAACATTATATATATAATAGCCGTTGTCTCTGTATAACACTTCCGGGTTGTACTCATCTTTCAATTGAAGCCCTCAGTAAACAAACAGCCGGTTAGGCTTAATTTCAATTTCAGATGTGGATCAGAATTTTTTCTTACCTAAAAACTAATATCTTCTCCATCAATCACGTTTGTTCAGCTTATTTTTCTATAAAACATTCAGAACTAAAAAAATTGGATGCCTTTAGCTGTATATTTAACAGTTTTTAAAAATCTGTTTACTTTTGCGATGAATTCTGAAAGTACACAAACTTGAATGTGAATGAATCAAGTAGCTCAAGTATTCATATCGCGTAGTTAGCTGTGAAAAACTGGATGGCAGTCTACTACTCCAATCACATGAAAAACTAACTAAATAAAAAATAATCAAAGGGTTTGCTTTTACAAGGTGTCGATTAAATGCAATATTGTTATATAATTCGGGATATTTTTTAACTTCCATATACTTTTTTCCATTATGACGTCATAATTAGTATTATGACGTCAAAATGACGGATTGGATGGCAGTCTACTACTCCAATCGCATGAAAAAATAAATAAATAAAAAATAATCAAAGGGTTTGCTTTTACAAGGTGTCGATTAAATGCAATATTGTTAGATAATTAGGGATATTTTTTAACTTTCATATACCTTTTCCTTTATGACGTCATTATTAGTATTATGACGTCAAAATGACGGGTTACCTTCTAGTTTCCCATAACGTCGGAGAGGCCGGGATTTGGAAATATCGTCTTTAAATAGAGATCGTCATTAAGTAGACTGTCGTTAAACAGAGAGCCAGCTGTAGTTTCATTATTCTTACTCGCTGCCATGGTTGGCGGACCTTATCTCGTGCAGGTGCCAAAAAATTTTGGAAACGATATTCCGTATTCGTCTGCTGACAAGTGCCAGCAAGTTTATTCATATTAGAAAGACAAACTACCACTATAAAATAATTTTTAATTGTGATAAATTTTTAACGTTTTGTTAATGGAACAGAATTTTACACAGGTTAAATATTAACAGAGCTTGAATATAATATAAAACAGAAAATTATTTGTTGTTAATAAATTGCCAGTTACTTGTTGAGGGAATTTTTGTTGTAAATATGGGTTGTCAAATGCTTTATAACAGCTGCTGTTCAGTCAGAGCCAAATTATAAACACCACACCATTTTTTCCCGATGTTCTTCTTCATTTCCGAAGATAAAAGATTCGCTTGCTTATGATGCAACGATGCTTTAATCTCATGAATAATTATCATAAGGACCAGACTTAGAAGATCGTATAGTGGAAGTTTACCCTGGTTTGGATCCGCGCCATTTGCTAACTAATGCAGGCAATGCATCAGGTATAATCAAATACAAAACTTTATTAAAATCAATAGGTCTTGGTTAAATGATTATTACACAATTAAAACATATTTATTATAACATATATTAATTAGAAATGTTATAGAGCCATAGCTCCTTAAATATATTTATAACTAGTATATAACCCCCGTCAAAAATGACGGAATGTTGATCAGCGTTTCCTTCTCATAAGAGTTCATACGAACACATAAAAAAGCATGAAGATTCTATTTTTTCATGTAATGAAGAAAGATTTTAAACATATACTACGATGAATACAGGTACATAATTCTATATGGGTTGCAGAAAAGTATAATTTTCCTTTAAGTGTAAAATTCTGCATCAATATTATGTAATGTATTAAATAAATAAAAATACAAAAAGTTAGCCAATTAAATAACACCAATTAAATGATTATTTTCAATGGATATTTTAATTAGAAGATATTTCAAAAACTAAACGGTTTTGAGCTAGAGTGTTGACTTGAAATTTTCATATTTTTTAAAGGGCTTTCAAAATATGTAACACTAGCGGCCCGTCCCGACTTTGTCCGGGTTGAACAAAATATTATACCAAAAAATTTCCAGTTGATAGCCAATAAATTGTAAATATTTTTTTTTACCTTAAAAATAACCTTAATAATACCTTAAATTAATATTACGTTAGTTAATAATTAAAGTTAATTTTTTAAAAGAAAAAGGCGTGCCGGAGAACGGCTAGATTTGAACCGCTAACGTCAGAACAGAAGCCCACCGCGATAGCACCACGCTAAGAATCGTTGGAGTTTTCGACACAAAAAGCGGTAGAGGACAGTAGCGGTAACAATGGAGATTGTTAGGATTTAGCTCTTAACTTTATTTCTACTGATCAGATATACATAATATATAGCCTATGTCCTTCTGGAATAAAGTACCTTTCAAACAGTGAAAGAAGTTTTGAAATTTGGTTCTGGAGATTACCCTCCACATACAAAATCGCTCTCTCTTTATATATAAGTATAGATTTGTGGTATTATTTTTCAAGAAAAATTTCAGAAAATGGCGTCGCGATGTTCAGATGTTCCCGACTTGGTCAATCCCGGAATGGTTACCTACACTTTTTCTACTCTAGGCTTTTATATAAGTAAAGATGATGGAGAGAGAGTAGAGGGAAAGAAATCGTATTCACACCGGTTGACCATCTCATATCTACTGATTCATCTGAATTTTCTCTCTCAACCGGTCTAAAACCTGTTGGCGCTGTATCCCGTCGCCAAATCAGCGCATGGCCACGGCGTGCGGCGTTTAATCACCGTTTTCTTTCATTTACAATTCGCCGTTTCCAAAGCAACCCCGTGTCCGAGCTTCGCGCGCACAGTTGCTAATGATCTTCACTTCCTGTTGAAGATCCCAAATGGATCTTTCAGACGCACATTTTTTTATTTACCTTAGAATGGTACACACACGTCTGTGGCTGATAAATTTCTAAGAATAAACCACCGTGGGAAAAAATATACTATAAGCTATCTTAGCATACCATCTGGTGATAGAATTTCCTGTTTTTTTGCGTTTTCCAAGCACACGAATACTTCGTTAACTTTTTCCATACACTCATAAATGGACGTCAGATTTTCATGGATTGTGCCCAGCAGAATTCTGAGATCACAGATAGCTCTATCCTCTGCGGTTGCCATGGATAACAGAGAAGAACTTCAGAACCTGCAAATGAATGTTTAAACAATGAAAGATATATTTAACAGTTACTTTTACTGTTCTGAATTACCTTTGAGTCTCTATATATCAATAACACCAAACCGGTATCAGTATTTCTCAGCTAAGGGTGCCGTAAGATCGGCCGAGGTTGCCGCGAGAATTTTTTGGGGAACCCAAAAAATTTTAGTAAGACCCACCGAAGTGCCAGAAAAGATTGAACAGACGATCTCTTTCGCAACTTGTAGCAATACTCGCTTTCTCTAGGCGCCCATAGGATATAGTGGTTAGCGCGGTGAGCTTCCAAGCAGTAGGCTTGAATTTATGTCCCGAATAAGGCTTGTTCGTTTCCGTGGTGTACCCTCAAAGGGAACAATGCTGGCTCACCTAAAGGGTACTCCCATAATAAAGTAGACAGCAACATGCCTTCGCACTTATACGAAAGTATAGATACTTAAAATGATTAAATATAAATTTAATTGTTTGCGTACAGCCAACCGACAAAAAAAATTTGAAAAAGTATTTCATTCCTTAACTGGATTTTCAATAACGACGATTGTTTCATAGCACCCCAAAATATAAATACGCTTTTAAACCACATTTTTATTAACTCGCGATCTTGTTCGTTTGTGTGTGTGTTTGTCCAGTTCAAATCTTGCAATCGATTTTCAATTAACTTCCCGACTAGCTAGACATTTGAAACTTTTAGAATAGCTCAGAACACGATGGCAATGCATTATTTTAATACTTTCAGCCATCTTTAAGCAGGATTGAATTCATTCTCAGTTAATTTTTTTTTAAGACTGGTGCAGCCATCTATCGGCCGGGACGGGAACGAAAAGTTAAACGCAAGTTAACTTCCAATTAATTTCTTTCAAGTTGATGGGATAATTCACCCCAAAAAATTTTTTAAAAGTATTTATTAATACATAGAATTGTCATGTTTATATATGATTCAACAGAAAATTTAAAAACATGGTATATAAAAAGTTCTTTTTATCTTGTAATTATTTTAGTGTTAATTTTAAGATTATATTGAATCGTATAATACGTTAACATTAGTATTCCTAAAGAAAAAAAACTGCTGGCCATTAAAATTGTAACACCATGAAGATGGGACGATACAAACGTCAAATTCGTATGAAAGGAAGAAGATGCTGGGATATGCAAATGATTAGCATTTAAGCTCAATTGGACGACGCAGGAGGGAGAAACGGCATCTCAAACTCTGTATAAAAGGAAAGTGAAGCAGCGGGTTTCTCACTCGGAAATCGCATTTGAACGTTGGTTGTTTGTAAGAAGATCGCGTATGTCTCGTATAAGAAGGAGAAATGGCTACCAGCACGTGTCTGAATTCGATAGCGACAGGATCGTGGCTTATCGAGAGTATGGTATAGAGTTCCGCGACATTGCTACTCGCATTGGTTGGAATCCCACGACTGTTATGCGAATATGGAATCGATGGATTCAGGAGGGTCATTCTGAACTCCATGCAGGATCTCAACGGCCTCCTGCCACTATCACCCGAGAGGATAGACATGTTGTCAGGTCGGCCTTGCAGGATCCTACAGTCACATCACGGACCTTGAGTGGGGAAATGGGCTTGTTTGCAGCACGGCAAATATACGCACGGACAGTGTAACGACGTCTGGAGAAGCACGAACTGTCTGCACGGCGACCATTAGTGCGGCTTCCCTTTGACACTGCAGCATAGAGACGCGCGGCGACAGTGGTGTGCCCAACGACAAAACTGGATACAGGAGTGGCACCACGTCGTCTTTTCAGACGATTCCCGGTTCTGTGGGCAACATCATGATGGACGTATCTGGGGGTACCGAGGCGAACGCCCGTGGCCTGCTTGCATTCGATATCGTCATAAGGGCCTTGCGCCTGGTGTGATGGTATGGGTAGCCATTGAGTGCCAGACACAAACACCTCTTGTTAGCGTCGTCGGTAATCTAAACAACCAGCGTTATATATATATATATATATATATATATATAACACCACACCGTATATTGATTTCTCTAATTTGTCTATCCTTTTCCGTAACTATTATGCGAATCCTACCTTTAGATCTGAATTGGTGCCTATCCCTTCCGTGCCTGTACTTCTGGCATCTAACTGTCGGTGTAGAAAACAGCCCCATATGGTCACGTGCGCAAGTGAATGTAAATTGCCTTTGTCCTACTATGAGAATCCAACTGCGCACCAATTAGCGTCTAGTAATGGAGTAGAGAGCAGACACTGCAACTTTATCCTGTATTATTTGTAAATATGGAAATAATCGCCAGTCTTTATAGCTCTTATAAATATGTTTACCAACGAAATATCTATATGACAATTTGTCCATGATGGGTTCAAGAAAATAAGGTTATTATTCCACTCAACTGGAGTCAATTCACTAAGTTGCTGACCCTCAAGCCCCACAACTGATGAAAGAATGTACCCCCTGTCGTAACGTCTACATTTGGTTCTGGAGACGATATATATATATATATATATATATATATATATATATATATATATATATACATACAGTGGACGCTCGTTAATTCGAACTCAAAGGTTCTCCGAAAAAAGTTCGAATTATCCGATGTTAAGAGAAAATATATAACTTTAAAAGTGTATCACTGAAGAAGAAAAATCTTCTAGTATGTATAACCCCAGAAAACATATTATACTATGTTATCTAAAATTAAACATATTAAAAAGCAATACAGATTTACCTTAATCATAAAATGAGGCAGAAGATATGCAGCAGAAAGTAAACTTTAATTAAAAATATGAATTACACTTTTGGGAAAAACTGTAAAATGGATGTTTGGTTTTCTTTATGATGTTTACATTGTTCAGCCAGCTTCTCGATTTGAAGTAAACATTTCAATTCATTTTCAGAGGAAGGTTCCATCTGAATGCTTTCCATTTTTAATGCTTTCCAGTTTTAATAGAATCCATTATGACTTGATCATTAGGAAACTTAACAGTCACTGCATTCTCATCTGATTTCGATAAGGTCTCTTCTATTTCATCTTCTCGGATAGTTTTTATTATGTCATCATCTGTCAGTTTTCCACAGACTTCCACGTCTTAATCTTCCCTTACATATTCAGAAAAAATAACGTTATCACCGTTAAATTTTTTGAATTCAGATCTTCTTTTTCAAATCTGTATCAATATCGTCACATTCTTCGATATGATTTTTCTCTTCGGCGTGCATGAATTTAGCATGACGAAAGCAATTACTAATTGTGCTTTGTTTAACATCATCGCATGCGGCGTATAGATCATTTATAGCTAACTGTCAGTATAGTAATGTCGTAATTTTCACCATAAACAAAAATACAATAGCCACCAACGTTTAGCGGAAATGCAATAGTGTAGGAATGCAGGCATGTGCCTTTTTACACAGAAAAGAAATACAGATGATTTTGAAACACAAAATAATAAATACAATGGGAATTTTCTCCTTAAACGAGGAAAAAGAAATTTAATTTGTCAAATTTTTAGTTCGAATTAACCGAAGTGATATAAATTTAGTTCGAATTAATGAGATATTTTTAACATTAATCCCAATACAAGTTTTTTTGGGGCCTTTGGATTAGTTCGAATTAACCGAAAGTTCGATTTAACCAAGTTCGAATTAACGAGCGTCCACTGTCTGTATATATATATATATATATATATATATATATATATATATATATATATATATATACATACAGTGGAATCTCGATCTATCGTTTTTCAACGAACCGATTGAAATGAACGATAAATGCGGGAAAACGATAGATGCGGAAACGCAACAAAGCAATATGATAGTTGGGACTGGATAAAATGAACGACACATACGGAAAAACGATCGATCGAGATTCCACTATATATATATATATATATATATATATATATATATATATATATATATATATATATATATATATATATATATATATATATATATATATATATATATATGACGAGCGTAGTAATACGCCAGCCATATTAAAAATTGTGGTAGTCATGGTAATCCGGTGGCGTAGTGAGAAGCAATCCAGTATTCACTGAACACGCATCAGTTCGATTTAACCATATTTATTTCTTCATCCGATTACGACCACTGATCCAAGAAAGCGCATATCTTAGAGCTCGCCATTTTCAAGAAACTGCCGCGACGCTGAGCTGAACGCCCGCAAGCAACGAGCTCCCAATTTAATCTGCTTAATTCTCATCAGCGCGTCTCCCTTTATGACGCATGCGCAAAGCACCACATGGAAAATTCTAGAATCTTCTTCTGTTTACCTAAGCATAATTTCCACGCCAAAGCCTGTACATCTAAAAATAAATTTCCTCCATGGAACTTCAATTTCGCGAATCGAGGTCATCCTCCGAAAACGTGGAAAAACCCTTTTTCCCGACGCGTTTTGCCAATGATTTTAATGTTAAATTTGATTATTCTGAGCCCCCCCTGTAAATTACTTAATTACTATTATTTTCTAATTAATTCTTAACATATATATATATATATATATATATATATATATATATATATATATTTACAGAACTGGTTTAACCTAATAGGCGAAGCGATAAATTTTCCTTTTAAATAGTGATCGCTTCATCAACACAGAATCCAAACGCATGTCAAGTGAAACTGCGATTGAAACATTACTTTGACGTCAACGTTCCATGTCACACACACAACAAAAAAAATAATTGCGTAAAGCCATTTAATATTTAAAAAAAATATTTGAAAGGCTGAAAAATTTTCCTTTTAAATAGTGACCGCTTCCATCACAGCAGAGTAGAAACGCCAGAAGAAGTGAAACTTCAATCGAAACAACGTTTTTCGTTGTCAGGAAAAGAAATGTATTATCTGCTTTGAGCATAAACAAATATCGATCTAGTTGAACACGGACTTGCCTGTATACAGGCCACATAATTTTAAATAATACATCATCATAACCAACAATAATTAAAAGCTGGTTTTCATTTTTCATAGTCTGTAGTTTCTTACCTTTCGACGGATCAGTCTTCGGCCATTTGTAACGACTTTATACACAAAGGTAGGGCCTGGTTGTGATCGAGTTAAAAAATTTTAATTCTAACACGTGACGTTGTATCGGTTGACGTACTGACGTAGTCGCTTTTGTTTAGGGAGATATGGAGCGATACTCGACGCGATAAAATGATATCACAGCTCAGTAAATGAACAGATGCTTTCAAAAGGAAACTGAGATAAATTGCGGCATATATTTAAACCGCTAGAAATTCAATTCACTGCTAAATTTCCGCGCATATGAAAAAGCCGTCAGATTTTCTTGTGAGTCAGTCTGCTCTTGTTGATAAGTTATCAGCCGTCGATAGTTGATAACTTTCTGTGAAGTTTTTACAGTTTCAGGATTTAAAATTTCTCCTGGCAAGTACTTATTGGCAATTAGAGAGCTATGGTTATCACTTTCACTGATTTGCGTCTCGGCGTGTTTTGAAATTTCCATTAAAACATGTTATATAAGCTACTTCTTGGCGACGTTCAACGGGTTTACTACTATACTGAAACCGTTTACTTTCACTGTATAATAGACGGTGATCAAGCTTTCATAAGATTTACCTTTTCAAAGTATTGAAACCAAATGTCTGCAGTGGGGCCATTCTCTTTCAACTTCTCCAAAGTCATCCTCATTTTATTCTCATATACGATGGCTCATATATGAGTATGTCCAGTTATGGTTTCTAGCGATAGTAGTTCAGTAGCAAAATCTCTAAACAACTCATGGAGATTGTTGCTTTTGAAATCAGATATAGCCATGGCGTCAAAAATTATTTTTCCTAAAGCTGTTCGGGTAATTAAATTAGCTAGGATTTTTTCTAGCGTATGCATATCCAGGCAACATTTTTTTTACTGACGTAGTTGGATACATCAAAGTATTTATTTATTTTTACCCACCTCCAGCCATTATAGTATACCAAATGCAGCCTAAGTATGACATAAAAAGATTGAATCCATCAAATCTCACAATACAGCCTGATAACAATGGATTGGATGTTGCTGCGACTATCTCTGGAGCTTTTATATGCAGAGATATGACAAACGTGAGTATGCAAGACTTTTGGTGCACATGTGCGGGTCAACCCCTATCACGATGTGGATGACCTACACATCCGCGTCCCAGGTGTGATAGTTCGCTCCTTTCAAAGTCAATTATCTTTGCTCGTGTTAGACTTATAAAAGAATGTAAATAATGTTTTTGTTCATAATTTAATACTCTTCAATTTTTGTAACCAAATTTTTTACATAAAATCAATATTTCTCAAGTTACTTGCAAAAAACCAAAAAAGTGTACACATTTTCCAAGATGTCGGCGGAAGCTCGAGTCTGATTGGCGGGGACTTTTAGTATGTTCATTAGCATGCAAAACTAATGTTTGTTTAAAACATCTCCACTAATTTTCAAAACTTTCATATTTTTTTTAGCCATTCGTCAAAATCGGGTCTATTTTGACTGGGGTAATATACCAATGCTCAGGAGACGTTTAACGGACGATAAATAGTAATGATGTCAGTCAATAACATCTTAGTGCGCATATGAAATCTCGAACCGCGATTTTTTTAGCACTAAGGTCCTACTGTTATTCCTTTGGCAGATTTTTAACTTCTTCCCTTTTCTAACTCGCCAAATTTTCCGGTAACAAAAGCTGTATAACAGCGGTTCTTAAACTTTTTTCATTCATGACACCATTTTATCATCGAGATTTTTTCATGACCCCGGGAAATAAGGATAATATAAAGATAAATATTTTCTCATAAATAATTTATTACTTTCGTAAACAATACACATATGAAAAATAATAGTTTTGATACATGTTTCAAGTACACAAAAATTAATGAAAGAAAATAACGTTTTAATGAGACGGATGTGGCTGATTTTTTGCTGCATAACAAATTGAACCTTGGTGCATATATTTGGCTGGACGTAAAGCATGTTCAATGTTGTTCAGCGTTGATCGATATTTGATCAAAGCTGAACAACATTGAACATTAAATCATAGATGTTTTATACAGGTTTGTATAAAATATGAGGAAGATGCTTTCAGTATATTTGAGATAATTATAAGATAAAAAGAACTTTTTATATACCATGTTTTTAAATTTTCTGTTGAATCATATAATCTTGACAATTCTATGTATTAATAAATACTTTTAAAAATTTTTTTTGATGAATTAGCCCATCAACTTGAAAGAAAATGAAGTTAATTTGAAGTTAACTTGCATTTAACTTTTGGTTCCCGTTCCGGGCGATAGATGGCTGCTTTTAAAATTAACTGAAAATGAATTCAATGCTGCTTAAAGATAGCTAAAAGTATTAAAAGAATGCATTGTCATCGTGTTCTGAGCTATTCTAAAAGTTTCAAATGTCTATCTAGTCGGGAAGTTAGTTAAAAATCCATTGCAATATTTGGACTGGACAAACACACAAACAAACAAGTAAGCGAGTTAATAAAAACATGTAAAAAAAAAATAGATATATGGCTTAGATACTCCAGGCGGGCGACAAGAATTAAATTCATGTATCAGAATAAAAATTTTGTGACCCCAAAAATTCGCTTTGAAACACCATTTATGATCGATAGCAGTGCTTAAGCGACGCTTAACGGGTGAAAAAATATTGATTTAAGTCGAAAAAAATCTTGTTGCAGATATAAAATCTGAAACCGAGATTTTTTTCAACAATAAGATGCTACTTAGAGCGTAGGGCTCTGAATTTGTCATCCATGAAATTCTAATATTGTTAGGTTTTTAATGCAAGAAATTTTCTTTTAATAATCCTCGATTCTTAATGCTAAAAATTTAACACATACATAAACGGATACACACAAAAATAAACCGTGAAGTCGAGTTGTATTAAACGCTTGAAAATTAATAATTACAAGATAATTGAAACTTTTTATATAACATGTTTTTAAATTTTCTGTTGAATCATATAAACTTGACAATTCTATGTATTAATAAATACTTTTAAAAACTTTTATGATGAATTATCCCATCAACTTCAAAGAAAATGAAGTTAATTGGAAGTTAATTTGCGTTTAACTTTTCGTTTCCGGCCTGTAGATGGCTGCACCAGTCTACAAAAGAACAGTAACTGAAAATGTATTCAATTCTGCTTAAATATGGCTAAAATTATTAAAATAATGCATTGTCATCGTGTTCTGAGCTATTCTAAAAGTTTCAAATGTCTAGCTAGTCGGGAAGTTAGTTAAAAATCGATTGCAAGATTTGTACCAGACAAATACACACACACACAAACAAACAAACAAACAAACAAATAAGAAAGCGAGTTAATAAAAAACATGGTAAAAATCACCAAGTAAAACCTATACTAACTATATTAAGATTTTCATTCTTACATCTAGGTTGGCACTTAGGGAGACTGCTATAAAAAATTCATGTTTAGTCACTCGGATATTGAAAAACATACCTTACGAAATAGAAATTTTTCATATTTTTTTGTTGTTGTTGAATAACATAATTGAAACTTCACGAATATGGCATCTTTTTAAGGCTGGTGTGTACGAACCCTATTGGATTCGCTCACCTCAATGTTAACCTATGGAGAAAATGTGTCTACCATCGACAGCTACATAAATAATGATAATCCAATAAAAATGGTATTTTCAGACTGCCTAAACATTTCTGAACAGAGGCAGAAAATATAATGAATTCTATCAATAACACTTTGATTTGTAATTAAAATATCGAACGGAGTTATTTTAAAAATCCAAATAACTGTGTAGTTATTAAAGAGATTACGATTTAGCACTCTTCACAAAGAGGCTATATGTACAGAAACATTGAGTGAAATTTATTGTTTGAGCTTAATTTTATGATGCGTCCTATTTCATAGATTTGACAATACAATTTAATGTTGGCAAAGAATCTTGCAGAGTAATTATTACCATGTTTTTATTAACTCACTTTCTTGTTTGATTATTTGTTTGTGTGTGTGGGTGTTTGTCCGGTACAAATCTTGCAATTGATTTTTAACTAACTTCCCTACTAGCTAGGCACTTGAAACTTTTAGAATAACTCAGAACGCGATGACAATGCATTATTTTAATACTTTAAGCCATCTTTAAGCAGCATTGAATTCATTTTCAGTTAATTTTGTTTTGTAGACTGGTGCAGCCATCTATCGACCGGGACGGGAACGAAATGTTAAACGCAAGTTAGCTTCCAATTAACTTCATTTTCTCTCAAGTTGATGGGATAATTCATCAAAAAAATTTTTAAAAAGTATTTATTAATACATAGAATTGTCAAGTTTATATGATTCAACGGAAAATTTAAAAACATGGTATATAAAAAGTTCTTTTTATCTTGTAATTATTTGATTGAACTTTGAGATTATTTAATGAACGGCTCCTGGTCATGTTATAAAAATGCCCTGAATTTTTAAAAATAAAATAGAGATTATAGGAAGAGGATAAAAGCTCCATATTAAAGGGCTTCCGTGAAAGAAAACTTTTTTCTTTTTATTGGAAACGTGTTAAATTGGCCAGATTATTGGCATATTTTATTAGCACCATCTTAAAACATCCAAAAGTCTAGACTGATTTGAGTCTTGAACTTCATACTTGCAGGTCAATTACCTTAAAACCTAAATAAAATACGAAACATATTTACTGAGGAGGAGGTAAATCTACCTCTACTTTAGGCATGCAATTTTCGTTTTGGAGGCAGCAATCGTGGACCAGTTTGATTCAAGTCAAAAGGCTGTTCAAAGCCTCTTGCTTTTCATATACTACGTTATATTGTAGTGTATATATATATATATATATACATATACATATATATATATATATATATATATATATATATATATATATATATATATATATATATATATATATATACAGTCGATTCCGGCTAATCGAAGCGATCATTTTTGTCCTAATAACAGGCTAGTTCGATTAAGAGAACATGCCTTATGTTACAAGACGGGATTATGTGTGAATAAGCGGCTTGGTCCGATTAACCGGAATTGACTGTATATATACAGGGTCTCCATAATTAAACTTCCCTAATTTAAAGTTGTCTACAGTCGAAACTATTGTCCAGAGAGTTATGAAATTTTGTGTATCACATATTGAAAGGATGGGAATTTGTTTGAGCGAATAAAAAAATTAGTTCAACATTTCACCACCAGAGGACGTTTTTTGATGAATTACGCATTTACGACTGGTTCTTTACTCAAGATTTCACCATATTTTTATCCATAGGTCGCCCTAACACAATAAATAAATAATTCAACAGAGATAGATAAAAATAATACAAATATAGACAAGAAACAAACAGAAATTATCAATTGCCGAATTTTATAATTTTATAGTTTATTTATTATAATATTTTTTACTCACAACTTTACAGAATAAAAAACATTTGTAACAACGCTGGGGATTTTTTGGAGGCATGTAGCATTTTCGAGGAAAACTTAAGAAAAAACGATTTCCCTAAAAATTTCGGCAATTTAAAAGTTTTAAAAAAATGCCATTTAGACTCAGGAATTTTTAAAGATGTTTAGAATAGTATTTGTGTTTTCATTTGGTTAAGCTGTAATGGGGGGTGGCGCTATAGTAATGTTACAATGACGTAACTTTTAGGATAGAATTGGCTGCTGTTTCGCCAAAACCGTCACTTTCGGAATTGGGGTGTGTACGCATCATTTATTTTGCATTAGGATTTTGTGTGCTTGCATGTAAGGTGCGTTGAGCCCATACTGTAAGTTGTGTTTGTCTTTTCATTTTCTTTTTGACTTATTGCTTCCTTGGGGGACTCGGGGCCTTGGGATGTCTTTTGGGCTTACCTGCATCCTATTCAGAAAGTTCCCCGAGAGGTAACTGATATGGTTAGGCTCCCTGATGAAGAGACCTGTCGGTTACCTCTGTTGTTTTATGGTTCAGTTCCGGCACTTATACAGAATCTTGCCGTTGGTGCGTGGATGCCCAGAGGGCTTGATTTCTGTTTGTTTCTTGTCTATATTTGTATTATTTTTATCTATTTCTGTTGGATTATTTATTTGTTTTTTTTTCATTATGGGGATATGAACTTCTGCGCTATCCTCTATTGAAAATGTTTTCTTTGCAGGATATGTTTTATGTTAAAGTGATTTAGCAGTCTATGCTTGATTTTTAATTTTTGTTTATTTCTATTGTTTATATTTTACACCTAACACAATAACTCATACTCGTTAAATTTTACAATTTTTAAAGTGATTGCAAAGTCGATCGGAAACTTGTTCGATAACTAATTTTCGGACAAAAGATTTGAAGGAACGAAGAAGAAACAAATATGCAAATTAATTTTTCTCGACGTAGAGCAGAAGCTGTTATAAAACCTAGAAACTTTCATTGAGATTTTGTTTTCAGCGTGCTTGCTATTGCTAATCAGAATGTCATCGTTACAATTACCAGACCGAGCTTTGTTAGTAAAATTGTTTTACCAAAACGATAATTCAACACTAGTTGCTCTACGAAATTGTGAAACATCTAGTCAGTCATGATAAACTAAGAACTATACCTGATCTGAAAGACAGCATTTCACGACATGTTCTCAGCATTTCCCCGGACACACTGTGGTCAACTGTGGAACATGCTATCTTACGATTTCAAATGGTAGCTTGTAAGGTATACACAAGATTCGATTCACAAGAATCGAACTTTTGAGTGAATGAATTAAAGAAGCTGCTTGAGATATGCTAATTTCGGCATACGCGCTTAGTATAAATGCCATGCAGCGTCATTAATAAAAAAGGTTGTTAGGGTTGAAAAGGTTGTTAAGGTTGATAGATAAGCGAGAGGGAGCTACGAGGGTATGCAGCTCCAGTACTATCCGGTGCAAGTGCTTAGGGGCCCAAAGTTTACGTGGCAGAATTGCTGGTTAACTTACTGTTCGTGAGTATTGAAAAATATATTGTTCTTGAAAGCTGTATTTATATATCTGTACAAGTAGTACGTATGAATCTTGTTGTTAAAAGCAAAGCCTACATGTGCAAGAATATTCAATAAGCATTATTTCATGTATAAACTGTGTCTGTATCAAATTCATTTAGAGTACCACTTCAAATTATATACACCCAAGTCTGGGTAGAAGTGAGCTAAGTATATATACTCTATAAGCTGAAAATGATGGCCGTCATGTTGAACATGTCTTAATGTAATAAATTTTTTTAAATATAGTAAATGTTGGCTAAATGTGTAATTCATCAAAAAACGCCCTCAGGTGGTGAAATTTTGAGCTAATTTTTTTATTCGCTCAAACAAATTCCCATCCCTTCAATATGTCCTACACAAAATTTCATAACTTTCTGAACAATAGTTTCGACTGTACACAACTTTAATGTAGGGAAGTTTAATTATGGACACCCTGTATATATATATATATATATATATATATAAATGATACAATGGTACATAAAAAATATTTCAACAGTATGAAGTATTATCTTTATTTATATTTTTTATTTTTTATAGGTCTATAATATTTCAAGGATGCCTGTCTGTAACAAATACAGTTGAGAGTAAGTCCTTAAATATTATTATAGTTAACTTTAACTTGTCAATCATAATATTATGAACAGTAAGTACTTTCATTTATTGTTGATATTTCAAACATTCTTTATTGTGTTCCTAAGTCATTTGACTGACACACACACACACACACACACACACACACACATATATATATATATATATATATATATATATATATATATATATATATATATATATATATGAGGGGTGAAAGGCAAAGTGGTTTAAGTCATATTTTCAACTTTTTTTAGCTGAGGGGTAAAATGTAATCTCCATGTTGAATTTATAGTGGAATAGCGAATAATTATTATTTACACTATTATAATAATTATTATTAATCATAATTTGTTCAATTTATAGTTTAATTTTTTGTAGCTTTTGCAGTAAAACGCTTTGTTTCTTAAAATGACTCTAACATGACTTACGCCACTTTGTCTTTCAACGCCTCATATATGTGTGTATGTGTGCGCACCAGAATATGTATGTGTTTGTAAGTATATGTATGAATCTGCTTACATATGTGTATATATATATGTATGTGTATATATACAGAGTGTTCGTAAACTGTGACGACAAAGGAAGAGTGATGACAATATTCATGAAGACTAACCATATTCACAATGCAACCTAGGGCTGCATTCCACTCAGTGTGTCAGGGAAGTTTAAAATTCGGTGTCCAAATTGAACATTCTTCACTGGAAAGAAGATAAGAATTTATCTAAACATAAATTCCATAATCCCATTCAGCGCTATTTATAAGTCTACTTTCATATATAGAGAAAAGGACGTTCAAAAACAGGCAGTTAGATAATCAGTGATTGGTAAATTCGTGATAGAAAACTTTTTGGTAATCTATATATATAAAACAGTTCCGTAACTGACTGACTGACTGGCGTATGACGCACAGACCAAACCGCTGGACATACAGGGCTGAAATTTTGTATGTGATTCTTCTTATAGGGTAGGGGTGCACTAAGATAAATTTTTGAAAAATTCTTCTTAGATTTTTTAAAATTAAATTTTTAAGCTGTTTTTGTATTATTCTTGAAAGTTTGCATTTAAAATAATAATCCGAGGGTTATAAAATTTATATCACAAGAAAGATCATAAAAATTCCTTTAAAATGAAATCTTTTCAAATGTTTAACTCTAATTTCTGATTTTTGGGGATTTTTTAAAGATTAATTTTTAGAATTTAATTTATTAAATGCTAATCAAGTGGTTTCTTTTTTTTTTAATTTTGCGTCACGTGCATAACAACGAAATAGACAAAAAAAATTTCTTACTAATGCGGCAGACGATTGGACATTATCCAAAAAAATATCATACAGTAAAAGAAATATTCCTCAAACTGTACTATATTAACAGTATGTTCTATTAGATTTAATTTGAATATTTTCTTCTACATTATTTTGTCTATAAAAATATCTGTTACGATTTTTTTATAAATATATTTGTTTGTTTGTGTGTTTGTCCCGTACAAATCTTGCAATCGATTTTTAACTAACTTCCCGACTAGCTAGACATTTGAAACTTTTAGAATAGCTCAGAACACGATGACAATGCATTATTTTAATACTTTTAGCCAGCATTATTCAGCATTTAATACTCTTATTCAGCATTGAATTCATTTTCAGTTAATTTTGTTTTGTAGACTGGTGCAGCCATCTCTCGGCCGGAACGGGAACGAAAAGTTAAACGCAAGTTAACTTCCAATTAACTTCATTTTCTTTCAAGTTGATGGGATAATTCATCAAAAAAATTTAAAAAGTATTTATAATTACATAGAATTGTCAAGTATATATAATTCAACAGAAAATTTAAAAACATGGTACATAATAAGTTCTTTTTATCTTGTAATTATTACAGATATTAAATATACGTGTTGAATTATTTATGGAGCAAAGACGGATATGTACGAAAAAGGATTGTTTAGTAATTCTAGTATTGAATTAGGGAACAGATCCTTGTTTTCAATCAACAAGAAATGTGACAATCATGTTGCATAAATCAGACTAAAAAAATTTACTATAAAAGGATTTTATTTAGTTTGTTTAAAGAAAGTACACTGAATCGAATCGAGGAGCAAAATAGAAGAATTGAGTGAGTATTTACTTTACATTGAAGCACCTGTATTAGTACCATAACTTGACAGCAATAGAAGAGAGGAATCCAGAACATGTTTGGACATAGCGCGGAAAGGGTCTAGTAAGAAATTATCTGACGGATGGAAAGGAAAGCCTTTACACTAGACCTTAAAAGTATACGTATTGTATAAAATAATTAAGTCCCTACTTTATCAAACAAACAGAAGAGTGAGAAATAAATGGATTATTTTTCCACTGTGAAGATTTATTGGATTATATATGGAAATATCTGATTATTCATAATTTAAAAACAAGTAAAAAATAAAAGAAAAAATTTTAAAGTCAATTCCTACTTAGGTCAACAAAGAAAAATGTGAGTGTGAACTAATAGTAGGAATTGAAAAAAAGGATTGCCTGCCAGAACCTTGCCTACTGTGCGAGATTAGGAGGGGGGGAAAGAGAGAGAAAAAGTTTGTCAGGTTGGGGATTCGATCTCGCAACCTACAGGACAGGAGAAGCCCGCGATACCGCAGTGCTACCGTTTACACAGTAACAAGAGGGAAATTACTATTCAAGAGCAAGAGACGCTCTAGGTCTAAAACTAAAATTGATTAATTAAATTTAATTAATGGATTAATATTTGAAAAAAACTGTATTAGCATTAAGTGTCCTCCACTACAAGTTTAAAAAAATGTATTTAAACTTGAGTGGATGAATAAAAAGTATTTTATTAACGATTGAAAATTTGAACAAGATATATATAGAGAGAGAGTGTGAACTAATAGTAATAATAGATCAAATATCTATTTTTAAAAATGTGAATATTAGAAGTGTAAACCTTTAACTTTGAATAATGGCGTTGAACTTTATATATATATATATATATACAGGGTGTCCCAGTTAAACGTTTCAGAAATTCTAGGAGGGGTAGGGTGCTTCCTGTTGACTCGAAATCATATAGTAATGTGGGGTCGGAAATGCTTTCCTGAAGCGGTAGATGGCGTTGCGGGAAAGTTCCGAGCGTTCGTGCAGGGAATCGTCATTTCGCTCAAGGACTCAGAGTCAGTAGGATAGTTAATTATACGAACGCAGAGTTAGCCGACATGCATTTGGTGTACGGGGCTGCAGATTGTAGTGGGGCAGCCGCCGTAACTAC
Organism: Dolomedes plantarius; assembly: GCA_907164885.2. NCBI lineage: Eukaryota > Metazoa > Arthropoda > Arachnida > Araneae > Dolomedidae > Dolomedes > Dolomedes plantarius. Next base: position 71,283,813 of record OU015490.1, read on the forward strand.
CTAGACGTCAGATTTGGACAACAGTGGATCGGACGTGGTGGTTTCGTGCGTTGGCCTGCTCGGTCACCAGACCTATCTTGTCTTCATTTTTATTTATGGGGACATATGGAAACACGGGTTTATGACACCCCCGTTGGCAATGCTGAGGAGCTGGTTGCAAGAATCGCAGTAGCGGCCGGAGAAATTCGAGATGAGCCTGGATTATTCCAGAATGTTCGGAATTCCATGCGCCGGAGATGTGAGGTCTGCATTGCAGTCGGTGGTAAAAACTTCGAACACTTACTTTGACCCTTGCACCTTTTGTTTTTGTACATTTATTATTAAGGTGACTGCCTACGTTGAAAATGCCATTTTTTGACTATTTTGGTCAATTTTATTTCTTGCAAGAATAGTGTAGTTCAATCTTTTCTCTTTTCAAAACCGTTTTGATTTTCATTCTTTCTTAATTAGAAGCAGAGTTATAGCTATTTTTAAAAGCATCGTCTGATACAAAATTGAAGTGACACACAACTTTAAATGTGTTTTTCACAGAATTATGTTTTTTATCACAGATCTCCACCGTTATCACGATATCTCACATAATAATGCATATAATTTGATAAAATTTTCAGGAAATGTTTTAGATGCTATTGTTAATGAGATGACGCACAATAATTGATGTATAATAAATAGTTTTTTGTTTGGGGCTGTTTTTATAAGGAAAGGAACGACGAATTGGGGAAAATTTTCATATTGGAACATAAAATTGTCTGTATTATTTTTGCATTTTAAAATTTCTCTTAGATTGAGGGTCATTTTGAAGATAACTGTTATATGTATCATGTGTGAGAAGGAAATTAAAATAGTACCATTAGAATTTTGTGCAGAGTGATAGGCGTTTTAGCTAAATTTCATTAAAAATTACTTCTAATTGACCAATTTATAAAAAAGTATGGTATTTACAGGCAAGTTTTTTTATGCTATTTTACCATAAAAGATAAAAAAATCCTTAAAAAAACAATTTAAAAAAAAAATTGGCTCCGAACGTAGGCAGTCATCTTAAAACGATTATCCACTGACGGTCTCTTTCTTTATGGTTTTCTGAGTAACATCACAGCTTCAGGAAAGCATTTCCGACCCCACATTGCTATATGATTTCGAGTCGTCAGGATGCACCCTACCCCTCGTAGAATTTCTGAAACGTTTAACTGGGACACCCTGTATACTTGATAGTGTACGCAACAGATAGTACATATATCAGAAAAGAATTAGCATCACCTCACCGTAAATATAATTACATAGCGTATTTAAACCTAACGTACAGTTAAATGCATAAAATACCCTAATTTACGAAAACAGAGAAATATCCGAAATCGTCTCTCAAGGTATGCAGTTTGTGCCTGAACAGACACATAATTCCCTATTCCAGATTTACGATCAGTTCAACAAAAGGAAAGATTCCAGTCAGCATTCAGGTACATTCCCAGCCATTCACGCAGGTAGCTCTGAAAAAAAGTTAAACTCTTATTGAAAATTGCGAGTTTGCAAATTACACAAAAGTGTACAACACATGAAATAAAATTTCATATCAAATAAAATTTATAGTCACACGGAAAAATGCAATTTTTTAATTCCTTTAACTGAAACATGGTTCGCCTGTCCTGTCTATTACTGTTCTAATTTAATTTCCTTTCCTAGTCCCTTTGTTCTGCCTAGTCATAATTAGGAGTGTTTATCTTATTAACTCTACATCATTTGTAATTTTCTATCTTTATGCTTATTGTATTTATTTGTCTGAAGCAATTTAATTCAAAATTGAATGTAATTCTTCATGAGTGTTTATCATATGGAATTCACATCATTAGTAGCAAGTCACCGCTGAATTTTTATATGTTTGATATATTCAATAAAGGATTAAATAAAGGCCTACCTGGTCCGTTATAGTTCCTCGTGTATGAAGTGGGTCCGAATACATGAAGTGAAATCACTCAGAACTTCCTCGTAGAACTTAATACGACGGAAATCCACGGCTATCCTCTGCATTGTCTCGTAATTTTCTAATAGCTGGACGCAAGTATCGTGAACGTTGGAAGCAGCTGATACATTCTATAGGAGAAATACGTCAGATGGTATCACCAACAGATTTGGACTTGCAGTCATGTTATACATACATATATATGTGTGTGTATGTATGTATGTGCCAGCATAACTCTGGGACACCTGGAGCAATTTTCTCGGAACTTAGTACACATAAGACTTACAATCTAGAATAAAATACTGTGGGGGTAAACCAGCCCTAGCACCGGGGCTGGGAAGGGGTGACATGTAAAAATAATCGAAAACGACTGATATTAGTGTCAAATCCATAATTTTCGGGGTCGCCGAGATGAATAGTGACACTCTAGATGACATTTAAGCCCAAGTTAAGTGCACCCCTAGGGGTGGGGGTGACATTAAAAAAAAACGAGATTAGTGTCGAACCCATAGTTTTCGGGGTCGCTGAGTTGCATGGTGACACAACTCTCGATGCCGTTTAAGTCCAAGTTCAGCCCTATCGGCATAGGGGGGGGGAGAGAAGAGGCAAAAGATAAAATGTCCAAAATGACCGAGATAAACAGATATGCCTAAAATACCCGGGCAACGTCGTGTGTGTGTGTGTGTGAGAGAGAGAGAGAGAGAGAGGCAGGCAGACAGACAGACAGACAGACGACACGGAGCGAGGAATGAAGGCGGAGTGGATGATATTTCGTTAGCTAATTTCCCTGCTTCATCTACTTGAAGGCGAAATGGATGAAAATTGAGCCCGGCCGTGCGTCACGGTAGTTGAATAATCAGTTCCCGCAACATCTCCAACCTCGGACACACAAATCACAAAGCAATTCTCAAAACACATTTATTCAATCTGAAGACTACATGTTTACTTGGTAACAGAGTATCAATGAGTTCTACATTTACATGACGCAGCGCCTTAAATAGACAATCTCGTCATGTGATCTTAATAGTGGTGTTTAATTGGTTAAAACTTAAGGGGACACAGTACCCTGTCAAATTTTTTTTTAATTTTAAGTATTTCAATAAACATTGTAATTGTATTGCACTTTAGCAGTCATTTTAAAACATATTCTGAAAGGTAAAATTTATTTTAACAGTAAATTTAATTAAAATTTGAATTTTTTAATTTTTTTTTCAATTTTTTAAAATCCTTATAACTTTTTCAAATATTAATATTTTTGCTCCAATTTTTTATAGGTAATGTATTTATGTCTACTATATAAAAATTGGCATGGGTTTTTTAGATACTTTTAAAATTACATTTTATATAAATTTTTTTCTATCATTTGCAGTGAAAAACGATGAAAACTGGCACTTTGTTGTATATTTTTGAATATAAAAAGAGAAATAAGCATGTTATTGCATAATTCCATGCGAATTTTTATGCTATACATAATAGAAAACCTGTATTAAAAGTTTAATACTTGTGTCTTAAATACAAAAAAAGTTTTAGCACTTTTACTGCATGAATGTCAAGAAAAAACAAACATGGAGAAAAAGCCATTTAAAGTTTTCATTTGTTAAAAAAAGTCCCTTGAAATGAAATGATATACAAATTTTGTGGGTATTTATAATAGTCAATTAATATAATATATATATAAAACATTTTATCCATCCAACTTCAATATAAAATATTTTATGCAATTTTAAAAACATGTCAGTGAACTGTAGAAAATAGAGTCGACAACAACTGCTCTTGGTTTAAATTTTTTTCAAATTCAACAAATAAATCTTAATGTTAATTCCATGTGAAGTTTCATTAAGCGTATAATAAAGAATATGTATAAAAACTTTTATATCTCTATCTGAATTATTAAAAAAATTATAACGTTCTCAATATATGACAGTTAAGAAAAGATACCATTAAGAAAAAATAAATCATGCTACTTGAGAAAGTCATACCTGAAATTTGTATAAAATTAATGTGGAACTAGATTTGATGTACAAAGTAATGCATATGTAAAGCATTTCAACCATGTTTTAACATAAAAAATTTCCTTTAGGGTTGTAAAAGTATGAAAATTTTAAAAAAAATAAGAAAAATCGATGTAATTTTTATTCATGAAACATACCATTTACTACCACATTTTCTGAGAAAATTTTAAAAACATACTTATTTTACTAAATTAAAATCCCCAGGTTTATAGGTAACAAATATAACGAATAGAAATATAGCGTAAAGTTCAAGCTTAAAAATATACACTTCAGGAAGAAAAAAAAAGCTGATTACAATTTTTGAACCGAAAATAAATAGCTACGTGCAGAACTACCATTACCATTTGTAAAAAATCCAAACAGTTACTTTTAACGGTTACTTCTTTCGCTCTGGTGAACAAAAAAATAATTAATTAATTATTAATTTAAGTTTTTAGGCTAGTGGAAAAAAATGCCACGCCCACTTTAAATGGTCACTTGTCCCTTTAATTTTCTCACAACCTTATAAAAATCTAAATAACTTTTAAAGTATTCAAGATACAGCTTTGAAATTTGGTGATCATATATAGAAAGGTGGGGACAATAATTTGAGTCAATAAAAAAAAAATCGATATTTTGACGATTTTTAGGGTACTGTGTCCCCTTAAAAGTGACGTGATAATGCTCAGAAGTATTTAATTTAGGTACCCACGCCACGCAAGTTGGTTTCAAAAGCAAAAGAGACGCCATTTTAAGGTTTTTCGCCCAAGGGTTTTTTGAACTTAAAAAATTAGGTTAATTTGGGGTTTTAATTTAGGTTTCCTTTAGCTTTAAATGTTATGGCGTATGTTTAAATGTTATATATATATATATATATATATATATATATATATATATATATCGAGTCAACCAAAAGTTCGTAAAAACTTTTAACAATTCGTAAGAAAAAGGAAGAATTTATGAGTGTGGTTTGCAAGAAAGGGCTCACAGGGATGTCGGATTTTTTTTAGCAGCAACAACGAAAAAAGTTTAAAATGTCCCCTGTAGATGGCGCTGACATGCGAGAGATTCAGTAGAATTATGCAAATCAATCTTGCAATAAAATACCGTGATACACGAGAATTTCTCATTTGCTTTCAGAATGTTATCATTACACGATCGAGCATTGTCTAGCTGTTTAAGAGTCGCCTTAGTCGTGAAGTACAATGTTCTAAACGTCATATTGAACAATTGTTATAGCAAGAATAAATTAATGGAACGTACTATTGACCTGTACATTGTGTTTCGTGTCGTCAGCGCCTTCTACCGGTGACTTTTTTAACTAATTTTTATTTTGCTGCTTTAAAAAAAATTTGAAAAATTATTATTTTTTTTAAACTTCCTCGTGAGCCCGCAAACCAGACTCACAAGGAAGCTGTGATATATATTTTTTATCATAATTTCTTCCTTTTTTATGAATTTTTAAAGTTTTTACGAACTTTTGGCTCACCCGGCATATATATATATATATATATATATATATATATATATATATATATATATATATATATATATATATATATATATATATATATATATACATACATACATACATACATACATACATACAGTGGGGGGATATAATTAAATTAACAACAGGTTCTAGGTCCTAATGACCATTTTAAGTATACCAAAAGATATACCAAAGGGAAGTTTGATAATTCATGCATTAATTATTCAAATAAAATCAATAAAAGAGGCACACAAAACTAGATTATGTGTTAAGAAAGATTTTTAAAATATTAAATGCCTGACAAACTATTATTGAAGATATTTCCATATTGCAGTTTGATTGGAGTCCTCACTTGCAATTTTCTTTGCTTTTATCATAGGCTATGTGATTTATTCTTAACAATCTTTGCACTGTAGGATTCCATTTCTTTCTGATTAGACTGGACTGAATGCCCGGTGTAGGGTAGGTGCATTTTTAAAAAATGTTTGTCCTGTGAACGATGCAGCTGGCGCTCATTAGCAAACGGTTCGCTGAACCGATATAGTCGAACCCCGTTATAGCGAATTTGCTAGATAACGAACTCCAGGATATAACAAACGAAAATTTTGGTCCCGCCGTTTTCCTATTGTATTTAATGCTAATTTATCCTTTTATAGCAAACCTCCGATATCTTAAGCATCGGCTATAATGAACCTTTTTTTCCGTCAACTACTAATTTTCTTTTATTTAAAACTTTTTAAGAATGTTGAAGAAGCAAAGAATGTTGAAGAAGAAGATGATGAAGACTTACCTATCACGATGCGGATAGAAAAGCATAAAATGTCATCATTCTCAGATTGTGACATGCAATTGCTCGAAACATGTGATGATAAAGTCATTAATGTGAATGATGAAGATATTGTGGAAGAAATTAAAATGAATCATTCTGAAATCGAAGATTCTGCATCTGATGCTGATGAAGAGTAGCACATAAATGACGAAATCCCCACCATCTCAGATGCTACAGCAGCGATGAGTGTTATTAATAAGTTTTTGTCTTCACAAACAGTGGAAGAAAGAGTGTTGGAGTCATTTGATGTATTGGACAAAGAAATTCCTGACATGTGTTTGAAATCGGCATCACGTCAGCAGAAGATTATTTCTGTATCAAAACAGTGAATCATTAATGATCATTTTTAATAGATTTTATCATTTTTTCAATACATCATTATTGAATACACATAGCAACTAATGAGTTATACATTTTGTGAAGTCTAACATTTTTCTTAACGGTTCGGATATAGCGAACCACGGGATATAGCGAACAAAACATTTGGTCCTTTTAAGTTCGTTATAACGGGGTTAGACTGTATGTATACACTGCGCAAAAAAATTAGGGGAGCAAACAAAGAAGTTAAGAAAACCGTGCTAGACAGCCACGTATTGGCATAAAATGGATAGTACACGCGTTTCAATGCGCAATACAGAAAAAAAGAAGTAAAAAGATTTGTAATTAGCTTTAATTCTTACTACCTACATTACGTATTAGGTGTCTACCTACATTAGGTATCGGTTCTACAGAATCGGTGCGAATCGGCTGAATCCCACCACTGTATATATATATATATATATACCGAGTGATTTTTTTTAAACTAACACTACTCAGATCCATCTGTGGCGCGATCTATCAGGCGGAATTCTAACAAAATTATCGACAGCAGCGCCAGTATTTCGGACTATAAAGATAGGGGATGAATGCCGAAAAAGTTGTAAGCCGACAAATGAATAACAAAGAAATTTTACTGCAACACCACTTTATGGAGCAAAGTCACTTCTCCCTCCTTGAATGTTACCATAGTGCTGGTGGACAGCACATTGCATCCTGAACGCTGCGTTCTCAACGGCCAAGCGTAACATGTCACCAGGAATGGTCATCAAAGTCCGAGATATGTTGTCATTTAGGGCCGCCGAGTTCGAGACTCAACCAAGATACACCTTAGACTTTAAACAACCCCACAGATAAAGTCACGTGGGTTAGGTCCGCTGAACGAATCGCTTTTTCCCCGTGGCCTTGCAAGTGGAAAAAAAAAACGACTGATGACCCTTTCAGATTCCGCACCGATGTTTATAGCCCAAAATACTGGCGCTGCTATCAACTACGTAGTCATGAATTTGCATTTTGATGTTTTGCTTGCCTTTTAGGAAAATTCTCGGTTGCGCTGATAACAACAGCGCCATATCGTCCCCTATCGGCGACTTTTGTAACTAATTTTTTTTTTCTCCCGGAAAGTATTTCCCATGTCGTTCTTAGTCCCTCTATCAATTTTGGTGGAATTCCGTCTGATAGATAGCGCTACAGATGGCTGTAGGTAGTGTCAGTTTAAGAAAAAAAATCCCCCTGTATATAACTTTGTGCTCCTGAGGCATAATAATTACAAGATAAAAAGACTTTTTATATACCATGTTTTTAAATTTTCTGTTGAATCATATAAACTTGACAATTCTATGTATTAATAAAGGCTTTTTTAAAATTTTTTTGATGAATTATCCCATCAACTTGAATGAAAATGAAGATAATTGAAAGTTTACTTGCATTTGACTTGTTTGACTTGTTGCATTTGACTAGTTTCCTTTCCGGCCAATAGATGGCTGCACCAGTCTACAACAAAATTAACTGAAAAAACTGAAAATTAATTTAATTCTACTTAAAGATGGCTAAAAGTATTGAAAAAATGCATTGTCACCATGTTCTGAGCTATTCTAAAAGTTTCAAATGTCTAGCTAGTCGGGAAGTTAGTTAAAAATCGATTGCAAGATTTGTACTAGACAAACACACACACAAACACACACAAACACACACAAAACACACACACAAACACGCAAGAGAGCAAGTTAATAAAAATATGGTAAAAAGATAGAGAGCATAACTTACGATTCCAACAACAGATCTCATATTCACCGACCAGTCCTTTATTATGGTCAGGCAGTTGGGAGTGTGGTTCATTTCATCGGCAGAACAAAACATGTCCGCTACAAGTGTCTTTAGCTGTGCCACTCGTTGTGTGTAAGAGTTCATGTTGCGGAATACTTTCTGCAGCACGTTGGACAGTGAAACTTCCAGTTGACGATTTTGAGATACCAGATTGTTGTCGACAATAGTCTCCTGTATAGACAAATACGTATCAGAAGTATATATAAGAACTTCAAATAGCGAACAGTGTATCGAAATATGCCAATATAATCTGTAGTAACAACACCGATCAATGATAATTTATATTTATAACAAAAACTAGCTGAAAAAACCGCCCTTCGCTACGGAGTACATTTAAATTAAATACAACGGTCAATGTATGCAATTTACCAAATATATATATATATATATATATATATATATATATATATATATATAATAAATACAACGATCAATGTATGCAATTGATGTAATATATATATATATATATATATATTTATAAAAAAATCGAAAGGGATATTTTTATAGACAAAATAATGTAGAAGAAAATATTCAAATTAAATGTAATAGATCATACTAAAGAATATAGCACAGTTAATATAGTACAGTTTGAGGAACATATCTTTTACTGTATTTTAATATATTTTTGGGATAAAGTCCAATCGTCTGCCGCATTAGCAAGAAAAAAAAATATTTTGTCAATTTATTTCGTTGTTATGCACGTGACGATAAATTAATTTAAAGTACCAGAAAAAGAAATCACGCGATCAACATTTAATAAATTAAATTCTAAAACTGAATCTTTAAAAATTTACCAAAAATCAGAAAATGGCTGTAAAGATTCGAAAAAGATTTCATTTTAAAGGAATTTTTATGATCTTTCTGGTGATATAAATTTTATAACCCTCAAATTATTATTTTAAATGCAAACTTAAAAAAAAGTTACTAAAACAGCTTAAAAATTTAATTTAAAAAAACTAAGAATTTTTCAAAAAGCTTTCTTAGTGCACCCCTACACTATAAGAAGAATCGCCATACCAAATTTCAGCCCTGTAAGTCCAGCGGTTTGGTCTGTGCGTTATATATTAGTAAATCAGTCAGTCAGTTCCGGAACTGCTTTTTATATATAGATAAATATTCAGTTTGGGAAGAAAGGGCGTTTTTACTTAAGCCTGGTGTGTATTAACCGAATTGGATTCTCACCTCAATGTTAACGTATGGAGGAAATGTGTCCAAGGATCACTTGGATTTAAGGATTTTTTTTTAAATTTTACTCCTCAATAACGAAATAAATTTGACGCCTTGGGGAATATGTCGTTTTCTTTTAAATGCAAGTAATATTTTAAAATTTAAATTATTCGGGGAAAAAAATCTAGCACAGTGTGTTTCAAACGCTCCTCAATTCTTTTGGTGGACGGAATTTATAAAATGAATCCTCTTGCAAGGTGCAGAAAAGTTCAGTCTATCTGAAAATACCATTTTTACTGGATTATCAGCATTTATGTAGCTGTCAATAGTACACACATTTTCTCCATAGGTTAACACTGAGGTGAGCGAATCGAATAGGGTTAGTTCACAGCGGCCTTAAATATAATTCACTTTTCCTAATAAAATGAAACATCTATAAATAAAAACAAAATGATAACTTTAAATTCATAATATCAATAGCTAATAATAATAATAATAATATCTCTTTCTAAATAAAAGTAACTCCTTCTGCCGCTGTCAAAAGCTTCTCCGAAACCGCTAAGCTTCGAATTAAGGGTGACAACAGTAAATGGATGGAAGCTGTTACATTGCCCGAGAATCACCCCTGTATATCTCGCTATTAGCCATAACAGAGGAGCGAACGTAGCGAGCCTAGGGGCGAAGCCCCTAGTTTAATTTTAAAAACAAAATTTCCTGAGTCGCAGTTCTTTTGATAGCAATTTGCCATCAGAAAGAGTCTCAACAAAGTAGAAAGAGTTTTGATTTTCCAAAACCACCGAACCAAAATTTGGTGGATAACCAAAGTCAAACAGTAGATGTTTTACTTTGATAGAAATTCTAAGATATTTGCACCAATGAATGACATTGACAAATACCGAGGGAATATCTTGATACAGCAATGGTAATACAATCATATGAGACGGTGAAAGGCAAAGTGGTGTAAGTCACGTTTTCAACTTTTTCTATTTGAGGGCAAAAATGTAACATCCATGTTCAATTTATAGTGGAATTACGAATAATTATTTTTTCAATACTATAATAATTATTATAAATTATAATTTCTACAATTTATAGTGGAATTTTTTGCAGCAAAACACTGTGGACTTACACCACTTTGCCTTTCACCGCCTCAATGACTGTTTGTGTGAGTAAAATTTGTGTATGGGCATGTATGCATATAATACAGTACTCCAATGCGTTACGTCCATTGGAGTTTGTACCATTATCTTACCGTAAATGGATGGGGGTCGGCAGCATTATCCGGTCTTTCTACCAGCAAAATACTTCCTGAAATAAAGAAATAATAATTGCAAGATAAAACGAACTTTTTATATACCATGTTTTTAAATTTTCTGTCGAATCGTATGAACTTGACAATTGATAAATACTTTTTTAAAATATTTTTGATGAATTATCCCATCAACTCGAAAGAAAATGAAGTTAATTGGAAGTTAACTTGCGTTTAACTTTTCGTTCCCGGCCCGGCCGAGAGATGGCTGCCCCAGTCTACAAAACAAAATTAACTGAAAATGAATTCATTACTGAATAAAAATGGCTAAAAGTATTAAAAAAATGCATTGTCATCGTGTTCTGAGCTATTCTAAAAGTTTCAAATGTCTAGCTAGTCGGGAAGTTAGTTAAAAGTCGATTGCAAGATTTGTACGGGACAAACACACAAACAAACAAGAAAGCGAGTTAATAAAAACATGGGGAAAATTTATGATAATACGGAAGGAACTGAACTGGATTCATTGAAATTTTTAAATAAATGATATTTTAATGAAATCAGTTAGTTTCTCACCTAGTTCTCATGTGTTGTTGTTTGTATGTATATATATATATATATATATATATATATATATATATATATATATATATATATATATATATATATATATATATATATATATATATATATATATATATATATATATGTATATATATGTATATATATGTATATATATGTATATATATATGTATATATATATATATATATATATATGTATATATATGGATATATATGTATATATATGTATATATACATATATATATACATATATATACATATATGTATATATATGTATATATATATATATATATATATATATATATATATATATATGTATATATATGTATATATATATATATATATATATATATATATATATATATATATACACTGAAGAGCCAGAAAAACTCGTACACTTGCCTAATATCGTGTAGGGCCCCCACGAGCACGCAGAAGTGCGCGCACACGACGTGGCAGGGACTCGACTAATTTCTAAAGGTATCCTGTCGGCAATTCGGACCATGAATCCTGCAGGGCAGTCCACAAATCCATAGGAGTGCGAGAGGGTGGATATCTCTTCTGAGCAGCACGTTGTAAGGCATCCCAGATATTCTCAATAATGTCAATGTGTGGGTATTTAGGTGGACAATGGAAGTGTCTAAAGTCAGAAAAGTGATCCTGAAGCCACTCGATAGCAACTCTCGACGTGGGAGGTGTCGCATTGTCCTGCTGGAACTGCCCAAGTCCGTCGGAATGCACAAGGGTCGAGACCAATTTAGCCAAGTGCCACCTCCGTTTTGACCAAACAACCCCCAGGGGCGATATCTGAGGGGCTCGTACCCTCTCCCACCCACTCAGACCTCATAGAGGGACTTTCCGGTCTACGGATTCCACGTGACCGTATCCGGTTTAGACACAGGGGCATTTAATGGTGCTTGTCGGGATTCAACCCGAGCACCCTGAGCACCGAAACCCAACGCGCTACCACTAGGCTACCTCGGGCCCTAGCAGCTTTGTCTCAGTCATAACTCTAAACGAAGCTGTTTACACTTTAAGCATATTTGAATATTAATTTAATTTACATTGTATCTATATTGTACCGGTATTACTTATCTCCAGCTGTCAGAGATTTCTTGTTGAATTATTTAAATATATTTCTCTAAATCTATGTTATAATAAATGAACTTGCGTTTATACGTAACGTATAGCCAAAAAAAATTTTTTTTTTAATTTTGAAAAATAGAAGGAAAAAAACCGAATTTTGACCAAAATATCTTTATCATTCACACAGTATAAATATTAAGGCTGCTATGTAGATACCCTATTGGATTCGCTCACCTCAATGCTAACCTATGGGGGGAAAATTGTCTACTATTGACAGCTACGTAAATGGTGATAATCCAATAAAAATGATATTTTCAAATAGCCCGAAGTTTTCTGCACTTTGCAAGAGGATTCATTTTTATAAATTTCGTCCACCAAAGGAATTAATGAGAGTTTAAAACAGACTATACTCAGTATTCGATCAGAGCCGACTCGCTACCACTAAGCTATCTCGGGGAAACTTATTTTTTGTATTCAAACTTACTGAGAAGCAAACTCTTCATCAAGTTTAGCGCGGTCTTTAGGTTTCGTTTGTATGCATGTCTGCCAAAGACGTTTTCGTTGACGTACACATCGAGGATATCTTTTTGCCTATCTACCTCGGAAATCATTTCTTGGATTTTCCTGATGAGGATTTCGATTCCATCAAAGTTCGCCGCATATTCCATGTACAGGTTCCAGTTGTTGTCCTGGAAAAGTATTTGAAGAAAAGTACGTCAGTTTGCGTCACACGAAATATAAGAAATGTAACTACAAGACAGAACGTGCCCTCTCAGAAACGTAACATCTCTTATGATTTACCCTCCACCACCTCAGAAGTGTAAACGAACGATAGATCTTCTTCGGAATTGGTTAACTGGTACCGCCAAAGCGAAAATGACCTACTTCAATAATAAAAGCTACTAGAACCGTCATTTCGACAGAAATATTCCTATCACGTGATTTACGCTCATTTATAAAACTATGGACAAAAATGTTACCGTAGAGTAACTTTTTCTCACCTCTTTGAGTAACTGTACATTCTACATTTTTAAAACTGTCAAGAAAACGTTACTGACGAGTAAATTGTTCTCACCACTTCGAGTAACTGTACGTTCTACATTTTCAAAATTGTTAAAAAAAACGTTACTGACGAGTAAATTTTTCTCACCGCTTCGAGTAACTGTACATTCTGCATTTTTAAAGCTGTTTTCATAACATTACTGGCGAGTAATTTTTGCACATGATTTCGAGTAATTTTAAATTACTTTTAAAAACTCTAAACAAAAATATTTCTGACGAGTAAATTTTTCTCATCACTTCGAATAATTATAAACTCTAAATTGTTGTTGTTCATAACGCCCCCTGGTCCGCAGTTCCATACAAGGTTCGGTCTGATGTCTGCGGCTCCGGTTTGTATAGCACCACAATTGTCGGAATCCGTCTAAACTAGCTGTCACCTCAATTTTGTCCGTGCACACCTAGGGGCGACGTCTGGTGAGATCGTACCCTCTCCCACCCTGTCTGACATCATAGTGGGACTTTCCGGTCTACTGATTTAACGTGCCCAGATCTAGCCTAGACATGGAGGTATTTTAATGGAGCGTGTCGGAATTCGATCCGAACACCCTCAGCACCGAAAGCCAGCGCCCTACCACAGGACTACCTCGAGCCTAATCTAAATTTTTTTTAAAAAACTAATAGAAAATATTGCTCACAAGTTATTTTTTCCCATCCTTTCGATAAACTGTTAAATCTATAATTTTAAAACTTGCAAAAAGAAAACGTTACATGTTATTTTTTCACATCACTTTCGAGAAACTGTTAAATCTATAATTTTAAAACCTGTAAAAAGAAAACGTTACTGACGAGTAATTTTTTCTCATCTCGAATAACTCTAAACTTTACACTTTTAAAGCTTTAAACGGAAACATTATAGAAAGTCCAAAATGACCGAGAGTAGTGTTGAATCCATAGTTTACGGGGTCGCTGAGATGAATAGTGACACTCCCGATGCCGTTTAAGTGCAAGTTCAGCGACCATCAGCAATTTTTTTTTTTTTGGGGGGGGGGACAAAATGGCTTCTATTTTGCACTACAGGTAGAATTCATTCCTTTTCCTGCCTAATAAAAAATTGGGATAGATAAGTACCGGGCAACGCTAGTGTATATATATATATATATATATATATATATATATATATATATATATATATATATATATATATATATATATATATATATATATATATATATATATGTGTGTGTGTGTGTGTGTGTGTGTGTGTGTGTTTGTTTCAGAACAGGAAAGTATTAATTTATTGAACGATTTACCTGCGAGAACGGTTCGAGTAACTCCTCTAAAAGGTCTATTAGGATAAGAAAGTTGGTTAGCGTCTTTTCGGCACATTCACGGGCTTGAGCCAAAAAACCCCGTGTTTCGGTTGCTGCTTGGTTAGGTAGGTTCAATATTCTTTTTCCTTTCTTGCAGCTGTCTTCCAACACAAATGATAGATACGACAGACTGCAGGGGGGAAAACAGAAAATATTAACAGGATTTCTGCTGTCTGTAAAGGAGGAAAGGAAATAGAGATATTTTTCGGAGATCGAAAAACGTGTTCCCCCGCTTTGGTTCATTTTCTAAATAATAGATGGCGCTGAAGTCATGATGTTTTGTAATTCAGTTTTGACATCTCACTCGTTTTGGGTTGTTTTCATAGGTCATCGAAACCCTATTAAATTTTTTTATTAAGCAGAGGTATTGTCGGTTTAATGAGCATTGTTTATCGTCGACTAATTTTACTTGGTATTTACACCAATTGATCTTACATCATGTTTCAAAACGAATGGCACATATATTTGTTTGCGTATTTCTGAGAATTCGTTTCGGATCGATGTGGTTATCTCTCACTTCACAAGGTACAGAAAGACCGAGGCCAATAGTTAAAGAAATCCGAAAGGCTTCAAACATCCATGCATATCATAGGTTCTTGTAAACCGAAAACCAATACCGAAGTTATTTCTCCTTCGTCCATGTAACTTATAATATGTATATGTTGACCGGGGCTCTAATTCATTCTTTATCTATTCCAATTTCGATGAAAGACTCTTCTGCAAAATAACATATAGCAACATAATCTCTACATCAAGCGTAAAATACCTTATCATGATACAACCTTCATTGAATGTTGCAAACTATAAAATAAAAATTTATTTTGTGTCCCACAAATATGTATTTATGGCCTACATAATTAATAATAGAATCTCCACATCAACGGTAAAATGCCCTATCATGATGCAACCTTTACTGAAAGTTGCAAACTATAAAACAAAAATTCATTTCGTGTCCCACAAATATGCATTTATGACCTACATAATTAATAACAGAATCTCCACATCAAGGGTAAAATGCCCTATTATGAGTCAGCAATCATTGAATGTTGCAAACTATAAAACAAAAATTCATTTTGTGTCTCACAAATATATAATTATTGCCTACATAATGAATAATAGAATCTCTACATCAACAGTAAAATGCCCTATCATGATGCAACATTTAGAAAAATGCAGCTTCCTAAACCGTACAATAAATATTAAGAATGGGGTTTCCAGCAAATAAATATAGTTCTTTATCACGCCAGGAACCATTAATTTTGGACCATGTTCTCTATAAACAGTCCCAAGAAACATACATTTAGTTCTCCCAACTGAAGTGTGAATTTTTCACTATATATCGTTCTGTTTCTCATTAGGTATCTACAATTTTTGTTTCAGACTTAATAACGTAACCTCTAGTAAGGAGTTTTAAAAGTCTTGAGCGGCAAAATGCATTAAATCCCGTAAAATACTTGTTTTTAAGATTTGTTTATGCAAAAATTTAAATTAAATATTACTGCCAATATATCATATTCTTCACAACAAAAAAAAAATTTCTGTCTCACAAATATGTAATTACTCGCTATAATTATTGCCTACATAATTGATAATACGATCGCTAGATCAAAGGTAAAACGTCATATCCTGATGCGAAATTCATTGAATGTTGCAAACTATAAAACAAAAATTCCTTTTATGTCTCACAAATATACAATTATTGCCTACATAATTAATAATACGATCTCTACATCAAGGGTAAAATTCCCTATCATGATGCAACATTCATTGAATATTGCAAACTATGAAACAAAAATTCATTTTGTGTGTCACAAATATGTAATTATGGCCTACATAATTAATGATACAATCTCTACATCAAGGGTAAAATGTCCTATCATGATGCGAAATTCATTGAATGTTGCAAACTATAAAACAAAAATTCATTTTGTGTCTCACAAATTAAAATTAACATCAGAACTATTGTTAATATATCATACTAATTACAAAAACGTGTGCCTAAAAGTGTATATATATATATTCGTCAAACTTTCTTTAAAAGGGACGAAATTTTTCAATACCTTTCTGCTTTATCCATTGTAGCAGTTGTCGATTAGTCACTCGTTGTTATTTTCTGTAATTAAAGAGAGGTTGTAAAATATAAATTTATTAATTTATGGTGTATGATAGTAAAATATATGTTCGAATTAGAAGTGCTTCAACTTCAAAACTACGTAGAAAGTAAATGAAATGTGAGTCTGAAAGTGTAAATTTCAGATGCTCCTACTTACCATTAGCCTTACAAGCATGCAAATTTAGATTTTCTATGAAAGAAAGACGTTAATTTTGTTAGATTTACAAACCTCAAAAAGTACGATAAAAATTAGCGTTATCAGGGGTGTTTAATGTTAGAAAGAGTTTCTACAAAGTGTAATTGATCCTCAAAAACTATATATAAGTAAACTAAAACGGAGTTGAACTGTTTTTAAGTTTTTGCATCCCGTTAAAAAATTTTTCTCCTTTAAATCTGTTTTGTTCATTTAAGTTTTGAAATTATCTTAAATGCAACCTGTCGATAGACAAGTCAATTGACAATCGATGCCTGCCGATCTTAACTTCCCAAGAGGAAATTTATAAATTCAAATTTTAGTTGAGTAAATAAATATTGCAGATAGCGAATAGTTGCGTTTTGAAGGTGACACATCAGTTATCCTCTTAAATATTCAACCTCAACGTGAAGCTATGGGAAAATTTCCCGTTACAAATTTTCTATTGGGAAAAAAATTTCTAATTACGCATCTGCTAATTTGAAACTCTATTATCTACATTTGAAAGTTTCTAGATCAGGTGTCCCTACCTTTGGATCGCGAATTGTTTTCTGGGAAATCGCCATGGGTTTAACTCAAATAACTTTTTAGTGAACTTCACCAAAAATTTGTCAACATATTTTGTCCTTGAAACTTTAAGGTAGCTGTGTATTAACCTTATTGGATACGCTCATCTCATTGTTAACTTATGGAGAAAATATGTCAAAGGATTGCCGACTTGGATTGAAAGATTTTTTTAAAAAACTGTACTCCATAATAGAGAGAGAAAATTTACATCTTGGTGCATTTTTCGCTTTTTAAAAAAAATGCAAATAATACAAAGTTAGCACAAATTAATGACCGGATTTTAAATATTTATATTTTCGAAACTATTACACATATTACAATAAAGGATACACAAAATTAAAGAAAAATATTTTAAACGGTGGAATTAAAAGTTTTTATTTCCACCGTCGATCAATAGATGGCAGCACATCCATAGAAACGATTTAAATTTAATCACATGGCCACCAAGATCCCCTGACCTTACGCCATGTGATTTTTATGGGGTTACCGATAATGTTTATGCACCACCGATGCCGGAAACACTGCAATAACTTAAAGAATGCATTTGTGCAGCAGTAGGAACCATTGACAGTGTGATACTACAAAATGTGTGGAACGAACTTGATTACAGATTAGATATTTGTCGTGTAACAAAAAAGTCACAACATTGTACATTTGTAACTGAAAATAAAACTTATATTGTTCTTTAATTTCGTGTATCACGTATTTGAAATAGTTTCAAAAATATAAATATTTAAAATCTGATCATTCATTTGTGCTAAGGGGGCGTCCATTAATTACGTGAGGCTTTTAGGGAGGGAGTCGAGCCGAATCTCACCCAGTCTCACGTGGGGGAGAGGGGGGGGGTCTCGGCAAATATCACGTAATTTTTTTCCGCAAGAAACAGTGTAAAATTGCGAGAAAACTGGGTTATATTAAGTAAAACATGTTTCTACTCTAAAATATGGCTAAATCCTACACAATAGTTCCAGTAGTCACTCTTGAGACCACATATGAGTTCCCAAAGAGTGAATTAGAATGAATATTCTTTTGCGAATTTTAGTAGTTCCTATTTAAGTATTTTATTGTTCGATTTTCTCACTGTGATTCTAGACTACGTTCTTAGTAGTCTTAAATACTAGTCTTAACTAGTCTTAAATAAAAATAATTAAGCAATTTATGTTTTTTTTTAAATAAATCCAACGCAATCAAGCACAGATTAACGTATTTACATTAAAAATACGCATTTTGAAAAATCTCACGCGAGATTAGGAGGGGGAGGGGGTCGAAAAATCGCCAGAATTGCCTCACGTAATTAATGGACGCCCCCTAACCCTGTATATTAAAATTTAAATTATTCGGGGGAAAAAAATCTAGTTTAGTGTTTCAAACGCTCATAAATTCCTTCGGTGGGCGAAATTTATAAAATGGATCCTGTCGCGAGGTGCAGAAAAGTTCAGGCTATCTGAAAATACCATTTTTATTGGATTATGGGCTTTATGAAGCTGTAAATAATAGACACATTTTCTCCATAAGTTAAAACTGAGTTAAATGAAACCAATTGGGTTTGTACACAGCAGCCTTGAAGCAGTGAGGATTTTTAAAGGGAAATGTCTCTTTCAAAACGCAAACTCCATTTTTTAGAATCCTAATGCCTTCATTTGGTGGCAAATGAAATTCACGGTCACTTACTACGTACACTGCACACATTCTAAGCGTCAATTTATCTTTAATCAATCTCTGTTGTCACTTTTGGCATTACTATTACAGTTTCCGCAAAAGAAAAGGCAATTTTATCGAGGTAAGCTTTGTTTTTTTTATTATATATATAATAGCCGTTGTCTCTGTATAACACTTCCGGGTTGTATTCATCTTCCAATTGAAGCCCTCAGTAAACAAACCGCCGGTTAGGCCTAATTTCAATTTCAGATGTGGATCAGAATTTTTTCTTACCTAAACACTAATATCTTCTCCATCAAATCACGTTTGTTCAGCCTATTTTTCTATAAAATATTCAGAACAAAAAAAAAAAATTGGGTGCTTTTAGCTGTACATTTAAAAGTTTTTAAAAATCTGGTTACTTTTGCGATGAATTCTGAAAGTAAACAAACTTGAATGGGAATGAATCAAGTAGCTCAAGTATTCATATCGCGTAGTGAGCTGTGAAAAACTGGATGGCAGTCTACTACTCCAATCGCATGAAAAACTAAATAAATAAAAATATTGAAAGGGTTTGCTTTTACAAGGTTTGGATTAAATGCAATATTGTTAGATAATTCGGGATATTTTTTAACTTTCATATACTTTTTTCCATTATGACGTCATTATTAGTATTATGACGTCAAACTGACGGGTTACCTTCTAGTTGTTACATAGTTCTGAATCAATACGGCAGGTGTATTATTTTTCTTGGGGTTGTCATCTGATCTGTCCTTCCTTTTACATACCTTTGGCTAAGCGATGAAGTTTCTCCATTTCTTAAAATTTCCTTTTTTCAAGGGGGTCCATTACACATTTTAAAAATGTTTTTATTTATTGAGTTAAACTTTTGAATTTTTTTGTGACGGGTAACCATATAACTTTTAAATAAAATCCCTTCATAAAGCTTCTTATAAAGTTTTTAAAAATTTAAATTTTTTTTTTTAAATCGGGATAGTTGAAAATTGTTAACTCGAAATATTATTTGTCGAATTTCAAAATTTTTTCATTTAGTTAAACAGAAATATATAAGTTTTACTTCTGATTTCGCATTTCTTTTTAATATTAATTTTTAAAAAATTAAAAATATTTAGTGTAAAAATTTTAGAAAAAAATTACGTAACTTATTTTTAAAAAATCGTACTTTCAAAAGTAAATATTTTTAAAAAAATTTTCTGGATCAAAAGTCAAGTAAAGTAATTGAAAAAGACATGTTCCAAGTTTGAACCATTTATCTTGAACGGTTCTTGACTTATGACAATTTAAAGACGAGAAATGGTGAAAAAACCCATCGTGCAGAAAAACACATTTAAAGGTTTAAACAAAGTCTGGCTGCTATTAGAATGTTGCAAAAAAAAAAAATTAAAATTAATATCTCCTGTTCTAACTAAGATAGAAACATGACTTAAACGTCATTTTAAGTGGTAAAGAATACAAAAATTTTTAATGCAGTAAAATGTTTTCGAAAATTTGAAGAATTTTGTCTCCTGGACAAATTACCTTTAAATTAAACATTTTGTTGGAATTGAAATTACGGAAAATGCATTTTAATGTTTTTCCATGTGTCGTAACAGGCCTTTTTAATGAAAATATGCAGGGGAAGAAGGATTGCATGTAGGGGGGGGGTGCAGGTTTAGTGGAAACCATTAATGGGTGTTGCGAATAGAAAAAAGTTCGGAAACACTGATCTAGATCTTAAAATCCAGTGCTCGTGTTTCCCGAAAGATATTTTCAAAAATCAATTTTAATATCGGCGCAGTAGACATCATTAAATTAATGTCAAGTAAAAAAAAAATTACAACAGAAAATTCTAAATCTTCTAAACTTCACGCTCTTTTAGCTCTTTACATTGCATGCAATGGTAAAGAATCATTTCTATACAAACATACAGAAAAGAAAATTTATATGAAAACTATTTTTTTTAAACCTACCTTTTTGATCTTCAATATCTGTGTTGATCTGCTCGGGTTGTTCCAATATTATCAATTTACACGCGTACTCTAAAGTACCAGAAAAATTAAAATGGGATACCTGTTTAATACATCGTTGGGTATTAAAGCCATTATCATGCAACTATTGTTGAATTGTTCTTAGGCTGCTGTTAACTTATGTGTAAGAAGAAATAGATAAGAAAGTTTCCCAATTGTAATTTGCCAAATATGAACTTTTTTTTGTTTAATACATCTAATAAATTTAAGGCTAATTATATTGTAATAAAACTCAGTATAAATAGAGTATAATAGAGATATAGAGTATAACAGAGTATAAATAGAGAGGAAAAAAATCATCCGAACAGTGCTTGATTTTTAAACAAACATGCACATTTTTACTGTGCATATATATATATATATATATATATATATATATATATATATATATATATATATATATATATATATATATATATATATGTAATAATAATAATAATAGTATGGTTGTATGGGTGGCAAATAACTTGGCCGTTAACTCATCAGGGACGAGATAGCGCAGCGTCCCAGAGCAATCTTGTAGTCGTAGTGGCATAGGAAGGAAGTCCAGGCAGAAAACATAGTACTCCACAAAAACTTCACAGTTCTTTTATTAAGAATGGGGTTTTAAAAAGACTGGAGATACACTTGTCAAACTTAACATTCCAAACACATCACGGCTAGTCGGGTACGGCGCCCCGACCAGCGGCAGGACCGCTGTAAAATACTCACGGACAGCTCTACATGTTTCCTGGTTGAGAGCAGGCACCCAAAAAACTACGGAATTATTGAGAAAAGCGCGAGTTTTTCAGGCGGGCTGAACTTTAATTGGTTAAAAACTGACACGTGATTAAGTCGCGTCATATGAGGTGATGGTCTCGCGATGCCCGTTATATAATGCTTATATAAGCTTTGGCCACACGTGCCTTAGGGGAAAAACTAATAAATTATTTCGGTTTGGATTTAGGTCGCGATTCAAAGGTTAAGGGGACGGTATTCTGTTGCGTTAGGATGAAAACTTTGGAACGGGCGTGATAAATAATAAAAAGGGATTTTAATTTATTTCATATATATATAATATGTGTGTGTGTGTGTGTGTGTGTGTGTGTGTGTGTGTGTGTGTTAGTTAAATCCCGTAAGAAAAGACTACGCAATTTTTTTAAAAAAATATAAAAATGTTTTTTTTTTATGAAATTATTTAAATAAATTTAATGAAATTGTTAAATTTTTTATTTGATTGTTAAAATAGTTTTATAAAATCATAAAAATAACTTACTTTGAAAGGATACTTATTACTGTTTAAAATTGTACTTCACATCCTCCTGAAGGTAAGACGTAGACACTACACAATTTAGGAGCAAAGTTACCAAAGGATGAGGGGTAAAAAATCCATTTACATGATGTAATTTACTTAATTGTTACAGCTTACCTCTAATAAACTTACCTTAGAATATCCACAAGAATTATCCGTCACTTTAGTGTTATACAACTAAAAGAAGGAAGTTTCAAATTATGAGTAAGATTAAAAGAAAATGAATTAATTTTGCAAATCTTTAAACTTCATCTAATCGTTAGCATTATGGAGAAAAATATTTTTTCCTGTTAAAGAAATGAATAGCACAATTATCTTATTTATAAATATATATAAGTTCTGATAAAAGTTTGAGAAATTTCAGACTTTACAATATATTAACTGATTTTTTACTCTTAATTAAAAAAAAATTCATACCTGCAATCTTTTAAGTCAATTTCTGTTACAAAGTTTTCTTTTTCAGTCAGTGGAAACTGAAAAGTAAATATGTTAACAAATCAATGTATAGAATACTAGCTGAAAACCCGCGCTTCGCTACGGAGTACATTCAAATTAAATACAACGGTCAACGTATGCAATTTATGCCAAAAAATAAATATATATATTTATAATAAATGCGAAGATCAATGTATACAATTGATGTAAAATATATATCTATCTATGTATATATATTTATAAAAAATCGTAAGGGATATGCATTTTTTTTGGATAATATCCAATCGTCTGCTACATTAGAAAGAGAAAAAAATATTTTTTGTCTATTTAGTTGTTACGCACGTGACGATAAATTTATTGAAAGTACCAGAAAAAGAAATCACGTGATCAGCATTTAATAAATTAAATTCTAAAAATTAATCTTTAAAAATTCACGAAAAATCAGGAAATGGAGGTAAAAATTCGAAAAAAATTTCATTTTGAAGGATTTTTTATGATCTTTCTCGTGATATAAATTTTATAACCCTCAATGTATTATTTTAAATGCAAACGTAAAAAAAAGTTTAAAAAACAGCTTAAAAATTTAATTTAAAAAAATCTAAGAAGAATTTTTGAAAAATCTTTCTCAATGCACACCTACACTATTAGAAGAATCGCCATGCAAAATTTCAGCCCTTTAGGTCCAGCGGTTTGGTCTGTGCGTTGTATGTCAGCCAGCCAGTCAGTCAGTCAGTGAATGAATGAGTGAGTTACGGAACTGTTTTATATATATAGATAGATATAGATTAAACGTTTGTCATTTGGAGAAACGTTTAATTGACAAAACGTTTACAATATAGACGTTTACAATATAAACGTTTACAATTGACAAACGTTTATAGATACACATTGGTATCTCAAAATTAGAGTAAGAGATGAAATAAAAATACAAAAATAAAAAAAGGATTTTAAGTAAAGAATGTTTTTTTAATTACTTTAAGCACCTAAAATAATATTCAAATTAATATTACGTTACTTAATAATTGTGTGCACGTCCGCCATCTTGGATTTTTTTGCGCCAACTTGGCGATTTCACCGTGTTTTGAGGAGTGGAAAAATTCTCGCCAATGTGTTTTAAGCGGTGTTTTCAAAACGCTGGACTTTGAATTTTTTTAGCTTTTTTAATAAAAACCACCTGTTTAAATTATGAAACTTAGAAACTTTTTTGAAAAATCATTTAAACGTTGGACTTAGATTTATTGTTGGGTTTTTGATAAAAACCACTTTTTTCTGAAAAAATCATTCTCAAATATTGGAAATTTTGGGTTTTTCTTTTAGCTTTTTAATAAAAACGACCTTTTTAAATTGTGAAACTTAGAAATATTTTTGAAAAATCATTTAATCGTTGGACTGAGATTTTCTTTTTGTCATTTTTAATTAAAAACTGCCTTTTCAAATTATGATCCATATGAGAAATTTGGTCAAATGAATTTTACTTACAGATAAAATTTCAATGCCATCTATTCAGTTTGCCCTAACTCTTTGACTAATAGCAATGAATCACCAAAATATTATGCCAATATATTGTTAATTAGAAAAAAAATACAGCATTTTCGTACCACCTAAATAACTTGCAATTTAAAAATTATCTAAAATTCAGCTTTGAAAAATGTAAAATAATTATGAACCCATAAATTTATGGTGAGTAACCAGATTCTCCTTTATTTATTTATTTTTTTTTTTGTTAGGGCATTGTGGTAATGAAATTTTACTTCAGATTTGACCTTAACCAAATATTTGGTGCATACAATAAAATCGGGACAAGGATTATTTGACCATTTATCCTGCTGTGTTGGAAATAAGAAAAAAAAAAAACCTTTTCCTAAACCAATAACTTAACCTTAACTAACTTTTTAACTTAGGTTCCTGGGGAGAGAGAAGTTGAAGTTCAGTTATTTAAATTTATTTGTAATCCACTACAACTTGGAATTATTAAATATTTTAAAATATATTGTATTTAAAATGTATACTGTATTTTACATTTTACGAAAAAATGATGGCAGATAATTTTTACTTCAAATAAATGAAATGGTGTATCATTATAGTATACTAATTGACAATCGATAAACAAAATTAAAAGCAACTTAAATTTAATAAGTTAACGAAAAACTGATAATGGATTCAAAAAGTTTCAACAAAAAGACTCTTAGTTTTAAAAATAATTTACTCTTTTGAGTCTAGTCAATTTGACTCAGATTTCCAGGTCAAGGCCAAGATCTGACCTAAAATTATTATACTGTAATTAAAAGATCACATCAGAAATAACTGTTTGATCTTAAAATTAGAGAATTTGACATTGGTTTATTTTTACCAGAACGCAATAATTATCGCCATGCGAAATGCGCCAAACCCTGGCGGAAAAATCCAAGATGGCGGTCGTGCACACAAATCTAGAGTATCCCCCCTAACTTTATTTCTACTGATCAGATATACATAATATATAGATAGCCTATGTCCATCTGGAATAATGTACCTTTCAAACAGTGAAAGAATTTTTCAAATAGGTGCAGTGGTTCCGGAGATTACCCTCCACGTA
Source organism: Dolomedes plantarius (assembly GCA_907164885.2). Taxonomy (NCBI): domain Eukaryota; kingdom Metazoa; phylum Arthropoda; class Arachnida; order Araneae; family Dolomedidae; genus Dolomedes; species Dolomedes plantarius. The sequence continues at coordinate 71,309,513 of OU015490.1, forward strand.
CAAAATCTGCTCTCTCTTTATATATTACTATAGACTATAGATAACTCAGAAAAATCCCATCAGTTACAAGCTTATGTAAAATTTAAGGTTTGTCATTTTCAAGAATTTTAATATCTGCATCATTTATCGTATATTTTCCGATAATAATTGATTAGATTCGCCCTTCTAGAAAGTATGAAAATATTCATTGATATAAAGAGTTTTGTCTTAAGTTTTAAGATCAATCAAAAGAAATTGTGTCCTAAAGTCAAATATCCGCATCTGTCGATGAATTCAATTTTCACTTCTGTCAAAAAATGTTCCATGGTGTGAATTTTTCAGTAGCTCTGAAGCCAAATCTCCTCGATAAAGAACCTGTAAGAACAACATAGACGTAAATAGATCCTTGATGACAGTAATTAATAAGTAAATCTTTAGTTTGCATATGTAATGATAGATGGCAGCATCAGCAACTCAATATTGTCTGTAATTGACAGGAAATTTTATTTCATGGAAGTAGGAAGTAAGTCTTAAATTTAACGTATATAACAATTTTTTAACATTAATTAAATTTCTAAATATTTTCTTTATTAGATACGAGATTAGTTAAGGATAGCCTATTAAAATTCAGTTGTAGTCAAATACTTGTCACAATCAGGCTCTAATTGCTTCTTAGGCACTCAAGGCTAAGGTTTACACAAGATTTTAGGGGGAGTGTAAGCGGCACAGAACCATTCCCAATTGTGAAGTAAAACATCTAGAAGCACATTCATCTCATAAGCTGATCTTTGTCGTATAACAACATAGATGTTCACAATTCTTTGATGTCATTATTCTTTAAGTAAATATTTAGTTTCTGTTTTCAGTGATAGATGGCAGCACAATCAATGAAACATTATCTGTACTTGATGAGAAGTTCATTTCGTGGAGCTGCAGTAAGCTAATACTTTACGTAAATAACGATTTTTTAATTTTTTTTTTAAATATCAGTGAAAAGTCTAACTATTATTAATTTATATGGTTCATGACTAATATATTTAAAAATAACTGTAGTCACGTATTTGAATCATATGCTTGTTAAAGTCAGTCTCTAACTGCTTGTAAAACCACCAGGACCTAAGGTTTGAACAAGTTTTAAGGTCCTCAGATTTTCGTGTGGGGGAGGGGGGAGGGAATTCATTCCTAGTTGTGTCCTAAAAGTATCTTAGAGTATATTCATCTTTTAAGCTGTTGTCTGCGATATAACTTTAAAACCTCATTTCGAGGCTATCAATTAGGTCTTCTCGTGAGAGAAATGTTGATAAAAATTAAAGCCTACCTCCGTTAATTATTAAAATATGGGGCCATTAATTTATAAGGAAAGTTTTAGTTTAGTTGATATTTTTCATATAATAACAACTCTCCTAAAGCATCTTGCATTTTCGATTTAGGAGCATGTCATATTTAAGTTCAAATAAATATTTACTGCTGATTTTATTCCTTTATTGAAATATACAGTATGTCTCAAAAAACCTTGACACATTTTTAAAATTTATAAAAAAAAAAGTACCCATGGTATGAACTAGAAATGCACATACATGTTACCCTATATATTATTTTTTTTAGTATAGTCAATAGATTTCAATATGTGCTCCTTTTGTGGCATGGAGAATATCCAGCAGTAATCCATTTCAGCCCATGTGCGTTCCAAAAAAGGATTCCGTAACACATGAAATTGCAGCAATTATGCGCTTTTTTTTAGTTCTTTAAGACTGTCCACTTTTGTTGAGTAAACTTTGTTTTTGACAAATCCCCGAAGAAAAAAGTCAAGAGGTTTAATGTCGGCCATTGGATGGGACCATCTCGTCAACCCACCTGTTTGGAAATTCCTCATTCAAAAAGTCTCGTACAATCGTACCCCAATGAGGCGGTGCGTCGTCTTGTTGCCAAATGATTTTGGGTTGTAAATAAAGAAATTAGTGGGGCAGCTTGATAGCCATTTACAACTTTAGCCATTTTACAACTTTCGCTTTCACGGAACAACTAGCGCCCTCTGTTCAACTCTTTTGACACAGAAAAAAACTATGTATGAAAAAACTAATATATGCGGTAACACATCTGTAAATTTCCAGTTCCTACGATTTATACTTTTTCTTTTATAAATTTTTAAAATGTGTCAAGGTTTTTTGAAACACCCTGTATAAGTAACAAACACCAGAATAGGATATATTAATGCAGTTTCAAATGTAGAATGTACAGTTACTCGAAGTGATGAGAAAAAGTTACTCGTCAGTAACGCTTTCGTCACAGTTTGAAAATGTAGAATGTACAGTTACTCGAAGTGGTGAGAAAAAGTTACTCGTTAGTAACGCTTTCTTCACAGTTTTGAAAATGTAGAATGTACAGTTACTTGGAGTGGTGAGAAAAAGTTACTCGTCAGTAACGTTTTCTTAACAGTTTTGAAAATGTGGAATGTACAGTTACTCGAAGTGGTGAGAAAAAGTTACTCGTCAGTAACGTTTTCTTAACAGTTTTGAAAATGCAGAATGGAAATCGTTAAAAAAGAGCTTTGTTAAACTAATGTGAAACCTGCAATGGATACTTAGAGCACAAATGTTTCATATCAGGCCTAACAGTTGTGGGCGTAAGGATAGCTTATTCATCCTCGAGGACGAGTGCATCAATATGTGTCACAATCTATCGGGCGTGAGAGTCATTAATTCAACTTAATGTTTATTTAAGTGGGACCTCCTAACATCTTTTTTCGCTTAAGACCCCCCCCCCCTCCCCTTTAGAAAAAAGAAAAGAAAATCTCGAGTCACCCATGGTCGATCTCACGGAACCCTAAAGTGGGAATTACTGGATTAGACCCTCAGTTGTTTCGAAATTTCCGTTCACCGTTGTCACTTATCATTCTGACCAACTTATTTTAAGTTATACTCTTGTAAGCTAATTTAAAACTACCAACCAATACAAACTTAATACAGTGGAACTCCGTTAATACGAGATGCTTAGGATCAATGAAAATGCTCGTTTTAACTGTTACTCGTATAAGCCGTGGTAAAAAATTAGTTGAGATCAAATAGTCGGTTTTAAAAAAATTATTTAAAATATAAACATTTTTCTACATATTAAAGTTAAATAATCAGAATGACTTACCATTACTTCAGTGTTATTGTATTAGCTTTCGGTTTTAAACAAAATTTGGAATACCCAAAAGATCAATCATTAACTTTTAAACATTTAACTGTCTTTTTAAAGTTCAAAGGATAAAATTGTTTACGTACAAATACAAGCAATATTAATATTTTAAAAAATATTCAGTAAGTTTAGATTTTTTAACTCTCGTAATATCCGTGAAGGTTCTAGTATAAAGCGTGAAATTTTGTATTATTACAAATTAGAAACCAATATTTTAAAGCAATTTGAACGTTTTACCAGTGATCTCGTATTAACCGTGCTCGTATTAAGTGGGTTTTACTGTACAAACAAAGAAAAAAACTGTAGTTTTAAACAGAAGTTCAAATCCCATGACAATATCTATTAATGAGCACACAAAGATCATAACAATAAATAATTATAATATAAGTTATAGTTAAAATATTATTATTTGTATTGACAACTGGAGTATTATGAATTTTATAATGTTTAAAATATCAATAAGAGTGATGCCAGCAATCTCGAGGGAAAAAAATTAACAAAAGAAAAAAAAAAACCACTTAACAGCTAAAACTTAATTAGTATATTAGTGAAATAATATACTATAAGGTCATTTAACTTTAGTTTACTTTATTTTGATAATCAAAACTAAGTGAAAAATATTACATATTTATGAAACTGAGTTAAAATATAAAAGAAAAATTTATAAGAAATATTTCCTGTCTAATTTCGTTGTTTCTTCTACGGTAACGTAGGAGAACGCTGCATAAAAATTTTGAATTAAAGCCTTCACTAATTTGCGAATTTTGAAATTATAGAAAAACCTGTAAGAAATGAAGAAGAAGAAAAATCAGGCTCATTTTTAGCCAGTATTCTCATTTTTGGCTAGAAATTTTCTTTCGAAAGTTATTGATGGCAATTAAGTTCATTTTAATCAATACTCGAGGACCGATTCAAACTGACTCATCCAATGAAATGTCCGTCTTTCATAAGTACTAGGAAAAATAAGATCTTTAGGTTGTGACTAAATTGCAAAAAGGCCTGTGATTATTTAGGGAGTTTGAAGGCAAAATAGCTCATGTAGTCTTTTATTGAAAAACAAACACATAATATTGATAGATTCCTATTTCCAGCTGCTGTTCAGACTGTCGACGACTACGGGATAGAGTAAAAATTTCTCGACGAGTCAAAGAATCGACTCGTCCTCGTCACCTATTTAGAGACTTTAGTTCAAGTAGAAGTGTCATTAAAGGGACTGGAAGAATCTCCTGACCTCTGTACCGCACTTTCTCTCCAAATCAAAAACTCCCAAAAAAGAAAATAAGGTTGATTTATTCCCTAGCGATGAATAAATCACGCTCATTCACCGTGTTCCACATATTCGCTGTATTTGCTTGGATAATGATGATTAAAAAATAATGGTGAATGGTGAATCGGAGGAAAGTGTTTCATTTGCTTATTGCATTACGATGCAGTGATGAACTTGACCTTTTCCCTTGGCAATGCCATTGAAAACGATGGGGTAGCCTTCCTCAAGTATGCAAATGGCGGGGCTGCGTTGAATACCAGTTCGTGTTTAGTGGAGCAGCGGTCGTAGGGGATGTTTATTTACTTTCTCCATGCGAGATTTACTTTTTTTTTTCATGCATGTAGGAGAAAAAATGTTTGAGATTTAACCCGTTTTGAAGGAAAAAGAGAAATTTAAAAAAAAAACTCTCCATAATTTTAAATACACATTAAGGTGTTATTAATTTTTTTTCTTTTGCTGATAAAGTCGACAAGGCTTTGAAATATTGGTTTGTTTTCTATCTCTGTAAAACGTCACAAAGACATTGCTATATTGTTTCATTTCTACCTCTGTTAAACGTCGTAAAGATATTGCTTTGCTTTTATTTACCTCTGTTGAACGTCCCAAAGACATTGCTATATTGTTTCATTTCTACCTCTGTTAAACGTCGTAAGGATATTGCTTTGTTTTTCTACCTCTGTTAAACGTCACAAGAATATTGCTTTATTGTTTTTTCTCTATCTCAATCTCTATCTCTCTATCTATCCTATCTATTCTACCTATCCTATATATATATATATATACATATATATATATATATATATATATAGATAGATAGATAGATATATATAGATAGATATAGATATGGTGCGTGGATGCCCAGAGTGCTTGATTTCTGTTTGTTTTTTTGTCTATTTTAGTATAATTTTTTTATTTATATCTGTTGGATTATTTATATATATATATATATATAGATAGATAGATAGATAGATATTTGAGAGATCAATTTCGAATTCTGTTACGAATTTTGCTCTTTCCTCGTTAGTAAAACGATATCAAAATGCAACTCGTAAATAAATACTTTAACTAAAACTGTTTAACTAAAAGAAAAGATGTTTTTAGGGAAATATCAATTGTACCCAAATAAAAGAAATGCGCGTAAAGGCAATTTTCAAGTAAAATTGAAATGAATGTTTTCGAAAATTTAAATAAATATGAATGGAATAAACAGAGCAATAGAAATAAAAGAAACTCAAAATACGTTATCAAAGAGAAAACATCTAAATAAACTATTAAGTGATGCATAATGATGAACAACGAGAGCAAAATAATCTATTAATAAATAAAACATGGTAAAGTTCTTTGAGTAGATAAATATTTATATATAAATTTATATAACAAAAAGAAAGTGTTGAAAGATACGCATAAATAATTCAGTAGGAAATGACGTTTGATAAAATCATCGTTTGATAAGTTGAAAAATAACTTTGATATTATTTTCACGAAAATTCAGGCATAAAAATATTTCCTAAAAAATAACTATTCTACGAAAGCACAAGGTAATACTTAACCCTGTTCAAAATGTATGTATAAACAATGTAAATGCATAATTAAGGGGATAAGTTAAAAATTGGATCCCAAGGAGCATTTAAAAAAAAAATTAATTTCAATTCTTTTAAATATAAATTTTTCTTAAATATTTATAAAATTTATAAGGTGTGTAATACAGTTATACTTTGATGAATATATTTGCAAAATTTCACATATCTGAGTTAAAAGTTTCAACAATCGCTTTGTGATGTCTGCCATACCCTTAAAACGAAACACTTACCTTCTGAAAGAGCAGTGTACGTTTCAGTGTCGGCTTAGAGAGTACTGAAAAAGATATTTTTTGGCAGTTTTTATAACGACGCCTTTCTATCTGGGTCACTTCTAGGACAGCCGTAACAGGTTTGTGGGGAGCTGAACTTGGGTTCAGAATTTTTTTCTTCTAAAGGGGGGGGGGGGGGAGATGCTCCACCCTTGATCCCGCAACGAGGAATCAACATTTTAGTTCTTTCTGAGTGCGCTTCAAGTAATTTTCTAATGTCTGGGGTGCATGTTATTTTCAAGATGCTATTCGTAAATTGCTAAAAGTGTATAAAATGAATCGGAATAACGTTTCTGTACTAAGTCACTGGGGCACATTGTTTTTCAGAAAACGCTTATCTTGAAATTTAGGGTAATAAAAATTTTAGCTCCCTTTCATACAAAGAAGCTAGAGTAAGTGTGTATATATATAATATAAAATTTAGAATTTAATTTATTAAATGCTGATCACGTGATTTCTTTTTCTGGTACTTTAAATAAATTTATCGTCACGTGAATAACAACTAAATTGACAAAAAAAAAATTTTTTTTTCCTTCCTAATGCGGCAGACCATTGGACATTATCGAAAAAAAATATTAAAATACAGTAAAAGATATGATCCTCAAACTGTACCATACTAACTGTACTGTTATTCTTTAGTGTGTTCTATTAGATTTAATTTGAATATTTTCTTCTACATTATTTTGTCTATAAAAATATCCCTTACGATATTTTTATAAATATATTTTTTTGTTTTCTTTTACATCAATTGTATACATTGATCGTCGTACTTATATATATATATATATAAAACACATGACTCAAAATTTAAGGAAACAGAGATTTTAATTTCTTTCTCTATGAAATAAATATTGGGCATCGTTTTCTGGAAAAACACGACTCGGTATTTAGAAAAGAGAGATTTTAGTTCCTTTCTATACAAAATATATACAGAACATGACTCAAAATTTGAGGAGATAAAAATTTTTGCTCTTTCTTATACCAAGTAACTAGGGTACTTATGCATTTTTTCTAAACACATGACTCGAAATTTAAGAGAAGAGATTTTAGTTCCTTTCTATACAAAATATCTACAGCACATGACTCGAAATTTGGGGAGATAAAAATTTTATCTATTTCTTATACCACGTAATTAGAGTACCAAGTAATTAGGGTGAGTGTCCCAAATATCGCCCCTGTGCTTAATATCGCCTACTCGTGTTTCTAAAGTACGGTTTGCGCTATGTATCAGAAAATGCAGTAACTTCTTAAAAATTACTAATTGCTTTAGTCTACAAATGGCTACCGTACAGGAAATAGCAATGTGCTTTTTGTGGTTCCAAGCAAATCCGTTGTAACTCTTCTTTTTTCAACATGAAATGAGATCAATAATTTTGGACCACCCTGGGGTGGTCCAAAATTGAAAAACAAAACAAAAACAAAATGAGTTACAACGGATTTGCGTTCATGGAGCCAAAAACGCACATTGCTTTTTCTGTTCGGTAGTCATTTGCAGACTGACGCAATTAGTTCATTTTTCTTGCGAAACGTTGTTTCGCCCTCTACCGGCTTATGTGGAAGGTATTTAAAGTTTAAAATTTTGATGTGTAAAACTGTTTTAAATTGTATTTCCAAGAAAATAATAAACATGTAAGTACCTCATTTTTTACTTTTTTAGCCAACATGGAATGCGCTCAATAATTTTGGACCACTCTGTATTTTAAAATTTAAATTATTCGGGGGAAATCTGGAATAGTGTGTTTTAAACGCTCCTAAATTTCTTTGGTGGACGACATTTATAAAATAATTACAAAATAAAAAGAACTTTTATAAACCATGTTTTTAAATTTTCTATTGAATCATATAAACTTGACAATTCTATGTATTAATAAATACTTTTTAATTGACGAATTATCCCATCAACTTGGAAGAAAATGAAGTTAATTGGAAGTTAACTTGCGCTTAACTTTTCGTTCCCGTCCCGGCCGATAGATGGCTGCACCAGTCTACAAAACAAAATCAACTGGAAATTAATTCAAATCTGCTTAGAGATGGCTAAAGGTATTAAAAGAATGCATTGTCGTCGTGTTGTGAGCTATTCTAAAAGTTTCAAATGTCTAGCTAGTCGGGAAGTTAGTTAAAAATCGATTGCAAGATTTGTACGGGACAAACACACAAACAAACAAGAAAGCGAGTTAATAAAAACATGGTAATAATGAATCGTGTTGCAAGGTGCATAAAAGTTTAGGCTATCTGAAAATACCATTTTTATTGGATTATCGGCCTTTATGGAGCTGTCAATAGTAGACACATTTTCTCGATAGGTAAACATTGAGGTCAGAGAGTTCACAGCAGCTTTAAGTATATCATTGTTTGTTTGTCCAACCTTATTCAGTCGATGGTCTCAGTAATATGTTTATTCTCCTGCCCCTACAACAATATACAAGCAATTGTTTACTCTATTTCGACAGAGAAGTTTTCACCCCCTACTATTCGAACAACCTACTCAATATCTGATTATTTTAGTTCAAAGAGAGCGCCTGGAAATTGTCTAACCTTGTTATCACAGCTGGCTCTCTCGTCAGCTGAAATCCAGGCATGTGCCCCAACCCCCGGGGGTTGTTCACTTCTAGCGTGTTCCTGTGAGTGGCCTTCAGAAAAGTTTCGTAAACCTTCAAAAATTACACATCACGGATGAGGCATATAGTTAGTTGATTAAGAATTCCTGTCGGCCCTCAAAGGTCAGCCTGCAGACCCGATGTCAGAGGCACCTAGGAAACTAGAACATCCAATGGCAGCAATTTTTTTTCCCCGTTTCGAAACCAGAGGCATCGTGTGATCTCTGGAAGCAATGACCCCGCCGGTCCCAATCGAAAGGCGCCTTTTCTGTGTTCGTGTTTTATTTAACAACGAAAGGGGAAAGTATATGGAGCGCTATTTTTGTAGCCAGATACATATATCACAGAATGATTTAATGGCGAAAAAGTTAATTGGTGAAAGGGTGTATTTAGTGTCCCCGTTGATCTACTTTCAGTCGCTTGTATTGCTTCTCACATATTTATCCTTTATACGAGACAGTAGACAGTAAAGGGACGCCTTTCTAAGTAATAAATAAAGATTATTGTTCCATTTTTCCTGGGTTCGTTAGAATTGAATAAAATCTCTTGAGAAACTGCACAAAAAATAAAATTTATTATTCTGTAAATTCTTCAGACGCATACACAAATTCAAACAGAAAACATGTAACAACTGTCTTCTATACAGCAGGTAAAACTCTAAACACACAAGTCAGGATACCAATACACGCCTTAGTCTTCAAGAGAAGAGTCTTCAATACAATACACGCCTAACGCACTTTCAACACATTCAATTCTCAGTAGAAGAGAGCTGAGTTCCAATGCCAATGTCTGGTATGTTTCTAGACTTCCAAAGCGCCCCCTATCTGTTAGTCAGATACATATCTCTTGAAGCTTCCAGAGAGGTCAAGACGGCAAGTTAGCGACCATTTGGCGCCATATTGCCAAATGTGGCGACCAAAATAAGTCACCAAATCCATCGCCAATTTGGCGATAACTCTCATATTTGGCTAGATTTCTATAGACTCGTAAAATTCGTAATATTATTTTAGTCAAAATTCGCTTTATATGTTTTGGGTGAGAATTACGCAATGTCGGTGCCATTCACTTTCATAATTTCTTGCTTGGCGCATTGGCTTTGAGTTGATGGCAAGAAACTCCTTTTTTGTACGCCAAATGTTGTTTGACGCTATATACTTTCGCCAACTGACGTTCGACGCCAAATACTTTTTTATTATATTTAGCTTGCCTGTTCTATTGAAACAACTGATTAATGCTTCTGTGTACTAACCTTATTGGATTAGCTCACCTCAATGTTAACCTATGGAGAAAATGTGTCCACGGATTCCCCGCTTGTATTGAAAGATTTTTTTTCAAAATATTTTACTCCGTAATAGAGAAAGAAATTTTACATCTTGGCTCAATTTTCTTTTTTTTTTAAAGTGCAAATAATATTTTTAAATTTAAATTATTCGAGGAAAAATCTAGTATAGTGTTTTAAACTCTCATAAATTCCTTTGGTGGACGAAATTTATAAAATGAATCCTGTTGCAAAAATGTTCGGGCTATCTAAAAATATCATTTTTATTGGATTATCAGCATTTACGTAGCTGTCCATAGTAGATAAGTTTTCTCCATAGGTTAGCATTGGGGGCGAACGAATCCTATAGAGTTTGTACACAGCAACCTTAATATTTATACTGTGTGAATGATAAATAGTTATATTTTGGTCAAAATTTGTTTTATATGCTATACGTTACGTATAAACGCAAGTTTATTTATTATAACATGAGATTTAGAGAAATATAAGTAAATAATTCAACGAGAAATCTTTGACACCTGAAGATAAATAATACCGTTACAGTATAAATACAATGTAAATTAAATTAATATTTAAACATGCTTAAAGTGTAAACAGCTTCGTTTATAGTTATGACTGAGACAAAACTGCTAGGGCCCGAGGTAGCCTAGTGGTAGCGCATTGGCTTTCTATGCTGAAGGTCGAATACCAACAAGCGCTATTAAATACCTCCGTGTCTAGGTCGGATAGGGGCACGTTAAATCCGCAGACCGGAATGTCTCTCTGTGGAGTCTGAAAAGGTGGGAGAGGGAATCATCTCCCCCAGATGTCAGCCCTGGAGGTGCTCGGTCGAAATTGAGGTGACACTTAGCTAAATCGGACTCCGACCCTTGTGGTTCCTTTCTAAACTGGAGTTGCACCCTTATCCTAGCTTATATGGACCCGTGTCTGGAATATTATTGGCCAGGGGGCATTAGAAACAACAACTAAAATGCCATATAATTTACCATGAAAACCCTTTATGGCTAATATGAAGAACATGATACGGTCATGATACAATCGCCAAGCTGCAGCGATAAAGGCGCCAAGCTGTTATTGCTGCAAATTACTGACGCGTTTGTCACGTGACTATTTCGTGACGCATATATCCCGTGGTATTGTCAAGTGATTTATCCTGACAAATTAGAAGAAACTTGCGATATGGAACAATTTTAAATGCGGCGCTTAAAGTTAAATTTTGTGTTCGTGTCTTCTAGAGAGTTGCTTGTTGCAAAATGAGTGACGTAATTGATTTGAGTGTTTTGTTTCGAATGGATTTTATGGGAACCAGGTATGTGATTGATTTTGTATGGAGAATGGTTTAATATCGACTGCTTTGGAATGCGAGAGGTGTAATTTAAAAAATGGAATTATGTGAACGAAAGGATATTTCAGATGGGTTTGAATGGCGGTGTCGTGTGTATGGAGAAAATGCACATTTTATTCGTAGGTCGGTAAGGATAGGGTCTTGGTTCAGTGAAAGTAAGCTCTCGATGAATGTTATTTTGAAAATGACGTACATGTGGGTTTATAAATATAGAAGTGAAAATATCGAAAGAGAGCTGAAAGTGAGTAATCGTTCTGTGTGTGATAAGCGATGTATAGCCAGCGTAAGCTTTGTTTTACTGACCGCTACAGCCAGCGGAAGTTTGTGGTACTGTACTACAGCCAGCGGTGCGTAGCGAAGCCAGCGGTAGAGGATTTTCTGTAATGTTTTTGGACGGATGCGTAACGTAGCGTAGCGAAGTGGAGCAAGGGTATCTGAGCGAAGCGAAGATCCCGTGTGCGCTTACGAGTTTCTTAAAGCCAGCGGGAAGTTTGTTTTCCAACTTATTTGTTCTTTCTTGGTTGCCACAGCCAGCGGAAGCTTTGTGGTACTGTACTACAGCCAGCGGTGCGTAGCGAAGCCAGCGGTAGAGGATTTTCTGTAATGTTTTTGGACGGATGCGTAACGTAGCGTAGCGAAGTGGAGCAAGGGTATCTGAGCGAAGCAAAGATCCCGTGTGCGCTTACGAGTTTCTTAAAGCCAGCGGGAAGTTTGTTTTCCAACTTATTTGTTCTTTCTTGGTTGCCACAGCCAGCGGAAGCTTTGTGGTACTGTACTACAGCCAGCGGTGCGTAGCGAAGCCAGCAGTAGAGGATTTTCTGTAATGTTTTTGGACGGATGCGTAACGTAGCGTAGCGAAGTGGAGCAAGGGTATCTGAGCGAAGCGAAGATCCCGTGTGCGCTTACGAGTTTCATAAAGCCAGCGGGAAGCAAAAGTTTTTACAAAATACAGCTTACGCTAAAATACAATATGTACTATTTGTACATATACAATACCATACTCCATATCATAACAACTATATACCGACTATAGCGGCACACATAATATGCAATTAACGTTATATACAATATGTACAATAACTTTATATACAGCTTATGCCTTTATATTAAGTCTTTATACTTTCAAGAGATTCGTTTCATAATACACCCTACTCTTTCTTGTACTTTATACAACATCTTACAATGTGTACTTAAAATTCGGTACAATTACTTTTACTACCGTGCGTTTCATTTATTGACAATACGCAGCCTATTGTATCAACGATACTTTCTTGTATTCATAAATAGTTTATAATATTTTTACGCATGGGTTCTCTAAGCAAACCTTCATTTACTGTGTCACCCATTATTTTTGTTTATACAGTCATGGTGTATCACGTGTTTGCAGTCAATCTTACATTATTTAACCATATATTATTATTCATCGTATAGACTTCAGTCCAGCTTTTGCATAGTGCTATACTTACATTTTAATAAACGCTAACATAATATTTTATAAATACATTGTACACTGTACTTCATCCTTACACATTATATTTTATATATACACTGCACATTGTATATTATTGTACCAAATTCGTGGTATGGAAAGCTATTTTTACAAGCGAATTCAAGAAATGAAATAAATATGCCAGTTACCACAATTGAAAACAGAGATTTTTATAGACAGCAAAACTAATACAATCTTCTTTTAACAAGATACAGCAGTAGACTGCTAATCTTCGCTGGACTTCAACACTTTCCAGCTCCTAGGTATTTTTCTTGACAATATGGGATTTAAAGTTTTCTTATATAAATTCTATATAACACTTATTATACAATAACATACAACCTTAAAATGGCAAAGTCCAACGAAAACTCCACCAAGATCCACCGTCTATTCCTGGGACGATAAAAATACCTAAACTAAAACAATCACCTTTCTCTTCAATGATAAAGCTTGAACCGAATTGCAATTCTAAAAACCTATTTATCTCGCAAAACAAAACCCGCGTTGCCACACTACACAACCAAACGATTTTCCAACAATCCACCTAAAATCCGGATTTATCACTTACTCCTTGGTTTTAATTCCACAACTCCCGAAACATCGCACTTTGGCTCCCAAACATGTAACATTGCCCCCTCCTCAAAAGACTGGACGTCCCGGACAGTCCTACACTAACAACAACGGTCCTAAAAATACTACTACAAAATACAATTTCATAAAAACACAACACATATACCATTACAAATTAAATAAATAAACACATAAAAACAACAGTTGCAACATTAGTATATAAAATAAAAATAACAAATAAATAAATAAATTGGGTAGCCTGGATCTACTTAGGAGCAACAGCCTACGAGCCGTGGCTCGGGTATCCTCAAACTCTTCAGGACCCACTCACGTCCCATGGTAAGGAGCGAGCCGGTCGTAATGCACGACCTTCGCTTTGCTGTTCTCAGATTTGCGAATCCGTACGACGACATCGTTGATTCTGTTGACCACGACGAAAGGACCGCTCCAGTGGGACTGTAGCTTGGGGGACAAGCCTTTCCTACGAACGGGGCTCCACAGCCAAACTTTACTTCCTTCCTGGAACTGATGATCTGTCGCTGTCGCGTCGTACCGCCTCTTCATTCTGTCGCTAGCCACGTTGATCCGCTCCCGGGCGAAGTGGTGGATTCCTTCCAGTCTGTCCTGGACATCGCGGACATACTCCTCCGGAGAAGAGGATGTATCAGGGGGGCAGCCAAAAAGGAGGTCACACGGCAGCCGCAGATTCCGTCCATAAAGCATCTCAGCAGGAGTGTGCCCTGTTGTCTCATGGACGGCGCTACGATACGCTAAAAGGAAAAGAGGTAGGTGCCGGTCCCAGTCCTTCTGGTGCCTAGATACAAGTAAAGAAATGTGGTTAAGGATGGTTCTATTAAAGCTTTCGACCATTCCATCCGACTGGGGGTGTAGAGGAGTTGTTCTGGTTTTCTCGATCTCCAATAGTCGGCACATTTCGGTAAAAATTGCAGATGTGAAATTAGTCCCTTGATCAGAGTGTATCTGCATGGGAGCTCCGAATCTGGAGACCCAATTCAGAACTAAAGTTTCAGCTACGGTTACTGCCTCCTGATCAGCTATGGGGTAAACTTCTGGCCACTTAGTAAAATAGTCCATGGCAACGAGCATGTACCTGTTGCCATCAGTGGAACGTGGAAGAGGTCCCAGGATGTCGATGGCGACGCGCTCGAAGGGGGCACCTACGTTGTAACGTTGCATCTTCCCTCGGCTACGTCTCTTTGGTCCTTTGCGAGCTGCGCAGGCGTCGCAGGCTCGGCACCACTTCTCGATATCGTCTCTGGCTTTTCCCCAGAAGAATCGCTCCCGCACCTTGTTCAGGGTCTTCATCACCCCAAAATGCCCTCCGGCGGGACTACTGTGGAGTTCTTCTAAAATTGCAGGAATTTTTGAGCGAGGAACCACGAGCTGCCATCTTGTTGTTTTTCCATCGTCTGACTCCCACTTTCGGTACAGGACACCGTTTCGTAAGTGCAGGGAGTTCCAGAGGGCCCAGTAGTATTTGGTATTCGGGCTAAAGGTCGATATCTGTTGCCAGCCAGGTTTGGTGCTGGACAACCCCATGTGTTCTACTATGGGTTTGATGTCTGGGTCTTCATTTTGTTCCTTTCGAAGCTGCTCATCACTCCACGGGTCCGGAGACAGGGTGACAGCAGTGACTTGCTGAACAGTAGAAGTTTCAAAGCCATACTTCTTCTCGGCCTTGGTGCAATATCGGCAACTGTCAGAGCACGGTCTTCTGGATAGCGCGTCAGCATTACCGTGCGAAGAACCCTTACGGTGTTTCAGGTCGATAGTGTATTCTTGCAATCTCTGTATCCATCTGGCCACCTGGCCTTCAGGATTTTTAAAGTTCAGAAGCCATGTGAGAGAGGCGTGGTCGGTTCGCAGCACAAACTTCCGGCCGTACAAGTAATGATGGAAATGTTCTACGGCCTTCACCATGGCTAGCAATTCTTTTCTTGTGACGCAGTAGTTCCGTTCACTCTTGGAAAGGCACTTGCTCCAGTAGGCGATAACTCTTTCTTGTCCGTCTATTTCCTGCGACAGGACTGCCCCGACGCATCCAAAACTTGCGTCCGTGTCAAGGATAAATTCTTTATCAGGCTCTGGGTAGGCCAGGATGGGTGTAGACGTTAGGGTTTTCTTAAGCTTCTTGAATGCGTCTTCACACTCATCAGTCCAGACGAACTTCTGGTTTGCTTCTGTCAATCTGTGAAGGGGTCGAGCTAAATTCGAGAACCCTTTAACAAACCGCCTGTAGTAAGAGCAGAGACCTAAAAAGCTCCGCAATTGATGTACATCTTCTGGTCGGCACCAGTCTTTGACTGCCGACACTTTGTTAGGGTCAGTCTGGACCCCTCTGTAGGAGATGATATGACCGAGGTACGTCACCTGGTGGCGAAACAAGTTGCATTTCTTAGAATTGAGCTTCAAACTAGCTCCCCGTAGCCTTTGTAGCACCTTTCTGAGATTTCTTAGGTGGTCTTCGAAATCTCGCCCTACAACGATTATATCGTCCAAATAGACCAGACAGGCTTCGTAGGAAAGTCCTCGCAAAACTGTTTCCATTAGATGCTCGAAAGTCGCGGGCGCATTGCATAGTCCAAATGGCATAACTTTGAACTGCCATAGCCCTTGTCCTGGCCCAGTAGTGAACGCTGTCTTCTCTTTATCTTCGGGTCTGATTTCAACCTGCCAGTACCCGCTTTTCAAGTCAAGAGTGGAAAACCACTTGTGCCCGGTGAGGGTGTCCAAGGTGTCATCAATTCTAGGGAGCGGGTAGCTGTCCTTCTTAGTTATGTCATTTAACCGACGGTAATCTACGCAAAACCTGGTAGATCCATCCTTCTTCCGGACTAGGACGATAGGAGAAGCCCACGGACTGGTGGAGGGCTCGATAACATCATCCTTCAGCATCGCTTGTAGTAGTTCGCCAACCTCCTCTTGTTTCGCCAAAGGGAGTCTTCTGGGATGTTGCTTGATTGGTGGGTGGTTCCCCGTGTCAATTCGGTGTTGCGTCAAGTTCGTTCGACCCACTTCCGATGCACGGGCGAACACGTCTTGGAACTCATCGATGAATTTTTCTGCCCCCATCCTCTGTAGATCGGTCAATTCTACATTCTTTAATAAATCTTCTGTCAAATTAGAGCGTTCGACGACTGACAGGTCACACTTTCTGCTTATTCCGGTGATCAGGGTACAAGTTGCCAGCATTTCCTTCTTCCGGATTACCTTAGCTTTGTCACTAACATTGGCAATCCTGACAGGAACCGCACCTTTCGACAGGTCCACAAGAGTTGCAGCAACTAAAAGACCTCTTTTACTATTGTCATTGTTGGGGTATTCGGTGATGGCGAGAGTATAGTTATTGTCATTCTGAACTAAACCGGTCGTTACTATTTCTGACATGGAAGGAATGCTGATATCTTGGGTAGCTATTATCTGGTTGCAAGATTCACTATTGTTACGAAATATAATTATATCTTCGGTCATGGCATGGATTTGATTAAGTTTAAAATCTATTATGAAGTTGTTTTCAGTCAAAAAGTCAAGTCCTAGGATGATCGGGTCAAAGATATCGGCAACATATGCCGTATGCCGATAACTACTATTCCCGAAACTTATATTAAGAGCAACTTTTCCTCTTACCTTTACCTTGTCCCCAGTCACGGTCTGCAAAGTGATATTTGGCGGCGTGAAAAGTAACTTCTCGCCAAATTCTTGGGCTATGTCCGTCCTGACGATGGTAACGTTAGCACCTGTGTCAACTAACATGCAACACTGTTGTCCATTCACGAACCCTTCTACAAACGGTCCGGTCTCTTCGCGATGTGTCGACGACACATACAGTGTAATAAAAGAGGGCTTCTCCTCGTCCGGCTGCCTTCGCCCCTTAAGGTGGCCGGGAACTAGTTTCCCTGAGCCTTGGCGTCTTTTGATTCGTCGGCTTGGCGCGTTAGGCAATTCCTTCTGAGATGTCCCTCACGCCCGCAGGTCCAGCACTTCAAAGGATTTCTTCTTGGCGGCATGTTTGAATTCACCCCTGCCAAGGCACCGATTCGTTTTTCCATTTCTTCAAGTCGAGCGGCTATTGGGTCGTTTTCGGCGGCGGTCACCCCTCTCACTAGTTGGCGGTCACTGCGAGTCGCCCTCTGAGCGGACTCGTACTTCATTGCGTACACCAAAGCTGACTTCAAGTCTTTGATGTCCGCCATTCTTAGTGCTCGTTGACTCTCCGGATCGCGGATGGCGTCCACAAAGTATTCTAATGCTAGGTTATCCCTAACTTCCGTCGGACATTCTGGGAAAGCTAATTGAGCTAATCCCTCAATAGCTGACGCAAGTTCCTGTAATGTCTCTGTTGATTTCTGTTGGCGGGACTTCAGCTGTAAGCGGCTATACTCTTTACGGCATTTCTCGCCAAAGCGCATTTCGAGAGCACTCGTCAAGGCCTCAAAATCTAGTTGTTTCTCTACTGCGATGGTCTGCAGTACATCGGCAGCCTCGCCACGGAGTGAAGTAGCCAATTGGCATGCTTGCATTGCAATGTCCCATCCATTGGCAGTCGATGCCATATTAAACTGTGTTTTAAACACCTGCCAAGACGTTTTGCCGTCATAAGTAGACACTTTTACGGCAGGGCGGGACGATTTCGACACCGGGTACGCCTCCTCAATACTAGCGTCAGAGTAGTAAGGTACAGTAACTGGCGTTGATTCTTCTGCGAATTTCTTCTCTAGGCCGTTTATTTGTTTCTTAATGGCTTCCCTAATTTTCTGGTCAAGAGTCTCGACCGTAGTTTTCAGTTTTGACTCGATAGTGTTGACGCGTTCTTCCATTTCATTAAATTTCTCGCCTACGGTAATTTTTAGCTGTTCTTGACTTTCGCTAATTTCGCCAAGTCCCGTTTCCAACTCCTTCTGGCTTTCGCCAATTTTCGATTCTATCTGATTGGCGAGTAAATTCTGGCTTTCGCCAATTTCGCCAATTTTCACTTCTAACTGACTGGCGAGTAAATTCTGGCTTTCGCCAATCTTTTCTAAAATTAGTTTTAGCTGTTCTTCCATTTTTCGGGTAACTGGCATTCACTTAAAAATTGTCAGCGTGCACGTGAAACGAGCACGTCAACAAAAAACCTAATAATTAAATTGCAGAGTAAAATCGCAGAAGAAACGTTGTTTGTTACAATAGGTATACGTTAAAACTATTGATGAAAGCATAGACGACAAGACTTTTTCAACAATAACAATTCAAATTTATTTGTTTAAAATATTAAAAGTTAGTTTAAAAATCTTCAACAATAAAATATCCATATCAATCAATAGCGTTCTCTAAATTCATTAAAAAAAACAAGTCTCATATATACAAACAACAGTGTCTATACACTGTGATGGAATTACCTCAAGTTAGGCATAGGCAAAGACTGTTAGCCCCTTATTCTATTTTCTTTACTGCGTCTTAAACTTAAACTATAAATCAACATTACCTTTCTTCAGATTGTCCTCAGCTTCATTATCTATCTATTCAACTACAGTCGAGGAAAGCTCCTCCTTCTCCTCTTTTTGTTACTGAATCGTATGTGAGCCTTATATACGCCTCATCTAATGATATTCAACGATCCGGTTTGTTTAAAACGCACCAACTACTGGAAACTGAATAATAAATTATTTACGGTAGCTTCTTCACAGCTGTGGAAATTCGATTAAAGATTTGATCCGGTTATCAGGTTTTATGATCAAACCGGTCTAGAACAAATGACGCAATACCCGGAAAGGCAAGTACATGATTCGTTTCACAAGTAGTCTTTAGTGTAACTCGCTAACAAATGCCCCCCCACTTGTCTTTTCGACATAAACTAGTAATATGAGAATTCAAAACCATCACAGTTTACATTTCGATTTTTTTTTTCTGTCAGAACTAGAATACATATAAAACAATTAATTCAAACCAACATTAGTCTTGTTAACAAAAATGCGATAGCAACATATAACAACAATAATACAGTCTTAACTTAGGAATACACAGGTACAAAACAAATTGCTGAGAAGGTTCAAATCTGCAAGTTCTAAACAAAAGTTATTTCTGCTTCTGTACAGTATTGTTGGCTGAAAACCAATATAACAACTAACAAACCACAATAAAGAGTTAAAACATACAATGACTAGGACACGACTACATTCAATCATATTCAAATATCAATACATATGTACGTGGGCGCCCACTCATACAAATTCATTCAAACACATAAAACAAATTGGTTTTCCATTGAGAAGTTATCGTAAAATATTTAAATATCTAAAAACACAGGATACATCCCATAATATCGCACTGCATAAATATCAGAAAAACAATTCACATACAAACACTGAGCTTTAAACAAAAATGTCACCTTAGACACCTTCAGACGTTTAGGTGGGGAAAAAAAACATCCACCCAAAACAAGTAAACAAAAACATTGCAAAAATTCACAATTTCAAACACTAAGTGCACACACCACTTCAAAATAAATTCGTGCAAAAATTCAAGAAAAGTTCATGCAAAAATCTCATCACATAGGTGCCTCAGTTCGAATTTGGTCAGGGGTTTGGTAAAAGGATCTGCTAGATTTTCTTTACTTTTTATATAATTTATGTCAAATATGTTCTGATAAACTAGGTCACGAATAAAAAATAATTTGACATCAATATGCTTACTTCTATGGTTCTCTACTGGGGATTTAACAAAATCTATACACGCCATGTTATCAACATATAGAATTGACCTAAGCTTTCCTCCAAGAACTAACTTTCTGGCATAACATTCTTCTAGAATTCTATCAAACCACATAAGTTCCTTTGTGGCCTCTGTCATAGCGTAGAATTCACTTTCCATAGTTGACAACGACACGCACTTCTCCTTGAAAGTCCTCCACATGACTGGAGCTTTTCCAAGAAACACTATCTGTCCCCCCATAGAAGTCCTGTCATCCTTATTGGCTGCGTAATCTGCATCGGTGTAAACCGTTATACTAGGTTCATTGCACGCAAGTTTAAGTTTAAAATTGTGTGTGTGTATAACATAGCCCAAAAGTCTTATCAAACCATCCCAGTGAATTCTACCAGGATTACTTTGGTATTGGCTAAAAATGTTAACGGCATAACTTATGTCGGGCCTGGTTCTACTAGCGAGGAACGATAGACAGCCTAGTAAATTTCTATAGGGATATTGTTTCATTTCTTCTATTTCAACATCTGATTGTGGACACTGTTTCTTTGAGAATACTGTACCCTTGCTGATTGGAAGTGAGGAAACCGGTACGAAGAATTTTGTAAACCTTTTACGAATATCGTCAATATAAATTGACTGACTCAACAAAACTTCTCCCCCCTTTTCTTCAAACTCAACTCCCAACAGCTTTCTAGTTTTTCCCAAAATTTTTAAATCAAAATGTGTCTTCAACAATCCTATGGCTTTGTCTATTATCTCCTCGTCCTTACCGAATAAAACCATGTCATCAACATATAAAAGTAAAATCAACACACAATTAAAATCATATGCACAGTTACACCAATTTAGTTTGCTAAAACCTAGTTCTATCAATACTTTATGAATCTCGAAGAACCATTCTCTACCACTTTGATGCAATCCATAGATAGCTTTATCCAACTTGCATACAAAATCTTCCTTACCTTCTACAACAAAACCGGGAGGCTGAGACATGTAAATATCATCTTTTAATGGTGCATACAGATAAGCTCCTTTGAGATCACACTGTCTGTGGGTCCAACCCTGTAAAACTACTAAAAGTGAGAAGAAAAAACGAATTAGACTGAAATTAATGACTGGGCTAAAAGTCTCTTCGTAAGAAACTCCTTTAATTTGTTTAAAACCCTGTGCCACCAGTCTGGCCTTATACCTGGCCACCTCGCCCTTTTCGTCTCTTTTCAACGCAAAAACCCACCGGCATCCTATGATATCTGTATCGGATGGTAACTCAACTAGGTGCCATACCTGTCTTTCTGTCATGACTTTCATCTCTTCTTCCATGGCCTCTACCCACTGTTTATGCTGTGGTGATTTCAATGCTTGCTTGTAAGTATTAGGCATCTGTATATCGTCTAGTCAAGAACTAGCATAACTTGTGGATGCGGTAGCTGGTTTATCTGATATTTTCCCTTTATATCCATTTTTATCTGAGGAATCGGAATGGATTCTTTCCAATCGACCAAATGGATTTCTTTTCCAATCGCTACTTCTAAGATCTTGGGCTGGCAAGGGACTCTTATCAATTTGGGTTTCTTCAGGACTATCTTTTTCCACCAAATCTTCGTCACTCTCACGGGGTAGATTCTGACCTAAATTGATAATAGAAACGTCTTCATCTCCCTCATGTTTGGAGTATGATTCGGTGTTAGGATTATCACTGGGACCCATCATTGCTCCACTGTCGCCTTCCATCCCTTGTGAATCCTCACAGAATCTGACATTTATGGTCTCCACCACATTATTGGTGTCTGGGAACCATATCCGATAACCCTTGGTGTTAAAGGCATATCCAATCATCACCCCTTTCTTCGCCTTGGCGTCTAACTTCGCTCTGTGTTGTCGTGGTACACCAACATACGCGATGGACCCAAACGGCTTCAAGTGGTTTACCGATGGCTTATACCCTCCAAAAAGCTCAAATGGTGTCTTACTTAGACCTTTATGTACAACCCTGTTCCAGACATAGGTGAAACTTAAAACTGCATCAGGCCAAAATTTAGTCTCTAACCCACTGTCTGCTAACAAGCACTTCGCCCCATTTGATACTGTCTGGTTGAACCTTTCTGCAGTACCGTTCTGCTCTGGTGTATATGTGTTTGTGAGTTCATGTTTTACCCCATGATCATTGCAAAATTGTGTAAAATTATTGTTTACAAACTCAGTCCCGTTATCGGTACGGATACTTTTTATTTTCCGCCCTAGGAACCTCTCTGCACGAGCGACATGATTTCTAAAAATCCGGAAAACCTCAGATTTTTCACACATAGGGTAAACAGAGCACTTACGTGAATGGTCGTCTATAATCGATAAAAAATATTTTTCACCGTTGCGACCAATAGTACTGCAAGGACCCCAAGTATCCATATAGATCAAATCATTGGGATATTTAGAGCGTCTAAAATTTACAGATTTAAAACTAACCCGTCTGAACTTGTTAAGTGTACAGGTTTCACAGTCAAAATTATGATCTTCAAATTTTTCCAACCCCTTTATGGCATGTTTCCTAATTGTATCCCGGACTACATATGGACTTATATGTGCTAACCTTCGATGTACCAGTTCATCGTCAACTTTCCTGGCCACACAAGCACTGCAATCCTCTCTTATTCTGGCAACTCGGGGATTTTTAGGACAAACCTGATATAAACCATTCTTTAATTTGGCAAAAAAAACAGTTTTATTATACCGGTTTTTAATTCTTACCATACCTTGACCGCCTTCGAACCTGAGACCTTGTCTGTCTAAAACAGAACCTGAAATTAAATTCAACTTAAGATTAGGTGAATACATGACATTGTACAAATGGAATGTTCTGGAGCCAAACTGTAGCTGAATTGTCCCTCTACCTGTAATCGGGAATGTCACTCCTTCGATAGCTACGGATAATTTATCGTCCTTTATTTCCTCAAAATCCTGGAACCACTCCTTCACTTTACAAAAGTGATGACTAGCAGCAGTGTCGAAAGTCCATAAATTCGAAGATTCTTCAAAATTACTCACATAAGTTTGCACAAGATTAATCGAAGGAAATCTCACCTTCTTATTTGCTGAATTTGGTTTTGATTTATAACGCACAGGACTTATTCCACGTGCAGGGGAATGACTTCTAACTGCCGTACTCTTCCGATAAGGTGATGTATTTCTTGGTGGAACACGCTGTCTCTGTTGGTACTCGTTAACGGGATTTCCATTGAAACAATTTCTTTTAATATGTCCCACCTGATTACACCTAAAACATGTCATATTTTTCTTGCGTGTGACTGCAGAATAAGCTTTGACTTCATGCATTTTGTTACGGTCTTGTTCTCGTACCGTCAGTCTATCTTCCTCAGCTACCAGTTCTACGAGTATGTCCTTAAATTTAAATTTTTCTTCTGGCCATCGTAATATGGATTGTGAAATGCTATCATAAGTTTCTGGTAAGTAGCGTAATAACTGAAAACTAACGTAAATTTCATTAATTGGTTGGTTTATACCTCGTAATTTTTCAACAATTCTCGTTAAACGTGCTGCAAACAGGCTAATTTTTTCATGTGGTTGAATTCTGCTAGAAAATAGTTCATTAATCAGTTGCATATGCCTCGACCTATTGTCGGGTTCAAAATATAATTTTAATTTGAGCCATGCTTCTCGGGCATTCTCTATTCCCTCCACTATTTTCCGAAATTCAGGGGAAATATTTAAATAAATCAATGAAATTGCGGTTCCAGCACGGAGATTATAATCCCTAACGTCACGATATGTAACTTCAGGACCCGGATACTCTACCTGAGTAGTTACACTCTTTGTAGTATCGGTATCTTTACTCGCTGTGCTTTCAACTTCGGTTTTTTCATTCTTAATTTTAAGTTTTGGTACTAGCTCTGTACCTACTACTATGCCCCAACATCCACGCTCCATAAGAATGTATCTCATATCTTCAGCCCAATTCCCGTAATTTGTTGCGTTCAGCTTCTCTATTTGGGTCTGCATTTTAATTGTATCCCCGTAATTCACTTTTCAAAACTTCAAATTCTTTCAAAATACAAAATAAACTTCACTTGTCGTCTATGTTAATATGCATCAACATTAAACTTACTTCAATTCCATTCAACGCCCCCCCATCTTCAGGGCCACTGATATAGTATCAAAACGTAAAACATATTTTCATGGGCGAAATATTGTAATAACATTGTTGCTAATAATCCTTTCAGTTGTTATGAGCGTATACCGTCAATAACATCTGGTCATTGCCTATTTAGCTTTTATGGTCATATACCTTCAGTAACATCTGGCCCATAACCTCTTTTATTGTCAGCGTGCACGTGAAACGAGCACGTCAACAAAAAACCTAATAATTAAATTGCAGAGTAAAATCGCAGAAGAAACGTTGTTTGTTACAATAGGTATACGTTAAAACTATTGATGAAAGCATAGACGACAAGACTTTTTCAACAATAACAATTCAAATTTATTTGTTTAAAATATTAAAAGTTAGTTTAAAAATCTTCAACAATAAAATATCCATATCAATCAATAGCGTTCTCTAAATTCATTAAAAAAAAAACAAGTCTCATATATACAAACAACAGTGTCTATACACTGTGATGGAATTACCTCAAGTTAGGCATAGGCAAAGACTGTTAGCCCCTTATTCTATTTTCTTTACTGCGTCTTAAACTTAAACTATAAATCAACATTACCTTTCTTCAGATTGTCCTCAGCTTCATTATCTATCTATTCAACTACAGTCGAGGAAAGCTCCTCCTTCTCCTCTTTTTGTTACTGAATCGTATGTGAGCCTTATATACGCCTCATCTAATGATATTCAACGATCCGGTTTGTTTAAAACGCACCAACTACTGGAAACTGAATAATAAATTATTTACGGTAGCTTCTTCACAGCTGTGGAAATTCGATTAAAGATTTGATCCGGTTATCAGGTTTTATGATCAAACCGGTCTAGAACAAATGACGCAATACCCGGAAAGGCAAGTACATGATTCGTTTCACAAGTAGTCTTTAGTGTAACTCGCTAACAAAAATACCCCACTGTCTGACACCAAAAATGTACCAAATTCGTGGTATGGAAAGTTATTTTTACAAGCGAATTCAAGAAATGAAATAAATATGCCAGTTACCACAATTGAAAACAGAGATTTTTATAGACAGCAAAACTAATACAATCTTCTTTTAACAAGATACAGCAGTAGACTGCTAATCTTCGCTGGACTTCAACACTTTCCAGCTCCTAGGTATTTTTCTTGACAATATGGGATTTAAAGTTTTCTTATATAAATTCTATATAACACTTATTATACAATAACATACAACCTTAAAATGGCAAAGTCCAACGAAAACTCCACCAAGATCCACCGTCTATTCCTGGGACGATAAAAATACCTAAACTAAAACAATCACCTTTCTCTTCAATGATAAAGCTTGAACCGAATTGCAATTCTAAAAACCTATTTATCTCGCAAAACAAAACCCGCGTTGCCACACTACACAACCAAACGATTTTCCAACAATCCACCTAAAATCCGGATTTATCACTTACTCCTTGGTTTTAATTCCACAACTCCCGAAACATCGCACTTTGGCGATAAAACGCCAAATTGGCTCCCAAACATGTAACATTATATATACTCACTGTTTAAATTTATATAATTATACATATTATGGAACTCAGTACAGTTGTTTACACAATACTGCACTTTATATTTTAATTAGCTTTTTGCATATTACACTGTATATATTCTTAAAACATTTCCCCCCTTTAAAACTTAATCGGATATGTTACTAATTTTAGCAACTTCTATCAATGTTACATATTTTCGTACAATGTGCTTGTGACAGGGTACGCTTAGCATATCATGAAATACCACGGCATTTACCTACAACATATAGCCTGTGACTACCGCATAAACACTTATTTTCTCTATTTAGCAGTTAACATCCCTTTAAAATTTAGATCGTAGTAGCTGTATTGTCCATAAAATGCAAATCAGATGCTAGAAAGTAAATAATCACATACTACGCTTTATTTTCTATTAATTAAAAACTGTCCAGTACCTATATAATTAAAAACCCAACAAGGGTGGGGGGGGGGGATTGGGGCCTCAGTGTTTGTGGAGACAGAAAATATAAAGTACCAAGGAAACCCACCGGGTTGCAGACTTTTAAATGTAGATCACAAAATGAGAGTAGCATTATCATGTTTAAGCCCAAATATAGATGAAGTTATAAAAAAAAAAGCTCAGATTTCGCACTAAAAGCAATTTGTAGTTAAACATTTTGTTTACTTTGAAATGCAATTTCATTTTATATTTCAATGAAAATTATTTCGTTGCTATTTTAACAAATTATATTATAAGTACATCAGTCATCTAGTAAAATTCTTAGGAAATTATCTTATTGTTAGTGTGCCACCAAATTTTAAAATTATTAAAAGTGTACCATAACAAAAAAAAGGTTGAGAATCACTGGCGTATCCAATTGCGCCTACGATTTTTATACAGGCTGCGATAGATTTTTTTTACGAACAAATTGCGATGATTACGTTTTGAATTAATTCTTCATTGCAGAACACCGCGTTTGCATTCATCTTGCGAGACGCGCTTGCGATACTTCAATTTTTCACAAGGTGAAAAGAAAAACCATGATGGGAAAGAAGAACCGTGCAGGGAAAAACAGCAAACCCAAAAACGCGCCAAACGCCAAGCCGTTGGCGAAAACAAAAGGCTTGGCGAGAAACCGTATCATGTTCTTCATATTTACCAATTTTATTTATAAGAACTGGAGCTAACGAATACGCGCATTATGAGAGTAAAATACATTTTAATGTGCACAGCGCAGGACGTGTGAACATGTTAACACTGTAACTCATTAGGGTTACAACAATGTTATCTAGGTATTAACTAAAACATCGTCGAAGTTTACACAATAAAAAGACTCAAATCACTGCACACAAAAAATTATTATTACACAGGAACATATTTTATTGCATATCTCACCGTCTCATTTTACAAATGGACTAAATATCGTTTTCATTAGAAAAATAATGATGTCAATTTATTCATATAAAAAATGATATTTTATAAACCAACAAAACCACTGAGTCAGGAGTTCACAGTACACTCTGCTACATCAGTATGGAAGCTGTTTATTACTATTTAAAAACAGTGAGCGATAGAGAGAGAGAGAGAGAGAGAGAGAGAGAGAGAGAGAGAGAGAGAGAGAGAGAGAGAGAGAGAGAGAAAGAGAGAGAAAGAAAGAAACAGAGAGAGCGATAGAGAGAGAGAGAGAGAGAGTATGGGCCTGTTCTCATATAAACCGTCAGCGTTACGGATATTGACGTATTTTAAACCAATCACACACCTTAACAATTTCGTTGCTAATAGTTTGGAGGTTTGTATTTGGTTAAATATATTTCAGTACGAGTAACACTACCGTTAACGGATTCTATGTGAAAAGGCCCTGTAAACGTTTCTCCCTACCTCCAATTTCTGCTTCTTGTCCGCGGCGTTTAGCTTTGTAGCCTCACCTGAGCAAACTTATGCTACCATGGCTACGAAAGAGGTTTCCTTTCAAAAACAACATTAAAAAATTTGCTTTTTTCAATCTGTGATTTGAAAAATACTGAGAGAAACATTCCCCAAAGTTTAACATTATGACGGAAAATCTGAACTGAAGATGTCAACCTTTGCATCGCCTTAAGTATTTTTCTTTCATTTAAATTTAAATTAAATTTTTTTATTGCATGATTGCTAAAAAGACGATTAAATAAGTGTTTTTTCATCAATCGTGTTTTTTAAAGTAAAAATAGATTTATGATCGTCTGTATTCAACTTGAATTTATCAGTTTGAATAAAAATAGTCATTTATACCGTAAATGACGTCACTGCAAGTTTGAATGTTAAAAAAATCCTTGTCACGTGGTCTGAATTGAAATATTTTATTGGATGAACATATGAAATCAAGAGTTAAATATCGCCAATATTCGATCGGCCTGTTCACATTGCAGTCCGTAGCGTTAGCGTAAAGGAAAAATGGCGCTGAGACGGAAACCAATCATAGGCCTTAACAATTTCGTTGCTAATCGTTTGGAGGTTTGTCATTGGTTAAATATATTTCAATACTTTTACGCTTTCGTTAACGGACTGCAATGTAAACAGAGCCTAAAATTATGTCTGATAATGCAGAAATTTAAAGGAAATTTCCGTAGTTCATGGAGAATAGAATTTGTTTTTCCATTCCGAGTGTATTAATAATTCCCAGTTTTACATTTGTTTTTCATTTGCAATATAATTCAAATAAAAATTAAATTGTTTTTGAATGTTTAATATGTATTTAATTCGTCAAACAATAACTCAGATTTTCTTTTTCTCTCTTTGGCAGCATATGAAGGATTAAAGAAACATGTTTAGATAGCATCAACAAATCTCCGTTGATAATCAAGACACGAATTCATGTGAGCGAAGGAGAGAAGAATATAACTCCCATTAAATTCAGAAGAAAATGAATTTTCGAGTCCAAATAGAAAGTAAAATTGCTTAAATCTTCAAATAGCTGCCATGACATTAGGTTTTAAAGCTATTCCGAACTCATGTAGTGAATTAAATGTCAACGATATGGAAAAAAAGAATATTAGTTCTCTACTACCTCATAGTAAGTTATGTTTCTATAATTGGTATTACATCAGAATAGGGTGCCTCTTGGTACACTTCTTGGCGCGATTGCGATACATACATACATACATATATACATACATACATACAAATATACAAACATACATACATATATATTGGCACTTCATCGCCAATTTGGTGGGGGCACCCTATTTTGTTGTGAAACCCTATAGTTGTTTGATTTTGAATACCATATCGCCATTTTTACAATTTTGCTTTTTATTTAAAATTGCACATTCATGAGTATAAAGCTTAAACTGCTGATTATGGTCAATTCGACTGAAATGAGAATTCGACAGATTTGGTTAATGTAAGGAAGTTGGTATCCCCTGGCACGGTTCTGCGAAGTTTTAAAAAATCGCCAAATTCACACTAAAATTCGAGGGTAAAGGCAACATAGCGGACGAAAAATCAGGTACTTTCCCATTATACCAATTTGTCGCCAACCTTATGCAAAAAGACGCCACTTATAATACAAAAGAGTAGCCAATTGAGTAAAAGAAATACAAGAAAATAAGGTTATTACGAAGAACATGATGCGGTCGGTAACCTGTAGCGATATGACACCAATGTGGCATTACAAATCGAAAAACCATGAGGTGAAAATTAACAGCAATCTTTCTATTGTAGCAAACTTCGAAACGCGCCGAATATTTGGCGTAAAAAATGGCTTGGCAGGAAACCGTATCATGTTCTTCATATTTACCGAAAATACTCACTTTTCACAATTGCATTTTAAAGTTAATGAAAAAAAACCAAAGGAACAGATGACCATTGTAAACTATTATTTCATGGTACTTCTCCGTTAGCCGGGCGCATTTGTCGTTTGCCCTAATAAGAATCGCCATTGGCGAGAATGAAAAGTCGCCAACATAACATCTGTAGGAAAACAGTTTTAGGTAATATAAGGACTAAATTTTGGAGAAGCATAGTCACAAACGAAACGTTAGAAGAAGACGACAGATCAACGGGTATGAATCATGTGAGAGAACACGATTAAGTTCAGAGACCCAGCAATATAACCCCGAAATTCACATGAATAAAAATTGGAAACAAATTAACCACAAACTTGATTAGCTTTCTTCACAATCGTGCAAACGATTGAGCAGTTGTGATGAAGCACCGTATGGCGACATAAAGAAAAAACATTGACGAACGGCACACCACCATTTACAATCGTACTGGCTGAACTTCTTGGGAAACGGCAAAAAGATGGTCCTTTTGAAGACATCTTAAAGGATATTAAAGATTTTTGGCCTCCTAACTAAATATTTACTGAAAGAACAAAATGAATGGGGGAAAGGGAACAATCGCCCACTTCTTGGCGCCATTTTCAAAATCGCCAACTTGGCGCGCTCTTGCGTCTTGTCTCCCGGATTTGCAACTTCTCCAGAAGACACAACGCAAGAGCGTGACATATAAGAAGGTGAAAATCGATATATATAAAAATGGATGTATGCATGTGTGTATGTTCCAGCATCACTCTGGAACGCCTGGAGCAATTTCAATCAAACTTGGTACACATATCACTTACAATCTGGAAAGAATCACAGGGGGGATCAGATACCCCAAGCACCTATAGGGGGGGGCAGGGGGCACATGTAAAAATAATCGAAACGGACTGACATTATTGTCGAATCCATAATTTTGGGGGTCTCTGAGATTAATGGTGACACTCCCGATGCAGTCTATGTGCAAACTCAGCCCCCCTCCATCAGCATTGGGGGGAGGGGGAAGAAGGAGTTAAAATAAAATCTCCAAAATACTGAGAGTAGTGACGAAACCATAGTTTCCGGGGTCACTGAGATGAATAGTGACATTTCTGATGCCGTTTAAGGGCAAGTTCAGCCCCCCATTAGCATAGGTGGGGAGGGGGGAGGAAAGGGGTGGTGAATATAAAATGTCCATAATACCGAGAGTAGTGTCAAAACCATAGTTTTTGTGGTTGCCGAGACGAATAGTGACATTTCTGATACCGTTTAAGTGCAAGTTTAGCCCCCCCCCATTAGCATTAGGCATTAGGGGGGGGGGGAGGGAAGGAGGGGTGAATATAAAATGTCCAAAATGACCGAGAACAGTGTTAAAACCATAGTTTTCGGTGTCGCTGAGATGAATAGTGACATTTATGATGCCGTTTAAGTGCAAGTTCAGCCCCCATTAGCATTGGGAGGGAGTGGGAGGGAAGAAGAGGTGAATATAAAATGTCCATAATACCGAGAGTAGTGACAAAACCATAGTCTTCGGGGTAGATGAGACGAATAGTGACATTTCTGATGCCCTTTAAGTGCAAGTTCAGCCATACTATTTGAATAGGGGGAAGAGGGAAGGGAAGAAGGGGTGAATATAAATATTCAAAATGACTGGGAATAGTTTCGAATATGTAGTTTTCAGGTTCTCTGCGACGAATAGGGACACTCCCGATGACGTTTAAATGGTAGTTCAGTCTCCTACCACCATTAGGGGGAGGGAGAGGGGGAGAGAAAGGCTAAAAATAAAATGTCCAAAATTACCGAGAGTAGGGTCGAATCCATAGTTTTTGTGTCACTGGGATGAATAGGATCCTTCCGATGCCGTTTAATTGCAAGCACAGCCTCCCATCACCATTGGTAGGGGAGAAGGGGTAAAAAAAGTGCAAATGACCGAGATTAGTGTCGAATCCATAGTTTTCGGAATCACTAAGAGGAATATAGGAAACTAAAAATGTTGTTTATAGTGAAGTTTTGAATTAAATTAATGATAGAGTGAATTTGAAATTTTTTTTATCATTTGCATTCAGTACTTACTTTGAAATATCTGCAAATCAAATTACTTAGATTTTATACTATAGGTAGAATCCATTCCTTTTCCTCTGTAATAAAAAAAATTAAGATAAATAAATACCCGGGCAACGCCGGGCAAATAGCTAGTCTAAAATAAATACAAAAAATCAGTTAAAAAAATTTTAAAACTGAAAATCGTTGCAAAAACATAGGAATTTTTTTAACTTAAAATCCTTACAAAACGCTGAAAAATTAAAATACTTTCACTTACCTTAATGTAAAACACTGTTCGAAAATCTATTGTAAACTATTATTTCACTTACCTTAATTGTTAAATACTATTCGAAATCGGCTTTCATAGCACAATTGGCGCGCTTTTGAATCTCGTAAAACGCGCCAAATAAGTGGGGGATTCTTCACCTGACCCAATGAATGTTTATTTATATATTTTGTTCTTTCACGTACACATATCATGGGAGTTAGAGTTAATTAAACAAAATGTGACTTAATCACCATATTTGTCGATATATAACTTGCGCCCGGCTAACGGAAAAGTACCCTAAAAATAAATAATGGTGACTTTTCACATCACATATTTTTTGCAAACCACTTTTTTCTACTCTCGTTGGCATATATATCGTTATTCGGTAGTTTCCCCTTATACCGATCTCTCGCCAACCTGTTGGCGAAGAAAAACCGTTCTCATGTGCTTTCCGGGATCTCTGGAGCATCTACTTATAAATCGCAGACGCAACCACCACACCATGGCACTAGTAATGAAATAACTCTATCTGAGTCTATAAGACAAGTAGACAGAAACGTACATGAAAATGAAATTTAATCTTATTTAAAGATTTTTTTAAAACTCATATAGACTTCTTCATGTAAACAAAATTAACGCATGAAAGGAATAGCGATGTATACAGTACTGGCCAGAATGGATGACTTATTTGTTTTTTCCCATTCATAGTGACGTATTGGCGCCAGATGTTCGTTTTGGCTGTCTGCCAAAGTACAGGTGTTCTTGCTTGGCATTTCGTTAGTTCATTAGTTGTGTTCGTCGTGTGTTGACGTACAAATTTTTGCAGAAGGGTGAAATAATATAAATATGCCTGGTAAAAGAATTTCACGCGAAATGCATGCACAAATAAAGATTCTGAGCGAAGAAGGTTATAGTACTCGGGAAATTGCTGCCGATTACAATTGGCAGAAAAGACAGTTTCCTGGTCTATAAGTAATTTCAAAACAACCGGAAATTTTGGATATTCAAAGCCAAAAGGTCGTCCCAAGAGCACAAGCAAGCGCATGGATGAGTCCATAATTTTGGCAGCGAAGAAGGCACCCAGAAAATCAGCAAAAGCAATCCAAGCTGGTTTACCAAAAGATGTTAATATCCCTAGCCAAAGGAGAATCCGCAGGAGGCTATTCAATGCCAATTTAAAGTCCTACAAGCCTGCTAAGAAGCCTAAAATTGTCTCCCCAAAACATTGCTGACCGACTGACATTTTGTAAAAAGTATCAGGATTGGACTGTGGAGCAATGGAAACATGTGATGTTTTCAGACGAGACTCAAGTATCGCAGTTTTATGCATTTTGTAGAAACATACGGCGGCCTCCCAATAAAAGAGACTGTCAACGCTACATTATTCCCACCGTGAAGCATGCTGCAAAACTCATGGTCTGGGGAGCCATTTTTGCCAAAGGAAGATGTGGATTGTGGTTCATGCCTGAAGACACATCAATTAATGGAACTGTTTATCTCGATGTGCTAAAAGAGAAGTTACCACCGTTTATGAATATCAACCAGTGCACACACTTCCAACATGATGGAGCACCTTGCCACCAGACTAAAGCTGCTAAGGCATGGATTGCAAAGCAGGGGTTTCAGATCCTTGGGCCGTGGCCCGGAAATTCCCCGGATCTAATTCCAATCGAGAACTGTTGGGTAATTTTAAAGCGCAAAGTTGCTGAGCGCAACCCCACTTCACTTTCGGACTTAAGAGAAACTATAAAACAAGTGTGGATTACAGAAATTACGCCAGACTATTGCGATAAATTATGTATTTCCATGCCTGATCGTATCCAAGCTGTATTGGAAAAAAAAGGTTTCCACACCAAATATTGACCCCTTTCTCAATTATGTATGTATACTGTGCTTATATAACTAAAATTAATAATTCCCATAAAATAAATACTTAGTTAAATGCAATTATTCTTGTGCATTCATAAACATCACAGTTTTTTGTGGTGAGTCATCCATTCTGGCCAGTACTGTATACCACCGAAAGTAGAAATGTAGTTTGCAAAAAGTAATATGTGATGTGAAAAGTCACCATTTCTTTTTTACCATGTTTTTATTAACTCGCTTTCTTGTTTGTTTGTGTGTTTGTGCCGTGCAAATCTTGCAATCGATTTTTAACTAACTTTCAGACTAGCTAGACATTTTAAACTTTTAGAATAGCTCAGAACACGATGACAATGCATTATTTTAATACTTTTAGCCATCTTTAAGTAGAATCAAATTCATTTTCAGTTATTTTCAGTTAATTTTGTTTTGTAGACTGGCGCAGCTATTTATCGACCGGGACGGCAACGAAAGGTTAAACGGAAGTTAACTTCCAATTAACTTCATTTTCTTTCAAGTTGATGGGATAATTCATCAAAAAAATTTTAAAAAGTATTTATTAATGCATAGAATTGTCAAGTTTATATGATTCAACAGAAAATTTAAAAACATGGTATATAAAAAAATATTTTTATCTAGTAATTATTATTATCTATTCTTTTGGATTTTTTTTCTTGGACTTTAAAATGCAGTTGGGAAAAGAGCATTTTCTTGTATTTCTTTTATTTAATTGGCGAATCTTTTGTATTATAATTGGCGTCTTTTTGCGTAATGTTGGCGACAGGTCAGTATAATAGGAAAGTACCGTGTTTTTCCCCCTCAAAATGGGCTTTGACATCTTTAGTATATTGAGACTAAGATTTGAAAAGACGTAATAATTATAACTGTGATGAAAGGCCTTTAACTTATACAACTTTTATATGTTTTGTTTATAGCTGAAGTTTTTAAGACCATTTTTCTCAGTTAAGATTTTTTGTTCGTTTGTTTGTTTATATGTTACTATGTTTAAAATAAGTTTTTGTAAGTTATTAAGAAAATGATTGATATATGTGTGGCAAGATCGATTAAAATATGTGTTGTAAGTTCAATTAAAATAAATTAAGAATGATTTTAGCGGTGGAATTAAAAGGAGAATTTTTGCTGTAAAAACAAATTTTTTGCATAGATTTGAACTCTTTTTACCATGTTTTTATTAACTTGTTTTCTTGTTTGTTTGTTGTGTGTGTGTTTGTCCCTTACAAATCTTGCAATTCATTTTTAACTAACTTCCCGACTAGCTAGACATTTGAAACTTTTAGAACAGCTCAGAACACGATGACAATGCATTTTTTAAATACTATTAGCCATCTTTCAGCAGCATTGAATTTACTTTCAGTTAATTTAGTTTTGTAGACTGGTGCAGCTATCTATCGGCCGGGACGGGAACGAAAAGTTAAACGCAACTTAACTTCCAATTAACTTCA
The DNA here is from genome assembly GCA_907164885.2 of Dolomedes plantarius. Classification (NCBI taxonomy): domain Eukaryota; kingdom Metazoa; phylum Arthropoda; class Arachnida; order Araneae; family Dolomedidae; genus Dolomedes; species Dolomedes plantarius. Next base: position 71,344,828 of record OU015490.1, read on the forward strand.
TTTTCTTTCAAGTTAATGGGATTATTCATCAAAAAAATTTTAAAGAGTATTTATTAATACATAGAATTGTCAAGTTTATATGATTCAACAGAAAATTTAAAAACATGATGTATAAAAATTCTTTTTATCTTTTAATTATTTGACGCATGAACTCATCATTTTCTTGGAGAGTCAATATTTAAAGTTGCAAAAGACACCTGTGAGCATAAATGTAAAAACATAAAAGGATACAAAAAATGAAAAGCGGTGAAAAAATGATAAAACTTTTCCATTCTTTAAGAAACTAAAAGGAAAAACGCGCAGAGACCAACCACAGTACGTTTTTATATGAAAATAATTTCGTAATATTTTATGGAATTTCGAAAGAAGTAAAGAAAAAAATTCTTCAATGGCTGCCGTGTTACTCCTTAAATATTTTCTATTTTTGTCACTTGCGAAAGATCAAGAGTTTTTCATATATCCTTATAAACCGAATGCATATTAAATGGGTTGTAACCGTATAGTGACATGAACTTAACTCGCACACAAATGTACAGTTTACTAATTTCGTATAAATTTAATTAGAACATTTAGGGATAGGCACATTTAAATTACCAGACTTCCTAGAACATCGAACTGCTATTATGTATTAGGTTGGTCAAAATGTTCGATCGGTTTTTAAGTAAAAATAATATATATATATATATATATATATATATATATATATATTTCCCACCTAGAACTTTATTGAACAACATGATCACCGTTTCGTTTCACTACCCTCTGCCATTTTTCAGGCAACTCGATAATTCCATCTTCTCAAAACTTAAACAGCCCAAACCCTTTTTTGCGTTTTAGTTGCGTCTTTACCCTTCTTGAAATAGTAAAGCATAATATGCCAAAAATGTTGTTAATTTTTTTCCATCTTCAATATTAAAATGTATCCACAAAAAAAGTTCGAATTTTGATAATTGTTTGCTTAGAGCTACAAGATTCATCTTACTAAAAACCGAACGAACTTTTTGGCCGGCCCAATAGTTGCACAACTAACGCATTTTATTAGACTTCATAGAACACCGAATTTCTATTATGTGGTTGCACAACACTCATTTACACAATCTCAAAATTGATTACTTTTTTTATGTGGCCCGTGATTGCCAAACTTCCCCACCACGCTACTACGAAGGGAAAATACCAATGTGCTTGAAGATCCAGGTCTCTGTATGAGCTACCATATTTTCATGTGTTGAAATACAAGAGGAAACACTAAGTATGGCATAGAACTTAATTGCTTAGTTGGGAATGTCCCCAAACAAATAAATGAAGGCTTTCATTACTATAAGTATTGCACTTAAGAGGTTTCTGTTTATATATTTATGTTTATAAGGGATGGACATAGCAGATATGCTGAAGCTATTTTACCTCTGAGAAAAAAAAATATCTTTATATATTTTTGAATAAGAATTTATTTAACTGTTGCATATAACTCATGAAAAGCTTACAAACTGCTTTAACTGATTGAGGGGCGCTGTTAGCACAGTGCAAACGCTTAAATCTCTACCTTTTTTCCACTTGCATTCAATGTACTCCAGTTAAATTAGCAGGAAGGGCTAGTGCTGCCATCTCTTATCAGTTTAAAGAAGTAAAATCAGTTTACAACCTTTAATTGCAAAATTTTTCAAGATTTTTTAGGTTACAAAAATCGGGGAAAAAAATCTGCTCCATACAAACGATGCAGATTGTTGCCCCTGAAAGGTTTAAAAGCAAACACACAGCAGGAGGAAGAATATGAAAAACATACTTAGCATAAAAAAGTGACAGAATCCGATTTTTGAGGGTTTGCCCCATTAACAGAACAAACGTAAAATGTCACACTATATCACGATTCTGTGTCAGGTTGAAAAATATACATATATACATAAATATAAATATATGTATATATCAGGTACTCTCATCTAACGAAACTACCGAGGATTATTAACGTAGGATTACTTATTGTTTGCTGATCTTTTTTCTTTCTTTCTTTTTTTCCTGGATGCATTTTGGTACTTTTCTGTTTAACTGTTTACTGTTAGTGGGTTCGGCGCGCTGCTAAAATTATAACTAGCGACGCAGGGCAATTTTTTTTCTCTCCAAAGGACCGTTACTGAGGAACGTAATCCTACGTTAAAAATAACGGGATCTTGTTAGTTCTGCGACCAAAGAATATAAAATTTTAACAACATTTAAACCCTTCTATGAAATTTTTGTGTACAGATTTTATTTTGTAAAATAAATATGAATTAAAGAGCAATATTGATGGGAATAAAGAGCGATCTACATTTGATTAAAATATCAAAAAATATTACGACACTCTCTAGCGGTATCTGCAAAGTCTCGTTTGTGCAACAAGCATAACGTTAAATATAATTAGAAGATAAAAAGAACTTTTTATATACCACGTTTTTAAATTTTCTGTTGAATCATATAAACTTGACAATTCTCTCTTAATTGCACAAACCATCACTTAATTATTCTTTTTCACTTTTATTTAATTTTAATCACTTTTTAGTCATTTCCACTATCTACAGACTTTATAAACTTTAATTTTTATAACTTTTTTTTCATTTTTCGCACAATATTTTTGTAAACAAACCAAATTCACATGTATTCTGTTTTCAAAATCGTCAAACGCCGTTACGGAAAAGCGCAAGAATTGCATTTGATCGAAGCGCCATCTTGCGGATTTTTTCGACTAAAAGTATTAAATGATTGAATAGTCATCGTGTTCTGAGCGTGTTGTAGGGCAACACAAATAGCCAATCTTTTGTAGGGCAACACCCTCTGAGATTGTCTTTTTTTTCGACATCCACTTTTTTAACTCGCACGCAGCAGTTAATAATTCACAAATATCACACTTAAAACACAATCTCGGTATAATTTTACTACCCAACATATGGAATCTTATGTAATTTCCATAATTACCTTACATAATCTATGCATACACTTTTTGAGGCAATATTCGCTCTTAGATATGTCTTCACGATTTGCATTTTTTTCTCTTTCAAGACGAAGAACGATGTAATATTTTTTTAATTAAAGTACTATTGTTACAATTTTTACAAACCTGCTTTGAATCTGCTTTGCTCTGTTGAATCATATAAACTTGACAATTCTATGTATTAATAAATACTTTTATAAATTTTTTTTGATGAATTTTAACATCAACTTGAAAGAAAATGATCAAATGCATAATAAAGAGGTATCACATGCGTAATCAATCGTTTAGCTCGAGAATTGGAAGTTAACTTGCGTTTAACTTTTCGTTCCTGTCCCGGGCGATAGATGGCTGCACCATTCTACAAAACAAAATTAATTGAAAATGAATTCAAATCTGCTTAAAGATGGCTAAAAGTATTAAAATAATGCATTGTCATCGTGTTCTGAGCTATTCTAAAAGTTTCAAATATCTAGCTAGTCGGGAAGTTAGTTAAAAATCGATTGCAAGATTTGTACTGGACAAACACACAAACAAACAAACAAACAAGAAAGCCAGTTAATAAAAACATGGTAATAATTATGAATTTATAAGTAGCAAAACCTAAAAACACAACTGAAATCTTGAACCAAATGCTTATGTTTGTATTAGCACTAAAGTACTATTATAGATTACTTTGGCAGATTTGTATTTCTCCTTTTTTTAAGTTCACCGAAATTTCTAATGAAAGATTTATTTTGGCAATGCCGTGGCAACGTTCAACAGAAGAAGAAAATAAAGGTTTAATAAGTAATTTTGTGTGTTTTTAAAATGACGAACCGAGTTTTTTTGTATAGTTTTTTTAACTGCTTCACATTAGTTTCTTTAAAGTATGTTCCTGCGTATTACTTAAGGCTGCTGTGTACTAACCCTATTACATTCGCTCACTTCAATGCTAACCAATGGAGAAAATATGTCTGCTATTTACAGCCACATAAATGCTGGTAATCCAATAAAAGTGGTATTTTCAGATAGCCTGAACTTTTCTGCACCTTGCAATAGGATTCATTTTATAAATTTCGTCCACCAAACGAATTTAGAAGCGCTTAAAACACACTATACCAGACCTTTTTTCCCGAATAATTTAAATTTTAAAATATTTGTATTTTTTTTAAACATGCCCCAAGGTATTAAATTTCTTTCTCTATTACGGAGTACAATTTTTAGGAAAAAATCTTTAAGTCCAAATCGGCAATCCTTGGACACATTTTCTCCATAGGTTAACATTGAGGGGAGAGATTTCAATAGGGTTAGTACAGAGCAGCCATAAGTGAAAGTATTTAAGAAAAATGTCTAAACTGTATGAGTTCTCATGAGTAAAATTCACCATAGTTTTATCCAACTTAATTGTCGAATAATTTTCTAAAAAAATAATTATGTGTTCATATATTCTACTAAGTTTTTGATGATTGTGTGTAAATTTCTGATTCACATCCACTGTTTTGTATTTAATAACTTTATTGTATATTAGATAAACGAAAATCTGCCAAAAGGCTCCTAGTCAAAATAGCTGCAACGGATGGAGATATACTTCTATTAAGAAATAAGATGCGATCGAAATCCTCCAGTTACGAAGAATTCAAATCCAAGAAATTAAAATCTGCAGATAAATTGTCGACCTCATCGAACTTACTACCGAAAGAGGAATCGCCAGTGCTGCCACCTGTTGTAAAATTCATCAAACAAAGGATTGTTCGTTTACCTAGCCAGGATGATTTGTGGAAGTCTATCAAATCAAATTACTTTTTTCTTATGGATAACAATCTCATCAATGAGTGCCAAGTAAGTTTATCATTTTCTTGCTTTCTTTGAAAAATATACTTTATTTAAGATGGACTAATTTGTACTCCAAAATATACAAAGGTTTATAATGTTTAATTTCCTTTTAAAATCCTTAAAATCTACTTGAATAGCTTTTTGAGCAATATTGATTTTTTTTTATTATTTTGAATGCAGAAACTTATGGACAAAGTCCTGAGGTTTACAGAAAAAATGGTGCAATACAACACTGTAAAGGAGAACAAAATTGAAAATACACAAACAAGAAAAGACTAAAAAGATAAAATCCTCATGTGTTGCAGGCCTCCCAATAACGTCTGTACAGAGAACGGCAAGTTGCAATATTAAAAATAGACGTCTTTAAGGCATTTCTTTTAGAATATAAGCATAACTAAAAATTTTTTGAAATGGTGACTTAGGTCATGAACACAATCTCAAATGACTACGTAATGTATGCCTTTGACTTCAGTCCAGTTTAGTAGTCATATAATTTCTGATTCGATGATGATAATATAAACGTTTAACGTATTAATCGAATCTGAAAAGCTTTGTCTGTCGAAATATCAATCACTTCTTTTCAGTAGTGAGAATATTTGATTTTGATTTATCGAATTAAAATTGATTGTGAATACTGCCTAACCTATTAATTATGCTATTAATTTTGTAATGTTTAATTTCCTTTTAAAATCCTTAAAATCCCCTACCTGAATATGACCAAGTATGAGTGAGTAGGATCGTGGTTATGTATTAAACATATTGGTACATGATTAGAATTGAATAGTCCCACCATATACTGTAATTTCTTAAAAATTTTGCAACTGTTTACCCCCGGCACCAATCATTAAGGTAGTTTTTTTTTCCCACTGTCTTTTACTGTGATGTATTTTCAGACTGAAAAGCTATCATTTAAATGGAATAATCATGCGTAAAATAACTATTAATTGTACCCCGTATAGAAATGTCCCTGAGCACCTATGAATTCTCTACTGTTCATGCTCTTCTTTTTCACTTTCAGAAAACTACAAAAGAATTATCTTTACATTCCCCGCCGTCTTCGCAAGTACCTGTAATTTCACAACAACCAATCAGTTTTCCAGAATTTGTAGAAAGGTTCAACATACTCCATGACAAGCTTCACTTCCTACAGACGTCCTTGGAAGATAGTACAAAGCAAGGTGATTTAAGCGTAAGTCTCAAATATTTTATTTCGTTTAATGTAAGTTTGCGTCCGCAGAGCACTTAAAGAAGGCGCTCTCTTTGATAAAGTTAAACCCATTCAGCACTGAACCTCTTGAAGTTAAAATTGTGCTATGGGCTGCCCATTTGTTACGATAAATAGCACACTGGGCTGAAAAAATTCAAGTCTTTCAGCGTGAGGGCCAGTGCACATAGGAGTCCGGTAGCGGAAGCATGAAAAGAAAGATGGCGCTGAGACTGAAATAAACGTTCATAGGCGTTAAAAATCATAGGCGTTAAAAATTTCGTTGCTAATCGTTTGGAGGTTTTTCATTGGTTAAATATATTTCAATACTATAACGCTTCCTCTGCCGGACTCCTATGTGAACAGCCCCTTAGTTGTGAAAGAGTGTATTACATATTTCCTACTTTTTCTCCACAGAGCGCATGATCACGGCAGAATAAGGGCCTGTTCACATAGGAGTCCGTTGCGTTGCGTTAAGGAAAAGATGACGTTGAGATGAAAATAAACCAATCATAGGCCTCCAAACGATCAGCAATGAAATTTTTAACGCCTATGATTGGTTTATTTTCGTCTCAGCGTCATCTTTTCCTTAACGTAACGCAACGGACTCCTATGTGAACAGGCCCTAAGTTTGAAATTTTGATGATATATGTATTGTAGTATTTTGTTCAACGATATTTTGGATTAACGACTCCAAATAACTGAGACATGTTGTTGTTTATTTTCTCTGTACTCTTAAACAGGTCACAAATATTACAAAAAGTTATTTAGAACTACAGTGACGTTCAAGAGCAGACTTAATATTTGGCAAAATACACACAGGCACAATAACAGGCTTACAGTTCCCACAAAGCAGCCGAGCATGAACTGAGGAAAGAATGTAGGAAAAAATTTTGGAGCTGAGTTCGGCATGCTTATAAACCCTTGGCAGTATTCTCGATTGTTCTAGAAATGGAAAATTTCAGAACTCGATAACCACGCCCCCTAAGTGAAATCTGATTGGTTCTCCGGACACCCAAATAGTCGCCAAATGTATTGCCAAGTTCATCCAAATTCTCAATTTCGCCAGAGGGATACATATTGAAATCTAACATTCAGTGATACTGAAAAACGGTATTTAAAATTAAATGAACATAGATAAAAGAAAAATAAAGAATATCAACAAATGTTTAGAAATATTTGCGTCTATTTAGAATATGATTGTTTCTGCGTAATAATATCCGAACTCGCCACAGAAAATGCAACCCAGTATCGTTACAAATGCTCTAAAAGCCTAATGAACAACTCTGATAAAAACATTTCACACGTGCGCTGTGTGAATACGCATTCTTAGTTTTTGCTTTGTTTTATCACTAGGCACGCGAGCAGCGTTGGTATCGAACGCATGTATGCATTAACAACCCAGATTGAATGGTTGTGTGAGAAGACATAGAGGGTTCATAGATCATGGTGAACGAATTTTTAGAAACGCATATCCCGTTCAAGGGATAATACGTAGACAGATGAATGGATTTTGTGAAATGAGATCTATTCCTTAAGAAATACAGTTGTCAAATGCCTTTTAGTTCGGCCTTAAGATTTAAATAAAAATCCCTTACTCTAAAACTTGACATTTGCAGTCAGTTCTTACACACATGTTAACTCATACCGGAATAAAGATTAGGTAAATATTCATGTAATATCGCCTTCGCAAACAGTCTTATTTACAGCAGGATTCAGTGATTAAATCACTCTGTCGCTTTACAAGCATAAAATCTGAGAGTAAGTACGCATTTTATACGCTGTAGTGGATTCTTAAGTATCCTGAGAATCTAGGAGAGAAAAGAGCATATAATACATTCTCCGTGTAATTAGTAGAAGGAGAACTATATTTTGCACTGTAAGCAATGGAAATCATACATGAACAATATAATGCTAAAACTATCTATAAGCAGAAACGTCTAATCTATAGAGCTATTTTTCTACGAGCATGGCTCCTCTAGAAAAAAAATAAAGCAAGATTAATCGAAATCGGATTGTAAGTTGCCGAAAAAAATTATTTTTAGTTATATCTCGTAGTATATTTGTAATTGAATTTAGTCGGCAGGTGCCAAATTCTTATGAAAATCCATTGGTGGCTCCTGTCGACTGAGAGAGGAGTATTTTCACCTATAGGAAACTTGTAGGAACAGAAACTATAAAAAGAAGGCATCCTCATAACCACAATAAAATAAAATTTGATTGGGTTATCTAGAAGCCTTCTTTCATTGTCAGAGAAATCTTTTGTTTGAACACAGCTAATTTATTTAAAAGAAAATAATGCTAACCCGGATGCGGGGTTCTATGTCGAGGGGGGGCGGGAAGAAATTGTACGAACATGTGACAAATGAATTAAAAATGTTATCAGAAGCTTTCATGTTAGTTCAGTGAAATTATGTCTCAAAATAATGTGAAATAATCTATATATATAAAACAGTTCCGTAACTGACTCATTCACTGACTGACATACAACGCACAGACCAAACCGCTGGACCTAAAGGGCTGAAATTTTGCATGGCGATTCTTCTTAATTGTAGGGGTGCACTACGAAAGATTTTTGAAACATTCTTCTTAGATTTTTTTAAATTAAATTTTTAAGCTGTTTTAGTAATTTTTTTTAAGTTTGCATTTAAAATAATAAATTGAGAGTTATAAAATTTATACAACGAGAAAGATCATAAAAATTCCTTTAAAATGAGATCTTTTTCGAATCTTTACCTCCATTTTCTGATTTTTGGGGAATTTTGAAAGATTAATTTTTAGATCACGTGATTTATTTTCTGGTACTTTAAATAAATTTATCGTCACGTGCATAAGAACTAAATAGACAAAAAAATATTTTTTCTTGCTAATGCGGCAGACGATTGGACATTATTTTGTCTATAAAAATATCCCTTACGATTATTTTATATATATATATATATTTTTCTACATCAATTGTATATATTGATCGTCGTATTTATTATAAATATATATATATATATATATTTATTTTTTTGGCATTAATTGCATAGATTGACCGTTGTAATTAATTTGAATGTACTCCGTAGCGAAGTGCGGGTTTTCAGCTAGTTACATAATAATTACTTAACATTTCAGACGCGGATGTCGAAAAATTGCATTCTACTTATTCTGTTTATTTTGGCGAGCCTCACACACACACACAAACAAGACAAACACACACACAAACAAGAAAGCGAGTTAATAAAAACATGATAATAAATATAAATAACATGAAGTGTCAGCATATAATAGCAATATTACAAAATAATCTTTTCCAGGAATTTCAATCCGAAAAGGACCAGTTAGATGGGGAGTACGCATTCCTCTGCGACCAAGCCGCAATACTGCAGCGCTTGGATCCTGAGTTGAGGGACGACGTTGGGAGGAGATGTACCATATTGAAGAATAAGTGGGAAATTCTGGACGCTGAACTGTGGCCTAAGAAGAAGCTGGAAGAAGATGACTCTGCGACAGGTATGTGAATTTCAATAAGCTATAAACCTTCCACTCTCTTTGATGCAGTTTGGAAGAAAAAATGAGATTTTGCTGAAAAGGAATAAAAAACAGCTGGTAGATTTCAAGGACAATGTTTTCTCACACGTAAACATAATAATGAAAAAAAATACTGCATAAAATCTATACATTCATGTACAACTTGATTCTTTTTTCTTAAGTTCTTTACAAATCTTTCACTTTTAGCGTGAAAGAGTATGTAGAAGCAACCAGGACAGGGTTTGGGGTCGGAAGGGAGCTGAGTCTCCTCAAACTACATCCTTAGCGCCTCACCTAGATATATAATGAAACTGCTCTATGGCCGGCCAGTAAGGGTTTTGAAACAAAATGGCCGTTTTGAGAGCTGGCCGCCAAAAAGAGGTTTCTTCCATACATTGCCCCTCTGGAGTCTTTAATCAGTTCTGAACAAAATATGGCCGATATATCAGTCATACGACAAGAATTTTTTAATACTAAAGTGGAAATATAATTAATCAGTATTTCAAAGAATTAACCTCAACTACTAATTACTTTTTACTATAGCAAGAGTGTGTTTAAAAAAGTTATTTAATTTTTTCTTGGAAAGATTCATGCAGATTAATTAAAAATTTCCAATTCCTTTCAAGTCTAGTGAAATATTAAAATTTTACAAACTGTATTTATCTTTATTAAAGTTCATTTGAATGGGAGAGGCCTTTTTTTCCTCTTTTCTTAAAGTGTTAAATTTTTTTCTGTACCCCTAAAAGTGATCGATAACTATAATATAAGACAGGTCATAGTTCTTTTCAGTTCTATATTAATTAACGTACACTATGTTTACCGAAGAAATAACCAACACATTTTCTTTCACAAATTCGTAAGAGAACGAGCTATTTACCTTCCTGTTAGATGAAGATAATCTTTCTGCGTGTAGATGGCAGCACCAAAAAATATGCTTTTCTCCATTTATTATTTCTGCAGATACATGTAAATATCTTCGAGAAATGAAAACAAATATATGATTAATACTCTTTTTTCGTTCTGAACTTTTTTAATAGGCTAAAACATATCTTTAGAAGAGTGTGCGAGTATTAACTTGAACTTCATGCTTTTCAACTGGTTAAAATTGCATAAGAGAGGCGATGTTAACATAGTCATATTCGTATGAAAATTGTTTTGTTATTCGTATGCAGTTGCTAAAAGAAAACAAAATCTAGAACATAGTTATGCAAGTTATAGTTAGTATGTTTTCGGTTTTATAAAAGATATGTTAATCACATTTAGAATTGTAAATAGTTAGCATATTTTAATCTTTTACCTCAGTCTTTAAACAAAATTGTCTTACTGGATAAACAGATGCAGGTTAAATAATAGGTTAATTTTTTTTCTGTAGTTCGAATAGAATTTTCTAAGGTGCACCTAAAATTAGCAAACTACTTTTTTTTTTGCTGTTAATAAACTTACACTTTCAGAATCTCAAAGTAAGATTCTTATCATTAAACAGTTCGTTAGCATCGATGGAAACAATTCAATGCCAGCAGCCAAGATCGAATGAAAGATGAGTCTATATCAATCTGTCTATCTAGATTGTTGTCTGTCTCTTTCTTTCTCTCTCTCTCTCACACACACACACACACACACATATACACATACATATATATATGTGTGTGTGTGTGTAAGTAACAGGGTAGGCATGCTTTCTCATTGAGTAATCATTTTTAAAATTTGTAATTAACATTTTTTTCTTTGTTAGATAATTATTATGTAAAATTTAGGGCATTAAATTTCAGAGGAATATACGTTTTTTTTTAAGCCACGAATCAAAATATAATTTTCATCAGCTTCTTAGATTCATGGCATACTCATATAAAATCATGCTGAAATTTCTTTTTAATTACAATGAATAATCTATATATGAGGCGGTGAAAGGCAAAGTGGTGTAAGTCAAAGGAGTTTAACTGCAAAAACTACAAAAAAATTCACCATAAATTAAACAAATTATAATTTATAACAATTATTACAATATTGCAAATAATAACTATTTACAATTCCACTATAAATTGAACATGGAGATTACATATTTGCCCTGAAATGAAAAATGTTGAAAATGTGACTTACACCACTTTGCCTTTCAACGCCTCATATATAAAACAGTTCCGTAACTGACTGACTGACTGACTGATAACGCTCAGACCAAACCGCTTGACCTAAAGGGCTGAAATTTTGCATGGCGATTCTTCTTATAATGTAGGAGTGCACTAAGAAAGATTTTTGAAAAATTCTTCTTAGATTTTTTTTAAATTACATTTATAAGCTGTTTTTGTAACATTATTTTAAGTTTGCATTTAAAATAATAATCTGAGGGTTATAAAACTTATATCACTAGAACGATAAAAAAATCCTTTAAGATAAATCATAAAAATTCCTTTAAAATGAAATCTTTTTCGAATCTTTACCTCCATTTTCTGATTTTTGGTGAATTTTTAAAGATTAAATTTTAGAATTTAACTTATTAAATGCTGATTACGTGGTTTCATTCCTTTTTGTGATACTTTAAACTAATTTTACGTCACGTGCATAACAACGAAATAAATTGACAAAAAATATATTTTTTCTTTCTAATGCGGCAGACAATTGGACATTATCCAAAAAAAATATTAAAATACAGTGAAAGAAATGTTTCTCTAACTGTGCTATATTCTTTAGTATGTTCTATTAGATTTAATTTGAATATTTTCTTCTACATTATTTTGTCTATAAAAATATCCGTTACGATTTTTTATAAATATATTTTGGGGGCATTAATTGCATACATTAACCGTTGTATTTAATTTGAATGTACTCCGTAGCGAAGCACGGGTATTCAGTTAGTTTGCTATGAACGGTGGATCTCTTAAATTATTAAATACAAGAAATGTAAAAAAAATAAGTAGTTTTCGAACACTAATTCCACTGAGCACGGCTCAAGAAGTATAAAGATATTAGTATAAAGGCTTTAGTACACTGTAAATTAAATACAGTTAGTAACAAATCTAATGTAGTTAATAATATAATAATTAAGGTATTAAATCCTTATATCTAAATCTAAAATTTATCGTTCGTTACAAATTTTTTCTTACAGTGAAAAATTTGTAATGCAAAATATTACTAATAGTGATTCCTAACAGTGTAATCGCTTTTAATGACATTATTTATCAATAATTAATTAGTTGTATATAAGCTATAGTATTAGAAATCCTGACTTCCATATAAGTATAAAGGCTTTAGCGTGCTGTAACTGAAATTCACTACTTAACAAAGCTAACGTGGTTAATAGTGTAATAATTAAAGTATGGAATCTTTATATCTAAATCTAAAATTTATTTTGTTTTACAAATGTTTCTTAATAAAACAATCCGATTTAATATGCCGTCTCTTTTAATGACAGCTTGTTTGATAATTAATTAGTGTTCTATACGCAATAGTATTAAAAATCCTGACTTCCATATAAGCGTAAAGGCTTTAGCGGTTTGTAACTGAAATTTATTAATTAACAAAGCTAATGTAATTAATAGTATACTTAAAGTATAAAATCTTTATGTCTAAATTTAATATTTATTTTGTATTACAAATTTTTCCTAATAGTGAAAAACTTGTACTATAAAATATTCCTAATAGTGTTTCCTAATAGTGTAATCGCTTTTAATGACAACTTAATTATTAATTAATTAGTGACCTGTACGCAATACTATTGAAAATCCTGACTTCCGTATACGTATAAAGTCTTTAGCGTGGTGTAGCTGAATTTCCCTAATGAACAAAGATAATGTAGTTAATAGTGTAATAATTAAAGTGTGGAATCATTATATCTAAATCAAAAATTTATTTTGTGTAACAAATTTTTCTCATAAAGTAATCCAATATAATCTTACGTCGCTCTTAACCAGAGCTTAATCGATAATTAATTAACGTCTGTTTGCTATAGTATTAAAAATCCTAACTTCCATATATGTATAAAAGCTTTAGAGTGCTGTAACTGAAATTCACTAATTAAAAGAGCTTATGTAGTTAATAGAGTAATAATTAAAGTGTGAAATCATTATATATAAATAAAAAATTATTTTGCATTACAAATTTTTCCTAATAAAGTAATCCGATGTAATCTGACGTTTTTTTAATGACAGCTTATTCGATAATTAATTAGTGGTCTCATCGCAATAGAATTAGAAATCCTGATTTCCGTATTAGAAGTGCCTGATAAAGCGTATTTAAACTTTAATCCTCTTAATATTAAAGATTAAGGAGAAAGTATATGAATACCACCTGTTACTTTTCCAAGTACATCTTAAGTAATATTATACACTTTCAATTTAAGAGAGGTTGTTTACCTTCGTTATCATTATAACTCAGATGAAGAATCGTTAATCACTCTTCATTTTTCTGTCCCCGTATCGCATCATCATCTAATCCCCAAACACAAGCTTTTTCATTTGCTGCTACCCTGCCTGACCCATGTATGAAAGCAAGCTTTATGTCAATGCATTCACTGGTGCATTTTATTTTTAACACCACACATTGTGGATTTATGTCAATGTCACAAAGATCAAATTATGTTTTCCTTTTATTTCCTCGTAAGTATCCGCATAGGAACACAAAGGTATTTTCTTGGAACAATTGCAGGAGAATTATTGAATCGAATCTTTAAATGTTTGTTCTTAATGAAAGATAATAATACTGTTGCTGGTGAATAAATATTTGGAATTTAATAAGAAACGTGACTTTCGCATTTATTTAAGGAGGTTGCGTTAAGCAAGAAAAGCTATTAGGAGAAAGTTGGAATGTCGTTGTTCTTTATATATGATAATATTAAGCCCTAAAGTAATACATATAACTAAACCATCATGTTTTTATTATGATAACATTTTATTAGTTTGCTTTTTTAAGGATAAAGCTTTCTTACATTGCAGATGTCTTAAAGCCAGCTTCTAGACGCGAAATACATTATTGATGTCTGACACTTTAAACTTATTTTTGCGTACATAAAAAAAATTTTTACAAGGTATTACAAGTTAGAGTTACATCTAGAAATTCATTAAAATTTCGCAGATTATACAGGAAGTAAAATAGTCTTCAAAGTATTGGATGGAATAAATCCATTTATATCAGGTTATTCTTCAAGTATATTTTAAAAAGATCTGTGCTTCGAATCCAAAGTAAACGTGTTTTATATCCATAACATCGAACAACAAAAGTGTAGCGTAAAATTATTAGCCAGGTGTTGCGACAGACTCAAAAAATGTACTATAGCGATCTAAAGATGCTACTGAACAATGTATCACCATAACAAAAAATAGTTGTGAGGAAAAATCCTGAAATAAACTTACTATGTATGATTTTAAAATGGAGAGTGACATGTATACATTTTATTGAGAAAGCAAAGTAAAAAGAAATGTAAAAACTTCACAATATGAAGGAATTATTTTGAATCCTCTGGAGGTGCGGGGTCAAGTGTTCCGGTCTCGTCACTTGACTCGGTTCAAAATTCCGGGACCGATGTTCTTCGAGGTCAAGTCAGACATCAGCCCTAGTGGTACCTCGCCTTAAAATGAAGCTACTTACTACCCTTCGCCAAGGACCTAGGATTTAAGGACCTAGTTCCTTTGGACTTGGTGTAGGCTTTCCTACACCAAGGGGATTGGAAACAACAACAACAATATTTTGAATTACTTTATTTGAATTCCAAAGTATTAAGCAGCCGTCTTCAACAGACTAAAAAAAATCTGTTGCAGACGTAAGCCGTTATAGGCTTTCAAAAATAAAATAGACTTATTGTTTTAATCACTTTTGTGATTTTTAATGTTACTTTATAATTTTGCTTAAGTTTTGGGGCTTTTAATCCCTGTTTTCATTTCCTTGATTTCTTGGGAATCTCAGCATTTTGCTGTCCAACTTATCTAAAAAAACTGGAGATAAAACAAATACTCCATTTCTTCTTCAATGGCTCATTAGCTCAGGATTGTCTTCTTTAGAAGTCAGTTTTCCGAACAGCCTTTTCTAGGCCATTATTTTCCTATTATTCAAATTTTCAAAACACTAAAGTTATTTACCCTAAAGCTAAGTTTTTAAGTAGACCCCACTACTTTTGGGCCTGCATGTTAAACAAATTGACAACAAGTCAACCAAATTCAGGATGTTTCTCTTCATCTGGTTCCTCGCCGGTGGCCTGTTCATTTTGAGAGACCCTGTCATAGTAGCTGAGCAACTGCAGGTGCAATCCCAATGGGTCATAAGCATAACGCATAAAATTTCCCACTACAATAAGGAAGATTCACCAAACTGTGAGAACAGTTCATATAACACGCATTAATTAGTGGAACGTACTGCGAACCACCGTTTTGGGAGGTACTATCAGAGCACGATTGCTTTTTTTCTTTATCTTTCTACCGGACTTCTTTTCCCGTCTGTCAATCAATTGCGTGCAACAAATTCAGGACTTTATACAATTTATTTCATTTCAAAATCCCTTTACAGAAAATCATATTTGGTAAAGTGAGCTACGTGTACATATATGAGCTATAAATGGACCTAAAAAGTTTATCAGTCATGCTTTATATCTATGTCGTAAAAGTTTGGAACAGATGTTTTAAAGAATTTTAATTTTTCTAATATCCAGAAATAATAAAAATGCCCCGAAAATGGAAGTTTTGAAATTCAGAGATTAAATAAAGCCAAACTTGAATTAAGTTTTGCAATACAAAGAGTGAACTGTAGATTGAGAGTTCGCTATGGGCACCTTTTGCTACACAAAGTTAAACAGATCCTTCACAAGCTGCTAACAAAATACCCTTACTGTAAGTTTGTACCCAAGGGTAAGGGCCTGTTCACATAGGAGTCCGTTGCGTAGCGTTAAGGAAAAGATGACGTTGAGACAAAAATAAACCAATCATAGGCGTTAAAAATTTCATTGCTAATCGTTTGGAGTCCTATGATTGGTTTATTTTCGTCTCAACGTCATCTTTTCCTTAACGCAACGCAACGGACTCCTATGTGAACAGGCCCTAAGACAAAAAGTATTGCTCCTTTCGTTTCGAACAAACCTATGCATGTTTTGTTCGAAACAATATGGGTTTAAAAAAAATTCTAGGAACATCGGATAGCTGCAGGTAAGTTTTTTTAAGTAATACATTTGTTTAATCTAGATAAGTTGATTTGAAACTTTTGTATAACATGATAAAACTCAGTTTCAAGAGCTAGCAGTAAAGTTTTGACGAATATTAGGTGAACATCGTCTAAAATGTATAATCATTCCCACAAATTTAAGTGGAAGCCTACCCCGTATAAAATGCGAATTTTGAGATGACTTAGTTTTAGGGAAGGTCGAGAAGGCTTGAAAAAAAGATAAAGAAGTCTGCTTAGTAGATAACAGTAGCGGATTTAAAAGATTTCAAAGGAGTATTTCGAGAGATTTTCCCATAGAACCCAGAGATTTCTTAGAGGTGCATGATGAAGTTTTAAGGAAAATTGAAAACCAGAGAAAGAGTTCAGAGGAGCTACGCCGCTGTTGTTTTTCTACCATCAAAACAGTGCACCTGCATATCCCTTGGTTATAACAATGGCTGCCCTTGGAAATTTTCCTTTGAAAAACTCAGTCTGAATATTTTACAGCTTGATCTTGCCCTTCAGACTTCTTTTTATTTCCAAAGCACAAATAACACTGTATAGTTATACGATTTGAGTCTTTTGAGGTTAACAATAACTGACGTTTTGACATACAAAAAAAGCCTAGAATACTTTTGAAAAGATCCTTTAAACACCGCCTTTTGAAACACCGCCTTTAAAATTATCTAGACCTACTAGGTATCAGATATGTCGCTAGACTGAAGTTTCACTGCTTAAAACCTTTGTTTAATAAAACACTAGCAGGAATACCCTGCGATGCCGGGTAAAATGAAATAGAAAACATGATGGTAAACCAATACCAAGATGACCAGAAATATCAATTCAGATCACCCTGTTTTGGCTTTCCTTCATGTCATGGATTTCATTTTCATCATCAACATCATCGTTGGCACGATATCCCATGGTGGGCCAGGACCTCCCGTAGAACATTCTTCCATTAAGCCCTCTGATGGGCCGGGTTATCCATTTGGTGACACGGATGACTTTAATATACAGTGGAATCTCGATCTATCGTTTTTCAAGGGACCGATTGAAATGAACGATAAATGCGGGAAAACGATAGATGCGGAAACATAACAAAGCAATATGATCGTTGGGACTGGATAAGATGAACGACACATACGGAAAAACGATGGATCCGAAAACGATCGATCGAGATTCCACTGGAATTTTCTACACAGCTACACCTTCTTAGTCTTCCCGTAGGTCTAGGGCCTTATGGTTTGGGATTTCATTTTGAATTTATATATTTTTCTCCTTTCATGGGAAAATAGTGATATCTTCATTTAACTATGCAATTTCTATTTTGAACTCCCTATCTTCATTTTTTGTAACTGATAACTTTTTTTTTTACTATTCTTTTTGTAATTGCTAGTTTTCAATTTTTCTTCATTTCAATTTATCCAAGGGGTAATATATGACGGAATGCATCGAAAATAACATTTTTTTCACATCGTCAGATAATATTCTGTTAGTAGAATACCAATCTCGAATGTAGAAAAGCTGGGTTCGAATCCCATCTGCAGATGGCCTTTATAAATAAGTTAAAAATAACATGTTTACCAATTCTTGTGTTAGTTTGAGTATTTTTTCCTGCCTGAGTCTTTTAATAAAACTAAAAAAACATGATTTGAAGTGATTAAAATTTATCTCGCGTGAAAGTAATCAATTAGAAACATTGTAAATGAATACTAAATTTTCTTTAAAAATAAACGGATGAGAAAAGCAGCACGCAAGAACATCGCTGTAAACAACATTTAAAACTTTCTTATTAGAACTTCTGAATTATATTCTAAATTAGGAACTGATCCTTTAAAGAAACTCCCATTCATTATCCACCGCATTCATGGTTTGACATATTGAGACTATATCAAAAATTTCCTTGCGTCAGGATTGCTATCCTTCATTTGCATATCCATTAACTTTACTGGCTAATAGCTCGAAACGCTAGAGGCTCCGTGCATGCCCAATAATAGGCCTTTGTGAATAAGTTAATTCCTCTCTGCAAAATATTCGACCATTTAAGACAGATCTTTGATTCCGATAGAAGTCTGCGTAGGTTTGCCTTATTAATGGGCTCGATACGTGATGTGTCATATAAAGACAGTTATACCGCCAAGTTTCAAGGTCTAATTGGAGTAGTTCCTAAAACTTGAGCAATTCAAAGTGCAGTGACATGGTTATTATGCTTACGAGTAGGTGAGGTTATGAAAAGTTTGTATTTTTTAATAGCTTCCTGCTCATTTTATTAAAGGTTCTATAGCAAAAATTTTTAGTTCATTGACGTATGAAAATACATTGCATTCTGGGTATTATGATTCATGTCGAGTGGATGTATAATATGGACGCTTTCGATAAAATGGGATTTATTGTTTTAGAAAACTTGTTTGAAAGCACAAGATTGGTTAGTTGAGAGCATTACGCGTTTTGCTGCACAAGTTCAAATTAGACTGGGATCTGCAGCTAAAAGCCGATTCCATATGGCTACAAACATCTGTGCAAATACTGGGTCTTGAAGCCACAGGCTCTGGACTGGATGCCAACTTCCTAGACAATTGGCCATCTCTAGGCCTGAAGGTGCAGGACTTTTATAAAAACAAAGATAGATATACGAAAGCCAGAATGATAATTCGAGCTTGTTGTTGCTATTTTTGTAAAGTAAAATTGTCTAATAGTGGTTTTTGATTTAAAATGTGGCGGCTGATTGTGTTAATTTATCCCTTGGGAATGCTTGATCAAAACTGACGTGGCACCAAGGGAATAGTGTTAACTCATCTCCCTATTCCAGAAAAAAGTAACTCCCTCTGCCGCTGATAAAAGCTTGTCACGCTATCTCCTCCGAAGTTTTTTATTTTATTTTATGTTTTGTGGGAAAATATTGACTTTCATCTTCAGATTACGATAACTTCCCAAAAAATGATCGTAGAATTTTGATCTTTTTACAGTCTAAGACTACAGACATTTCTCTTTCAAACTAGACCTCATTTATTTAAAAATATTTTAAAACATACTAATATTTTCATCAAAAAATGAACACACAGTTTTTCAAGAAATATCATCCCCTATGTGGATGTAATATCGATGCTCCTCGAGTTTTTATCTTACAAAGAAAATATTTACATCATCTGGAAACGGAAAGCTTTCTTATTCATATAAAACTCATTTCAAGTCTATATCTTAAATTTTCGATTTTTAATTGAATTTTAAAGCTGATAATTCAACAGTGATGAAACGCTCTTCGCATTAAGGGTGACAACAGTAAATGGATGGAAGCTGTTACATTGCCGGAGAATCACCCCTATGTATCTCGCTATTAGCCATAACAGAGGAGTGAGCGTAGCGAGCCTAGGTGCGAAGCCCGTAGTTAGCCAAAAAAAAAAGTTATAAAAATCTACCTAACGAAATAATATGGTTGAAAGTTTCCTAAGAGGATCATACCCATTATAAACTTTATTATCATGTAAGGAAATGAATGAAAAACGTTACACAGATATACCGTCGCTATTGTGTTTGATCATGAACAACAGTCAGAACTCTTTTCATTACACTAGCATTTAAAATGTTTTTATTCAGAATAGAAACAGTTAAACGTAGATTTTAACAATGTAGAGCTAGATTTCATGGAATAATTGCTCCAATTTCTATCTGATCTTTAATGCCGGAGATGTATATGTTTTTGCTTCTTTATGTAATATTTATTTTATACGTGAAATAAAATGCATATTGAGTGTATGAATCCTCAAGTCATATAATACCTAAGGATCAAACTTTCTCTTATATTTTGAATTACATTACCTGGAATACCATCTAGAATTTTTAATAACCTGGACATACTTTGTTTTATGAAAGTTCGTATGCTGGTCAAAATACTTCTCTGTTTTGAAATTATTTCTACCTTTATATATATATATATATATATATATATATATATATATATATATATATATATATATATATATATATATATATATATATATATTATATATAAAAATCGTAATGGATACTTTTTAGACAAAATAATGTAGAAGAAAATATTCAAATCAAATTCAATAGAACATACTAAAGAATATAGTACAGTTTGAGGAACATTTCTTTTACTGTATTTTAATGTTTTTTTTTATAATATCCAATCATCTGCGCATTAGAAAGAAATATATATATATACTAGCTGTACCCGTCCCGGCGTTGCTCGGGTAACGTAATTACCAATTTTTTAGTAGCCTTAACCCTTTGTTAATGGGCGTCGCTGTCATCCTTTTCCTCACCACGATACATTATTTTACCCATATAAATTTAATCCTTTCTGGCACATTTTGGCAAAATTTTTGACATAGGATTACTAATCGAATATCAGAGCAATAGTAATCGATTTCCTTGAAAGCGAATATATCACATCCTCCACATGCTGAAATTCTTTGAAATCTTCATAGATTTTTTCCACAAATACACCACAAATTATATGATATTAACTAAGTGCTGGCCAAAAAAATTACGGCATTACTAAATGTGAATATTTAATCGATTATCACTGCAATAGTAATCGATTTTCTTTAACCACCCAATCATTCATAGAAAACAAACGTCCCAACACATCACGTGCATGACGTCGAAAAACTGGTTTTTCTCCTATTTTCACCCGCTACCTTCTTCCGGAAATGAAGAACGAAATCTCCAAAATGAGATTTCGCGCAAGAGTTTCCGAATCATAAAATAAATTATTAAAAAATAACTACAATTTGTAAATTAATTTTGGTTCTGGCTTTCGAAACTGTGATGTCTAGGGTCTCTGAGATAAAAAATTCGTAAAAATGTAATGACATTTACGTATCGATTCGACAATTTGGAAAAAAGGGTCACGGACAAAATCGCGTTTTTTTCCGAAAAACGGGTGCGTACAGGCGATCGAAAAAAAATCACAATTAATCGATAAATTAAGACAGACAATTTTAATTGTGATTTCCGTATAGTGTCATCTTTCCTGTATAGGCTCGTCCGAAAAAAAAAATTCTTGGACGGATACGTTAGGATTTACGGAGCTTTTACTCGTCCGGGAGCTCCAAATCGCGACTAAATATTTAATTACGGAAAATCTAATTAAAAAATCGAAAAAAGGGCTTCGAGGTGCATAATGAGACCTCGGGAGGCATCTTCGTGTCGAATCTCAAGACTGTCCGACCTACCGTCTTTGCGCTGCGCCGCGAGCAGACAAAAACTCGGTCACACACACACAGACTTTGCCTTTTATATATAAAGATATATAAAAATGTAATGACATTTACGTATCGATTCGACAATTTGGAAAAAAGGGTCACGGACAAAATCGCGTTTTTTTCCGAAAAACGGGTGCGTACAGGCGATCGAAAAAAAATCACAATTAATCGATAAATTAAGACAGACAATTTTAATTGTGATTTCCGTATAGTGTCATCTTTCCTGTATAGGCTCGTCCGAAAAAAAAAATTCTTGGACGGATACGTTAGGATTTACGGAGCTTTTACTCGTCCGGGAGCTCCAAATCGCGACTAAATATTTAATTACGGAAAATCTAATTAAAAAATCGAAAAAAGGGCTTCGAGGTGCATAATGAGACCTCGGGAGGCATCTTCGTGTCGAATCTCAAGACTGTCCGACCTACCGTCTTTGCGCTGCGCCATCGAGCAGACAAAAACTCGGTCACACACACACAGACTTTGCCTTTTATATATAAAGATATATATATATATATATATATATATATATTGTCAATTTATGTCGTTGTTATGCACGTGACGGAAAAATTAGTTTAAAGTATCACAAAAAGAAAAGAAATCACATGATCATCATTTAATAAAATAAATTCTAAAATTTAATCTTTAAAAATTCCCCAAAAATCAGAAAATGGAGGTAAATATTCGAAAAAGATTTCATTTTAAAGGAATTTTTATGATCTTTCTCGTGATATGAATTTTCTAACCCTCAAATAATTGTTTCACATGCAAACTTTAAAGAATGTTACAAAAACAGCTTAAAAGTTTAATTAAAAAAATCTAAGAAGAATTTTTCAAAAATCTTTCTTAGTGCACCCCTACACTATACGAAGGATCGCCATGCAAAATTTCAACACTTTAGGTCCAGCGGTTTGGTCTGTGCGTTATCTGTCAGTCAGTCAGTCAGTTACGGAACTGTTTTATATATATATAGATGTGTGTGTATGTGTGTGTGTGTGTGTGTGTGTGCGTGCATTACTAGCAAATTACCCGAACTTCGCAACGGAATACATTAGTACCATGAATTATGTAATTTGATTCATTAAATATAAATTAACTTCAGCAGTAAAGTGTTGTCATTCCTCAGAAAAGTTCACCCTATAATTTAATATACGTCCACCCACATTAAATATGGGTTTAAGTTTTTTTATTATGTTGTAAATTTACGCCCTTATTTTAACCCTCATAAAGTTTAAATTTTTTTTTAAAAAATTTCTTATTGAGTACCTAGGGCAGCGGTCGACAACAGGCGGACCGCGGAAGGTCGAAACCTGGACCGCCAAATATTGTTAAATAACTTACCTACCTATTCACTTTAATTAATATTTTTATATAACTAGTTTTAGTAGGTAGATACATAGCTGTTGCTATGCTGTGCTGTGTAGCACAAGAGAGTGCGTTGGAGTGCGAGGGTGCGGGCGAGAGGGAGCGTACTGGCCAGCATGTTTCGACACGTCATCAGTTATTAGGTAGTTGCGTTGCGATCTTGTGAGGAGCATTCGTTCATTTGTGTTATAATTTGTCGTGTACAAAAACCTTTCATACCTACATCAGTATGGATCCTAAAAAGCGAAAAGTTGACAGTGAAAGTTGGAAGTTTTTGACTGAGTGGACTGAACAATATTGTTTTACGCTACCTGATAGGCCTAAACCGGTTCCAGTTTGCCTCATATGCAACAAAACCGTCGCTATTGTTAAAAAAGCCAATTTAAAGAGACACTACGAAACAACTCGTCAGCAGTTCCACAAAACTTATCTCTTGGCAGTGAAGCTCGTAAAGAAAAACTGCAAGCATATGTAACTTGTTACAAAAAAAGCACGGCCTTACTAGTTCGCTGCATGAGAGAGCTAGAAAAATCCGCAGAAGCAGCGCACACATTGCGTGTGTCCTGGATGCTTAATAAACACCAGAAGCCATTTTCAGACTCTGAGATAGTAAAAGATTGCATGTTGGAAGTGGCCACGGCACTTTTTGAAGAGAAAAAGGATATTGTCGCCGAAATTGAAGGTATTCCATTGTCGGCAAGAAGTAATACAAGAAGAGCCGAAATTTTAGCTGCTGACAACAAAAGTAGTTTGCTCGAACTTCTGCAGAAGGCACCTTGCTACGCCATAGCACTTGATGAATCATGTGACATTGTTGATGATGAAAAAATGTCTATTTTCGGGATATTTTTGACATCGAAAGTAAAGCGTTCAGGGAAGAATTGCTAGTAATATTGCCGTTTAAAGGTAAGACTCGCGGAGAAGATTTATTCCAGACTTTTGATGAATTCATAACAAGATCAAATATTAGTTATGATAAAATGGTGCCCCTTTCAAGTGAAGGGGCCCCAGCGATGATTCGCAAAGTTAAAGGATTAGTAAAGAGAATCAGGGATAAGAATGTAGGCCTATTATCTTATCAGTGCATAATTCACCAAACAGTCCTTTGTGAAAAACTTATTACTCTGAAAGGAGTAATGGACAGCTTGATCAAGTTTGTTAATTTTATGAGGTCTCGTTCTGCTCTTCAGCACCGACAGTTCAAGGAGTTTCTTTCTGAATGTGATTCGGCGAATTCTGACTTACTGCAACACAACAATGTTCGTTGGCTAAGTAAATGTCAAGTTATTGAACGTTTCTGGCAAATAAAAGAACAAGTAACCTTCTTCTTGCAAAACTTAGATACGCAGGAAGCAAGGAATCACTTGGAGTTCATAACAAACGAGCGTAATATGCTAGCTGTGGCTTTCCTGAAAGACATTCTGAAATATTTAAAAGTGCTCAACACCGAGTTACAAGGAAATGGAAAATTAATATGTGATCTGATACAAAGTGCGTCTGCTTTCCGTCGCACGCTGGATATCTTTGAAAAAGATATTGCGAGTCAAGAATTTATTCATTTCCAAACAATTCTTAAATATAAAAAGAAGAACTCTGATGAAAGCATTGCAGTATTTTTAAGGTTTATAGCAGATCTTGGGAAGGAATTTACTGCATGATTCCAAGACTTTGCACAGATAGGGAAGCTGTTTCAATTCCTTAAATCGCCTTATGAAATTGCTGCAGCGGCAGAATGTACTAACGTGGCTGCGAAGTTGTTCAGTCTTTCAAAGCGTTTACTTCAAATGGAGATAGTTGACTTGCAAGAAGATATTTCCTTGCAAATATATAAAACTGCATCCACTGAAGAATTTGGGGGTAAACTTGTTTCAGAAAAGTATGAAAATTGCAAAAAACTAGCTATCAACCTGGTTACTATGTTTGGCTCCACATATGTATGTGAATCATCTTTTTCAAAAATGAATATTTTGAAGAACAAATATCGTTCGACATTAATGGACGCCCACCTTGAAGACACTCTTCGCATTAGCTTTTCCCCGAGTAAACCCAGTGGGGCACCCAGGATTTTTTCTTGGGGGGGGGGGCGAGATGAACGGATAAAAATATTTATAATGCAAAATCAATATTCATAATGCAATTTCTATTTCTTTAGGGGGGGGGGCAGGGCCCCTTGCCTCCCCCGGGTGCGCCACTGCGTAAACCAAACTATAAAAAACTAGCTCAGGACCGTAGGTGTAAGTTCTCGCATTGAAGTATTATGAGTTTTTTTTCTGGACCTCGATAAAAAATTTTAATAGTATCCGGATCCCACTTAAAATTACTTGCCGAGGGGCGTAACCTAGGGCTCTAACCTAGGGCATTAGAGGAGCCACCATGCAAAATTTCAGCTTCTTAAGCCTTATGGTTCTAGAGATACAGTGATCAGTCAGTGTTTTATTTTGGGATTTTACGCCCTTTTAACCCCCGTAAAAAAATTTTAAAATTATTAGTGAACGCTTTGAGTCTAAGAGGAACCACCTTACAAAATTTTCTACTTATTAGGCCTTATGGTTTCAGAGATACAGTAATCAGTCATGGATCAGTATTTTATTTTGGAGGTGTAAACCCCTTTTAACCCACTTAAAGTTTGAATACTTAAAAATATTTCTCAGTGAGCATTTAGAGTCTAGGAGGAACCACCATGCAAAATTTCAGGTTACTAGGACATAAGGTTCCAGAGATACAATGGTTATTCAGTGAGTGAGTGAGTGATATTTGGATTTTACATACAGGGTGTCCATAATTAAAGTCCCACTTTCAAAAGGCTGCAAAAAAAGAACCACTGGTCAGAATGACTTCAAATTTGAACTGAATATACTGGAAGAAGGGGGAAACGATTTGGCATAATAAGAAAAAGTTCCAAAATGTATGGCGCTGTAACATTTTGGAACTTTTTTTTATTATGCCAAATCGTTTCCCTCTTCTTCCAGTATATTCAGTTCAAATTTGAAGTCATTCTGACCAGTGGTTCTTTTTTTGCAGCCTTTTGAAAGTGGGACTTTAATTATGGACACCCTGTATATAGATATAGCATACTCATACTAAATATCTTTTCACCTTTAGTTTTGGTTATGACATATTCTGTTATTTGGTATGATTTGCAAGTTAACGTTTGGAGAGCGAGGGAAAAAAATTCTAATAAATGTTTTTATTGTTTCTCCGATTTACGCCTTTTCAGCTGCGGAAAGTTTCAAAAAGGAGCTCCACTTCCGGTTGTAGAGAGAGAAAACCTGTAAAGACCGACAAGCTGTCAAATATATCTAAATATTTTTCTTCCACCTTCTCTTTTACAATCAAAACAAACACTCTACGTTCGCCTTTGACGTCACGTAAAGATATATTACGGAGGTACATACGTTTTTAGGTACGAAAACAAAAGTATACCGGAATACACCCCTAGTTCTTGTTCTTATCTTCGACTTCCTTTCACTTACAAATCTAGGAGGGAGTTTCGCGGATGTATGATTTGAATCACATCTGGGTTTTTCCTTCTTCGGCCTAACCCATTCTTAACTTGCTGTGCATGCATGCATTTATTTAAAACCGTGAAAAAAACCTGAACCCACTCTTTGTGACACAGAATGCAGTAATTACACTATCAGTAACATTCTTAGCAGTGCTTTAATTATGCTAAGAGGAAACAACAGTGATAATCATAGTGCCCTGTCACTGCTTTCTTCAGAATGGAAAATTATCTCTTGGTATCAGCGTTTAAAGGTCTGCTGATTATCTAAGTGTCGATTTCGGCGGTATTTTACTAGATTTGTGCTGATAACAGTGGAACAAAAAATAATTGAGAATATGTAAAATAAATAGGGTTTGGTTATTTTTAAGGTTTCTAGGAAATGTTAACAGCTTTTTTTTAAGTTATGGTAATGGAATAGTTTATTTTCGCATCAGTTAATCAATGCAGTCTAAAAATGAACCTGAAATTTATTTTAGTTTGGTCTTCCCTGTTGTAAATCTCTTAATTTATCTTCCTTCATGACCTCTCGCATCGCATCCTTTGATTTAAAAGCATAAGTGTAGACATAATAAGGCTGAATGCACGATATATTTCAAAATGAAATTATATGTATGCATACATAATAATCATACATACATACATTATATATATATATATATATATATATATATATATATATATATATATACATACAGGGCTCGATTTGAGGCGTAACGCACTGGAACGGCGTTCTGGTACCTCTCTTTACGAATAAAAAATTACGATAGTTAAAAACATTTATTTAATCACATATTACTCTGTTGTTAGTGAGTGGGCCTGGCCTATTATATATACTATATTAATTATATATATATATATATATATATATATATATATATATATATATATATATATATAAAATTTAGAATATCGCCCACACACCCCGGAAGATTACAGTTCCGGCACCTCTATTTCTAGAAATCGACCACTGTATATATATATATATATATCTTATATATATATTTCTTCTGTCCGTGTGTATGTAACTGAACTCCTCCTAAACGACTGGACTGATTTTTATGAAATTTTGTGTGTTCGATTATGTTGAATCGAGAATGGTTTAGATTCACAATTTGATCCGATAGAAAATGTTTTTATATTTTAAATTAATTAATAAAAAACCAACAATTTATAAGGGGGTGCGTCCGGTAAATGGAAGCTGTTACAGTTTGTGGGATCGGCCCTCTGGATAATGCCGTCCACGTTAGGTTTAGTTAGCAAACAGAGAGCGAAAAGATAAAAATAAATAAAATCAAAAAGTTTCAAGTCATATATTAAACCAGAATAATAAATGAAAATAATAATGTTTCAAGTCAGATTTTATACTCTAAAATACATCAGATCCAACGGCATATTCATACTCTCGACACGCGATGGAAAATTCTAATCAACCACGCTAAGTGACACGAGATCTTTTTTAATCGCTACTGCAATCGCCCTCGCCTATATAATTGTGTCTATTGAAGAGCTAAAGACTAAGCTTCTATCCTGCTAACTTATTTCTGACTTAAAACTCCTCTGCAATTTATAATCACCAGCCCACAACAACTTTCGAATGACGAATAAGTTTATCTTTACTCAGTAAAACACCGTGTTATCGAGACGCATTCGGTAGGTCGCGCAAGTACCATGCTATCGACCCGGGTTCGAACGCAGAGTAGAGTAAATTTTGCTAGACCTGTTATTTCAGCATTTTTTAAGGCTTTATTATTTCAGCTTTTATTTATTATTTTTTTAATTTTTAATTTAATTTTATTTTTTGAAATTTAAATTTAAATTTAAACAGGACAACGTCTGTCGGGTCCGCTAGTATATATATATATATATATATATATGATATGATATGTATATACAATACTCACAAACTATTTCAGTGTAATAGCATTAATGTATATGCACTCTCTCTCTCTCTGTATATAAATATACATACGTACATATGTGTGTATGTGTTTGTTTGTTTGTTTGTGTGGTTTCAGGTGACAAGGTCTTTGTCTCTCTGACGAAGACCATGTCTTTTTGTCCTTCAACTTCATTGTCAATGATAAAATTTTCTATTTCCGAAAATGGATGTATTGGGAAGTCATTTTATCGAAAGTTTACAAATTCATGCATTAGAGACGAAATCTTGTTCCAACAAAACGACGACAGTCAACTGCAGAGATCAATTTAACCGCTAAGAAAACTTATTTGCGATGGATCCATAATAAGTTTCGTATGACAGACTAAAACCAAATTCTGAATTTTAATTATAAATTAACGTGAAAACCGCTCAAAGATCCATACTTATATTTGTTCGTTTTTCAATTTTTTTTCTCGGAGTCCATTTGTTGTAAATCATGATATTTTAATGGTTAATTTCATTTTTTTAATATTTCGATTTCTTTCTTATTTCTGATTTTATTTTGTTTCTTATTTTGAAGGAAAACAGAGAGCATTTAATAATTTTCATCAACTTTCTTTACCCTTCATTGGGAACATGATTGTTTTCCCGCTTAGTGGGGACATCTGCCTGGAAGGCAGATATAGATGGAAAATCTCTTTTCCAGGTATTCCTAAGTAGAAATTCAGAGGGTATTTGTGGCTTATTACATTTCAAGATAGCCACAATCTTCAAACTATTTCTCCTAATTCTTGACCAGCTTCTATTGAACAGAACCAATTATCACAGGTTATGTTACGGTTCGTTTTGTAGAGACATTTAGTAACTGAAACGAGTCATTGGGTTGGGATTTTTAATTTTTGCTCTGCTTAATCTAATTTTTACCTGAACCATAGAAGGCTGACGTCACGAATCACCCTTCCCCACTGAAGACAATATGTTGACTGAAGCATTTGTAGACTCACATTACCCAAGGTCGAAGGGTGGGGGGGGGGGGGCAATGTTGAATAAAGAAACCATAGGTGCCTGAGAGGCAGATATTCCCAATGAAGGGTTAAAAACCCCAAAAGCCCGTTTTACAGTGCAGTCGGAACATTGCGTTACGTCACTGCGTTGGGTCCGAGATTGTTGACTTGACCTGTGATCGGTCTGATATATCACGTGGTCAACGAATAACTCTGTGATTGATTAAAATTTTTAACACTCACGCTACGTAACGCTCTGGATTCAGTGTGAACGATCTTTACACACAAAAATAATGACTCCATATTTGACATCGTTGTTTCACTAACAACTCCGAATTCCGAATTTACATTAATCAATTTCTTAAATGCTGTCAAAATAAAACCATCAAATATATTTTATGAAGGTGAAAAATTTTGCAAAATATTGTTCCAGGCAGAGCATAGAACTTAAAATGAATATACAAAGGCCAAGTGTGGATGTGATCGACAGAAAGATATTCCGCGATCATTCCGTTAAGCAACCCTTAACTATATAAATACTTATATTTCCTGTAGATTTAATAAACCAACCAAAACAACTGAGAACGTAAATCCCCCTTTTTTGGGAAGATATAAGGATTCAGGTGTTTAATGATTTTGAAACAATCATTTGAATAATTGATAAAATTTCTCATCAGAACTAACGAAATAGTTCAGTGCAAGCTGTTAAGGTTAATAATAGTTATTTTACAAAGTATTAAACTTTTACATTGATTTTTTTGTAGGATTTTAAATTGTAAAATTTTTTTCAAATGTTTCGCTCATCCTTAAAGTTTCTATATTCTTCTATGTATACTAGGTATTATATGGGTGGGTCAAAGTTCAAAGTGAAATAGGTTTAAAAAAAATTTTTGAGACTTAATCTTTAAGTAACTCTTTGAGATAATTGGACTTTTATGAAATCTTAAACTGGGTATTCTACATGGGTCTAGAAACTAGAGAAACTAGTTTTTCTGCTGAACCCTTTCAGGGGCAACAAACTCTACCGTTTGCACGGTGCAGATATTTTTCCCGATTTTTTTAACCTAAGGAATCTTGAAAATATTTCCAATTAAAGGTTGCAAAAGGTTATTACTTCTTTAAACTGATAACATATGGCAGTACTAACCATTTTTGTGCTCATTTAACTGGAATACATTGAGTGCAAGGGACAAAAGACTAGATTTAGGTGTTTGCACTGTGCAAACGGCCCCCCTCAAAGAGTTAAATGTATCAACGCTGCTATGTACTAACCCTATTGGAATGTTAACCTGTGTAGAAAATGTGTCCAAGGATTGCCGAAATGGATTTAAAGTTTTTGTTTTAATTGTACTCCGTAAGAAATTTTACACCTAGGGACATTTTTCTTTAAAAAAAATTCAAACATTTTAAAATTTAAATGATTACGGGGGGGGGAAATCTGATATAGTGTGTTTTAAACGCTCCTAAAGGCTATCTGAAAATATCCTCTTTATTGGATTATCAGCATTTATGTAGTTGTCAATAATAGAACCATTTTTTTCGTAGGTTAATACTGAGATGAGCGAGTCCAATAATGTTAGTGCAAAGCAGCCTTAAGGAAAGCATACTTTGATTATTTTTGGATGTTTCATGCAGTTAAACCTAAAACCTAAGAAAAAAATGCTTTTAAACATACACATTATAAGCACTTTAAAGATATGTTTTATATTACAATTCCTACCCCCTATCAGCTATATAGATGAACTTCTTTTGCCATAACCTGGGTAATACATTTAAGATTACAAAACACGACTTAACCCTATTTAGCCAAAATTTGATTGACTTCCCTTTGCCTTCGATCCAAATCTTGATAGCTAAATTTTTATTTATCATACTAGCTGTTGAAATATTTTTCAACAAAATTTAACTAAATGCTAAATTTCGTTGATTTCCTCCATACAAAATTGTTATAGAATAAATTCTGGTTCAAATCCTTTTCTTCTAATTTCTGTATTAGTCATTTAGCTATCGAGAACCTGACATTGATAGACTGACATAGCGCTGACAATAACACGTCTTAATTATATGATGGTTAATTTCAATTTACCTATTTTGGCTATTTTCAATTTATATTATGGCTATTTTCAATTTTTTTTATTAAGAGACTGCTATTGTACATTCGTCACTCCTTTCAAAATGTACCTCCTTTCAAAACCTAAATAAACCTAACCTAACTCTCATATTGTTTCTAAAATAGGCCATAAAACTCCTTTAATTATCTGAGAGACGAGGAAAAAAATTTCAAATTGGATTGCGAAAAACATATTTATTGGCAATATGGTCAGATTGGATCGTTTGGTAGTTACAAAGACTTCAAAAGGTGAAGCATCGACTTGTTAAATGTCGCACAAAGAGGGTGCGGGCATCAAATTCTAAAAAAAAGCACATACTGTAATACCCCAATTTGCGCTACCCTGACTTACGCGAACTCGGAGTTAAACGGTTTTTGATTTTATCATTTTTCATCTTTTTAAATTTTGGAATGAAACTTCCCAAAAAACTTTAAATGATGTCTGGAAGAAATCCTGTCCAACATTTTTCAAAAACGAGATGGGTTCAGAACCTGAAACTGATCATATTGCTATGGAAATCGATGGCGATGATGTCAACGAGCTGTTGAATTCTCATTTTGAGGAGCTGATAGTCGATGGTCTCATAGAGATGCGCGCGACCAAAGCATCACTGAAGAATCCAAATTCAGACCCAATTCCACGAGAAAACCTAATGATAATTATAAACTTGACAGAAGGTCTCAGTGCAAATGAGAAAGGGTTACAGATTTTAGAGAATATAGACTCTAATAAAGATCGCGTGATCACGACAGAGAAGGGAATAAAAAAAATTGTTGGTCTGCTATGAAGATATTTTTCTCGAAATAACAAAAGGCGTGAATACGGGAGACTACTTTATTGGATTTTTAAAACCATCAACATAATTTATTTTTTAATATCTTGTACACATGTATAACATTAATATGCAATAGAATATTTTTATTTTAATACAATATTTTCCCTTTAAACTGGAGCTTTTGTAATTTCTTAGTCCCAATTAAACAAAATTTCTATGTATTTATATGCAAGTTGTACCCCGACTTACACGATATTTCGTCTTCCACTTATTGCGTAACTTCGGGGTATTACTTTATTTCTTTTCTCGACTTAGAACATTCTCTAGAACAGGAGGGTCCAACCTTTCGACTTACCTCAGCCGCACTTGAAGCAATAGTCTAAGCACGTGAAGAGCAATAGTCATGGACCGCATGTAAAATACATAATATAGTAAATGTACATTAAGTTTTTATTATAACATAAAAGGAGAGGGTAACATAAACGTAAACTAGTGGGATATGTGACCTTGTTTTTTCCAAAGTAATTCATCAATGCCTGGTTCGATATGAAAATGGTTGCAGTTCTTAGTGAGTTCTTAAGCTGCTCGTCAGAATTTTTGATCTAATTTTACTCTTAGTGAATCATCTTTGAAAATAGTTGTTCCAAAAAAAGCGATGACGGGATTAAGGCGTGACTGTGAAGAGAAGAAAATATTTTTCTTTGATGATAAGTCTTATAATGTTTACGATCCTGTAGGGCCTCATTACTTGGCTATCCAAGGCCGCGGGTTGGACACGCCTGCTCTAGAGCATATTTAACCAAATTACGCAAGCAGTATAGTACTAGGATGATTGTACGTAATTCTTTGATCATATACTGTTTGAATGAATTATACTGTACATCAGTACTTATTGCTACCTCGGAATGAAATTTTTTCCAGATTTGCCTCCTTTAAAAGCATATATGTAAAATTATCTTTCAAGGTATATGGGAAATTTGAATAGAGCCTCTTTCTTCTATATTCAAGATTTTAAATTTAGAGTAAAAATTCAAAAAAATTTTCGCTGAAGCAAATTTGGAATGAAAGATTTTTTTCCCTAATAAGTAATTAAAAATTTTGAAAAAAAATTTTGCAAGCCTTAAAGCCAAATAATTTTAAACTATGACCGAAAAGGAGAAAAAAATATGCATTTCAATCAAAAGATTTATCTAAATACGCTTTGAATTTTGATATTTAAATTTTTTTACAACATAATTTCTAATTTTTCTGAGTAAAGAACATCTTTCAAAAGATCGATATTTATAGCAACAAGAAAGTAAATAAAGATTTTATATAAATTATATTATTACACCGAAAAATCGTTGAGTAACTTTTACGTTTGCATTGAATAATATTTGTATTGTTTTGCGTTTTTAGTAAGGGTCTTTAATATTCATTAACATATTCGCCAAAATTTATTCATCTGTTCAAAATAGACTTGTATTAACGGTTACCTTATTTCATTTATGCAAAGAATCATTATCAATGTGAAAGCATTTACTTTAAGGCAGCTCGGTTTAGTTTGGATGTCTACGGTCAATTTTTTGCTTCACGATGGCTTATTAGACCGGGACTTGCCAGGCGATGGCCGAATGGCTAGGGCGCTGGCATTCGGTGCAGATCCTGTGGGTTCGAATCCCACTGTTGGCAGGGATGTTTGTAGCCGTTCGGAATCTGTTTTAAACTGTAGGTCCCGGTCTAATTAGCCCCCGTGTAGCATAAGTTGACCGTAGCGCTCCAAACCAAACCAAGCATTAGACCGGGCCCTACTGTTTAAAGCCGATTCTGAACTGCTACAAACGTCCATGCAAAGAGGAACCCACAGACCCTGGTACCGAAAGCCAGCGTCCTGGTCTTTTGGCCATCGTCTGGCGTAAGGCTGATATGTAAAATCTGCTCAATGTTAACATACGCAGAAAAATTTTTTCAATGACTGTCTCCTTGGGTTTAGAGATTTTTTAAAAATTGCAACCCCGTAATACAGAACGGAAATTTTCACTCGGGTATCTTTTTCATTCTTTAAAAGAAACTCAAATAATATTTCTAAATCTGAATTATTTGGAGGGGTAATGTTGTGTAAAGTGTTTTAAATGCAAATAATTTCCTTTGGTCATGAAAATTCGAAAATGAACGCGATAGAAAAGCTAAATAAAATTTCATTCTCTATTACGGAGTACAATATAAAAAACAACAACTTCGACAAAGTCGACAATCATTGGAAAAATTAACACCATTGATCAACGTTAAGCAGAGCGAGTTCATTGTGGTTGCTACCACAATGTGTGCAGCTTTAAACCGTCATTCATCATATTCTCTCAATATATCAGTTTTCGTTATCAATTCTCATTGTGTGCGAATGAGTCACTATATTTTACTTTGGGAGGATACCGGCACTTATCTCATATATTCTGTTGTAATTTTGTCCAGCAATATGGACCGATTTATCCTCCGTATATATAATTTAATTCTAGATTGCCCATTATTAAAAGCTAGTTCCGTATAAACCAGTTGCAGCTGCTGATAGAGATGTTTTGATTATACTCATTTGAAATAGGAAGAACGTTCCTTATATTTATTAGCACTTTGTTTACGGGATATCTAATCTGTCTCAGGCACGAAAAGTTAATTTAAAATACGAAGTCACCCCAAAAAAGAAATATGATTATTTAAAATTAATTCCTTGGAAATGAGGACACCATCTAAACAAATAAAGTGAAAAATTGTTAGCATTGTGAAGTGTAACGAGGCCAATAAACAGGGGATATAATGTAATCTAAAACTTCAACTATCAAGATATGAAGCAAATAATTTATTATGAGTGAAGAAGTGAAATAATAAAAAAAAATCACAAAGACATATTTGATAAGAAATGTATTCAACGTTTTGAGTAATGAAGAAAACAGCAATAAAAATTAAAGAAAATTACGGTGAAACCAACAAAATATTTACATCAAGAAATATATCTTCTTATTCAAACTGGGTGGAACCTCCCTTCCATGTTGTTTCATATAATCGTATCTTTTAACCTTAACAGGTTTGTAATCAAAACCCCAAAGTAGATACTTTGCAATCCTCTTGCAATCTTGCTGCTTATCTTCTAAACAAATCCTAAAAAGTTTTCCACCGGACAAAGAAGTCGTTAAAACTAATTCGCATCGAAATTAGATACAACCATGCATCTGGGCAGAAACTGAATATGCCTCAGGGCGAAAAGCCACCATAATTCAGTGTTTCTTGTGAAGTAAATAACAACTCATCAACGAGCTGCTTCTTAACTCTGATTGGACATGTAATTGTTTGAGCTGTTAAAAATAGTGACTATGACTCATGACTGTGATAAATTAGTGTGCTTTCCGTCGCTTCGTTTGCAAGGATCGTGGATTGCAAAGGA
This sequence comes from Dolomedes plantarius, assembly GCA_907164885.2. Taxonomy (NCBI): domain Eukaryota; kingdom Metazoa; phylum Arthropoda; class Arachnida; order Araneae; family Dolomedidae; genus Dolomedes; species Dolomedes plantarius. Next base: position 71,380,711 of record OU015490.1, read on the forward strand.
GTGTTTATGTGTGGTATTGAGGTTAATTAAATTGTAATTGAAAGGAGAAATATCTGAAGATTAATCTACTGGACATCTTAATCTCTTGTCAAGTGACTAGATCAAACTGCACGGCACGATTAATGTTTGAATTTCTTCCACTTATCTTTCCTCTAAGAGTTTACCGATGAGTTTCAGGAACATCTTATTAGGAAAATCTACTCTATTTAAGATGTAAAGAGGTGAAACTATCCTGATCCTCGTTCATTAAAATCCGTAATTAAATAAGTCTTTTCTTTATCATGAAGTGCAACGTAAAATAAGTTATGATACTAAATATACACTCAAAAGAATTAGTTTAATATTAAAGGAACACTGGTTATTACCTGACGTATCAGTTAGTAATGACTTACATGTTTATGCTACATCAGTTATTTTTAACCTTTAGTTGATCAGCGACCACTTGTAAAAAAATCGCAGAGGACTCTCTTTCACCAACTCTTTTCGAGGCAATATCGAGTTTGGTTTGCTGAATAAACAATTGTCACAAACAAGTTTTATTGAAACTTACAAATAAACTTAATCACAATCACAAATTTAACGTAAAGTAAACTTTATGGCAAACATAATAGTCTGTGAAATCTTAATAATGAAGGAGATTTTTGAGCTTGCAATACCCCTAGTAGGTGTAAAATTTCTACGACGCTGCTAAATTCCTGTGACTCTACGACTCCGTATCACAGAAAATATATCAGATTTTTAAGCAAAACTGAGATTTTTTCTTACTCCAAACATTCTAACTCTGCACCCAGGCCCTGGTGGCAAAACATTAATCCCGCTGAATTTAACACGTATAAGACAGGCTTCTGGAAGTATGAGATCAGTGTCAAGATGCTTAGCATGAGTGAGAAGGTCTGTTTATGTTTTTGACAGTTCGATTAAGGTTCTATTTAAGAGGAAATATTCTTCTCAGATCTCGGCTTATACTCTCGTATAAGCAACTCGTATAAGCAACTTATACTCTCGTATAAGCCGAGTACTCGGTATATAGGTTTTTACAGAGAAATAACGTGAGCGAATCGCATGTTAAATAACTTTATTCATCTGTAAGAGACAGCGATTCACTGGGGAAAATAGTTTGTCTTAATTTTTAACTTCAAACGGTGAAATACAGTTTATTTGAAAGAGGATAAAATACGCACAGTATTGTTCTTAATAATACGTTGATCATTTTCATTAAGATAGAACATTTCTTGCTATAATTTGGACCTGATCCCTAATCCTTTGTGTAGAACGTCAAAGACAGTTGAGGCAACATCAGTAACAAGTACTTTTACCCCTTCCTGTCCAGCCTTTAACCCCTTTCTCCAGTCAAATGCCATGGGTTAATACTTCAATTTCGAAGTGTCATTGCTGTGTATTCCTGCTTTTGAAACGCCTTTGAACATAGCCTTTTTTGTGCGGGGGAACATCATGCATCCAGTCTGGGACACGCTATTATTCTGCTTCAATGTCATCACAAGATAACTTGTAAATGAGAAATTCTGCCTTTTCATTCAAGCGTTCTATTTGATTCAATTGCTGGTTCATGTAACAGTCGGCACATTGGCCTATCTAAGGCATAAAACACTACATCAGAATTCCGTTGAACTCCGCATAATCCCACATTTCACTGAATGAGGATATGTTCAGTACCACTGAATTCATTATTTGGATTCAGATTCGTAGACAAAGAGCAGCGCCGACATTTTGTGACGAAAGTACATTGTCAACAGTTGGAAATCATTCCCGAGAAAGGTGAAGAATCGGTGCTTCTGAAACTACAGCTACGTTCCAAGTCAATGCAAAAATCAAAGTAAAATTGTTGCTGTAAGATTAGCAGTTAACTATCTCGATATTTAAAAATGTGGAATTTCCATTTTTTTTTCCTGTATTAGCCTCACATGGAAATTTGCTTCTGGGCCTTCTTGTGGTACGTCTGTTAACAACGCAAATTTGTTTATTCCTTGAGGGCCAGCATTTTAATTAGATCTAACCATTACTCCCAGCGTTAATTGTGTATAACTGAAACGTTTTATAAAGATCTTACCGTTGTTTCCGGTGTTTTCTGTAACGAAATGTTTTTATTTTCTAAGGAAAATACGTCAGGGACCGATTTAGAAAATTCTTGACTATAGACACAACTCGGAATGGGGGCCCCCTAAAATTTCCAAAATTGACACACAAAAAAAAAATAATCATGAATCATTGCGAAAGTACCATTTTACCAAGAACTGGCTATTTGAAGCGTAGAAGCCTAGAACATTATCAAATGACAAAAAACAATACAACATATTAAATTCATCATTAAAACATCAATACAATGCAACCAGAAAAACTTATTAATTCCTTATATACACTATTACATACATATGAACTATACACATAACTATACATATAATGAACGAACCAACCAATCACTCAAATTTGAAAGGATATAAAAAAAATTGCTATTAAAAAAGGTAGGACAAAAAAAAAATTGAATTGGGAATTTTTTCTTTTTTCCTTTTAAAATTAAAATTATGGGGGGCCCCCAACATTCGGGGGGCCCCTAGGCCCGAGCCTACCGGGCCTAATGGAAAATCAGGGCCTGAAATACGTGCTCTGAGAAATATTGCAAAAAAAAAAAAAAGTTTACATTCGTTCAGTGAAAATTTTTTGAAAATACGTGTTATGCCTAAATATTGTACAAAATGTTCATATATTTTAATGAATATCTTGTTGAAAATTATTATTATTCGAATCTAGTGTAAATAAACTCTTACAAAAATTATTTTATGGAGAAAAATGTTCGCATGCGTTGACTACGCAAGAGAACGTGCTTTAACGATGCGGTTGGACATTAACACATTGTTGGTTGGTACCGGGTAAGCTCTTATTTTTACACGCAAATGTTGAAGGTAATTTAGGGTAGAGGAAAGTCATTGGAGAAATTTTTGATCCATTGAATTGCTTTACTTGAAAACTGCCTTTACTATGACCTGAATGAGTTTCAGGCATATTCTCCCATTTTATCATTTAAACTGTTAATCTCAGACCCCCATATAAAGAAAACAGATTTCACAAAATAAAAACACCATACTTTAAGGGGGTCCAGGACACAATATTCTTCAAATTTCCGAAAACAAAATGTATTTATTAACAAATGTTGTGTTCTTTTCAGCTTAAAATGACGTTTAAATCATGTTTCTATTTTAATTAGAACAGGAGATATTAGATTCAGAGAAGGATTAATTAGAACAGGAGATTTGATTCAGAAAATTTGAAAAATGTGTTTACTTTTGAAAATATGATTTTTAAAAAATAAGTTACATAATTTTTTTAAAATTTTTACTCTAAGTATTATTAATTTTTTTTAATTAATATTTTAATAAACGCTGAATCAAAATTAAAACTTATATATTTCTGTATAATTAAATGAAAAAAAATTTTAATTTGACAAATATTTTGAGTTATAACGATTTTAAATTACCCCACATTTTCAATAAATTTTAAATTAAAATTTTTTTTAAACTTTTTGAGAATATTTATGATGTTATTTTGTTTACAAATTATATGGTTAACCATCACAAAAAAATTCAAAATTTTAACTCAATAAATAAAAGAAAATTAAACTGTGTCTCTGACCCCCTTAATCAAAAATTTTAGTCTTTACCAGTGACTTGCGTGTATATATAAATAAAATTGCCGGTCAGAAATGTGGTAATAATGCAAATGCTGTAAATTTCACCCACAATGCTTTGTCTCCATTGAATAAAACCATCTTTTAAAAACTTTGTATAACATTATGCATTAGAAAATATTTCATTGAACTTTGAGCAATTTTAATTCTGCAAACAAAAAAACTCAATGTTCACAATATTTAAGTTGCGAATATTGTATCTGATCTATATGTCCTTGGAATGTCCCAATATTGCTCGGACATTAAAAAAAAAATATGTCATATCGGATGCTAATAGTTCCTGAAGAATTCTAGCATTTTTACGATTTCATAAGATGTAATTTGACCAAGAAGCAATTCTTTCATAATATTCCATCATTAGAGTATACTTTATCCTTTCGATTTAGTTGATTTCTACTTGACTGCTTTAATTACGATACCCTAAGAAAATGAAAAAAAAATTTGAAATTCAGACCCACCCTAATGCAGTGCAATGGGAAAAAATATCTATTGAGAAAATGAAATCTTTTATAACAATGATTATAATCACTTTCATTTTCGAGTGTCCATTGATTTCTTTCGTGCATTCTGCGATACTCGGTATGTCACACCCTGCAGTATCTGTTAGCAAAGAATGTATAAACATGCCTTAGAATGAGCTTAATCTATTCCAGAACACTTTATCAGGGCTGGATTCTGGGCAACGCCCTTGTCAACACCAGACACGATTGGCAGATATTTGTTCTTCCCCCACCCTAAAAATTAATTCCACAAAATTACTATTCACACTGAAGTTACACTTTAATAGGAAAAATGTTGCCATTATTATTTCTGAAAGGTTTCTTCTAGACGCAAGAATTCCTTTGTGTGTAAGAAAAGAATTGATGTAAATTTCCATAGATCACGTTATTTTTTAATGCGTTTTCTTTTCGAGTTACATTTATTTCACTATCAAGGGCGGGCATTAAGTATTTTTACTATGCATATAACATAGAATATACTTGTTCTTAAAATCGTGCTGGTTTTAGTAATAAGGGTTATACCTTCATAGATGTTTTAATACTACCGACTTTTTTATTTATGCCAATTAACATATACCTAACTTTTACTAAAATATTCAAAATTACTAAATAAAATATTCAACTTAGAAATATATTTTTGAATTTAGCACGAATTTTAATCGATTTTATACAAGTACTAGCTGAATACCCATGTATCGCTACGGAGTATATACAAATTAAATACAACGGCCAATTTATGCCATTAACGCCAATATATATTTAAATATATATATATATATATATAAAATAAATACAACGGTCAATGTATGCAATTACTTTGTATGTTTAATATGCATAAAACATACTAATTGGAGCTGAATTGTTAAAAAACTTCCATCTCAATTAGTCTAGTGGTTAAATTTTATCTTTATGGTATTTTAATATTTTTTTTGTCAACTAGAGGCTTTGCCCCTAGCTCGCTACGCTCGCTCCTCTGTTATGGCTATTAGCGAGATACATAGGGGTGATTCTCGGACAATGTAAAAGCTTCCATCCATTTACTGTTGTCACCCTTAATGCGAAGGGCGTTTCATCACTGTTGAATTATCAGCTTTAAAATTCAATTAAAAATCCAAAATTTAAGATATAGACTTGAAATGAGGTTTATATGAATAAGAAAGCTTTCAGCTTTCAAATGATGTAAATATTTTTTTTTGTGAGATAAAAACTCGAGGAGCATCGATATTACATCCACACAGGGAACGATATTTCTTGAAAAACTGTGCTTCATTTTTTGATGAAAATATTAGTCTGTTTTAAAATATTTTTAAACAAATGAGGTCTAGTTTGAAAGAAAAATGTCTGTAGTCTTAGACTGTAAAAAGATCAAAAATCTAGAATCATTTTTTGGCGAGTTATTGTAATCTGAAGATGAAAAAGTCAATATTTTCCCACAAAACAAAAAATTAAAAAAAACTTAAAGTCCGACGAAGATGAGACATGTCTAACTTTGTTCCCCATATTTTTCTGCATTTATTGGTATCAGTCTTTACCCCATACCCCCAGTGGTTTTCGAGGAGATAGCGTGACAAGCTTTTGACAGCGGCGGCGGCGGCTACTTTTTTTTAGAATAGAGAGATAGAGAGATTTATTTCGTTGTTATGCAAATGACACAAAATTAATTTAGAGTATTACAAAAAGAAAAGAAATCTGACGATCAGTATTTAATAAATTAAATTCTATAAATTAATCTTTAAAAATTCACCAAAATTCAGAAATTAGGGGTAAAGATTCGAAAAAGATTTCATTTTAAAGGAATTTTTATGATCTTTCTCGTGATATAAATTTTATAATCCTTAGATTATTATTTTAAATGCAAACTTAAAAATGTTACATAAACAGCTTAAAAATTTAATTTAAAAAATCTAAGAAGAATTTTTTTAATAACCTTTCTTAGTGCACTCCTAGACTATAAGAAGAATCGCTATGCAAAATTTCAGCCCTTTAGGTCCAGCTGTTGGCCTGTACGTTATCTGTCAGGAACTGTTCACGGAACTGTTATATATATATATATATAGAGAGAGAGAGATTAATGAACAAATATAGGTCATTTTAAATCTGAAACCTCAAAATCTGTTAGTATTTGAATGTCGACCAGTATTTCTGAAAGCTTGTGTTAAAAAAATATCCACTGAATCTAGAAACATGGCGTTTTTTTAAAGATTGCAATCATGGTATGTTGAAACTCTCAGCTGGCTAGAAATGTTTATTCTTTCTTCTTCAATTGCAGGTCTAATAACTGAAATCAGAAGTATTTGGAAATGGCTGAGAGAGGTTGACGAAAAGTTGCGACGGTTGAATATCACCGATAAGTCATCACCTGAAGAAGCAACGAATATCTACAACGAAGAAAAGGTAGGAGATTTTTTAACCTTAAATCTTAATGCATCTCTATGTATTTATAAAACGCGTTGCCCTGGTGTATATGATATTTTGGTTAGGATACTAAACTTCTACAGCATCTTTTTGAAGGTCATATTCATGGGTTCACTATCCAGAAGTTTATCGTGTACAGCACGTTTGTTGTTATTGCATGAACTATTATTTATTAGCGTCTAGAATATTTATGGAATTCTGGGTAATATTAATTCTTGAAAAAGAGCTTCTCATCTAAACAGATAGCACTTGTTATTTGGATTTGAATGGAAAATTGAATAAAATGAGCTCTAAAACTACTTAAAAAAATGGTTACCTATCTAAACTATGTGGTAATTCAAGTAGCTTGATGCATACGGTTTAAGGAAAAAATTTATTGAAAATATTTGTTATTATCTATACAAAAAATAAGTGGTAGTTTCAAGTTTGATGCATAAGACGTTCAGAAAATTTGTTATACGTATATTTCGTCATAATTATACTGCTCTTAATCATCATACTATTAATATTTTATCCTAGTTTCTCTGTTCAGACACCCTCTAACACAATAATAAATAAGTTGTTAGAAGTTTCTTTCTAGTATTGCTATCCATTGTCTTCCTGTTAGTGACAATGTGTGGAGATAATTTCACTAATGGAAATGATTATGTTTTCATTTATAAGCCTAACACTTCCTGTGCTGCCGAGTTTCCTTCAATCACATTAACGCATGCGCAGGTATATAGCAATCGCAATCCACGAGATTTCCATTGTTACCAGATATCTGAGTTACACGCCCATTACTGTTAATGTCCTTGCACGTATGTATATAGATTCGTTGTAAAACACAATACTATAAAACAAAACCTTCTGTAGCAATTCGGCAACCAGCTACAAAGCCAATTTTGTTTAATGACTTGGACCCGTAGGAATACTCTCTTGCTACCGTAACTGCAAGGTTACGCCGTTCTGCCCTCCCTTAATGATATGCCTGAGACACATACAATGCGTCACTTTGGGGCATTGATTTTAATGTCATTACCATACACATGGGAGATGTGTCTTAACCCGGGAAGTTGACCTTACGGAAAGCATGATCAGAGCCGCCCCGAAGATGGTTTACCGAGAGCCTTCCCACTGATTTTTTAGGCACAAGAAAAGCTTCCTAGAATTGTATATTTGTCAGAACTGGAGAAAAACAGACCAAGTAGGTCGCAGACTTCTGAATAAACTAATTCGTATAGCCAATGCTTCCAGCGAGAAAAATTTAATAAACCAAGATCGTTATGTAAAAACACAGCTATATATATATATATATATAAATATATATATATATATATATATATATATATATTATTAAAAATTATAAAAATTACAAATTAGATAATACACACTTCATTTTCTAAGATCGCTAAAGTTAAAGTTATTTTACTAGATTGTCAAATTTAATCCTTTTCATCATTTACCTTTAAATTAAAGTTTTGAGGATTATTCTTGATTTAATTTTAAAAAATTCTGCGTGTTTGGTATCGTTTATAACATGTTCCTTCAATTACGTCTTTCCTTAATTTTATTTTAGGTATCTAGATATAACAATTTTGGGGATATATATTTATTGCCTGAATTTGCAAACATACGATCTTTTACGGTTTAAGAGAATGTTTTGTCTTTTGTTTTGGTTCTTTTAACATGTGAAAACTTCTCTACGCACGAGGAGTGAAGTAAAATAGTTAAAACGGGTCATGAAGTTTGATAAGATTTCATATTTGGGATTATTGAATCCATCTGTGATATTATGTAACAAATGCTAAATTTATGGTATTTCTGGATTTATGGTTATATAAGAGGGAGATACATACTATTCAATCGAAATGATCGCAGATTGAATAATTTTAAGTTCAAACAGATACTAATGACATTGTAAGCTGTATTTTTTTTATTAAATTGTCTTTATTGTCAGACACAGTGACAATAAGTAGAGTGTGTCTTGCAATATATAATGACAAAAGCAGATAAAAATAAAACTTCTTTATTAGAAGTTATAACTACACTGAAATGAACATTTACATTAAAACATAATAAAATAAAACTGTCTCAAGCACACAGTCCACAACACATCTCTCGTAAAATCAGACTCTACATCAGTCGGCAAAAACAGACAGAGAGCGAGAGCTAAGAAAGGCGAAACAAACTCGCTACACAGTCGATATATATACACACAATATTTGCATAAATTATAAACTGCACACAACGAGTTGATCCCAACTCGTAATCAATAAACCATGGGGAAAACAAATAAAACCCTACTAACATTTGATGAATGCAAATGACGTCATACAACAGAACCTGAGATAATGACGTCATGTACAAGCGAATTTACTAGGTTGACACGGTTGATTACCCGATCACTAGGATATTGAAAAACGTTTTTGGCAACTGCTAAAATCAAAACAATGGCGTGAGTGCAATACAAAACTACGGAAAAACTAAAGGTAGGTTACTTTTCGATGAAAATCCCAACAGTCAATTGTATTGAAATTATGCCTATAATAAGATATAAATATGCATATTTTTTCTATTTTTTAACTTTTTTTTTTGTCAAAAACTTTCATAAATATAAATATCTGCTATGATTATTATAATATAAAAAGATATAATTATTATTACATCAAACGGCTCAGAAAATATTTGTTTTAGAATTATTTTATTCTAAATTTATTTTCCTCCTGATATATTTCAAATATAATTTTGAAATGAATATTTCAAATAGTTTATGCGATTCAGAATAAAGTTAATGAACATGTATTTCTTATCTTTCAAGAACCTTGGATGTTTTTGGAAAAACAAAACAAACTCTTTTACTTTCCTTAATCAAAATTTGCTTTTTCTAATGAATTAATAACGTTTCAAGCTTTTTTTCTTTTATTTCTGCGCCATCTATTAAAATTATAATACAGTTATCCGTTTTCCGTATATGGAAAATTTCATACAAATGTAGTATGAAATATGTTGATTACGTTTCATGAAATAAGCTTAAGAGATGCTGGACAAACCTTAAACTAAAAAAAACATTGCAACATTTATAATTCCGTTCTTCAACACTAATAGCATTTTAGATTTCAATATAAACGTTATTATGAAGTTATGAGCTGTGAATTCTTGAAACACTGTAGAGTACATACAACTACTATACCTTTAAATAAACTCGGCTTCTTTATTAAGTAAATTTTATCAGAGTTAACAGTATCTACTGATAAAAAATATATAAAATCCATGAAAATATATATTTTTTAGATCAAGTTTTTCCTGTTCGACATTTTGAAGTTACTCTCATGTACTCAGCTGCAACCCATATTTTCCAAACATAATTTTGATCAAATGTTGAATTTAAAAATAAAGAATTGTATGACGTTAACCCTAAGCTTTTTAGCCTAGTGGGATTTTTTATTATTCTTTCTGCTTTGTATGTTAATAGTCAATTATCCCACTCAATTATCTTTATAAAAATTATTTATTAATTTTAATGCTTCAAAAGATATAATTATTATTACATCAAGCGGTTCGTGGTTCAGAGAATATTTGTCTTTGAAATATTTTATTTTAAATTTATTTTAAATAAAATATTTCAAAGATTTTTTTATTTAAAATGAATTATTTGATACATTTATTTTAAATAAAATAATTCAAATAATTCATTACTTTATTTTAAATTTATTTTAATAGACCAACATATGACTTCCTTGATCTCTCCTCATTTTGAAAGTTTTCTGCAAATCACAGTCAGCTTTGTTTTACTGAATGATAAAAAATATGAATTCACCCAGATCATCAGAATCTAACATACAAATGATTGATAAGTAACATCTGATCTAAACAATTTTATGTTTATTTCTGTCCCAGATTAGATTATGGAGAAAATATATTTGTATAAGAAGAGGGATACATTTTTGCTTACTTTTTTTTGTCATGGATAGTATCGATATAAAAGGAACTACCTTTGGCTTCATATAACTTGAAAGCCATTCACAATTGAGGCTTTATTTATTCAGCGTCGAACGATTTTCCTTTTTTACGGCAAAAAGTAAATGTTGCTGTAAACTGACTTTGGTCACGTACGGACAACTCGGTGCCGGGGCGTTTACGTTACCCCTCCCCTTTGGAAATGCTATTGCAAGTTCTGTGAAGAGAACGAAAGAGGGATTTATTGAAAAGAGAGTAATGCCTGAAACTCACTGCATAGAATAAGTACTGAATACTCGTGAGTCATGATATTAAAGTATTACACAGGAAAAAGGTTAGAAATAAAATAGAAAGGATGTCAACATTGCCTGTACACGAAGGATTGTAATAACTTTCTAATGGATAAAAAGCTATTTTATCTCAAATGTAGACAAATTTAGCAGATGTATAGAAACAAAGTTTTCCACACTTAGTTATACAATACAATGGAGACATTAATGGTTGTGCTAAACGGAGGAATGTAATAAATTTTAATGGATTAAAATCTATTTATCCTTCGAATGTAGACAGATATAACATATACAGAATTCAAAAGATATTAAAGTATCATTTTCCCCACTTAGTTATCCAATGCAATGTTAGAGACATTAATGGCTGTGCTAAATTGAGAAATGTAATAAGCTTTTTAATGGATAGAAATCTATTTATGCTTCAAGTGTAGACATATATAACATATACAGAATTCAAAAGATACTGAAGTATCTTTTGAAGTAATTTTCCACACTTAGTTATCCAATGGAATGTTGGAAACATTAATGGCTGTGCTAAACGGAGGAATGTAATAAGTTTTTAATGGATAAAAATCTATTTATGCTTCAAATGTAGACAAATGTAGCAGATGTATAGAATTCAAAAGATACTGAAGTATCATTTTCCCCACTCAGTTACCCAATGCAATGTTGGAAACATTAATGGCTGTGCTAAACGGAGGAATGTAATAAGTTTTAATGGATAAAAATCTATTTAAGCCTCAAATGTAGACAGATATAACACATACAGAATTCAAAAGTTACTGAAGTATCATCTTCCGTGCTTAGTTATCTCATTCAATGCTGGAGACATTGATGACTATGCCAAGCGAAGGAATGCATTAAGTTTTTTTATAGATAAAAATCTATTTATACTTCAGATTTAGACATATGTAGAATTCAAAAGATACTGAAGTATCGTTTTCGTTCTTGATTTTATTCAATGTTGGAAACATTAATGACTTAGCTAAATTTATCATTATTGGCTTCAAATATTTCCATATATAAGGGGAAAAATGCATTAAAAATAAACCGACAGGTATGAATCTGAAACAATAAGTATAATCATTTTTCCCATTGGAGAGCATTTTCTATTTATCTATTAATCTAACCTATTTTCTCGAAAATCAGTATTTCACATTCTTTCAATTTATATTTCTCTTAAAGTCTTCTATTTTTTGTTATCTTTTTGCAAAATGTAAAATAATAGAACTCTGAGTTTGATTGTTCAGACTATAGGTGAGTTTATTTCATACTTCACTGCTGCTACCTATAAAACCAAAATATTCACTCCATTTACCGAAAAATCTTTATTTGAAGAAACATGGTGCTAGCACGCAAATGCAGCCCTAAGCCGGGGGAAAAAAGGCAAACGTTCGAGTAGTTTCTTAAAGATGGCAAATAGAACTAAATTACTATTGTAAAAATCATTCTTTGATGAACACAAAGGAATTTTTATCATTCAAAGGAATGAGGAATAACTAACATAAATTTTTCAACAGGATATGAATTTTGTTTTACTAGCCTCTTTGATAGATCACATTATTCTGTAAAATTTACGTAGTTATATGTACTGAAAATTCTTCCTTGAAATGATTATATTTTCTTATTGAATTCCATGCTAGAGGAAAAACTAGGTTTTGTATATTCTGATTTTACACCTAGTATAACGAGATTTAAAAAAAAAACCTTGCTGAGAAAAAAAATATAGGCATATAAGATCTTTAAAGCTTTTATTTCGCATAATTAGTTTCTTGCACCTGGTACTAGTTTCTAGGTCATCTCAATGAAAAAGTATATATTGTCAAGATTCTTTCAGCTTCACAGTTCAAATTCAGTGTAATATAAGTGGAACACACTCCAGACTAATGGCAGCGGATAACAGAATATGCTGTTCATTCTTTACAGTGTAACGTACGCAAACGTTTCTCTGTCTGTCTCTTTTTATTACGTATGTAAACACTCGAAATCGAAATTTCACATCAAAAGCATTTAAGGTCCAAAGACGAATAAACATATCATTTTGAACTTGAAGATAGCATCTGGAATAGAATACCTTAAACAAAGAAAAGAGGGTAATTGAGAAAATATGAACCGTATAGGCGATACATGTGCCACATTACATTCAGTTTATTCCAAATAAGTAACACTACAGTTTCAATTCACTGCCATTGTTTCTAAAACCGAGACATAATACAAGTTTGAAAAATCATTTGAAAAGGAGTATTTGTTAAGCTAAAAGTTTGAGAATTACGTATTCTATTTTTGGTCTGCTTTCAAAAATGGATTGTTCCGGAAAAAAACCCTAACAAAGAAAACAAAATCTCGCAAAACAATGCCTAATTATTTTTCCCAAAATACATCCTACCCTTTATGTTCCAACACCTGCCGTTTAAGCCGTAAAAACGGGCGAACCCCATCGTAAATATAGTTTCAGGTTTTTCAGTTATTGGAAAACATATGGTTGCCGCAGGTTACTATGGCTACAGTCCGCGCCCTCTTTGTCATGTGATTTATTCTCTATGGTTATAATGACCGCTGTTGGGTTTCATTGCGTTTCCCTTGTGACTGATAGTGAAGCTTAATGGCTTGTTTTTTTGTTTTTTTCCCTTCGGTAGTATTGCTTTGACACATGCTATTTATGAACCAAAATTGAAAGGTAGTCATACTTCTGAAATGGAAATAAATTGAACACAGCTCTTGATCTTTACCGTTTGGATTTAAAATATTCAATTTTCACGCTATTTCGAGAATACCTAATGACATGCGTTGTGGGTTAAGATCTTCGGTTTTTTTCCTTAAGTGTGGTGAAAAGGGTACTTTTATTTAATATCAGAATTTTATGCAATGAAATCCAAGTCTGAATAAAATATTCACAATCAAAAATTGAAGCATGTGTCGGATGTGAAAGGAATTCTCACATTTTTTATGCATAGACCAGTTGTTCTCAAACTTTTTTCGACCGCTACCAATTTTCTTTTTATAAAACTCATGCGACCCAATAAAGATTTATTAGTTATACGATCTCCAAGTCTATATAAAACATTCACAATCAAAAATTGAAGCATGTGTCGGATGTGAAAGGAATTCTCACATTTTTAATGCATAGACCAGTGAGGCTCAAACATTTTTCGACCGATACCCATTTCCTTTTTATAAAAATCATACGACCCAATGAAGATTTATTGGTTATGCGATCTCCAAGTCTATATAAAACATTCACAATCAAAAATTAAAGCATGTGTCGGATGTAAAAGGAACTCTCACATTTTTGATGCATAGACCAGTGAGGCTCAAACATTTTTCGACCGCTACCCATTTTCTTTTTATAAAAATCATACGACCCAATGAAAATTTACTGTTTATATATATATATATTTTTAAATTAGGAGAATTTTAACAAAAGAATAGAAAAACGAAATAAGCAGATTTTCAGAAAATATTTCAAAAGTCAATGAACTGTAGATTTTGGGTATTTATTTATTTTGCATCAAGAATTTTGAAAAAAGTCTTTCTTACCATCTACACGTGTTTATTGCCAAACCTCATGTGACTAAAACTCCATACTTAAATATTAAACATTTGTATTTTATTTAGGTAAAAATTAACAAAAAATATAATTTTAAAAAGCATGATTTTAAAATTTTAAGCTTCCTATTAAAACATTGCAAATCATAAAATTAATTTTTTATTTATAAAAAACTAATTTATTCATGATTAAAAAGAATAATGAAGGTTGATCCTGAACCTCAGATAATATTACTCCAATATTTAGGGAGATATTTGAGAATGCTATTCTCTTATAAACATTGTTTGGCATTTATGGCTACTCATTTTGAACCCAGTCTTACACATAAAGGTAAAAGCGTATGGAAGCAATGTAACCTTGTAAGACTGTTTAACACCTTATTTAAGGGGATGGTGTATATTACAAAGCGATTTTTGAAATTTTTACCTCAGAGATATGGAATTTTGCATATATATATATACATTAAAGTATAACTATAATTAAACACCTTATATATATTTTTAAATATTAAAAAAATTTTATATTTTAAAAATTTAAATTAATTTTTTTAAATGCTCCTTGCGATCCAGTTCTTAACTTCCCCTCTTAATTTTGTATAATCTATATATATATAAAACAGCAGAGAGAACAGGATATAAGAGAACAGCAAGCTCTTCTCTTTTTACGGTCCTGTCGGAAAATATAAAACAGCCTATGATGCGGAGATTTCAGCAATTCAGATCGCCTTGTCACAACTCAAATGAAAATTTTTCATTTGAGTTGTGACAAGTGAAAATTTTTCAAGGGCTGTTATACTACAGAGGCTGTTCGCACATTTTTTAGACGATTTTGGTAAGCGGTAATAAAAAATAGTTTGCTGCAAAAGAAATAATTGCAATTGTACTATGTTTTTAAAAGTCAAAATTATCGTCTGCGGCTTGAAAGTTTTGTTTTTATTCAAAATGGCGTTTTTAACAAAGCAGTGGTTCGAAGGCTACATTTATGCTCTTTCCGAAGAGAAATATGCATACTCCGTTATCCAAAAACGATGTGAGAGTCATGGTTTTGTGATATCTAAAGCGTTGATAGGTAATATCGTCAACAAGAAAGGAAAAAAACGTCAAATTGGAGCCTCAAGTGGGACAAAAATTCCAAACAAGTATCCAAGGAAAAAACGGACATCTTCGACTATTGCAAAGGTACGTTGTTTAATGTTAAAAGAAAATCCTCCTAGTCAAAGGACAGTTGCAAAATCATTAAAATGCTCGGTGTCCACTGCAAACAAAATGATAAACGTTGATTTAAATCTTAAGAAAGCGAAAAAACGCAATGTGCATCGTCTTCTTCCAAATCATATCGCTGAACGCAGGACACGCTGCAGAATTCTATATGAGAAACACTTATCCAAAGAAAAATGGAAAACAATTGTCACAATAGATGAATCATGGGTGTATTTAAATGATTGCAACAAAAGAAGAGCCATTTATTATCATAAAAGGGGAGAAAAAAATTTAAGTACACTTTTCAAAGAATCGAAAGAAAGTTTTTCTAAGGGATTCATGATTGTTGCTGGTTTTTCTTATAATGGCAAGTTAAAAATAAAGAGAGTGGAAAAAAATGTCAAGATTAACTCCAAATACAATCAGGAACATATTTTATCGCCAATTTTTCTGAATGAAATACCTTCGCTTTACCCACGGTGCCATCAATCTGTGAGACTCATCAGGACAAAGCTAGCAGTCACACATCAAAATCCACTGTACATTTCCTAAAAGAAATGGAACAAAAAACTGGTATCAAGGCCATACCCTTCACTGATATCCCTACTAAATCTCCCGATGTATCACCTATGGATTTTTGTGCTTTCGGACTTTTAAAATCTGCATTATCCAAACGTCGTCCCCAAACCCTTACAGGACTCTGGAAAGCTGTTCAGGATAGAATACCTCTTCTGACACTTCAAAAGGCATTATTATCCTGGAAATTGCGGTGTCGAAAGATAGTTCAGAATAGGGTATGTCAAATAGAACATTTTAAACACAAGAATTTTATGTAATTTAGTTTTGTGAATACAATATACATCGTCTAAAAAATGTGTGAACAGCCTCTGTATCAGATTCCAGGACTGCCCTCCTGACCATTGTTTCATCTGAGGCACCGGCGTCAGCCGATATTTTAAATATTCGTCTGGCTCTTAATGATCTAATTGAAAACCATGGAGAGGTTGCGTTGCAATAGGTGCCTGTGGACTCATGGGAAATGAGGCAGCTGATTCTCTGGCAAAAAAGGCAACCGAAGTTGCACAAATAACAGATAAACCAATCCCTTTCTGTACCGCCAAACGTTTAGTTAAAAAATCTATTAGAGTGAACTTTTGGAATATTATAAAGGAGGCAAATAAAGACAAGAAATGGATCGAGGAAATCACTAATATTCCGCTATGGCCAAGAGACAAATCTGTTGCCATTTTCCGTCTCGCTACTGGCCACGATTGCCTCTCCAGGCATCTACACCGAATAAAACTGCTTTCAAGTCCTCTCTGCCAATTGTGTAACATTCGTGAAGAAATGGATGTGAACCATTTGGCTCACTGCCCTGCACTGGTTTCCGGATACTTGTGGGGAAAATACTGGAGAGCTCGGCACAAGATGAATGATTTATAGACTTACTGTAGTTCAGTTTTGTTACTTGCTCTTGTTCTATTCTGTTTTTCTGTCTACAGTTGTCTTATATTCTGCCATTAGAAATTAAAAATATATATATAAAACAGTTCCGTAACTGACTGACTGAGTGACATACAATGCAGAGACCAAACCGCTGGACCTAAAGGGCTGAAATTTTGCATGGCGATTCTTCTTATAGTGTAGGGGTGAACTAAGAAAGATTTTTGAAAGATTCTTCTTAGATTTTTTAAAATTAAAATTTTAAGCTGTTTTTCTAACTTTTTTTAAGTTTGCATTTAAAATAATAATCTGAGGGTTATAAAATTTATATCACATAAAAGATCCTAAAAATTCCTTTAAAATGAAATCTTTTTCGAATCTTTTCCTCCATTTTCTGAATTTTGGTTAATTTATAAAGAATTTTTAGAATTTAATTCATAAAATGCTGATCACGTGGTTTCTTTTCTTTTTGTGATACTTTAAACTAAATTGGGTCACGTGCATAACAACAAAATAAATTGACAAAAAAAATTTTTTTTTTCTTGCTAATGCGGCAGACGATTGGACATTATCCAAAAAATATTAAAATACAGTAAAAGATATGTTCCTCAAACTGTACTATATTAACTGTACCATATTCTTTATACCATATTCTTTATATCATCTCTGTACCATATTCTTTAAAGCATGTGTCGGATGTGAAAGGAATTCTCACTATTTTATGCATAGACCAGTAGTTCTCAAACTTTTTTCGACCGCTACCCATTTTCTTTTTATAAAACTCATGCGACCCAATGAAGATTTATTGGTTATGCGATCTCCAAGTCTATATAAAACATTCACAATCAAAAATTGAAGCATGTGTCGGATGTGAAAGGAATTCCCACATTTTTGATACATAGACCAGTGAGGTTCAAACATTTTTCAACCGCTACCCATTTCCTTTTTATAAAAATCATACGACCCAATGAAAATTTATTGTTTATATATATATTTTTTTAAATTAGGAGAATTTTAACAGAAGAATAGAAAAACGAAATAAGCAGATTTTCAGAAAATATTTCAAAAGTCAATGAACTCTAGATTTTGGGTATTTATTTATTTTGCATCATAAGAATTTTGAAAAAAGTCTTTCTTACCATCTACACGTGTTTATTGCCAAACCTCATGTGACTAAAACTCCATACTTAAATATTAAACATTTGTATTTCATTTAGGTAAAAATTAACAAAAAATAGAATTAAAAAAGCATAATTTTAAAATTTTAAGCTTCTTATTAAAACATTGCAAATCATAAAATTCATTTTATGTTCAGTATGTTCTATTAGATTTAATTTGAATATTTTCTTCTACATTATTTTGTCTATAAATATATCTGTTAAGATTTTTTTATAAATATATTTTTTTGGCATTAATTGCGTACATTGACTGTTGAATTTAATTTGAATGTACTCCATAGAGAAGCACGGGTATTCAGCTTGTGCATGTATATAAGAATTTGATGATGTGTTCAGTCTACTAGAGAGAGCTTATTAAATAGAAGCACCACTCAGGTGAACCAACTTAACTCCCTGGTACCCCCATACAAACCTCACGTTTCTGATACTAAATTTTATCAATTCAAAATGAGGGGAAGTTAGATAAAAATCTGGTTAAAGATTTTTAATCCCGTTTAATATTTAGTATTACACAAAATAAGAATAATCTCAACATCCTCATGTAGATTAACCAGAGACTAACTTTTGACTTTAGGTCTTTAACCTGAAATTTGATTCCTCATCTTCACCATGAGTGCAGTATGAGATAAAGCATAGTTATTCTCTTCCGTAGAGTCGCTGAACCTCTAGATTTACCATACTCTCGCTTTCAGAGGCAAGCCATGTTATTACGAGATTAATACAAGGAGTGAAAATCGACCATCAAGTTAGCGTAATCGTTGTTTAGGATCACGTTTTCATTGTTAAAAAACGCACAGCATTTCTTTTAATTTAATACTGGACAGTCTATTTTTTCATCCCTCTCCCCCCCCCCCCCCTCAGAAAAAAAATGTAGTCACGTATTAAACTCCTAATAACTATAATTACTACGATATATTTTGAAATAAAAATGGTGCTTCTATATAGATTCACAAACTACGTTTTATGACTGAGACAAAAGCTGTGGTTAACGACAAATATTTGAAAATGTGCGCAGAAATTGTGTATGGTATAGGGCATAAAAACCTGAAATTATCATTTGATATATATCATTAAACAGACTAGAAAATTACCTGAATTATTCCAAATCTATGCATTTAAGTTAGTGTACAGTGTCTCATGAGATTTACTTCTGTTAATTCCGGTATTCAATTCATAGAAATTTTCTCATGACTGTTATGCCCCTTTATCATGAAGGTTAACATAATGCCAAAAGACTTGATTGAATACCGGAAAGAAAATGGGTGGTTAGTTGCTAGTTTTAGAGGAATTTTTGTTTTCCATTCTCATTTGCGGATAGTATACGGGAAAAAGCATGGCAAAAGTATCAACTTTGAATAACTTTTGGAGCAAACATTTGAAATTTTTTACTGTTTATATGACTTGTCAAGTTACCTACCTGATTTGTAATATATTAGTAGTATAATTATTTTTAAATAAAGTCTTTTGTAAGAGGATGAAAATTTTGTTTATTTAAGATGTGTTTTTAACATTCAGATTGTGAGATTTTTCTATTTACGGAAATTTTCCTGCTTTGTACTCAAGGTTTCTGCATGAAATTTTGTACAACTTTCCTTTTAACGTAGGATTACTGTCCTCCATAACAGTTCTCCGGAAAACAAAATTTCAGATGTCCTGCGTCGCGAGTTATAATTTTGGCAACGCGCCAAACCTAGTCTGTATCGCTTGGGCAAGCAGTAAACAGTTAAACAGAAAAGTACCAAAGCGCGACAAAATTTTGACATATATATATATGTATGTATATATATATATATATATATATATATATATATATATATATATATATATATATATATATATATATATATATATATATATATATATATATATTTATATATATATACATAACACATATATACATACAAAAGAGGTAAGCAACGATAAGTAACCCTACGTTAATAACCCGCAGTAGTTTCGTTAGAAGAGACTACCTGTATTTTTTTTCCTTAAGCTATCATCAGTAAAATTTGACTTATTATAATAATTCTGAAAATTTTTGTTCTAAAGTTACCCCCAAAAAGAAATGATGTTTTTGCCTCCTAGTTATTAAATGTTTTATAAATAAAATTTTCATCTATCGTGATGATAAATATTGGAACCTTTTCTATATACATAACAAGCAAGAAAAGAAAGCTATTGTTTCTACAGATTAATAAAGGTTTAAACGTGTTTTAGTTTTTAAATTCTAAGTTTTTTCAAAGCAAAATTTCGAATGGTTCGTTTGTTACAATGTATATAACGGTTTTACTTTTTTATACATAAAGATATGTGTGAAAAATCACTACAAATCGTACAAATAAAGAAAATAAAATATTTTGTTTTAAGAACCGCTTTAAAGGAATCCCTTTTGTCTCGGGAAACCTCTTTGATTGGATGTGCAAAAAACCATGTGAATTTTGCTTCGTTATATGTTAAGCCAACCATTAGAGCAACGGAGCAAAATTCCCAAGGTCACATGGTGTGCAACAGACAACTCTTGCAACAAGGCTAAACAAGTGGAAACTTTTGCTTGCTACTGTAGATTTGAAGAAAATTTAAATTCTTTCCCAAAATGGTGCTTTTTAGCTGAAATTTCTGGAAGTTAAGGCATGCTGTTAGGTGCTTTATGCTCTTAAAAGTTCATCTCAAGGAAGTGACTCGCATTAATGCTGCAATCAGAATAGCTATTTAAAACAGGAATTCCCAATTTTTTTATGTTGGTAGCACTCTTGGGAATGAGATTAGAAATTGGGTGCACCCTTGTTTGAATTTTGGCTTTTTTTTTTTTCAATTTTTCAAATATTAAATCAAAGTGGACTATATATCACGAACATGTTAATTTTAAGTTTAAATAAACACTTACTCTATTGCTAATTTTATTCATTTATTGAAAGAGATAAGTAACATCCACTAGAATAGGATGTATTAATAAAGTTTTAAAATCAGTCATGGGGTTCACTACAGCAATAGTTCCCAACCGGTGGTACGCGTACCCCTTGGGGGTACGCAAAAATCTGTAAGGGGTACACGCTTAACTACCAAAAAGTATACAAAATCATATTGATACATGCTAGAATTTATTTGTGACAAAAGTTTGAGTAATGATTTAAAAATGAAAACTATCAGTAAAGCAGCAAGCAAACACGTCGCGCTCGTCGCAAGCAAACACAAAGAACTAGCAAACATTGCTGTGAAGTACCTTCTGGGGTTTACGACAACTTACTTGGGCGAAAAAGGATTTTCAAGTTTAACTTACCTGAAGAACAAGTATAGAAACATGCTTAATGTTGAGGATGATTTACGGCTGTATTTGACCAAGCTGGGGCCAAACATTGATAAACTTCGTAAACAAAAACAAGCCCAACGTTCCCTCTAATTATTTTCTGAGACCTTTTTTAATTTTATGTATGATTAATAAAAACTTTGCAAAAAAATTTCCATTAAAATAATATTTTTTGTTTTTAATTTAAATTACCTATTCGTAATTAAACTTTAACAGCTCAATATTTAAACTTTAACTAATATAACACATTTTAATAAAACTAGAGTGTTTTTGTTCGGGATTCGGGATACGCATAGTTAAAGACACACAAAAATGGGTACGTGGGTTGAAAAAGGTTGAGTACCACTGCACTATAGTATTACACTAGAGGGCTACCATGGAAATAAATGAAAAGAGTTTTGTTTAATTAATGTGAGTCTTGCGATGGATGCTTAGTGCACAAATGTTTCATATCAAGCCTAAGGGCCTGTTCACATAGGAGTCCAGTAGCAGAAGCGTTAAAGTATTGAAATGTATTTAACCAATGACAAACCTCCACACGATTAGCAACGAAATTTTTTACTCCTATGATTGGTTTATTTCCGTCTCAGCGCCATCTGTTACGACTCAAAACTCCGTCTGTAACTGTTAGTCCCTATAAACGGGGAATTTTGGTTTTACTCTCCGTACGGGAGGGAAATACTGTATGTGTATGTCACGTGTTAAAA
Source organism: Dolomedes plantarius (assembly GCA_907164885.2). NCBI lineage: Eukaryota > Metazoa > Arthropoda > Arachnida > Araneae > Dolomedidae > Dolomedes > Dolomedes plantarius. The sequence continues at coordinate 71,402,930 of OU015490.1, forward strand.
CGAAAGTAACTCGTTGTCGCGTTGGAGAGCCGATGTGCGAGGCTCTTAGAACCATGTGATGGCTCGATGTAGTCGAGTGGGAAAATCTGGGCGGCTTAAATGAAAGGCCGTAATTAATTGTAAGAATACTGTAACTGTGCTGTGATTGTGAATGTTAATACCATCTTTCCTTTTACGCTTCCGCTACCGGACTCCTATGTGAACAGGCACTAACAGTTGTGGGCGTGATGATAGCTAATTCATCCTCAGGAACATGTGCATCGATTTGTACAACAATCTGTCGGGTGTGAGAGTGATTAACTCAACTTAAGATTTATTTTAAGTGAGTTTTATTAATTTTTTGTTGTTGTTGTTGTTTATCCAAAACGAATCTCGTGGCACTCCTGATCAATCTCGCAACACCCTAAAGTGATGCGGCACACAGGTCGTGAATCACTGATTTCGAGTGTTATTTCACCCAGTGAATACCCTCACATATGTATAGTACTTTGTATCAGCACAAACAATAGTTTAACCTAACTGACAGATATCTCTGTGGCAAACTTTTCCCTCACATTTGTTGCTGTAACATGAAACAAAATAATGTTGAGGAAACGCTTTTTTCAAAAATCGGGAAATTTTTAATCTATTTGAGAAATTGATCTAAAATAGTCCACACTAGCAAAACACCCGCATCACAGAGACCAAAGGCAATTAAAACAGGAACTATCTGGAAAAAATAAGTATGAGCTGGAACAGGATTTAAAAGTGCCAAAATAAGAACCAAAGTGCCAACTATAAGAACTAATTTTAGAAAGAAAGCTTTAAATCTACGTAGAGAGACAAATTTATACGTAAAGAAACAAATTCACGTTAGCATAAGTTTTACTAATATTTGCGGTATGCAAATCTAAATATTCTGTTAATATTGTAGAAAATTATTCTGAATGTAGAAAAGGAACTTTTAAAACAATGAAATGAAAAACAAAATCATACCTCCAAACATTTCCATTTGCGAATGCATGACTCTCAAAGCCCATGCAGTCTATTATCATAAAGTATATAATTAGAAATAATGCAAAGAACGTGTTGTAATTACATGCTTTTTCTGCTTCGTGATCTCGAGAATTCCGGTTCACTTCAGCGAAAAAACCCTCGAGAAGTTCTTTGCTGGTGTTATTTTTATTACATTTTCTGAACAATAATAGCATAGAATTACCAGCACTAACGAAGCACTAACTAAGCTTTAGTATAAGGGTATTTATCAGAAGCATATAAGTCTCTTAGAATTATATCTAAGAAATATATCTCAGGTAGCAAATTGAGTCGTTATTTTCATTGTTCTATCTTTAGAAATTATCAATATTAGTTCACTGTTTGAGTTTATTTGTATTTCATGTTGTATAGCAATGCTTCTCTTTGAACCCGTGGGAATCCAGCGAAAGTTTCTAAAGGCAAAATTTTAAATTAAAAAAATGAAAAAAAAACTAAGAAATTTTGAATTGAAAAATTAGGTACTAAATATTTAAAAATAAGTTTACACTTTTGAATCAGCATAAGCATTTGAACGAAATTCCTTGTCACTAAATTAAAAGCAACTGTCTTTCTAGCACAGTTTCCCTAGATATTAAAAGTCTTAAAATGTGTTATACAAACTTAAGTCAGAATTTTACCACTGTTAAACGTTTGGCGAAATTCACTGTCAAAGAATTTAGAACAACTGCTTTTCCCCTTACTCAAATTCTCTCTCTTTAATACTATATTTGAAAGATATTGAGTAGTTCAAGTTCCAGTTTTAGCATGATAACAGTAGCGAATTAAATGCATTTTTTATTTGCATTTCCTGGAATTGAGGCTATCTTTTCAGACATTTAAAAAAACTAACTACAGTAGTGTGTGCCGTATCTTAAGTAATGTGTGTTACAGAGATATTCTTTTACAATTTTAAGCGATTTCTGTTTAATGCTTCTTTCTTTATATATATATTTTTATTGTGTTTTTCTACGGATCAAACCTTTTCTGCTTGATGGAAGCTATTTTCTTGAGAATCATTTTACTTAGAGGCTATTTTGTATCAAGAAAAACGCAAAACTATGAATAGATTAATTTGACAAAAGTATTTTATTGGAACAGTACTAAATGGTGCAAATACGCGATATAAAAACTGGGGAGTTTATTTTATATTGATCAAACTAAACGTGCATTTTGTGTCAGGTCTAAAGAACAGGAAAATTATCTTAAAAAAAGGAAATCGGGAAATCCTTAATAGTATCGGGAAATCATCATATAACTGTAGGCCTTTCGGTCATTACCCAGAAGCTAATCACTGTAGGAATTTCGGCCATTACCCAAATTTTACTTCCGATGTTATTTTAAAACTAAATTATTTTAAGTCTTTGATCTTTAATTAATGGAACCTTACCATTCAAGAACGCTGTTTGGTGAATAACTTATATATTTTTTGTTTGTTAACGTTTAGTTCATTTTATATCGACGGGAATTCAGATAGCAAGGAAAGCTGGGAAAAAAAAACGAAGAAATTACAAATAAATTAATGTCTACATATTTTTGCATTTATAAATTTCTTATAACATAAAATTAATATTGAAAATTCGTTCTTAAATCAACACAAATATTGAAACTGTATATATTTTAAACAGCTAGTACTTTTTTTTCAAATATGAACAACAGTGTTCAATAATTCAAAAAAAAATTAACGTATCAATTGGAGCGTTAGAGTATTTTCAAATCACTAGCTGTAAAGTAGATTTAAATATTATCAATACTGCCATACGACACGATTTCTGATTTTCTTGTTCCGGTATTCTTTAGAGATTCGATATCAACCAGTTTTTCATTTTTAATAGCTGAAAATAATTTTGATTCTAAGAGAACTGAAAGTACACCTATTTGTCGGTGTCCAAGAAGACATTCAAATTGTTCAATATTAATTGTATAATTCATATATATATATATATATATATATATATATATATATATATATATATATATATATACACGTGTGTGTGTGTGTGTGTTCATTCGTTCGTTCAAATTGATTCTAATATAAATACCCACTGGAGAAAAGAAAATTAAAGAATGCGCGTAATTATAAAAAAATTGTCGTCCCTCTCCTTGATGTTTAGTATTAATTTATGTATTTAATGAAATTAATTTGTGTTACTTAACAAAGAAATATGGTGTATGAACACCTTATAGTATAGCCTCATCATAATAAAGCCTTTTTTTGCAAGACAAGCGATTTTAATAAATCTGAATTAACATGGCATATGGTCTAACATATAATTTATGGAATCAGGTGCTGAGTGACGCAAATTGATAGAAAATAGTGATACCCCAGCGTATATTTAACTAATTTTTATAAAGTCGCAATTTTTAATAAGAAACTAATTTTTATTAAGACAATTTTTATGTTTATAAAAGTTTAAAAAAAGTAAAGTTTACTCGAAAAAAAAGTTACAAAAAAGTCAAAAAGTTAAAAAAGTTAAAAGTTAAAGTTATAAAAAAGTTATTTTTTTTTTTTAAAAACCTTTTCCAAAAGTGTAAAGTTCAATCTTAGTAACCTAAGCAATTAAAAGTCCGAACTTTAAATTTATAGAAAATGAAAACATTTTTATGAGTGGGTAACAGTATAACACTTACATCAATCCTAAATTTTTCTTCTGTTCCTATTTTACTGATTATACATCTTTATATTTAGTCATTTATTGTAAATAAAATTCTATTATCAAAGAAGAAAGGAAGGGATATGTTATTCTTTTAAAAATTCCGTTCTTTTATTTATCCAATTATTTACATATAGATAAGTAAGATATCAGTATAACGACAATAAGAGTAGTTTTTGTAATGATGATAAATTTAATGAAAATTTTTTAGAAGTTTTCTCACTCAAAACTTGTGAGCATAAGTAGCTTATTAATAATTGTTAATACCACTCCCGAAATTTCATACTGTGGTAAATACCACTTACTAATTAAAATAACAGTATGGAAAAACATTTAAATGTTTTACATCAACTAATGGCTTGTAAGATTTCTGGGGGGGGGGGGAAATAATCTATAACTCAAACAACAAACTTTATAATTAAATGAACTATTTTAATCCGAATTTAACTAGAATTTCTCCCTTTTCTCTCTGTTATCCATTAATTTCTCTACATGAGGGTGTATTAACATACTATAAACTATTATTTTCTAGTTGATTGAGGAGAGATTATATCAATCTAACCCAGTAGTTTTTGACCTTTTGTTGATAAGAGACCACTTGTCATAAGAAACAAAACAAGCGGTTATTAATCTGTGATAGGCGTACCTTGGGGTACGTGCTGTACTGCTCAGGGGTTGGTGGATAATTTTTAGTTATGGCGGAAAGACCAGCTTCTTATAAAAATTTAAAAAAATTATAAAAATTATCCTTACTTTTTTTCTGGAATAACCACTAAACTACAACTTAGAACATTCTATAAAAAATAAATTTTAAACATCTGCGCAGAGTTTCTGAGTGGAATGACGTCATTTCCCCTCCGGTCCTCAAACTAGCAAACTAGTCATGGATGAACTGTGCAACGGTAAACAAACTCAACCCCCTCGCTAATTACCAAGTAAAATGTTTATGATTGAACGATACTTGTTACATTTTATACGCCATTTTTTAAGTTCCTTTATATGTATATTTTGTGAAGTCAGCATAATGTATTAAATTACACACACACACACACACACACACACACATATATATATATATATATATATATATATATATATATATATATATATATATTGTATATGTCTAACCTTGTTTCCATTGTAATTCTATAGCTATAGTTTTATCTGTCTGTAAAAGGGATACATATTTCCAGTTACATACATATTTTCAACGGGTACGCGAGGTGTAAAAGCTTGAGAATCTCTGTTCTAACCGGATGCGAGTAGATAACAGATTTAAATAAAAAGTAGCTCCGGGTTATGACAAAATCTGTAAGTTACTACCCAAATTCTATGTTAATAATTGCAACTGGATGTGTTTTCTCATAGTTTTCCTACTATGTAAGATACACACGCAGTCTCCAGTTTATTTATTTATTTTTTTTAACCCTATTCGGATCAGATTTGCATCCGATTTGCAGACTTTTACGTGCCGTATAAAATTCTTCTGCATTTCCAACAGCCTTCCTTACAAATGATGTGCCTAATATAAAAAGTAAATGTAATTATCGTTTCAGAGACATTTCCTAAAAGGCTAAAACTGGCATTAGGAAGTAGTTAATATACTACTATGAGTCGGCGCTAACACTGCCTCTTCAAAGAAAACCATAAAATTAAGTTAATGTATGCACATCCACCTGTTCTTAAAATTAATATTTTCTTATTCGCCTAAAGTAAAAACGAAGGTCATAATTCTCTAAATGCTGATTTTGTTTACCGCATGAAGGAAACCTTTGTGACGCTTTGGAAGTTGTTCATTTGAGTAGTGTGCTTTGCTACTCATATAAATAGGTTTATGACGACTTTTTGCTTCTTCATATGATAACGCATTTGCCTTCCCTACTCAAAATAAATTAAACAAAAAAAAACAATGTGAATTCCGGGTTTCCATGAATAAACATTTGAAGGTAGTTGCCTAAAAGCATTTCTTTAAATGTCTTTAAAAGAATTCCTACAGATCAATTTCAAAACATTAGCATCTTCCTAACACGTTTGATATTCACTTTGATATAAATTGCCAGTTCAAAATCGTGACTTCGCATACATTCTGATTACCTGGGGATTCTTTGTTCAACGGGAGTTCAGATGGAGTAGATGCGCAGATAGTAATTTTAATATTTAACAGCCTTTTGTCGCAAAGATGTGTCTGTTCCCACAGAAAATTCAAGACTAAATCATTGTCTTACTTTTGGGATAGATTGTGAGAATGTTGGTGTTTTTTGTTGGTCAATGCGGGCCACTTGTCAATGAAGGCATTTGTTTTTTAACAGGGAGAATCATTGGTTGCTTTCAATGGGTGCAATGATAAACCAATGCCCCTCCCACGTGCCACCTCAATTTTGACCGAGCACCCCCAGGGGGGACATCTGGCTACCTCAGGTCCGGATAGTGAGAATGTATATGAGGGGGGAAAATTTAGTCGTTATATAAATTTTGTTTGAGAAGGTTTCAAAAATTCTAAATCAAAGGAATAAACATGGTTGAATCTGTCTATGCAGATCGGATTTTTAAAATGGAAGGTTGCACTCAAATTTGTTACATTAAACTCCCGATTATATCAAGGCCTTATTTGAATAGTGGTCCAACTCCACTTTTTTAAAAAACGGAGTTAGCCTCATTTTCATGTTCATACAAGTCATTTCTATCTTATTTTTAAACTGGTACACCTCCAGCTTATTTCTGCTGCCAACAGAGGGCATTAGAAATCAGACTTCAGCAATCATTTCTCAGCACTCCTTAAACTTGAAGGCTCTGTATCTCAAAATGAACAAGAATGGAGTTGGACCACTATTCAAATAAGGCCTTCATATGTGCACGGGTTTGCGCGTATAATCGAAAAACATGCCTAATCCATTATTTTCTCTACATGCTGTAGAACTGAAGTGTTAAAAGGCTTCGCTTTGCGTTTAAAGATTTAAATATGGTTTAGTTAAAACCATATTTATATCATCATACGAAAATATTTAGTTAACTGGTTTTAATTAAAAAGTAGATGAAAATAGAAAAGTTAGTTGTATAACTGAAGTATTAAAAAAATTGAACGCTTTGCGCATGTTGATTTAAATGTGGTTTAGTTAAAACCCTATTTTTAAATCACTATAGGTAAATATGGTTAAGAAAATATGGTACATTTAACTAATTTTAGTCAATTAGTAAGAGGAAAATAGAAACGATACCGTCTTATTTTTTCAAAACCATATCATGTGAATGATATAGTGATAATTAGAAGCATTTCATTTAAAAGATGAAAGCTTCTTATTATCATTATATAATTCATTGACAACATATGGTTTTTCATTTTTGTTAAAACGGTAATGAAACTTACAAAGTTTCAGTTCTTATATTGGCGAAATTCTGGTATATTCCTAATGTAGGAGCCGTGGTGAGTTCAAACAGTTTGTGTTTTTATCGTAAACCGTTTTGGAGTTTCTTAGATTATGCACAAAATAACTAATCACGGTTAATTGAAAGTTCAACGGATGAAATGCATTTAACCTTTCAGCGGGCGCTCACATGTATAAAGTGCAACGTTTTCGAAATTTTGAATGGTTTGTTTTTACAAGTAAGGTTTGAATGTTCTAAGAAGTTTCTATTTATAGCTACACCCTTTCTATTGCAGGTCTGATTTTCTGACCCTTGTATTCCTTTCCATTCATTGTTAGTCGTGATTTCACCGTAGTAAACCAGCGGTTATACTGGATTGTAATACGACAAAATTATTAGTTGGTGTAGTAGATCAAATCTGCAGCTATTACACGGTATCCCGCATATCACGAAGATGGACATTCTCGTTGCTTTTTAGGTTTTTGGACATAATAGGTATCGATTCGCAAGTTGTCTTTAAATGCATTAAATCAGGCAGTTTTGAAATAAGGCTATATTGTATCTGCATTCTTTGGCCTTCAATTATAAATATATCTCAATATTATCAACATTTTATATCTTGTCATCAAGCGCAGAATTTTTATTTTCAATTTGAAAAAAAATGTTTATTACAAAAGGAATAACCAAGGTTGAAAGAGACGTTGCATAGTGGGAAGTCCGAATCCACATAAAATGCATATGCTTGTAAATTGTAGCTATTAAGCTATTAAAACCCCTTTTAACGAGCAACCCTCCTCGTTAAGGACTCGTATAATTTTCCCGGCAAGAATGAATTAAAGCAGGCCTGCACAACTCAAAATATCACTTTATGGAAATCTATAACTAAATATTATAGAACTAGATAACTATAAGAAGAATGTAGACAAAAACAATACAGAAATCAAGCACTCAGGGCTCCACGCAACAGGGGCAAGATTCTGTAGGGAAAAATAACCCCATACTTCCATTTCGCTACAGGGCATTACGTCACAGCTTTCCATAAATGTATAAAAATATAAACAAATCAACACAAGCAAAAAAATTAAAAGGCGGGCATAGACTGCCAAACAAATTAACTTGTTTCAATGCTAGGGTAAACCTACCCTAACATTGAAAACATAAAAAACTTTTCAATAAAAGATTGAGCAGTTGCTTCATATCTTCATATTGAAAAAGGCAAATATAATTAAATATAACAGAGCTAAATAATTATAAGAAGAATGTAGACAAAAACAATACAGAAATCAAGCACTCAGGGCTCCATGCATCAGAGGGAAGATTCTGTAGTAGTGCCGGAACTAAACCAGAAAATACGAGGTAACCGAGGTGACCGGCTTCACGAAGTCTCGTCATCAGGAAGCCTAACCAAATCAGTTACCTCAAGGGAACTTTCTTAATATGATGCAGGTATAACCAAAAAACATCCCAAGGCCCCGAGATCCCCATTGAAACAGTTTGTCAAAAGAAAATGAAAATACGCGGTTTTTTCTGGTTTAGTTCCGGCACTACTACAGAATCTTGCCTCTGGTGCGTGGAGCCCTGAATGCTTGATTTCTGAATTGTTTTTGTATACATTCTTCTTATAATTATCTAGCTCTGTTATATTTAGTTATAGCTTTCCATAAAGGGATATTTTGAGTTGTGCAGGCCTGCTTTAATTCATTCTTGCCGGGAAAATTATACGAGACCTTACCAAGGAGGGTTACCCGTTAAAAGGGGTTTTAATAGCTTAATAGCTACAATTTACAAGCATATGCATTTTCTGTGGATCCTGACTTCCCACTATGTCGGATGTTATTCAGGCGCTCGAACCTTTTATAGAATTTAAAGATTTATGTTGCATGCATTAAACATGTATTAATAATAAGCTTCTCGGATTACTGTCCTCGTTACGTCCATCTTTCCCATTCATGGACTAAGGACGCATAAGACCTGCCAGTAAAACACGTTAGAAGCAACACTGTTGAACCATTTACGGTATAGAGAAATTGACTACAAAAAGGTTTATTTCGGTAAAAGACGAATGAGAAATGGGTCTCTTCTCCAACATGGATAAATTGCGTGTGTCTCTTTTTTTAGAGCTTGAAAATTGGGCGAACAAATATATTTGACACCTGAGAAGGGAAGGTTTTTGTAAGGAAGATTTAGTAATTTGTATTTTCCGTTACATGCAAAGCAATTTGTAGAAAATGTCAAATGTCCGTGGCTGTAAATATGAGTATTTTTAACTCGGAAAAGTGCTAGCTTCATATTTTTTTACAGTAGGATAATACAGTAGGATAAATATCACGGTTTACGTGTCAAAGATATTGTCTAGATGTTATTTACCGAGCACAAAAATATTCATAACTACGTCATTCTGACGTTTGGAATGAAATATAGCACAATCATGCTCAATTATAAGCTTCAAATACTTTCCTTTAAAGAACTTTTCTCCCCGCCATTACAAAAGCTTGCCTGTTCTGATGGCAATTGGGGAAAAGTGTTCATCTTCTTTTGAAGCGTCTTTGGAAAGGATTATGTAATTTTTTTCTCCTCACGAAGTGTACTGAAAAGGACTTTTCAGTGGGTTAAAGGGGGCATACATTTAAAAAAAAACTCAAGTCATTAATTATGATGCGATTGGCACTTCCTTAAAGGTGAAAATGAATGTGTCAGTTAAGATTTACGCAGGTAAAACGTCTTCCTTGAAAAATAACGTTTACTGCTCTTGTATACGGATCGACTCTGTTTCTAAGACTTTTAAATTACAAAGATGAAAATGAATGCGTGAAATTATTTTTCCATTACATTGGCGTATCACTGGCGTGTAATTCAAAGCACATTATTTGTGACTAAGGGTTCTTGTGGAAAAATAACGAGAGTAGTTCGTCCGTGCATTTTTTAAAAAATACAGCGAGGCAAGCCAAGATAAACAGTGTTAAGAGGAATCTGGGAATGTCTTCATGCTTAGAAGAACCAAAATCATATACCAAAGAGGTTGTATTTCATAAGAAAGGAAGTTTTAGCGTAGTTTTTTCTAACGATTTTATGAAATATATCATTCTTCAATTGTTCGAATAATTAAGGTGACTGCCTTCGTTCAGAGCCAATTTTTTTTGAAAATCCTTTTTTTAAGGATTTTTTGGTCTTTTATGGTAAAATAACACTTAAAAATAAAAAAATACCATACTTTTTTATAAATTGGTCAATTTGAAGTAATTTTTAATGAAATTTAGCTAAAACGCCTATCACTTTGTACAAAATTCTAATGCTACTATTTTAATTTCCTTCTCACACATGATACATATGACAGTTATCTTCAAAATGACTCCCAATCTAAGAAATTTTAAACTTTAAAAATAATAAAGATAATTTTATGTTCCAATAGGAAAATTTTCCCCGAATTGTCATTCCTTTTCTTATAAAAGCAGCCCCAAATAAAAAAAGAATATATTATACACCAATTATTGTGCGTCGTTTCATTAACAATAGCATGTGAAACCTTTCCTAAAAAATTTAACAAATTGTATGCATTATTATGTGAGATATTATGATAACGGTGGAGATTTGTGTAAAAAATAATGAGAAAAATGTATTTTAAGTTGTTTGTCACTTCAATTTTGAAGCAGGCGATGTTTTTTAAAATAGCTATAACTCTGCTCCTAATTGATGTAGAATGAAAATCAAAACGGTTTTGAAAAGAGGAAAGATTGAATTAGATTCTTGCAAAAAATAAAATGGACAAAAATAGTCACAAAATGACATTTTCAACGTAGGCAGTCACCTTAATATGTCTTGATTCTTAAACAGTTTAATAGCTTTAATGACTATTTTTCATTAACTGCTTTGCCCAATTATTTTAATCTGGCATATTTTGAGTTGTTGCAACAGTTCGTAGAAATTCGGTTAAATGTTGATTTGTCAACACTGAGCGTTGTTTATCTTTTATCAAACTAAATGCAGAATACAAGGATTCACAGCTATAAGTTGTACCAAACATGGAGGTTATTGGACATGACACTGGTTTTAATTTTGGGTATTTCCATTCTGGCACAAGTTTCCAAATTCTAGTGGAGAGCTACAAAAAAGGTGATAAAGAACTACATGCGACTCACGAGCTGCAGCTTGGCCGCCACTGAAATATACAATAGTTGTTTATTTATGGGTCCTTTAAACCGGGGTTTGTACTTCTTGTATTCTGTTTAGCCCTAGTAAATGAATCGAAAATTATACAAATAGATCTGAATTACACCTTTTACCTTTAAATGCTGTCAGTTGAAGGATACATAAAATGCAACAGGTATTAGCAGAGTATTCAAGAGTTCTGAAATAAGAAACCATTCGCTATAAGAAATTCTCCTTTACTGGTAGGATAATATTCCTATCAATATAATGTATTTATATACGGAAATAACTCAACGGTTCTTTATTGAAACCTGTTGAATATTCTCTAATACAGAACCGTTATCAGTAGAGACAAACAGAATTACAAATGTACGGGATATCCCGTACATTTGTACTATCCAATATATATCAGTACTGTACTATCCAATATATATCAGTAAAAACTCGATATCAGCATACTTTTATATTGTGTTCTATTAAACAGTTTTAACAGGTGATGCATTATATCACTATAACGGACCAATCTCGTTGTTTGAGTTCAAAGGGTTAGAATATTTCTCGATTTTACGTATGATGTAGGAGCCAACTTAAGGAAAAGTAGTATGTAAGAAACTTTCCTAAAAAATGAAACCTGCTTTCATTAATGAGCTATAACTAGAGTTCCACTCGCTTTCGTATTTGAGTAACAGGGATCTTATCTCAAACTCAAAATTTGATTACATATCCAGAGAAACGTAAGAATTGCTTCCAAAGAATATGCCCAACAGCAAACGAGAGTCTTTGTTATGCGTTCTAGTTACATTTTATTAATGCATTTCTTGGATTACTGTAATAAGGAAGCGAAAGATGCAAGGAAGTTGAAAGGAAATTGAATCTGTGACTACTTATCTTTGCCAACCGTTTGGATTGGCATGCACTTAAGATCGCATTAATAGATTGAGGACAGAGGCTATGAGTGTGGTCGCCACTTCTAATCCTTAACCTATGCTCTTCATTCATTGTAGATGTTTCTCTCTCGTCTTTATTGCCATTTGGGAAAGGTAAAAATTCAATTTAGCAGACTGCATCGGAAATAAATCAATATTGTATCATGGATATTTTTCTAGATACCATCAAGCATAATAAATATGCGGAAAAAATATATTAGAGAGAGTGAAAAGAATTGAAGCACCTCAAGTTAAATGGGTTTGAGTATAGATCAGTGGTTCTCAGACTTTTGGTGGCAACGACCCACTTTCGAGATCGTTCATTTTTCACGACCCACTCACTGTAATAATATAATGCATATATTGGAAAAAAGGGGATTAAATAAAAAAATATTTCTGAGCTACTTTTTAATTTTTTATCGTGGATTCGTGTAAAAGTAATATAAAATATTATTAATCATATCCATGACTAGATTTATGCTTTTCTTCTACTTTATCGTTTCATTCAGCATCTTCTTTAGTGAGTTGCTTCTTAGAGACTTGCCATATTTATCATCAACCATTTGTCCATTATAGTGGAAAAAATTAAAATTAATCGAAACACTCAAAATTTACATAATACGTTATCTAATAAAATCAGGAAATACTAAATTTTTACCGGAGATGTCAAACAAACCAACTTTTACTAATCCTCCTGTTATTTTAGCATGTGACGGCATAGGGTTGCAGTGAGGGATGAGGGAAGGTTGATCACGATACAGATTTTATATGTGCTTTAAGGAATGCTTGCTCTTTTCTCGTTGATGTGGGAATTAAGAACAATGAATTAACTGATGAAGCTTCAAAAATCTCATCTGATTTAATGAATGAGCCCATTCCAGTGTGTGACTTAAAACGGGCTATCAACAATTTGATAAATGCAAATGGGGAGAACAGTGGAATTCGCAGGTGTCCAATAAACTTTGAGAAATTTAACCGACTGTATCGTCATGGCCCCCATTTTCAAACAGGAAAAGAGATTTTTTTAAACGCGACTGAGGTTTGGGCACATCCGACTGAGACATGCGAACCTATTGTTCAATGATAACATTCTATCCTGCGATTTTTGTAGGGAAACATGAACCATTCTCCATCTTACCGACTGTAAAAGTTTCAAACGTTTTTATCAAAAATGTTTTAATTCCGCCTCACCAAGTTTGAATGCTTTATTGGAGAAATCTCCCCATCCTTCACTTTTTAGCTTTCTTTGGCACAGTAGCCAGTTTTATCATATTTAATGTTGATCTTTTATGTCTTGTGTGTTGTTTAGTCGCCCGATGGGGTTTACTTAACAACTGACAAGGCATAAATAATTACAAGAGAAAAATAACTTTTTATATACCATGTTTTTAAATTTTCTGTTGAATTATATAAACTTGCTAATTCTATGTATTAATAAATACTTTTGAAAAATTGTTTTGATGAATTATCTTATCAACTTGAAAGAAAATGAAGTTAATTGGAAGTTAACTTGCGTTTAACTTTTCGTTCCCGTCCTGACCGATAGATGGCTGCACCAGTCAAAAAAACAAAATTACCTGAAAATTAATGTAATTCTGCTTAAAGATGGCTAAAATTATTTAAAAAATGCGTTGTCATCGTGTTCTGAGCTATTCTAAAAGTTTAAAATGTCTAGCTAGTCGGGAAGTTAGTTAAAAATCGATTGCAAGATTTGTACTGGACAAACACACACTCAAACAAACAAGAAAGCAAGTTAATAAAAACATGGTACAAATTGGGTACCTTTGATGGATGCATTTTGTTGCCTCTAAGAAAGTTTTTTCCCTGTGTTTTGGCCCTTCACACTTTTTCCTTTTTGTAATTTTATGTGAATTTGGATTATGCTTAATCGTGTGTTTGGTGCAGCCTGTTGGTAAGAGACCTTGCGCCATAAAAATGAAACCAACCATCCTTTCTCAATGGTCGAGGAAAATATTCTCAGTTTCCAGGAGCAGTATTGCATTTGGTTATCGATGAGCGAACCCCTCGATTTATTGAACCCCCCGATGATTTGTGATCGCTGAGTTTTTGCGATTAGAGTTTCTTTTTTAAATCCACGCGTTACCCATTAGATATCCCATAATTCTATAATTAGAATTCAAGGTAATTTTAATATAGCGCCTAAATAAATGTTTGTTTTGGGCCCATCCTGCTCAGGCCCTGATTTTCCAATAGGCCCAGTAGGCCCGGGCCTAGGGGCCCCCGAATGTTGAGGGCCCCCCAAAATTTTAATTTTAAAAGAAAAAAAATCCCAATTTAATTTTTTTTTTTTATTTTACCCTTTTTAATAGCAATTTTTTTTATATATCCTTTCAAATTTGATTGATTGATTGGTTCATCATATGTATAATTACATGTATAGTTACATGTATAGTACATCATATGTGTGTTATAGTGTACTATATAAGGGATTAATAAGTTTTTCTGGTTGCATTGTATTGGTGTTTTAATGATGAAGTTAATATGTTGTACTGCATTTTGTTATTTGATATTGTTCTAGGCTTCTACGCTTCAAAGAGCCAATTCTTGGTAAAATGGTACTTTCACAATGATTCACGATTTTTGTGTGTGTGTGTGTTAAATTTGGAAATTTTATGCCCACATCAGTGTTAGGGGTCCCCATTCCGAGTTGTGCCTATAGTCAAGAATTTTCTAAATTGGGCCCTGATACTGCTTCTTTTCATGCGTGATGTGACTTATCGCATAGTAGTTCCTTGTATTTGTGAGAAATTTAAAGATCACCAGTGGCGTAGCGAGAGGGGGGCAAGGGGGTCTATCATGCCCCGGGCGCCAAATGGTGCCTAAGTCCATTGGACCCTTTGGTCCCCAAGACCATGAGGGGCGCCAAAAAGGTATTGTGCCCCGGGCGCCAGTTATGCTCGCTACGCCACTGAAGATCGCTCACGTCTCTGAATTTTCCCACTACCTCCACAGAACATTTTAACTTCAAAATAAATACATCCATCAGCTATTTCAATCCAATCATGATACTTATCATTCAGGAATCGGAATTATTTATTTCTCATATTTTTTACACAATGCTGATCAGCTAGTTTTATGTGACAACTAACACGATCAATGAATAGGACTGAAATTTTAAAATACGGTTAACACAGTAGAGTTTCTACATGTTGTGAGGTCTGTTTTCATGATGGGAAATTGGAGAATCCAGGTCACAGCAAATGTAATTTTCAAGTAAACGATCAGCTGACGAATAATCTCTCCCATGGTACATTTTCATTTATCACATTAAAATTATTGACCCCCAAAAAAATCTTTTTAAGATCTACTAGTTGGTACTCGTCAAAACATGACGGCTGGATAGTAAATAAATGCACTAATATACAAATTATACTCAACACATCATTGCCAAATTTTGAAAATCATAGTAATGCGCAGAAATAAATTAATGTGTTTAAGCGGCCTCGTGCTTAGTGAGTAGCTAAAGCCAGATTTAAAGATGTCACTGAGCATGCGCAGAAAGCGATTTTTTAAATTTTAAATTATCGCTCATTAAACAGCGAGAAATAAACAGTTCCCACCAGGTTTAATCTTATATTTCACAAACATAATTATCATAAAAATAAAAATGACAAAGAGAGATCTAGAGAGACTGCTCAGAATAATCGTGTTTATCATTAAAACATGTTACTGAGCGCTCGCAGAAACAGTGAGTTTCTAAAGACAGATGTAAACATGCCACTGAGTATGCGCAGAAATCAATTTTAAATTGTAAATTATCACTAATTAATAGAAATTGCGGTAACAAAAACCAAATTTAACAAATCTACAGATTGCAATCTTTCGTTTAAGACCAAAATGAAGCAAATGGATGCAGTAGTTTTCTCTCACGGACTGCCCAAAAAGTCGGCTTAGCAACTTAAATATATAGACTAGTTGATACCCTTCAAAACATGACGGCTAGATAGTAAATAAATGTACTAATACACAAATTATACTCAACACATCATTGCCAAATGTTGAAAATCCTAATAATGCGCAGAAACAAATTAATGTGTTTAAGTGGCCTCTGGCTTAGTATCTAAAGCCAGATTTAAAAACGTCACTGGGCATGCGCAGAAAGCAAATTTTTTTAATTGTAAATTATCGCTCATTAAACAGCGCGGAATAAACAATTTACGTCAGGTTTAATCTTATATTTCACAAACATAATGATCACAAAGATAAAAATGGCAGAGAGAGATATCTAGAGAGACTCCTCGGAATAAACGTGTTTATCATTAAAACATGTCACTGAGCATGCGCAGAAACGCAGAGTTTCTAAAGCCAGATTGAAACATACCACTGAGAATGCGCATAAATCAATTTTTAATTGTAAATTATCGCTGAATAATAGAAATTTCGGTTACAAAAACCAAATTTGACAAATCTACAGATTGCAATCTTTCGTTTAAGACCAAAATGAAGCAAATGGATGCAGTAGTTTTCTCTCACGGACTGCCCAAAAAGTCGGCTTAGCAACTTAAATAAATAGATATTGGTAATTTCCGTCTGTTGGAAAGTATCAGAAGAAACGTTTGGTGGAGGTGCAACATTGTCATTAAAAATAATAATTGTTTAGCAATATAGAGCAAATAGCAACTGTCGTTTTCAATAGCTGTTAACGAGGTTGTGTTTTCCTCTCAGTAATAGGCGTTTCGCTTTACTAATTTGACCGGTTGAGCTGCACGCTCTTCTTTCAGTAGAATTTGTTGTCTTTTTTATGGAAATGTGGAAAGAGTGCACTCACAGAAGTAATTTGTTCAAACCGTGAAAAAAATTCTCATAGGTTTTATCTTACAATAGTGGATATGTGTATTTCTCATAAGCGAAAGTTTAGGATGAGAGGGAGGCCAGGCCAGTGGGCCTTGTTATTAATGAAGTATATGCCTATAATTAGAACCCCCTTCCCCAAACTCATCTTTTAAATGGGGATTGTAAATTTGAAACGGTTGCTGAATTCATTTATTTGGGTTCGATGTTTAACAGAAATAATGATATCCTTCCTGAATTAAGGAAGCGTTTAGCTGCGGCTAATGAGGCTTTTTATGGATTAAGACATTTACTAATATCTGACTTTTTATCTAGAAAAACAAAATTACTAATCTACAAGACACTCATCCGACGTGTTTTGATTTATGCTTCGGAGACCTGGACTCTGACAGCGAAAGAGGAAAAGTTTTTGGGTCTTTTTGAACGCAGGGTCTTAGAGGTGTTTTTGGAGGTATTCTGGAAAATGCTGTCTGGTGCAGAAGACGCAACTCCGAATTATACAGAATGTCCAAAGAGCCAGATGTTGTTCATAACATTAAATTATGCCGTCTCAATCGGGTTGGGCATGTTATTCGTATGAACGACAGTAACATAAAGGAAATTTGCTTGGCCAGACCAATTAACACAAGAAGAAGAGGAAGACCTAAACTTCGTTGGGTGGATGCAGTTGAGGAGGACTGTTTAATCCTTAAAACTAGTAATTGGAGGAGTTTGGCTGCTAGTAGAGGTGGCTGGAAACATATAGTTCAGAAGCCTTGGCCCACCCCGGGCTGGCGTGCCATGAATGATTGAAAAGTTTAGGATCTTGTTTCGTTTCAGAGAAATTCTTGAGAAACCGTCACATAAGAGAGTTACATAAATTTACCCAATTTGATAAGGGCCGGGGGTTGTCTTTTTGGTTGGCGGATCTGTACCGTCCATCCGGCACTCGTGGACCCAACAACATTCATGCGCGACCGGTCGGCAGTTTGATCAAGGCGTATAGGCACTAGCCGGGGTCGCTGTAATTTATGAATACTTACCCAATTTGATAGTTGTTATTTCATTTATGTTTTATGGCAATCAATGGATCCATATGTGCAAATCCGCTGACAATAGCCTCGGTTTTCAAACAAGTTTTCATTTAAACGTCATAAACTTTTTTTCTACAACATTTCTGCAAAGTACGTATTATCCTAAAAGGTAGAAATATTTCGTTACAATATAAGTCGGGAACAAGGGTGAGATCTTTCTAAAAACGCTCCGGTCTTAACAACGGTTTGATAAAGGTCGGTGAACCTTCTCTTGAGCACGTGCCCAAAAATTTTAAAATCAATATTCCTTCACAGGCTGGAATGCCAGCCTGTTTATTAATAGAAACAAAATTTCTACGAACGATATTTCTTTGAAAAACGCCGAATAAGTTGAATCATTCCATTTATTTTTAAAATTTTCTTTTACGAAGTTCATTCCCGAAGATGAAGATTTGCATTCATATAAATAAAGAGACTCTCGATACAGCCATACATAATCTTTCAGAAGCAAATGAAATTTTCAGGTTTGGAAATCTGAGTACTCTCTTTTTCGTTTTTGGTAATTTTGTTACTTAAACCTGATAATCGATCGATTTCTATTATTTCCATGTCATCTCTAAAACTGACGAGCTTTTGTTTAATTTTGAACTAGATTGGAAACCTATCAATTGCATTTCAAGGGTTTCTAAATTGAACTCTTTCAAAAATTCATGCGCGTGCTAGTGAAGATTTTTTGCGTGCCACAGGTTCACCATCTATGGGTTAAATCAGCCATACTCAACCATTTTTTCTCCGCTTGCATATGTTTGCTACCTTATTTGGATCGCAACATAATACATTACACCTCATAATATAATAATGTCTAAAATAAAATCCAAAACCTTAAATGTATTCAAACGTTCATTTAAAAATGAGCGTGTTTTTTTTATGTTGAGACAAACTTTTGACTATTTTAGACATCAGGTATATACTTGCTACATGCTACTCTCAGTACGTCATGAAGTGCTGAATCAGTAAGTCAATTTCCATATACGTTCTTAGCCTATTTCATTTTGGAATTGGATAATTTACAAAGATACGTTTATGTGAACAACGTCAGTAGTAGGTGGCATAATTTTGTACAGTTTTGTATTTAAAGCAATAATTTCCATAACTGTGTTTTTAAAAGAAAAAAATCTTCCTGATAATGAGTATGAGTGTTTTGTGCAGCACATAAAAGCTTGTCTGGCCACATGCAGCCCTCGTCCCACAGTTTGAATATCCCTAAGTTAGATCTTCGTGACAACTGATCTAGGCATACCAACAAGATAGAAGACATGATGTTGGGTGAATCTAGGGATATCGATGTAAAAGGATTTTTTAGCTGTAGACCCCTTGCTTTCTAAATGAATACGAATAAGGTTTTTCGCATCTATATATTTAAGTTGCTACGCCGACATTTTTGGCAGTCCGTGAGGCAAAAACTACTACATCAATTTACTTCATTTTGGTCTCAAACGAAAGACTGTAATATGTAGATTTGTCAAATTTGGTTTTTGAAACCGCAATTTTTATAAATTAGCGATAATTTACAATTAAAAATTGATTTCTGCGCATGCTTAGGGGCATGTTTAAATCTTTCTTTAGAAACTCACTGTTTCTGCGCATGCTCAGTGACATGTTTTAAGGATAAACACGTTTATTCCGAGGAGTTTCTCCATATCTCTCTCTGCCATATTTATTTTATGATAATTATGTTTGTTAAATATCAGATTAAACCTGGTGGAAATTGTTTATTTCGCGCTGTTTAATTAGCGATCATTTACAATTAAAAAAATTGCTTTCTGCGCATGCTCAGTGACATTTTTAAATCTGGCTTTAGATACTCTCTAAGCACGAAGCCGCTTAAACACATTAATTTGTTTCTGCGCATTATTATGATTTTCAACAATTGGCAATGATGTGTTGAGTGTAATTTGTGTATTAGTAGACATTTATTTAGTATCTAGCCGTCATGTTTTGACGGGTACCAACCAGTATTACTGTAGGAAAAATAATAATAAAGATTCATCTAACTACACCAGCTGAAGATTTGTTGTCAAGTTTTGCAAGACAGAAAATAACACAATATTTTTGCGGAAGAAATAAAGGACAGTTACCAGTTTGGGAGTATCGAAGTGGCGTTTTCGTGTATTGAACGGCATCCAATACCTCGTGACGCGCTAAGTCAACTGCGCGAATGTCAAGGTCGGGCAAACGAGATCAATGGATCAGGGCGTTCGCCTAGGAAGAGCCCGTCCTGTTACTAGCCGAACCGTGATCGGAATATCAATTCCGATCTCTTCACTCTTGAAAAACGGCAGGGAGGAATAACCCCTTGTAACTAAGACAAGATACTGCAATGAAGTTGTAAGTTAGGGCTCCGATCATGTCCCACTGCTGTCGTGACTCAACTCATGAATTGGCGATGTATAACGTAAGGAGAAAGTCATTCTATTAAATAAGTAAATGTCTCACAATTGAGCCAAATTATATACAGGCAGCCCTCCTACAGCACGGCATCTTACAACACGGTTTTGTTCTAACACGATAGGATAAATTGCGGGAACCCTCGTATAACACTGCAACCTGGAACACAGTTTCGCTCTAGCACGATAAAAAAATTGCGAAAACACTTCTATAGCACTAGATAACATGATTTTTAAAATATTTAAAATCTAAATTACCTTAAAATAAGGACGGGAAGGAATAATGAACTATATTGGCTTTATATGAAAATGTATAAGCAAATTATAATTTATTCATTTATAACTCTATAAAATTACAAGAAGGCCAAAGCTGAGCTGAAAATCTTGAATCATTTTTCCTGAATGCAGACCCTTCCGCTGAAAATAGCCGAAAATTCAAAAGGGAGCTGCAAAATTGTCTATCCCCATGCCGTGAATATGCAATGACCTTGTAAGAACCAGCAAATAAACCAAAATTACAGATTTTTTAAAGAGGATAGAAGGTGCAAAAAATCTAAATGAAGAAAACGGTTCTGAAAGTGAAGGTGATATCGTTCAATCGAAAAAACGTTCTCGTTTCATTGTACTGAGCAGTGATGAAAAAGAAATTTATTAAATTAAGGTCGTATATATTAAATGAAAATAATATTTTTTTGTTTCTTTTCGTTTTGTGTTATACATACATACATTAATAATTTTAATAAAAATTACGTTGCTTATATGGAATTTTAAAAAAATGGTTGTTTTTAATGTTTTCGGAACGTAACCCCCCCCCCCCTTTTAGTACTGGCTCAGGGTCTCATATAACACGGTTTCACACAACATGACATTTTCTAGGAACCTATCTACCGTGTTATAGGAGGGTTACCTGCATATATATATTATATATATATATATATATATATATGAGAGAGAGAGAGAGAAAGCGAGAGAGTATTTGAATATGGGTACTCTTGTTTTAGTTAATACAATGCTTTTTTTTAATATCCAGAACTACAAAATTGTACTAAGAATTCTTAGATTCACATCTTAAACCAGGGGTGGACAAGTTGCGGCCCGCTACAGATTTTTTTGTGGGGCCCGCAAAGACAGCCAAAAAAACTGCCAATATTTTATTTAAATTTACATTTATTTATTTTTATGATACAATTTATACCTTTTCTGAAATGCAAAGTTAACTAATAAATGCAACAATTTAAAAAGGTGTGGCCCTACGCTAACCTCCGCTTCCACAAAGCTCCCCCGAGTCAGAACAATTGCCCTAAACTAATTAACTTTACTACATTATGACAAAATTAAAACCTAATAGTGACTCAGCAAGGCAATTTTCTCCACTAAATCAGGAACCAGCAAACTACAGGAGACTGCTCTGTCTAACGAATGTGTCAAATCTTAACATTTTACCTTGAATAACGGTCCATGTTAGTAAAATTTAGTGCTCGTGGATTTAAAATCGTGAGAGAAGAATAATTAGAGATGCTATTCTACCTGAGAAAACTGATTTTGTTTGTAATTTTAATAGCTTCCCAACAATGAAGTTTATGTGGTATGCGGTGTTATATGAAGCCGTATATTATATGAGGTATCCCAACAGAAAAATTTATAAAATGTGGAAGAAAACAAGAAGAGGGTTATGAGGTGAAAAATTTAAATTTTATGATGCTTAATTATGAGAATGAGGACTAAAAGGATAATTATAAAATGATGTATAAATACATCTTAGCTTCTTACTGAGATAAAGGGAAAGGTACATTTTCACCCAGAGTAGTGTTTTCGGAGTAGTGTTCGGAAGATGTTAGAGTGAGACTTGAAATTCTTTTAGGTTTGTCATGTTGTCCCGATTGACAATTTTCCCTTATAGTTACAAGGCTAAAATTGGTTTGCATTAAAATCGGGGGCATATAGGGATCATTGTTTGGACATCTTCAAATGTCCTCCAGTACGTCGCGGTGACCCATACTGCCTGTTGTGAATTAAGTTTTTTTTACGGCACTCCTGAGAGAGGGTCACAAAGTGTCTTAAATGCACTTTATGTCCTCCACAAGTTGCTGAGCACCTAAGAGGAGCTGTTTCAAGCTGTTTCTCAAAGAACGGTGTATCAATAAAGCCGAAGTAAAACTGCACCACGCTTGTGACCTTTTAGTGAATGAAGGGATCATATTCGGGCTATTCCTTGCTGAGATTGGCTATTACGATCATATTTTGGTGATAAAAATAGACTTCGCAAATCATTCTCAATCTTTGGGAGTTGTGAGGTAGATGCTCCTTTTTTTTCAAGCATTTTAGCTGTGAAATTATTTGTAAGGTAGTACATTCTTTGGAAAAAATAAAAATTCTCGCCAATAAGTTTTCGTGGGCGAGGCGAAAAAGTGAAACGCTTCTCGATGCAAGTAACTGAGAATAGAGGGATAGGCAAACACTCAGACTCTCTCTATTTTTGTTTTGCTTTTTGTTTCAAATAATAATTAACAAAATCCATGGTGATCCCATGTTCACATGTCGCGTACTGAGCTTAAGTAGGGGTATTTTACTCTCATAATGCGAATATTAATTAGTTCCGTATCTTATGTTCTTGGCAAATTACATAATGTTTTTGTCGCAATCATAATTAAAGCAAAGTTGAAGTGAACCTAAGTTGGCTGTTTTACCGTGCTTGAATATTCTTTTGTTTTACGCTGTATTTAAATTGTACTGTTATTACTTAACTCCAGGTGTCAAAGATTTCTTGTTGAGTTCTTTACTTACGTTTGTCTAAATTTGAAGGGTTGATAAATGAAACTAATCTAAACTTGTGTTTAAACCTAACGTATAACACAGTTCCACGAACAGTTTTTTCCCATAGGTAAACCTTTCTTTCTTCTATTTCATTCTGTGTGTAGTCAGTTTGTCACAAATTTGCCGATTAAATTTTGTTTGAGAAGTATCTGATATGGAGCCTTCCGTTTTCATTTTATTGTTTGAAAACAATTCCATAATTTTGTGGTTTTCTAGTAAAACTTTTTATACTTAGAAATCAATGGCACTTCGTGTATCCTGAAATAGTTGAAGTTTCCCGCTGACTAACAGCTCTTGAAGCTTTTTACTTCAACAGCATTTAAAGGTTTCAGTATTATGTTCATCTATTAAGACTTGCCTAACAGTCTAGGGTTCTTTCAGTTTCTTATAACCGTTCAGAGACACACATTCAAATGGCTGTTTCAAAGCAATCTAAGTCTGCATTAAAGACTTTTTTTTTCATTCAGACAGATCACGCCATGACAAAGATGTTGCTTGTGGGATACCGAGAAAGGCGTTACGTGACACACAACTCAGAAGCTAACGATCAATTTAGTACACGCACTTGCCTCAGCCAGTAGTGAGACCATGGGAGTGGGTTGAGGGTTATAACCCCACAATACATCCCAACCCTGAACTAAAATTTATAAAATAATAATTAATATCTCTGAAATATTCAGCGATATAAATTATTAGTCAGTAAGGATCTAACGCTGTTCATTCTCCCCTTAAACCGTAGAAACAAATTCATGTTGAGTGGCTTGTTTCAAGCATAGAGGTCCAGATTTGAACCGTTATGACGCTGCTATGATTCAATTCGTAGATTTCCAAGTCACGTGTTAATTTATGTAAATTTTTTCTAAAGACTTGTTGATATCTTTAGAAAAATTTTGTGGTTGAGGAGATATTCCTATTGCAACCGTTAGGGATGAAAATATGTCGCGTATAGAATAAAGTATGGTCTACAATATACACTGCTGGCCACCCAAATTGCAACACCAAGAAAGACAAGAGATATCACAACAAAATTTATTTTGTAGATAACATGTTGACCAAGTATCAAATGATTAAATTTATAGACTTCTGTGAAGTGTGGTTCCTGCCAAAATCAGTAGCCAGAGTAGCCGCCATTGTTGGAGATCACCGCTGCCACACGCCTCGGCATTGATTCAAAGAGACTTTGGATGAGTTCTTGGGGTACAGCAGACCAAGCAGCTTCCACACGTTGCCAAAGTTGATCTGCTGTGGCAGCTGGGGATGGAATCTGTGTCAATCGTCGAGCAACCATGGACCACATGTTTTCTATCGGCGAAAGATCCGGAGAGCGAGGCGGCCAGGGAAGCAATTCAATCTGGCGATTGACGAAGAACCGTTGGACAATGCGTACCACGTGTGGTCGCGCATTATCCTGTTGAAATATGGCTGTGGGCAAGCCCTGAAGGTAAGGAAGGACAACTGGCTCCAACACCTCGGAGATGTAGCGCTGGCTGTTTAAAGTACCGGCAATGCGTACTAGAGGTGTGCGAGAGTGATATCCAATATCGCCCCATACCATAATAACCGGTGCAGGACCAGTGTGGCGGTGCATAACGCAGCTGTTCAGCATCCTCTCTTCACGGTGTCTCCAGACGGGAATGCGACCATCGTGGTGTTGCAGACAGAAGCATGACTCGTCAGTAAAGACAATTTCATTCCATTCTGCCGTCCACATCCTTCTGTCATCGCACCATTGGCCGCGGAGACGTCTGTGGTTCTGCGTCAAGGGTAGACAAAGCAATGGACGTCTTGCGGACAGACCACTCTGCTGTAAACGGCGTCGAATGGTACGCGCAGACACTGGATGATGCGTTACAGACTGCATGTGCTGTGATATGGTTCGTGATGTGACTGAGCGATCCGTCACTGCCATGCGCACAATTTGCCTGTCATCACGTGAAGTGGTGCGCTGAGGTGGATGCGATCGAACGCGCCGGTCCGTCGTAACCTCCTGCATACAACGATCACATATCCGCATTACAGTTGTTTGGTTTCGTCCAACACGACTACCGATTTCCCTGAAAGATAATCCACAATCTCGGTAGGCCACTATCCTTCCTCTGTCGAACTCGGATACTTGATCAAAAGATGATCGCTGTTTTCGACGAGGCATAATTGATCGTTGTTTTGAAAAAACCACAAGAAAAACACAATTGCCGAACTTGAAATCGTCGAAATTCCCAAGCCTTAAATAGCGTTTTGAAGTGGCGCCACAGGCGCGCGTGATGTGCGTCTGCGCTGAAATTCTAATCATTTGCATATCTCACCTCCGCTAATGCATATTGTAAATTTCATATTATTTGCATGTTTCCTTCAGGGTGTTGCATTTACAGTGGCTAGCAGTGTAATTAAACAGTCTCTTGTAGTAGGGTAATGCCTTAATAACAACAATAATAATAATAATGTTAATTAATAATAATTTGTGCTGCTAATAATAAAAATGGTTTGTCTACCGTGTTCGTATTTAAGTCCTTCATGAAAGGCGATAATAATTAAATATAATGAACCAATAATAATTAATAAATAATAATATAAAATATTATATTAGTTTTATAATTTGTTAATTGTGTTATTGATATAATCAACAAATAATAATAATAAGGATATATTGTTCTGCTACTAATAAAAATACTTTGACTACCATGTTCGTATCTTAGAGTTGCATGAACGGCAATCGAAGTAAGATGAGTGGTTAAAAATGAAATTGATGGGAAAGCCTCAGCATAAACATGTTCCATGCACTCTTATTCTAGCTGTAAGATAGAAGTGATGACCCGAGTGCTACAGTTGGATTTTTTTCTTATGAAACCTCATCAAAAGAATATTTTTAATTTATAGGTGGGGGGTAATCCATCTGAGAGCAAATGATCAAATGTAGAACACATTTTCCTAGTTAATTTCATGATAAGATATACAACTTGTTAAATTGTGTAATAACATTTTGTTAAAAGTCCGTCCTCTAGCTTATTTTACGAAGATAGTTGCGAAGATAGTAAAAGAAAGTAAATGATAGGCATTGAAGTGTCTGTTTTCGGATTTGATACACAAAACTGAAAAATATACGATTTCTAAGGTGTCTGTAGAAAAACGTGTTTCAATGATTTCCCCGTAGCTTTTAAAAGGAGTTTAGAATTCTTTGAAATGAACTAAACTCAACCCGTGTGATAGTACCTCTCTCCATGCGCTACTTTTTTGTAAGTTTTTCTACACACTACATCTCCTTCAACCTCAAAAATAAAAATTTACAAGAACATAAAATTCTTTTAATAAATGATATTTTTACACCAATTTGTTTTAATAAATAATTCGCTAATGTTTTTTGGTAGTTGCTTAGCTTGTTCATGGATATTTTAACTGCTGGTAAAGTAATGAATAAATATTTATCTATATTCGACCTTCTAATATGTTCATTAATAACCCAGAAAATGCATCATTTGTTAAAAAAAAATAAATAATATTGCGGAATGTTATAAAAAATCTCTGTGCTAGATATACAAACACTTTAAAAACATTCATTAGCTATGACGATGTTAATGTCAGAATATTTTTTTCCTGATAGTTGTCAGCAAGTTATACATCTGAGGAGTTCATTGCTTTGAAAAGGGAAGTGATTAGAAATGTAGTTACCGGTACATGCTTCTGAGTTCAATACATCTACTCTTTTTTTTTACGTAATACGCGCTGCTACATACTTCCAGTAAATCATCCTGCTGACATCCACAGAATACAGATGCTTTCATTAGAATAGATAATGACGACTATCTACTATTCCTTTCCCTTCATTTGCATGCTCGATGGAAGGCGTAGTCATTAGGACTGTGACGGGTCAGCTGACCTCAGCTCGTGTCGTTATATGATGCCATCAATAGGTGTGAATATATTTCACTGCCTCAGTCGGGGTTTGACATTGGGTATATTTTTAGCCTCCACAACAGTGTTGATGTTAACCGCTAAGGCAACGAACTCTAGAAAGTAGAAGGGGCCAGCAGAAGAGTCGGATATTGGTTTCGAGCCTTGGACAGGCGTGTTCTCATCTCGATGTTGTGTTTGGGGTTTGTTTATTTGTTCCTTCAAGGTTGCTTGCTCCTTTCACTTCATGCTACTCAGGACATGACCCTCAAAAATTAATACGCGAATGTAAGATTTTTACACATGGCTATAATTCTCTAAATTCATTAGATAGTATTTTTTCTCTCCAGATGTGGTAATTTATAATATGGGTAGAGACACGCACATGACCACCAGGGGCCCTAGGCAGCTCCAATTGTATAGGGGTGGATATAAGAACTACATTTCCCTACATTTTTTTAAACTCGAATTAGTGTTCCTTTAACTTCTATTTTTTTCTAGTAATATAAGGGTGGATATAAGCAATCATTTGCCCTTCATTCTTTCTTGTAGCACAGGAATTGTAAAAGAATGAATATATAAGCGCTCCTTTATCCACCATTTTTTCTAGTAGTAGAAGGGTGGATACTAGCACTCCTGTACCATCCACTGCCCTTGGTAGTGTTGTTGCTTATACCCCTTGACCGACAGTAACATTAGATCAAGTCCTGAAGGCTATGGGCGATGAAGGTGCGGCTGCTGTTTTGAATTAGCACCACAAGGATTGGAGTCCGACTTGGCTAAATGACCGGCCCCGTAATTTTGAACCGAGTCAAGTGACGAGACCGGAACACTTGTCCCCGCACCTCCAGAGGTAAATTTGAGAACTTGGAGTACATTGTAGCCACGTCCTATTTTACGTGTCCCGGCCACCATTAGTGAAAAAGGCGGTAAATTTGTAGCGACGAGTATTAAACCAGGGACGTTTATATCGCTGGCTCACTGCTCTTGCCAAATGGGCTACCGCGCCCCGCCCTTGGTAGTAGAGGGGATATAAGTACTCCTTCTCCTGTATTAGTATAAAAGTGGATATAAGCGCTCCTTTGCCCTTCATTCTTTGTTGTAGCAAAGGAATTGTAAAAGAATGGATATATAATCGCTCCTTTATCCACCACTTTTTCTAGTAGTAGAAGGGTGGATACTAGCACTTCTGTACCATCCACTGTCCTTGGCAGTAGATGGGATATAAGTACTACTTCTCCTGTAGTAGTAGAAAAGTGGATATAAGCACTGCTTTGCCCTTCATTCTTTGTTGTAGCAAAGGAATTGTAAAAGAATGGATATATAATCGTTCCTTTATCCACCACTTTTTCTAGTAGTAGAAGGGTGGATAGTAGCACTCCTGTACCATCCGCTGTCCTTGGCAGTAGAGGGGATATAAGTACACCTTCTCCTGTAGTAGTAGAAAACTGGGTATAAGCGCTTTTTTGTCTTCCATATCCTCTAGTAGTAGAGATGTGGATAAAAAGTCGGCCAAATACTATTTACGACTGCCCACCGTAGGAGCTAGATTCGCTTCGTAAAACATTTTCTACAGTGAAGTGTGTTCATGTTACAACTGAGGAAATTGACATTAAAAAATGTACTCATTGTCCCCTTCTACACACTATAGAGGTGAACTGAAAGAGCTTTATACAGATGATTAATTCAGCTGTTAATAGCTTTTAATTATAGACACTAATTAGTGAGATAAAGCTAATTAATCGAATTGGTTTCAGGAAGATAATTCTCAAACCTTATTCAGAGCCATGACTTCAACAAGTCAAATTTCGCCAGAATGAGATTCTCGTTTTTGTTAAAACCAATTGCAGTTGTAACCAGGCAGCTACGTAATGTAATTATCCATGCATAATGTTTGAGAAACCAGGTCTATAAACTACTCGGCAGTTAACTGATATATTTAGCTTTAAATATTCTCCCTGATTTTATTCATGTTTAATTTACCACGTTGTCGCTGACCTTACGTGGCCCCTTTTTTAGAGACTTCAGTAACTTTTACCTCCTCAACCGAACACACTGCAGAAACCAAATCCAGCTACATCGTTAGCTTGTTGAGGAGGAAATAAAACTTGCCGTCCAAATAATGATTTCACTTTGTATTTATGACCTCCGGCCATGTAACTGGATTGAAAGATCTGTGTTCAATTATGGTAATGTGCATTAAGATTTTTTAGGGTTAAAATTATAATTTGATATACCGACCTTTCCTTTCGGTATAAGACGCGAATAATTAATGTTTGCTTCGGCGAAGTATTTTGGATTGTGTTGGAAGGTTTCATCAGAGGATGATAGTTATATTGCCGTATGAACCGGTATTGCGTAGTTTGTACATGTAGAAAAAGGTAGAGAGAAAGAAAGGTTATCTTAGCTCGATTTCGCTTCTAAATTATCTTCTATTTCCTTATATTGTATTCTAGCCTATTACAGTCATGACCTATAAAAATATAAATTCGTTTCGATTTTTAAATTCTATCCTTGTTTTACAATCCCAAAAACAACGAGTACATCGGCTACTATCTTAAAAGCCTTTCTGAGTAAATTTGAATATTTAGTCTATCAAAATCTCCTTCAGTTAAAATTTAAAAAAATAAATTATGCATTTAATATCACAAACATTTATTTTGCAGTTGAAGGGTGATGATATTTTCTTATTTTAAGAGATTAATTTTTCACATTTGATATTTTTAACAAATAAAGACATAGGGAACAAACCAAATTTCAGAGATGTCTACTAACTTCCTATTTTTTTTTTAAATTTTAACTTAGGATTACGTTCCTCCATAACGTCCCTCCGGAAAGCAAAATATCAGACGCTAAAACCGTCCGTCGTCACGAGTTACAATTTTGGCAGCGCGCCAAACCCAGTTTGTATCGCTTGGGCAAACAGTAAACATTTAAACTGAAAAGTACCAAAATGCGTCAAAATTTTGACATACATATATGTATATATAGATACATATATACATAACACATACATACATATATACATGCAAAAGAGGTAAGCAACGATAAGTAATCTTTCGTTAATAACCCGCGGTAGTTTCGTTACAAGAGACTACCTGAAACTTTTTATTGCTAGAACAATAGAGTGAAAATCATAACGCATATTGCTAAAGAAATCAACAGAGTTAATTTATTTAGAGATGGTAATAAAACTTAATTTTGCTTAAATATTAAAATTAACTGAAATCCTTTATAACCTATGAATGGTGGATAATTCCTGTTGTTATAGGTTGTCCAATAATTAGGTTAGACGACAGGAGAGTAATAATTAATTTGACTGTAGTTTCATTAACGCGATAATGCTAAGGAAAAATTGTGTTGCATAATGTTGAGAACCCAATTTTATAAAATGTCTTTATACGTATAAAAGGCAGTGGAATATTTCATATAAAAATATTGTTTAATATAAAATAAATTAAAATTATATTTGCTCATAAGTATGCCATATAAAGAAATAATGGTATTCCACACTTCTTAAAAGTATTCTAGTGGTACATTACACAGAATTTGCCCTTTGCTATCGAAATAGGGACAAGCAAATTTACCTTCTTTTCATTTTGCAGGTAATTTTTGTATCCGTACTAGCTGAATACCCGTGCTTCGGTACGGAGTACATTCAAATTAAATACAACGGTCAATGTATGCAATTAATGCCAAAAAATATATATATTTATAAAAAAAATCGTAACGGATATTTTTACAGACAAAATAATGTAGAAGAAAATATTCAAATTAAATGCAAAGGTCAATGTTTGCAATTAATTTTTATGTTTAATATCCATAAAATACACTACTTTGAATTAAATTCTTAAAATACTTCCATCTCAATTAGTGTAATGGTTAAGTTTTTTCTTTGACCGTGTTTCAATATTTTTTGTCAATTTATTTCGTTGTTTATGCACGTGACACAAATGAATTTAAAATATCACAAAAAGAAAAGGAACCACGTGATCAGCATTTTATAAGTTAAATTGTAAAAGATAATCTTTAAAAATTCACCAAAAATCAGAAAATGGAGGTAAATATTCAAAACGATTTAATTTTGAAGAAATTTTTATGATCTTTCTCGTGATATAAATTTTATAACCCTAAAATTATTATTTTAAATGTAAACTTAAAAAAAGTTGCAAAAAAAGCTTGAAAATTTAATTTAAAAACATCTAAGAAAATTTTTTCAAAGATCTTTCTTAGTGCACCCCTACACTATAAGAAGTATCACCATGCAAAATTTCTGCCCTTTAGGTCCAGCTGTTTGGTCTGTGCGTTGTCTGTCAGTCACTCAATTACGGATGTGCTTTATATATATAGATTGGTGATTAGCTGCATTAACTTCCATTATGTATGAGATTAAAAGATTCAGTAGCACATATTATTGTATAATGCTTTAAAAGTTTCCTTTAAGATTCTTTTTGTAGTTGTGAATTCAGGTTCTATAATCTAATTTAATTAAACTGAATGATTTTATTTTGGTTTCTACCTTTTCCTCCTTTGACGTAATATCGCATGATTAAAATTCAAACCACATTTGCTCGGTCACCTGGGCGGGTATTCAATTATTTAATTATACCTAAGAAGATTATGTATGTTAAAGTTTACTGAAATCGCATTCATTTCCTTTATATAAATGTTTTTTAAATATACTACTATCTGGATCGAGTCTTTCGAGATGTCTGAATGAAGCCTTTAAGGTAAAATAATCACGATCAAATTAAACTGCATAGTGCTCCGTTCATTGTTTTCAGTCTTTCCGCTAAATACCTGAATTTCAAGTTTTTCCTTCTGTAGAAATTACACTTGAATTATATTTATGAAGATTTCTTGCTCTTTCTTTAATTTTGTAGACTAAATATCAGCCTAATTTCATTGTAAACAAAGAGTTGTCCTCAATACAACGCCACAGGGTTATTCCTTACCAAGAATTCGAAAAATAGGTAGCTTCTTTTATATTCCAAGCGCTTTCGGCTTGGGTGAGTTGCAATATAGTTGGGTAATTATAAAGTGCATATATTTATTTGCGGTCTCGCTTCTCCTCATGATGGTAGTAAATCTGTTTACGAAAGTAGGCTTTTGTCTGATCTCTTTTTAATTGCCCAATTTCTTTAGATCTAGAATTAAATGTAATATCCAAGAAAACAATGTAAATGTATTTAGGATAACAATAGAAGACGTTTTCAGAAATTAGAAACATTTTTCCTCAAAAAATGTTAAACTAGATCATTACCGGTTCTTAGCCGATGGTCCGCGGAGCCCAGGTGGTCCAGAAGAACCCAAGAAGTGGTCCTCGAAGTTAGCATTGGTACAAAAACTTTGCTTTCGTCGTTTCAAACCAACCACAAATTTAACAATTTTAGAAAATTTGGACCCAAAAAAATTTTGTGCTTAATTTTTTTGTTCAAATTCTAAAAATTCCTCTATTTATTCCTCTTCCTACGGTTTCAAACACGGACAAATCTCTAATATATTTTCTGTGACTCGGAGTCGCAGCAATTTTACAACTAGTAAAGCAAATGCTAGCTAAAAAATCTCAATTTTTAAGTTTTAATAGACTTTTACGTTTACTATTAAGTTTACTTTTAGGCTAAGTTTGTTATTGTTATTAAGTTTATTTATAACTTTTTATTAAGGTTGTTACGTTGGGGTTGAGTTGCGCTTTTAAGGTTGTTACGTACCCGAACAGTGCTTCATTCGTAGGATCGGATGCAATCTTTCTTCCTTTAAAATATATTGCATGTAAATACTTATATAAAAATTATCATAAACGTCACAATTCTTTTCGTCAGAATTTATCTCTTATAGTAGTAATTGTCTAAGAAGTTTCATATATGATATGTCGTACTATACTAAAGTATATTCAAGAGTAATATATATCTTTAAACTATGTTAAATTGCTTTCAACTATTAGATTAATCTTAATATTTATTGTTACCGTAAGCTGTGAAAAATTGAGATAATCATTCTTTCTCTGTAAAAAAATGCTAGATAACAAGAAAATCTTGCTAAACGCATCTAAATAACGTACTGCTTTTCTGTTTTTTAGCAACATGAATTTACAGAGATGGAATATTTCATTAATTCACAATTAATGCGTGTGGAACCCCTTAGTTACTGTTGATTTATTTGTCATTTTTTAGGCTTTAGAAAATGTCTAGACTTTGCAAATCTTAAAATTTTGTAAGTTACATTATTTTGATTTTTGTAAGTGACTTCAGAAAACGTTTTCTCTTCAGAAAACTGATCAAAGTCTTGCATGCTTACTGAATTACACGCAGTTTTAGATTTTAATGTAGTTTTTCACTGTACATTTTTTTCTATTTAAAATTTGTTGTCATATTTAGTGAAAACATCCGAAATTTTGCAGAGACTCGGGGTGACTGTTTGATTTATGTGTACATTTCAAATTAATTTTTTTATTTAGTTGTTTACTCAAAATGCAACGAACTTGTTGAATTTCTGAAAAACAATCTGAATTCGTATCCTGTGCCAGTAACCAACTATGCAATTTCTATAGACAAGGATTTTTATTCTACAATGTGAGACAAAGTGATCCATCCCGCAAAATTCATTAAATTGAATGCCATGAACCTTCTTTGACTTTCTCATTTGATTAGCAAATCACCCTTCTGATGAAGAGAAAATGATATGTCATCCATCCCCGTAAATAACTATAGTTAAAAATGTCACTAGTTTGAAAGAGGTCATAAATCAAAATCAAGTTCATCATGGTGTTTGTAACGAGAAAAATATACATAACACAACTTCTAATTAATATGAATTACCACACAAGCTGATTACCCATTGATGTGTGCATAATTTTTAGCTTTCGTTTAATGAATAATGATATCGTCGATTTGCACATGAATGGAAGATTGATTGTTGTTGATTTAACTTCTCTTTCTTGCCAGTAACCTACTCTTTCGTCTAGTGACGGAGTAAATATTGCCAGAAATTAGCGTAGGAATTGGGATGACTTTCGGTAATATACACCACTAGAGTCTAACGATGTTTTTGAAGATTGTATAAAAGGAGGAATTGGACAGAATTCTCATCCGTCAAATCCCATCTTTTCTTAAACTAGGTTTCAATTCGGTATGGAGAATCAATCCTTTTAAAGAAACCACGACTAAATTAAGTTTGGCAGTGGAAAAAGTAAAGAAGTTTTTATTGCAAAGAACCTTTGCTCTATGAACTTGGAATTCTTTTAACACTTCATATGCAGGAGACGGAATATTCCATGTAAACTTTTACAACGCTTACCTGCGGACAACGGGAAATTACGTTTTTATACTCTTTGGGCGTTCTGGGGGTGTCGGGACAATTTCGTGAGCTTAAAACTAGCTTGTTGATATGCGACTAATTCCTAAATATCTATTTACTTTATTTAAATATTTTTGCTATGGTTTGAGGTTGAATCAAAACTATTTTTAAGCTGATGGTGCCGTTATATTGAAATTTATGACAGGGAGTATTAATTTTTTTTTCGCACGGCAAATTTTAACATCTTTAATGTCTTTTAATGATGTTTAGTGCACTTCACGAAACCACGAAAAACAGCGTAGATTTAAGAGGGCAAAGTACCCCGCTTATAAAAGTTGTTAAGGGAAAGGGAGTAGGAACATAAACCTTTTGGAAAGTGAAGTGTTTTAGTTAAAACTTAAGACATAGTAGTAACTAAAGCGAAGCAAACGTAGCAATAGAGCGTGAATTTCGAGTCTTTTTTTGGATCTAGCAGTTTCTCAAGTCCAGATAGTTCCTTCCGAATAACGAAATTTATGCATCAGAACAACGATTGTTATGTTTTATAAACCGTTGGTCATTGTCTTCAATACGTTTTTAAGATTAATTAAACAGTGTTATTGTTTTAAAAGTTTAATTATTAGTACAAAGAGACTTTTTTTTCTCTTGCATTTAGTAGCTTAATGCGTGACAACTCCAAAATTAAATTAGATATTAGTTTCTAGCATTTAACTCTTTTGTGGTACGATGTGTGTTCCAAAAAATTAAGTATAAAAAATGCTAAAATATATTATTCATGGTTTCACTCGGAAATGAAAAAGTTCTTTGTCTTAAAACAATCAAAAGTTATATCAATTTGGACAAAAAAAAGTTTCAAGGAAGATTTTTTTAAATATTGGAGTTTTTTGTCCATGTATTAATTTGGTAGAGAAAAATTCTTTCTTTTGAAACGATCAAAATTTGTATAATTGTAGAGAAAAACTTGGACTCATTGCCAAGAAGATGGAAAAACACCTATTGTCTTGGAGATCCCAAGCTGTTTAGAAACAAAAAGATGGCTGAATGGCCTGAACCCATTGGTTAGAATCCTGAGGTCGACGTATGTAACTGTAGTAGTTAGGAACAAGCTTTAAACTTAAGTTTCTGATCTATGTATATCCAGTGTTGCAAATGATTAGTCCAAAGAGATGCAATAATAACATGCCAAAAGTCGAAACCTGGCTGGGTTTTTTTCCTCGCATTGTAAAAGATTGACCCGAAACTCACCAGAAACTGGGCCTAATCTTTTTCCAAAAAATTGTATTTTTCATACTGAATAAAAAGTAAAAAATTATACTTGATTAGCTCTGTCACAATAATATAAAGTGAACTTCAGTTTGATTTTCTTTTTATGGATTTAATGAACTACTTATTTTATATCTATTTCATTAATTTTTATTCAGTTTTTTCATTTAATTGCATATTTTATCTGAAACTATGTAATTAGAGAGAATCCATATTAACAATCGTTTTGAAATTGTTTTAATCTAAATCGAAACTTATTTGTAACAATATTCAAGTAAGAAGGCTATTGTTCAGACTAAATTTTGAATAATATTTCATTGTCAATAAATGTTATAAAGTAAAAAAATAAAAAAATAAAATAAATTTCTACTACACAAATCCAGCGTAAAAGGTCAACTTCCAAAATTAGTTCCACCATTTCTGTTGCTTAGCAAAAAATAATATTTAAAAAAATTACAAACAAAACAATTTAGGCCTCCAATAACAAATCGGAGGAATTAGGGTCATCCTACCCTAGAGAGAAAAAAAAATTAATAAAAAAATGAGATCACAGATGAAAAATAATTTCTGTGACATTTGTTATCACCTCTTCCTCAGAAACTAAACACTCACCTCCTAGAAATGGATTCTGGTAGCGTCAATGTTCATTAATTGAACCAAATATCCCCCATCCTAAAGAAATGATTTATTTGAACTTATAACTTTGATAAAGTTTAATGTGTTCAATCGATGGTTTTAGAATATCGACATTTTTCCAACTTAATTTTACTATTGCAATGTATTTTCATATAGAAATTATTATGCATTGATCCACATGAGTCAGAGAAGGAATGATGCCACTGAATTTTCACCATAGTGC
This sequence comes from Dolomedes plantarius, assembly GCA_907164885.2. Classification (NCBI taxonomy): domain Eukaryota; kingdom Metazoa; phylum Arthropoda; class Arachnida; order Araneae; family Dolomedidae; genus Dolomedes; species Dolomedes plantarius. The sequence goes on from OU015490.1 coordinate 71,439,419, forward strand.
TTTTTCACTCGAAATGCAGCCACAGATAACTGAAATGCATTTATTAAAGGATGCAGGTGAAATACAAGAAAAGTATTTTCAGTGACATAAAAAAAAGTATTTCAGTGACAAACCCCTCCTCCTAGAAATATGTTCTGGTAGCGTCAGTGACAAAATTAAACCAAATGAAGGTTAAAAATTAACCAAAATGAACCAAATGAATTAAACTAACTCCCTTCCCACCAAAAAAATTCGAAAATTTTATGCTGAGGAATAGAAATCTAAGATATATCTACAACCCAGAAAACGGATGCGATATTAGTTCTAAAGTTTTAATCCTTGTATTACAAGTAACACAAGATTCAAAGGTCGTAGTCCTTAGAGATAACTATAAATAACACTGAGCCTGATAAACTTTTTTCCTGAACAATACCGGACTAATCAAAACTGCAAGAATAAGCATTCCTGGGACATCGGTTTAAGCTGTTACAAAGAGTAACACCTCTCATTCGCTGTAATGTAGTTAAGAACATTACCGAACGTCAACGAGGGAAAATTATGCCCGACAGCTATCTGACAAATCCTTTCATTATCTGCTGCTTGACCTATCTATCCCCAGAATTATAAACTTCCCTAGACCGCTGATTGCTGACAATAACCCAATGGGAGAGCCATTTCATCTCTCCGGGGATACCATACTCGACAAGATCAGCCGCACACTCTCCCAAGAATCGAGGTCAAGTCATAGGCTTTGCCCGCTCCGCGGCTCCATTGTTTCTCATTTCCATTGTCTTCGGGTGGCATTGGAAGCAATTGAACAGTTTTGTTTGAACAAGCTTTTTCTCCGGTGCAAGGGAATATGACGATTATTTTACTTCCTGGTTCTTATGCTTCGGTGGAATCGGAGGTGGTATTTGACGAGGACTTCGTTAATGACGGAAAATGTAGGTGGTGCGGTGTGTGTGTCCTGTAAGGAAGTATTAACGACTATTAGTTTACAAATGGCTCTCCCACAACTCGTATATAGTCATGTGATCTTTTCTTGTTCGTTGTTTAACTCTCCATCCTCGGGGGAAATTTACAACTTGTACGGGTTTACCGTAATTCAGACTTTGATTGCAATACAAATACGTAAATAAATAAGTAAACAAATAAAAATAATTGCAAGATAAAAAGAACTTTTTATATACCATGTTTTTAAATTTTCTGTTGAATCCTATAAACTTGGCAATTCTATATATTTATAAATAATTAAAAAAAATTTTTTTTGATGAATTATCCCATCAACTTGGAAGAAAATGAAGTTAATTGGAAGTTTACTTCCGCTTAACTTTTCGTTCCCGTCCCGGCCGATAGATGGTTGCACCAGGCTACAAAACAAAATCAACTGGAAATTAATTCAAATCTGCTTCACGATGGCTAAAAGTATTAAAATAATGCATTGTCATCGTGTTCTGAGCTATTCTAAAAGTTTCAAATGTCTAGCTAGTCGGGAAGTTAGTTAAAAATCGATTGCAAGATTTGTACTGGACAAACACACACACAAACAAGAAAGCTAGTTAATAAAAACATCGCAATAAAGGCCTGATGTAGCTTAGTGGTAGCGCGTTGGACTTTGAACCTGGGGGGGGGGGAGCTCGGTACGAATCCCTACGAACACCATTAAATCCCCTCGCGTCTAAAACAGATACGGGCATGTTAAATCTATAGACGAGAAAGTTCTTCTATGAGGTCAGAGAGGTTGGGAGAAGCTACGTTACGTGCCCTCCAGAGGTCGCCCTTATGGGTGTTTGGACAAAATGAAGGTGACGCCAGGGGGTTCTGTTGGTTCACCTATTTTAGTGCCTCCATTGAAAGCAACCAACGACTCTCGCGGTTAAAGAGCAAATGTCTTCATTGAAAAGTGCCCCGCGTTGGCAAACAACAAACAACATTTAGGAAATAAAACTTTTCCTGGAAGCAACATTATTTAGAATGATAGGCATTTCCTAGAAGTCATATTTCCTAGAAGCATAGTAGATAAAATAGCGTCTCCCTCTATTCAAACGCATAATAAATTTCATCCCTTGTGAAAATAACCTTTCAAGTTGTTTAGATACTCCAAAAATTCAGTGCAACGTGATAGTGGCGTGGCCCACTGAAATAAACAGAATACGATAAATGTGATTTTTGTCGTGTTTCGAGACAGGAAGGTTAAAAGTGATAGCACTTTATTTTCTGATTCACAAAAAGTTATGAAATTCTGCGTACACAGGGCATAAATCCAACACCAAAAAACTGTCGGATGCTGAAGTGTGTTATATAGGTTGAACAAATACATACCAAAAAAAAGAAAAAAATTAACTGAAAATATCGAACAATTAAACAACTATTGAACGAAACTGATATTTAAGGTTTACAGTGGACCTTCAAACCTAACTTTTTTTTTTGTTTTGAATGGATTTGCTTGAAATTTAAATATGTGATTAGTACCATACATATGTAAAAGTGGTTAAAACTTAAGGATGAAATATTAATAATTTATGAATTAGAAATTATTAATTATATCAAAAATTGGCCTAATTAAAAATGTTCCATGAGCATTTCTTCTGCATATAATATGGTAATTTTTATTTACAGAATACCTTATAGAACTAACAATGAAACTTATTGCTTATTTTAAGCATTCATTAAAAAGATAAAGAGAAAAAATAATAATAATGAAAACACCCTATTTATTACGCAAAATACCTATAAATCCTCTTTTCAAGTGCAAAATTTAGAAATTCTGAGCTACGAAGCATAATTATTTTCAATAAGATTTATTTGATATACAGTTAAGTATATAAAACTGAAATTTCAAAGCAATACGATAATTAGAAATGCGCCTGGAGCAGTTTGAATATTCGAATGACAAGAAAATTTTTATTTTGAGAAAAACACATTTAAAGTTACTGCTATTAGTAACCACATAATATCTAAATTAAATACAAATGCCTATATCTAGGAAAGTAATCACAGAAATTAAAAATTCTTTTTGTAACACATTCCTACTCGTCCGTAGTTTCACAATTCAATAAATAAAAAAATCGAATTTTTGGTCAAATTTCACAATTTTGAAAGTCCACTGTCCCCTTAATATTAATACAATATTACGTAAGTTTTACATATAGATCGGATACAAAGTAAAAATTATAATAGTATTTTGGAGAAATGTAAAGCTTATGCTAGACAACGTTTTGATTCTAAAAACCCTTGACATATTTACGGCGTTGATGAAAAGAGAAATTCATTAATTCCTTGTGTAATATCGTTCTTGGCCTCCTCTAACACACCTTTCAAAGATTTTCGCAAATCCTTTTAACTTGAGAAACTTTTTCATCGAAACTTTGCAACTTGATATCTCTCTTCTAATTCACTTATCTGCTACATTTTATCTGCATCAGCCTGTAAAGAGCAATATGTTCTTTTGGCCGGAGTTAATCAGCGAAAGAAATGTCTCAACTGAAGTATGTAACTGAGAATACATTTTAAATGCCATCGCAGGATGTCAAAATAAATTTTCTATTTTCCGAAATATCATAGTATTTAGTTGTAACATCTGTACTCCCATCTTAAATCTTTCACTCCAAAAGTTAACATCTAAGTCACATACATTGAAACCTTCAAATAAAAGTCAGTTCGAAAGAATAGCACTTCCCTTCTATTTTACAATTAGAATCTGAGGGAATGATATATACCCATAATGTTTGATATATACCCATAATGTTGTCTACGTCATTCCTCAAACACTTCAGAGGCCTCTGGTCTATACATAAGCAAGCGAGTCAGAAAGAAATATATATCTTTCATACTGCTTTTCGGTAAAACATTAATTGTAGTGATTAATGTAACCCCATTCTTTGATGACAGCACAGTTATATCTACTTTTAATAAATTATTTTTATAAAACTTCATGATGATGTATGGAACAAGAAGCAATCCTCTTTCATACAACTCAACTGTCCTAGCAGTAACACATTTTCTTCCCTTATCGATTTTGTTAGGAAAAACACAAAACATGTTTCATGTTAAAATTCACTGCCGGATAAAGCGCACTTGCTATTCAGCCAATGAATCCGTTTTTTCTTCAAATGTTGTAAATGGTGTTCTAATAAGATCGCCGGATTTAGTTTTTAATTAGCACATTATTAATTTGAAACTTGAAAATATTTTTACTTCATTGCAAAGTATAAATGTTCCGATTATGTATAGAATAAAATGTCAGACAAATTCGTTCCACGGCTCTCATTCCAAACTCTTGTTCTTTTGATGAAATTATATATATATAATAGCCGTTGTCTCTGTATAACGCTTCCGGGCTGTACTAATCTTTGAATTGAAGCCCTCGGTAAACAAACGGCCAGTTAGGCTTAATTTCAATTTCAGATGTGGATCAGAATTTTTCTTACCTAAAAACTAAAATCTTCTCCATCAAATCACGTTTGTTCAGCCTATTTTTCTATAAAACATTCAGAACTAAAAAAATTGGATGTTTTTAGCTGTATATTTAACAGTTTTTAAAAATCTGTTTACTTTTGCGATGAATTCTGAAAGTAAACAAACTTGAATGTGAATGAATCAAGTAGCTCAAGTATTCATATCGGTAAGTGAGCTGTAAAAAACTGGATGGCAGTCTACTACTCCAATCGCATGAAAAACTAAATAAATAAAAAATAATGAAAGGGTTTGCTTCTACAAGGTGTGGATTACATGCAATATTGTTAGATAATTCGGGATATTTTTTAACTTTCAACTACTTTTTCCATTATGACGTCATTATTAGTATTATGACGTCAAAATGACGGGTTACCTTCTAGTTTAAGATAACGTCGTTGCATAACGCTAGATTTAAATTTCGCGCCTTTTTTTTTATCAAGTTAGCTGCTCTAAAAATTTCATATGTTTCATCTGTCGTCCTTACGGTTAGTAAATATGGAAAGCTACACGAAAGAACAATGCCTTATTATTGTTAAAACTCATTATAAAAATAGAGAAAGATTTTCTGAAACAGTTCGTAAACTTTATTGAATTTTTGGTCGAAATAATAGTCCAAACGAACCATTTGTCTGATATTTTATTCCATACATAATAGGAACATTTGTACTTTGCAATGAAATAAAAATATTATCACTTTTCAACTAAATAATGGGTTTAATTCAAAAACTATATCCGTCTCTCTTATTGGGATACCTTTTATTAAAACTTATAACCTCTAGTAGGACTTTATAAGGGGAGAAAACGGGCTATTGAACTAAAGAAAAACTCCCGAAATACCCAGGTAATACCTTATTTAATTTACTCAAACTTGGGAAATCGTTCTTATAGGTATCAGATCTCAAAGGAGATACAGATATACCCATACCTCGCTTTACGACCTAGATACGTTCTGGAAAAGTTGACCGTAAAACGAAAAGCCGTATAACGAATAAATTATTTTATACAAACCCATACAAATTTAATTGGATCTGTTCCATTTTTTTTATAAATAATATTGTTCTTAGTTCATAAAGCATTTTATTCTTTTTATTTCCCATAAAAATGCTTACATAAAAGTACAAAGCAATGTAATAATAAACAGAAATTAAAAAAATAAACATATAAACAAAAAACAAAAGAAATCATATGCACATTTGTATACATATAATAAAAAACATAAAATAAAATGTTTAAAAACTGTTTTAAAGTGATGACGAACATTACCATGAAGAATTAATGTGAAGACGAATATTGACATGATGAATCATGAAGAATCATCACATTAACATAAATTTTCTTCATGTTAATGTTCGTCTTCACATTAACATGAAGAACATTCACATGAAGAATCACAGGAAGTGACGAAGAATCACAAGCTATAATATGCTGCATCACTTTCCGCTGTTGTGGCCGTATAACGAAACATCGTGGGCCGTCAATCGAAAAAGTGCCATAATTTAAATAGGCCGTTATAGCGAAATGCCGTATAAAGAGCGGCCGTATAGCGAAGTATGCGTGTATTATATAACTGCAGACAACTACGGTGTCGCCCACCCACATTACACCAACCTGCATCTCAAAGAAAGAAAAAATTGAAATTTAATAAAGCATAAAATTAAAAATTCTAGTTGATGATGGTTGGTTCTTCAGTTAATAAAAAGAATATCATTTGGCCTAGAATAGTAATAATTTTTTCCCAGATAGGTACACATCGGGCGCACCCTACCAGCTATTTAACTGAACTTTTAAACTTCTGAGGGTTTGTTTCTTATTGCATAAGACTATCCAATTTATCTTACGTTCTCTTGAACTCAACAGTAGTTCGTTTGGCACAGTTTTCCCTAAATGACCTCACGAAAAAATGTATCCTACCTACCAACCCGTGTTAAATTGTAAATAAAACTCATATTAATATGTAATGGGAACAAAAATATCCTAGTCACTAACATCTTTCACACTGGAAGCTAGAACGCAATATATATATATATATATATATATACATACACCTAGAGCAATTTCAACCAAACTTGGTACACATATGACTTATAATCTGAAAAAAAATTCTGTGTGTTTGTGGGGGGGGGGGGAAGACACCCCAAGTACCCCTAGGGATGGGAGTGGGAAGGAGTGACATGTAAAAATAATCGAAAACGACTGATATTAGCGTCGAATCCATAGTTTTCGGGAGTAGTTTGAGATGAATAGTGACACTCCCGATGACATTTAACCCCAAGTTTAGTGCACCCCTAGGGTTGGGGGTGGGAAGGGGACATTTTAAAAAACCGAGATTAGTGTCGAATCCATAGTTTTCGGGGTCGCTGAGATGAAAAGTGACACTCACGATGACGTGTAAATCCAAGTTCAGCCCCATCGGAATTGGGGTTGAGAAGAGGGGAAAATAAAATGTCCAAATTGACCGAGGTAAACCGAGATGTCCCAAATACCTGGGCAACGCTGGGCAAACAACTAGTCTAAATATAAAAAGTTATTGATAATGCCATTTCTTAATATCTTCCCTTTGCTTGGCTCATAGTTTACAGTGAGAACTATTGCCCCTGATAATGAGCAACAAAATTCTCAGCAGCTATATCTATTAGAAAATATTGAATTAACATAAGTACTATCAATGAATTTTTACTCGCTCAGGTCCATTTTACTAACTATTTTTTTTTACCTTTTTGTTAATTTAATATAGAGCCTTAAAAATATATTCGAAATACAGCTCATATTCAAAATATTAGAATAATTACATTTTTTTACAAATTGAAAATATCATTTGGTAATTTAATGTCTTTTAATGCAAATATGCAAACGATATTTTTATTAAGAACTTATTGTTGATTAAACTTATTTATTATCTTAAAATTAATATCATTTTTGAAAAGATTAATTGAAAAAAAAATTATTTTGAAAAGTCAAAATATTAGAATATTTATTCAAGTGGTTCAAAATATTAGAATATTTATTCAAGTGGTTCAAAATATTAGAATATTTCACATTAATTCTCCTTTAATTATCACAAATTCATAACTGGTGGCATCATTGATTAAATTCAGACGATTTTATTTAAAATCAGTATTCTTTTTGCAGTTTGTTTGCTTTTTCGTCTTAAAATGGGTCGTGTGAGTGATATTCCTGAATCTATTAAACTTCGTATGGTTGATTTGTATCAGCACGGTAAAAATCAATGTTATATAGCGAATTATTTACATTGTTCGCAATCAAGCTTTAGTAAAATACTAACACAATATTCAAAAAATGGAAAATTACAAAATAATCGCCGAAATGGCGGCCGAAAACCAAAAACATCTGCTAGAGATGACAGGAAACTGAAGCGTATAGTTAAGAAAAACCGTTTTCTTAACTATACGCTTGTGCTAAGTGTGCGATTCTTGCGCCGAAAATGGAAAGAAGAAGGAGTTGAAGTTTCTAAATCGACAACATTAAGACGTCTCCATAAATTTAAGTTTGAATCTCGTGTACCGAAAACAAAACCTCTCATGACTGCAAAACAAAAGCGTATAAGATTGAATTGGTGTAAATCAAGACGTTTATGGAGCGAAGAAGATTGGAAAAAAATATTATTTAGTGATGAAAGTATGTTTTGTGTTTCATATGGTAATCTAGGTATTCGAGTTTGTAGAATGAAGCAAGAAGCATTTGATAAAGAATGCCTTAAACGTTCGGTAATATTTGCTGCTAGTGTCATGGTTTGGGGTTGCATGAGCTCAGAAGGACCTGGAAAGTTATGCATAGTCTACGAAAAGGTTAACTCTCAGATATATCAAGAAATTTTGGAATATTACATGATTCCATCATCAGAAGATCTATTTGAAGATGATTTCATCTTTCAACAAGATTTTGCGTCACCACATACCTCGGTGTCATTAGAATTGTTCCATCAACGTAAAATTAAGGTACTTCCTTGGCCACCAAACTCACCAGACATTAATCCCATCGAAAACTTATGGGGTATAATGAAGAAAAACTCCAAGAAAATTCTCCTTAAAGTAAAACTGAGTTAGTGCACATATAAAGTCTATTTGGGCTAATATTGATAGAAATGTTTGTAAACACCTTGTATATAGTATGTAAGATCGATTGTACGCTGTTATTAAAGCTAAAGGGGATGCTACAAAATATTAATTACCATTTACTTCATATTCATAAGGTAATATTTTTGCGTAAAATAAAATATTCTAATATTTTGAACCAATCTAAATTTTATTCTAATATTTTGATGTGTTTCAGAAAGCTGTTGTATACCTAATTTATTGTATTTTATATTTTGTAAATGTTAAAATCTTATCTAAACATTCCAGATTTAATTTATAAGAAACTTAATTGCATTTACTTAGTATCAAAAATAAATAAATGGAAAATAATTTCTTTCTTATTACTTTTTCTCAATTATTCTAATATTTTGAATCTGAGCTGTATTAAAAGAGCACGATTTTTAGGTATGAAATGGAGGATTTTAGTTTCTACGTTTTGAAAAAAACATCTGATAGAAATTACATGGAAATTTCATTAACATATTACCTGCGTAATACAATCAGCCTTTATCTTGAGGAACACACGTTATCCTTAGAGAAAATTATTTTTATTGATATAGTTCTCCTTTTTTCCCGACGAGTGCCTTAAGTTTTCTGTAGAGGGTGGGCCGAGAGAAGAGGAAACATAACTTACAAAGAACTTGTAACTTGTCAACGACGTGCCTGCTCTATCATCTTTATCTACTGCCTGAAAAAATATACGCAAGTAAATGAGTCTTAATTATTTTCCAGTCTCTCGTCGGATTTTTGAATCATTAATTATAATACCTTTATTTTTTTTTTATTTCATTATTCAATTTTCTTGGTTCTATTTTCCAGCATTTTTTCCATATTTGACTTTCGTTAATGGGTGTTTTCGCTGGGTGGATTGGAGAGCTTAAAATTTCTCCACTTTGTTTCCTTTTTTAAGTGTTTCCCTTCTAATGTTTCCCCTTATTCCACTGTCTCCCTCATTTTCTTGTGGAATTTTCTGTTGTCTCCCCCATTCAGGAGTTTGGTGATACTCGGATATGTGAATTACCCACGGAGACAATCGTGACTAATGCTACTTGACCTGATAAAGAACTATTAATGTGTTACAAACTCTCTCCCTCATTTTCTTCTGGAATTTTCTGTTGTCTCCCCCATTCATGAGTTTAATAATACTCGGATATGTGAATTATCCACGGAGACAATCGTGCCTAATGCTTCTTGACCTGATAAAGAACTATTTATGCGTTAGACACTGGTTGCCACTCTTTTCTTTTATTGTTGATTTTAAGAACCTGCGTGTGTCTGTTAAAAGGAGGCGTATTTTCATGTAACAAAAATACACATTTTCACATAACCGAAAGCCCATGACGCGTTTCCTGTCTCAAGTACTGCAATCGATTTACGAACCTCATTTCATTCGAAATCCGCATTTCAGTGGCTCTGGTCATTCAGCCGTCAGTCGGCGAATGTCATATGGGGTGTATACATGCCTTATGAAGGAAAATCGATTCCATTATATCAAAGGCAGCTTGTGAAAAGAAAATACGGTGAACTATCAGATAATCATCTGTTAAGGAGGCAAAAAATGCTGGCACCTTCCTCGCACCTACGAACGCAAAGGAGGGACTTTCAAGCTTACAAATGTAACGACCCCATGGAGCTTCCTAATATCTTTGCAAGTTAAACAGGAAAGTTTTATGAATGTGATCTATGTAGATTATTTATTTTCTCCATCATGTTCGCACTTGTAAAAAACACGGGCAATAATACTGTGGTATAACTCCGGTACTTGAAATTTATATCATCGTCTGACATAGTTTACCATTTGGATTTTAGTTACCTGTGGCAGTAATTATATTTTTGGCGTATATTATAAATTTAGTTGCATCATTCCTACCTTGATTCTATAATATGAACCACTGCGTTATAATAATTGTCTTCACGAAAATGTATTGCAATATTAAAATTAAATTTAAAAAAATGTCTATGATCTAAAACTATCGACTGAAAACATTATATTTTATTACATTTATAACCTCAAATAAATCAGTAACTAGTTCAGGCAAATAACAGCATAACGAAAAGTGTGTCTCCAATTTTAGTCTATTTAAGAAAGTAGTTCAGCGCGAAGAATATTTCACGACTTGGTCATTTTAGCACGGGGCACCTATTATTTTTTTCATGCATAAAAGGCATTATATTTTGTGGAGCTAAGTCTTTCACCGAAGAAGCACGCACTAGCACTGCATATATATACATTTCTTTTATTTTTCTCTCAACCCAATTATTTTGTGAAGGTGGAGGTGCTTTGGGAGAATGTCGAAGGTTCAGTCACCCTTCACTAACAATGGCTTTTCCCGCCAGTAATGACGGACCTAGATATAAAAAAATATATATTTTCTGAAAGAGGAAGAACAGTTAATTTGGCGCATCCGCTACTTCACGTAGAGAATAGGTTTTCAGAGGGTTTTCCACGAACTTTCCTGGGATCTGAATGGCTCAGTATATTACCTAGAACTGTCCGTTCTCTTGAAACATCTATAATTTTGTGTTTTGTTTCTTCTTACGTAAGATAATATAGGTTTAGCGTCAAATACCTTATTACGTTCTTCTCTTGAAACATTTGCTATTTTATAGGTAATCACTTGCTGAATATTTAATACCAATGTAAAATTAATCTCTAAAGCAAATTCTCGTACTCTGCTCTTTTGATCACAAACCAATGACACCGTCGGATTGGCAATTATAAAAATTTCCGTCGTTCTATTTCTGGGGGAAATGCGCAGGTGCTTTTGCCTCGTCTGTAAACACACGATCGTTTGACAAGTACATGCTAAACACCCACGATGATATAAATAACATTGTTGGTTTTGATCAACAAATCGTTTGCAAAGTTTTAGACTGTTTAGTAGTAGTTATATTGGATTCGCTTAACTCAGTGATTCTTAACCTTTTTAATAGTCAACACCCCCTTTAATTTGAAAATAAGCTCTCGCACCCCCTTGAAAAATGTTTCTATTTTAAATGTTTCTATTAAATGTTTCTATATTTCCCGTGTTTTTTATTTAGGAAAAGACATTTATTGCAAGATAATTTATTTATTCCATAAAAAAAAATTAATACATTTACAATACATACTATATTATTAAATATAAAACAATATCTACATTTTTAATGGCTACGTTCTTGTTGTTTTTTTCATAATTATCCTTTTAAAAACGAGGCTCTTTTTTTTGAAATACCAAATGTAAGTCATCAGATGAATTTAAACGATTTCTGGCTTTGTTTTGATGTGTAGAAGTGGTGAAAAACTCATTTCGCAAAGGTAAGTGGTGGCAAATGGTAAAAGTGTATCTAATGCTGCGTACACCAGAACTGTTCGAAGTCCAGTTTTTTTCAAATTCCATTTCAATATGTGCATTAGCTCTTACTGCGATAAGATCGTCTTTTACTGAACGTGGTCGTCCATTGAATTTAGGTCAAACAAAAATGGATTAAGTATCCATCTATTAATTTTGCTTATATTTCCCGTGGAAAAGTATCCATCAAAGGATTCACTCAATTGGTAATTTTCATTAAAAATTTAGAACCTTCTCTGGCAAATGAGAGATTAAACGTTTCGTAATTCTATTTAAATATCATTCAACTAACCACTGTTACGTCTTGGCCCTTTTCGGGGAAAAGGGGCCACCCAAGCAAAAGCCCACCCCTTTACGAATTCTTCCCGATTCCAAGAAACCATCGTGGGTCGCTCATGCAACCCCCCCCCCCGGCCAGCTGGCTGAAAAGAAAAGGAGAGAGAGTGTTTGGGAAGCAAGGAGAGAGGGTAGCTGATTATTGAGCCTCGGATCTGTCCGTCGACAAGCAGGGCCGATAGGGCGCTGTGCGGACCGAAGGCCTGAAAATTCCTCTCTCGGCTCCCGTTTTTACAAGTGGAGAGATACATCTCTGTTAATGTAAAAGATATTTTGGTTCCTATAGAACCTCTTATATGCAGAGGAGCCTAGACTCTCTGCCTTGTACATACTGTAAATTTTATTTGTTTAATACAAGCTCTGTGTAATAGAATTGTCTCTCGTGTGTCTCATTTTCCACCGAGGACGTTACACCATAAATTTAAATGGTAGGGGAAATTAAGTATATTTTTTTATGACTGGAACTTCGAAAGGCAGTATTTTCTAAGAATTGCTTATAACAATATTAAAAAAATGCCATGTGGAACTATGAAACCATAGGTAAGCTGAATGGGAAATTCAGCATTATGTAAGCCTACTTAAATCTCATCTTTGTTCATCAAATTCAAATTTTGATGGTATGGGAAACTAAATATACTTTTTACGTCTGCATATTTGAATAAAATTATATTTTCTTTTTTCAATGCATATGATGAATGAAGTTATCAAACACCATTTCACTAGCATATAATGGTATATTTCGTCCTTTCACGAAATTGCTACAATGAACTACGGTAGATTTAATGAGTCAAAGGGTAAAACGAACTTTTTCCTTTTTGTTTGCATAATTTAAGAGTAATTCATTTACTTTCCACCCGTTTTCGTTTGAAGGGGTGATGTTACCCACTGGTGCAACTTAATCAATGGCGCACCATTTCGGCGTCAGGGGCGTATCATACCTACAGGATATGGGCGTCTTTTGCAGTGCATTAAGCCTGAAAGTTTTTTTTTTCTTTCTTTTTTATAGCGGAGTATTATCGATTGTGTTTACACTACAGATGCAAATCCATGATAAAACTTTAATACTTTCACCGAGGCTAAAAGCTTATTTCCTCTACCCTATTTGTGAACTGGTCAGCTAGTAAATCATTTTCAGTTGCAAAGAATTTGAGCTGATTTTCAGTACTGCACAGTTTAATGAAATATTTCAATCAATCCCTGTTGCTTATAGCTGAAGAATCAAAATTAGTTATTCCGTATAATTTTAGAAGTAAGCTGTCAAAGTATGCATTTGATGACGTTTTAAGATATCCAACCACGTTTAAAACGTCGATTTTGATGAAAATTCCGAAATTTTTTTTTTATTCCTGTTTCTTAAAGAATGTAAATTTATGTTTCTAAACCTGCTTTTAATATTTCTGCGTGTTTATTAGAAGCGAAATTATGGAGATTTAAAGAAATTAATTTAAAGAAGCACCTGTCATTTTCAGTACAAGTGAAAACTGTAATTGTGTTTTCTGAAGAACTTATCTGTCATCAAAAATGTAGATGGCTACTGGGATAACGCAAAATATAATCATGATGACTATGAAATTTTTCAGCTAGGTTTTTATAATACTAAGAATGTAATGAACTAAAAATTAGGCTCTGGGTATATTATTCGTTGATTTATAGTTGTATTTATAACGAAATATCATGAGAAATTTAACATGTAATTGCGCATACGTTACATGTAAATGACCTGTATTATTTTTAGATTTCAAGTTATCGATTAGTTTTTAGTTCATTACGCTTACGAGGGCCTTTTTTACGTATAATCCAATTAAATTAATGTTATACGCATAAATTATTCTTTTAAAGCTAGAACCGTTTACGTAAAAATTTGCTAAATTTCAGTCAATTTGGTAAAGTATCAAGTTCAATTGTGTAAAATGTTGAATAGTTAAGAATAATTTTTTTGAAAATTTTCCAAATTTGGTGTTATATTTCGTCGAAACCTAGGGCAAAAATTCTCGCATTTAAAGTTTTGAAAAAAAAACTGGATACCTTACGTTGATCTGCCGTATATCAAATAGACTTACTTTAATATGTCCCCCATATGGCCCAAAGGAGGGATAATGCTGGTCCACCTTTACGGTTGTCCAAGAAGAGTGGACAGCAAAACCGCGGTGTCATATAGCGGTAAGGATAATGTTCAAGAAACCGTCTGTAGTATTGAAAAAAAATGTTCTCGTTGTTTAGGACAGAGGGTCGCAAATTTTACTCACTAACATCACTCGACCCGTATGAAATTTTTTTTGGCAATTCCAATTTTTGTTTTAAAAAATTCGGAAAACTTAACAAACAATAGATAAATAGAAATTTTAAGCAAATTTTGGAAAACTATTTAAAAAATTAACGAAACGTAGATATTGGGTATATATTTGCTTTCCAAAAAGAATAATAAAAAATGTCTTCTTACCTTCTGGACTTATTTTTGGGTAAATCTCATGCGACAATAAATATTTAAATATTAAGGGAAAACAATTAAAAGTTAATTAAATCTATTGAAACTATTTAAGAATTTAGAAATATTGTTTATTCTAACGATTGGAGAATGATATATTTAATAAAAAGTTGGGAAAAAAAGTGTAAAATTTCTTTCATATCTAACAAAACATTTTTCTGTTTTTGGCTGTTGTAAGTATGTAGACATTTCCAAATGGCTCTTAACACCGTAAGCCTTAGCAAATTCTGGTTTATTCGCTCTTAGTGAAAGAGGCAGGATGAGTTCAAAAAGTAATAAAGCAGGTTGGGTCTTCCCAGTTAGCTCGATTGCTTTATTTCCTTCTTCTTTTGGACAAATGATACATCTCGTTCCAGTCGAAAAAAAACAACTAAATACTGATGATTTCTTTAACTTTTTGCTGATATGTTTCCGGTCGCGATGATGCATTCTATTTCTGCTTGTTTTTTGATAATACCTCTTCACTTATCTGATATAATAGTATGCATTTTACAATCTCTTTCCAGAGATTTGTTGTTTCCTTGTGAATTCTTGTCATGATATTGACCCTTCGGTCTCGTACGTGGGTCCCATTAGTGACGTCACCGCTTCCGAAAGGTGGTGCGCGAACACAAAGAACTGAAAGTCGTGACGGGCTCTCGGAATGCAGAGATCTAGCGTCCGGATCTGGCAACCCGTATTACGTAAAGCGGTATTTATAGGCACTCGCGTGATCAAGGGGTTGTTTGGTGAATACTAAACGGCAACCGGAACGCGTGCTCGGCCAGGACCGTTGCTGCCAACTGTTGATATTTTGATTGATTTTTTTCCCCTCCATACATGTTCCAGTTTTGCAACTTTGGTTTCCAGGATTTCGTATCGGAGAATGTTAAGTAGCCGGTAAACGGTCAATGGCTGAGATGTCATTGTTTTCGAGTGATGTGCAACAGTAATGCTCTTGGAGAAAAATGGAGAAGATCGTCGTTTTTTGTTGTTATAGCGAACACCAGGAAAATGGCTTATTAAATCACTTTACGTCACGTATAAATAGGATTTATAAAACTGGTGTATGTTTCTTTTCAAGGATACAGTGCTCTTCCCTAACACAGAGAGAGTAAACAAAATTTTCGTGCATAATTATCAGAATTCAAACTATTAGAACTAAACACTATAAATATCATTTAATATCGATCATTATAATCCTCCGCATAGTCGTCTGTTTACGTTTTTAGAATATTCTATTTTGCAGTTTTCTGTGCTTACCTGTGAATACATATTAACAAAGATAACCGTGACTAAAGTTTTCGTTTCTTTATATCCATTCTCGAGTTTTAATAGTATATATGTATATATATATTCTTCTACAGGAATGCCTAACAGCTTCTAACGGTTTGTCGTTGGTCCATAGTTTGAATTAAAAGATCCTTTCTACTAAAATATTAACATAGTATGGCCTTGGTTATTGCCCCGAGATGTAACAGATTAGAGAATCTAAAATTGGGACTTTTCATCAAATCTTTCGTATGAAAATAAACAGATCTATGCAATTTGTTTTTATATAAAATCACAAAAATCATTTTCTGGTTTGGTCAGAGTTATAAACTATTGATAACCGTTTCTTTTTTCTGATAAAAGTTAATGTACATATAGAATTCTTATTCTCTCAACCAAACAAGAACTTAATATACACTTAAATGGAAATCTATGGTCAAGAGCCTCTAAGTCAGGGGTCGGCAACGCAGTGCCAACGAAGCAATTTTAAAGTGTCCGCCGTTCAAATATCTAAATTTTAGATATTTGAACAACAAACGCTCGTAGTTGTAATGAATAGTTTTGCAAAAAAATAAACCGTAAAGTAAAACCGTAAAAATCAAAAACTTAGCAGCCTGCTCTCTCGACAGCGTCGCTCTAACCTCGTTGTATTCAACTCTTTTTTTTCTAGTTTGAAATTGAAGTCGACATATGCTTGTGAATATTTGTTTTCCAATATGAAATACTTAAAATCAAAATACCTAGCAAGCCTCATAGACACTCATTTGGACAAATGCCTGAGAACTGGGAATTCAACTTATGTTCCACATTACAACGAGTTGGCTGCAGATTTGCAATGTCAAATATCTCATTAATTATCAATTGTAAGATTGTTTTGTTTAAAATAACATTTGAATTTATGTATTAAAAACTTATGTCACATTAATATTTTCATGTTTTATTATTACACCCCCATCCACCTCTTCTTCCAGTGGTGCGCGCCAAACTCCCGCATTTCTGAAACATGCCCTCCAAGTAAAAAAGGTTCCCGACCCCTGCTCTAAGTGATACACCTGTTAACATAATCGTGCCTGGTTACATATAATAGATTAAAGTTACATTCATTAGTAAAAGAACGCAACGAAATTACGGGAGTCTTAACAGTAAAAGATTAACAGAGATGTATCTTTGACTTGTCGATTGTTTCAATTGTAAAATTGAACAAAAACCTTTTCGCCAGTAGCACCTTCTTACAAGGTATACATTCCCTAAGAATTGAAGAATTCGAATGCACTGTCTTATTTCTTCGTAGGTATTCAGTTAAACTAGTAATTTTTTTTTCTCAAAGTATATATTAAAAAAGTGTACATGTTAAAGTTTAAAATTACTTGAAAAGGGTTAACTTATCTTATGAAGATGTGCCAAAAATTGTGATTTACATAACGAATTGCTATCAGTATTTTATATATTTAGTTACATAATAGTGTCCGCTAGATTTTTCTTCACAAACGTCACAAGTTTTAATTTTCCTGCTCAAAGCGAACATTTATCATAACGTATTAAGGTATGTTTTGCAATAATGACGAAATTCAAAATCGAAATTTTCAGCAAGACGTAATTTCTGAAGAGCAAAAACAATGGTTTCTCAGCAGTCTCTGCTCAGAAACAGATGGGAAATTTCTACTTACAGGAAATTCTGATAGTACTGATTTTGTGTATATGATTCTATGTTTATATGCAGTCTTTCAAATTATTCATTGGAATTTTTATAAAGCAGACATCCATAGAAAGCAAAGGATATCAGTCAATCGAGTTTTGCTTTTCTTAATATTTTAACTTCGTATTATAACTTCTTTTATGAAATAGAAATTTTTAGGGGAAGGTTGGGAAGAAATTTCTGCGTAATATGTTAAATAAGCTTGAATTGAATTATATAATCTTTACAGCCATACCATTACCATTTTTCCTTTACTCATCATTGCATTCCGTGTAAGTGCAAAAGTATCCTCCAAAATTGCGCATAAATGCTTGAACAGTATCGACAATTTTTGTAATATTTATGGAGAAATTACTTTGACATCGCGAACAAAACCTGATAATAAAGAAAGTTTTTGTGGATTTTTTTTTAAAGTCAATCAAGTCCAGACTTCAACAATGGAATCATCTAGAAGAGTATGCGATTATTACTGTTTTTATGTCCGTCGAGAAAAACATCTGGCTCATTTCTTTGAAATGACAGGAAACCTTTTTTTTTTTCTTTCTTGTTTGGCATTTAACTGGGGGATCTGATGACAGAATATGATTTGAACAACAAAGACTTAAGACGCTCTTCTTTGCTTTGATCCTGATAAGCTTAAAGTCCTCGGTATTATGTCAACGTTTTGCCATCGGTTTTAATAGGCCATGTAATTGACATGAATGAAATCAGTGTCAACTGGAAACATTTTCGTACATCGTTAACTTTGACAAGTATAAGTGACAAATCTGTGGTGAATTGAAGGCCTTAATTGGTCTGTAGCTGTGGTACACAAATATTTCATGCTTTTTTTTTAAAGGGATAGTCGTCTCATAACTTCACTCTACGACCAAAAGAACTGGTCCAGCAAAAAACACGTAGGATAGCTATTGCAATGCTATAAAAAAACTACGGGGCAGTATACCCATAAAATACTCTTTTTATACTTTCATCTAATTTTCTTTTTAACCATAAAGTTAGAGACAATCAAGTTCATGCAGATGCTTCTACCTTCGAAAAAAAGTAGCATAGATAATGGAATTCAAGAGTGCAGCAGAGTAAAAGCTGCGCACTTGTAAAAAAAAAGCTCTTAACACTGGTTATAGCCGACAGGCAAAGCGACATTGCCACTTCTGATGTCTATTTTTATGATCATATCGATCATATAACGGGGTGTTTGTGAACGCAAATGTCTAAAAGATTTTTTTCATATCTCCCAAACTGCAACTAACTAGGAATTTTAACATTCATTTTCGGGCCTAGCATGCATAAAATTTCATATATAACTTGGTTTACCCTCAGATACACTGGAAAAAAGGAAACAATTGTTAACCAGTGCTATCCAGTAGAGTAGGAGGCCATTTTTGATTTGTTACCTCAGACGCGTAATATAAAAGGGGAAGTATGTTATGTGCAGGTTAGATACGAGACAAATATAAGTATTTATACTATGGAAATATTTTCGGCATGTTTGAAGTATTTTAAGTATGTCTGATGTATGTTCTGTATATTTTTAGGCTTGTTTGATTTTTTATTGTATGCTTGTTTAATTTTATGTTAGATTTGATTTTTTATATTTTATGCTTATATACGTTTTGTCATACTATTAATTTTATGCTAAGGGTACCAAAGAGGAAATTATGTACAGGTAACCCTCCTATAACACGGTAGATAGGTTCCTAGAAAATTCCGTGTTGTGTGAAACCGTGTTATATGAGACCCAGAGCCGGTACAAAAATGGGGGTTACGTTCCGAAAACTTATTAAAAACAACCATTTTTTGTTAAATTCCATATAAGCAACTTAATTTTTATTAAAAATATAAATGTATGTATAACACAGAACGAAAATAAACAAAAAATATTATTTTCATTTAATGCGACCTTAATTTAATAAATTTCTTCCTCATCACTGCTCGGTACAATCAAACGAGAACGTTTTATAGGTTGAATGATATCACCTTCACTTTCAGAACCTTTTGTTTCAATTAGATTTTTTGCACCATCTATCCTCTTTAAAAAATGTGTAATTTTGGTTTATTTTCTGGTTCTTACAAGGTCATTGTAGATTCACGGTATGGAGATAGACAATTTTGCAGCTCCCTATTGAATTTTCGGCTTCCTTCAGCGGAAGGGTCTGCATTCAGGAAAAATGATTCAAGATTTTCAGCTAAGCTTTTGCCTTCTTGTAATTTTATAGAGTTATAAATGAATAAATTATAATTTGTTTATACATTTTCATGTAAAGCCACTATAGTTCATTATTTCTTCCCGTCATTATTTTAAGGTAATTTAGTTTTTAAATGTGTTAAACAAAAATCATGCTATCTAGTGCTGTAGAAGTGCAGTGTTGTACAAAGGTTTTCGTGATTTATTTGTCGTGTTAGAGCGAAACCGTGTTACAGGCTGCAGTGTTATACGAGGGTTCCCGCAATTTATCCTATCCTGTTAGAGCGAAACCGTGTTGTAAGATTCCGTGCTGTAGGAGGGCTAGCTGTACATTTAATTTCACGATTTGTTCGTTGGTCTTTACTTATCACCGGGGCTTCCTCAAGATATTATCCCGCGGTCATGCCAGTCTCTAAACATGAGAATCTATCCACCCAGTATCTTACATCTGGCAACCATGATATGAGAGCACCTTTAGCGGTATATACCCCAAATTTAGTGTACCTTTTCTATCACTGATTCTTAACCGTTGGTCCGGGAGAACCCAAGAAGTGGTCCGCGAAGTCAGCAATGACTTAAAAATTTATTTCATAGTTTCAAAATGTCGCCTAATTTGACAATTTTATAAAATTTTTTTTGTTCCGGATTTTTTTGATAAAATTCTTAAAATTTATGTATTATTCCGCCTCCTGATGTTTCGAGTACGAAGAAAATCCCTATTCTGCTTTTTGTTCACTATTATTTCATTTTTTACATATAATATGTTATTGTTAATGATTTTATTTGCAACTTTTTATCAAAATCTTAATATTTTTAATTTTACGCTAAGAATATTGTGTAATTAATTTCCGTGAAAAATTTTGTTAAATATAATTAGCTTATATTTGATAAGGAAGCACGAAAAATCAAAGGCTAAAATATTTTATCAGTTTTTTACAAAGTGAATTATTATTCCGGTTCGCAGTGCTAGCATAAGTAAAAGGGCCTTTATTAGGTATTACGGTATTTATTATGTAATTTCAAACAAGTATACATTACTGCCGTCGCAAAAGATCAAAAATACCCGGGAAAGTAAAGTATACTAAAATTTCTAAATAATGAAAATTATATCTTTGTAACATAACTAGCTGAATACCCGTGATTCGCTACGGAGTACATTCAAATTAAATACAACGGTCAATGTGTGTAGTTAATGACAAAAATAAAACAAATAAATATATTTATAATAAATACAATGGTCAATGTATGGAATTAAGAAAATATATATATATATATATTTATAAAAAAATCGTAACGGATATTTTTATAGACAAAATAATGTAGAAGAAAATATTGAAATTAAATCTAATAGAACATACTAAAGAATATAGTACAGTTTGAGGATAATTCTTTACTGTATTTTAATATTTTTTTCATATAGCCCAATCGTCTGCAGCATTAGAAAGAAAAAAAAATTTTTTTGTCAATTTATTTCGTTGTTATGCACGTGACGTAAAATTAATTTTCAGTATCACAAAAAGAAAAGAAACCACGTGATCAGCATTTAATGAATTAAACTCTAAATATTAATCTTTAAAAATTCACCAAAAATCAGAAAAGGGAGGTAAAGATTCGAAAAAGATTTTATCTTAAAGAAATTTTCATGACCTTTCTCGTGATATACATTTTATAATCCTCAGATTATTATTTTAAATGCAAACTTTAAAGAATATTACAAAACAGCTTAAAAATTTAATGTTAAAAAATCTAAGAAGAATTTTTCAAAAATATTTCTTAGTGCACCCCTACAATATAAGAAGAATCGCCATGCAAAATTTCAGCCCTTTAGGTCTAGCGGTTTGGTCTGTCCGTTAGCTGTCAGTCAGTCAGTCAGTTACGGAACTGTTATCTATATATATATAGAACAGTTCCGTAACTGACTGACTCACTGACTGACTGACTGACTCACATACAACACACAGACCAAACCGCTGGACCTTAAAGGGCTGAAATTTTGCATGGCGATTCTTCATATAGTGTAGGGGTGCACTAAGAAAGATTTTTGAGAAATTCTTTTTAGTTTTTTTTAAAATTAAATTTTTAAGCTGTTTTAGTATATTTTTTCAAGTTTGTATTTAAAACAATAATCTAAGGGTTATGAAATTTATATCACGAGAAAGATCATAAAAATTCCTTTAAAATGAAATCTTTTTCGAATCTTTCTCTCAATTTTTTGATTTTTGGTCAATTTTTAAAGATTAAATTTTAGAATTTAATTTATTAAATGCTAATCACGTGATTTCTTTTCTGGCACTTTAAATAAATTTATCGTCACGTCCATAACAATGAAATAGACAAAAAAAATATTTTTTCCCTTGCATTTCCATATTTTTTCCATCGAATTTTTTCTTACCTAAAAACTAATATCTTCTTCATCAAATCACGTTTGTTCAGCCTATTTTTCTATAAAACATTCGGAACTAAAAAAAAGTGGATGCTTTTAGATGTATATTTAACAGTTTTTAAAAATCTGTTTACTTTTGCGATGAATTCTGAAAGTAAACAAACTTGAATGTGAATGAATCAAGTAGCTCAAGTAGTCATATGCGGCAGACGATTGGACATTATCCAAAAAAATATTAAAATACAGTAAAAGATATATTCCTCAAACTGTACTATATTAACTGTACTATATTCTTTAGTATGTCCTATTACATTTAATTTGAATATTTTCTTCTACATTATTTTGTCTATAAAAATATCCCTTAAGATTTTTTTATAAATATATATATATATATATATATATATATATATATATATATATATATATATATATATATATATATATATATATATATATATTGCATCAATTGTATACATTAATCGTCGTATTTATTATAAATATATATATTTTTTTTTTTTTGGCATTAATTGCATACATTGATCGTTGTATTTAAGATGAATGTACTCCGTAACGAAGTGCGGGTTTTCAGCTAGTATTATATATATAATAGCCGTTGTCTCTGTATAACACTTTCGGGCTGTAATCATCTTTCAATCGAAGCCCTCAGTAAACAAACAGCCGGTTAGGCTTAATTTCAATTTCAGATGTGGATCAGAATTTTTTCTTACCTAAAAACTAATATCTTCTTCATCAAATCACGTTTGTTCAGCCTATTTTTCTATAAAACATTCAGAACTAAAAAAAAGTGGATGCTTTTAGATGTATATTTAACAGGTTTTAAAAATCTGTTTACTTTTGCGATGAATTCTGAAAGTAAACAAACTTGAATGTGAATGAATCAAGTAGCTCAAGTAGTCATATCGCGTAATGATCTGTAAAAAACTGGATGGCAGTCTACTACTCCAATCGCATGAAAAACTAAATAAATAAAAAATAATGAAAGGGTTAGCTTTTACAAGGTGTGGATTAAATGCAATATTGTTAGATAATTCGGGATATTTTTTAACTTTCATGTACTTTTTCCATTATGACGTCATTATTAGTATTATGACGTCAAAATGACGGGTTACCTTCTAGTATATATATATATATATACATAGATTGTTTATGTTTAATATAATAGACTATAATTATATCTTAATTATATATGAATTATGTTTAATATAATAAACTGCATGCTAACATAATAGTTTATGTTTGTCACAAAGTTTGTTTAATCAAAAAATGAAACCCATTGCCTCTAAGAGGGTTGGTTGGGAGATAGTCCCTGACTACTTTTTTTCTGACAAATGGCCCCTGATCAACAAAAGGTGAAGAACCACTGCTTCATATCAAGCGACGCGTGCCCGACTCGTGGCGCCGGATGGGCTCAGCGAGCGGTACTCTTCTTGAATCCGGTGGGCAGGATGAATCACGAAGTCCCTCACGCCCCGAGTCGCGAGATTCTGCTTTTCTTACTCCTCTTCCTCTAAGAGTTTCTTCCAGAAAATGGACACTCCCAGCATTTAAAGCGACACGTAATCGGCGCCGTCCAGGAAAAACCCCGAAAAGAATTTTAAAAAAAAGAAGCGTGGTAATAATGAACGTGGTGCTAAGTTCCAGGGAAGATATTGTTCCGTTGACGACTTTGCTGAACAAAGATGGTTTCCTTTCTAATAGTCGTGGCTCACTTACCGGAGCCATTAATATAGCAGTCTTGCATGTTTCGGATCGTCTGCTTGTGATCAAGTAGCTTTTTGATTCCCAGAACTTTTGCTAGCGTGAAAAGGAATCAGCAGTTAGACGTCATCCCTTTCTTTTGCGAACATAAAGGAAACCTATGTAGGAATTCATGTTCTACTCGAAGTATTCTTTATGCAGTTTCACGTGTTTGTGAAATGCAGGGTGTATTTCGTTACGGAGTATATTCAAATTAAATACAACGGTCAATGTATGCAATTAATGCCAAAAAATAAATAAATAAATATATATATATATATATATATATATATATATATATTTATTTATTTATTTATAATAAATACGACGATTAATGTATACAATTGATGTAAAAAAAAATATATATATATATATTTATAAAAAAATCGTAAGTGATATTTTTATAGACAAAATAATGTAGAAGAAAACATTCAAATTAAATGTAATTGGACATACTAAAGAATATAGTACAGTTAATATAGTACAGTTTGAGGAACATATCTTTTACTGTATTTTAATATTTTTTTGGATAATGTCCAATCGTCTGCCACATTAGAAAGAAAAAAATATTTTTTGTCTATTTTGTTGTTATGCACATGACGATAAATTTATTTAAAGTACCAGAAAAAGAATTTACGTGATCAGCGTTTAATAAATTAAATTCTAAAAATTAATCTTTGAAAATTCATCAAGAATCAGAGAATGAATGTAAAGATTCGAAAAAGATTTTATTATAAAGGAATTTTTATGATCTTTCTCGTGATATAAATTTTATAACCCTCAAATTATTATTTTAAATGCAAACTTAAAAAAAGTTACAAAAACAGCTTAAAAATTTACTTTTAAAAAATCAAAGAAGAATTTTTCAAAAATCTTTCTTAGTGCACCCCTATACTATAAGAATATATACAGATTTTATATAGAGAGATAGTTTTATTTCAAAAAGAATCATCCGATTTTTAAAATATCATAACTATTCATCTTTTAATCCGTTTTGATCGAATAATGTATAGGCAGAAAGAGGGAAATCGCGAGTTTCCCGCAGTTGCCGACAAGTAACGCTAACTCTCTTCCTTCGCCCGCCACTTCAGTGTTTCTAAAGAGGGCGACTGCACACCAGAAATCATGTTGTGTTCTACGCTTTGCGAAGTGTGAGTCCGTAACAACTGTTCAGTGTGATTTTTGTCGACAAAACCCTGGTAGATTGAAGTTCCTACTTCTCAGAGCATTAAGCGATGGTATAAACAATTCCAAGACACAGGTTGTCTGTGTACGCATAGCCGTGGAAACAGTGTATGAAGACATGTTCGCAAAATTTGGGACAAATTAGCCTACCATATAGACATATGTCGTGCACCCAAAGGTGGGCATATTGAGCACCTTTAATTTGGTTTGTAAAAAACTTTATGATTAGTTATGTAATATAAAATTAATTTTAAGTTTCTATGTTCAATATTTTTGATAATTTACTCATTTCAAATCGGGTGATTCTTTTTGAAACACCCTGTATTCTAGTTCAGAAGGGTGATCTGGTTCATAAGTCGATAGTGCCAAAATAGCAGAGTATTTAAGGTAGCATGAAAGAATCGAAGCTTGGTTGTGGTTCTTTGTATGCAATTTGTTTATGGAAAAGGGAAACTAGTCTTAATTTAGATATATCATGCATTTTAACGTATGATTACGTTCCTCAATAACGGTCCTGCGGAGAGAAAAAAATTGTCCGGCGTCGTGAGTTATAATTTTCTACTTCATTTATAACATTTTTCTACTTCAATTTCACCTGAAATTTTTTGAAGAGTTCTCAGAACAGCTGGATTACACGGGCGTGTTCTGTCCATAGAAAATTTTTTGTCAGTGAGAAAAACAGAAAGTTAAGGCTAGTTCTTCCCTTCGCACTATCAATGATAAATAAGCCCCAAACCTATTGGAATAATGTCTTATTTGCCGATGAACATTTTTGGTGCTGATGGGCGTATAATTGTATGGAGAAGAAAAACATGAGGAACTTAATCCCAAGAACTTAGTAGGAACAGTTAAGCATGCCGGTGGAGGTATCCTTGTGTGGGGGTGCATGTCAGCATCAGGACTAGGAAATTTGGTATTTATTGACGGCATAATGAATCATGCTGTTTTTATAAATATTTTAAGAGACAATTTAAAATTATAAGCTCAAAATTTGGGTATTGGAAACAACTTTGTTTTTTATCAAGATAACGATCCTAAGCACACGGCTCTCAACGTTCGCATCTGGTGTCTCTATAATTGTCCACAAGTTTTGAAAACACCACCTCAGTCGCCAGATTTAAACTCAATAGAACATATTTGGAGAGAACTGGAGGTTCGAGTACGAAAAGCGAACTAAAAACAATTATGATGGAAGAATGGATGAACATTGATGCAAAAATTACAAAAGAACTAAAGCAATCTATTCCCAGACGTTTAAAAGCTGTTGTGGATGCTAAAGGATATCCTACTAAATATTAATTTAACGAAAAATTAGAATATTTACTAATATGTAGAGATTTTTTACAAGTGTACGATGACTTTTGTGAGATAAAGTCTTTGTTACTTTTGGATTATTGGTTTCTTAAAAATAAAGTTTGACTATGTTTTCAAAATATTTCATGTAGTTTTGTTAAGAATAGATTATAGATCTTATTATTAAATACCCATTCTGAAATATTCATTTTAATCAATGGATAGACCCCTATTTCATTGAAAATCGTAAGTGTACGAACACTTTTGGGAGCCACTGTACGTGTTTAAATAACTCGTGCGTACTTTTTTCCCGCAATACAAACTTTTCTTGCAAGAGTTCATGTACACTTGATCCGCATAGTAAGTGGACGAAAAAAGTGAACATTTCGTACAATATTTCGTCGAACACGTATTTTCCTAAACAAAAAAACAAGACGTTCGTTACAATATAGCACATGGGAAACAAAGGTAAGGTTTTTATAAAACCTTCTTGTCCTACACAATTAACACCGGGAACGACGGTTAGATCTGCACAAAACATTCCTCAAAGCGTTAATTTCGTAAAGTATTCACATGTATGCTCTGTTGTTCAAAATCACTGAAGAATGAGAACTTCTTTGTTATTTGTTCTAAATTTTAAAATTTTGTTTAGATTTTGATACTGATTGCAACCGTACCCAAAACTCATGCTTTTTGTCTTGTAATGAGCTGTTTTTTTAAGGATTTTTCGGAAACTATTGTTTGAACCAGAATAACATTTATGGCAAACAAGCTTTCGTGGTTGCCTGTCTGGTCAATGATGAATAATAAACTGCCAAATTCATTCAAAGATTAAAATCAGTATCTCTTTTGCAGCAAGAAAATGTGGTATTTGTAAAGAGAGGAGAAAGTGGAAGGGATTAAATAGACGTCTGTAATCGTAATGTTGTCAAAATAATTCTTTCTCAAAATAATAAACTTCAAAATGAAAAACCTCAAAATAATTTTTTCTCAAAATTTCATCTTCTCTCAAAATAATAAATAAACGAGCATATCTGAAATGTTTATTATTTTATTTGGGCTTGTTATTTTATCTTCAATATTTTACTCAATATAGGAAAAGAGCCATCAGAAAATCAATATGAAATCTGGATTTTCTGATGGCTCTTTTCTTTACCAGATTGGCTATAAGTCCTCACAGATGCTTTAATTTTTCGACCTTATGAAAAAACGAACACTTTTTTTTCATCTTAATAAAACTGAAATTACAAATTAAAAATGTCAAAAATTTCAAATTACAAAACTGAAATTACAAATGTTTACTGTTGTAATTTTAGTTTTAACGTTATGGAAAAGAAAATATATACAAGTCTCCCAAAAGTGCTGTGACTCAAAAATGACGTCAGAAATAAGAAATGCATTAAATTGGGGTATTTTTCGAACGACCAACTTTCCGTGCAGAATATTGTGAAATATAATTAGCCTATGCTTGATAAGGAAGTACGAAAAATCAAAGGTTAAAATATTTTATCAGTTTTCCACAAAGTGAATTATTATTCCGGATCGCAGTGCTGGGATAAGTAAAAGGGCCTTCGGCATTGATTGGGTAATTTCAAAGATGTATACATTACTGGGGTCGAAAAAGTTCAAAAATGCCCGGGAATGTAAAGGATAATAAAATTCCTAAATAAGGAAAATTAAACCTTTTCGTGGTACAGAATTTTAAAAAGAACATGACAGAACTGTAGAGCATTATTTTCCTGTCAAACGTGGAAATGAACTGTAAGGCAGGG
Organism: Dolomedes plantarius; assembly: GCA_907164885.2. Classification (NCBI taxonomy): domain Eukaryota; kingdom Metazoa; phylum Arthropoda; class Arachnida; order Araneae; family Dolomedidae; genus Dolomedes; species Dolomedes plantarius. Next base: position 71,467,626 of record OU015490.1, read on the forward strand.
GTTCTCAACCTTTCAGGCTCTGTGCCCCCCTTTGAACACTGATATGAGGTCACGCCTCCCCCCATATGAAGCCAATACATGTATTACAAACGGAATTTGAAACTGAAGCTGGTTATTAAATGAAAATATAGAATAGATAATTTCATACACAAAATTTAATATTACTACACATATCTTAATTTGGAACATTATTATTAGAACATATGAAATCAAATAATTAAATACAGATCAAATGTATTTGAGTTAATGAAGGATCTAGGTGAGGTTGACATGTAATACAAGTCCCTTTCGCAACATTAACGAGAGGGCTGGCACTGTTTGTGCTTGACAAGATTTTGAATATTAGGTTGTAAATGTGACAAAGCACACCTCAGGTCACTTTCAACGTCCAGCTTTGCTCGATATTTTGCCTTTATGTATGCTAATGCTGAAAATCCAGATTCACAGAGATATGTGAATGAAAACTGCACTAACAACCTCAAAGCTTCCAAAGCAACTTGTGGGTAAACAGGAAAATACCGTAACCAAAAATTTTAAACATGCTTTCGAAATCCGCGTTTGCTTGAGAATCACATTTTAGGTCGATTGCCTGTTCCTGAATATGTCGAAAATACGTTAATGTTACATTGTGACCGCGGGCTTGTGGCGGCCCAGTAGTACAGCGCGCTGGTTTTCGGTGCTGAGTGTGCTCGGATCGAATCCCTGCATTGCGCCACGAAAAATGTCTCGTTCGTGTCGTCCCTTCATAGGGGGTAATGCTGTCCGCCTATATGGTACTCCCACAATAAAATGGGCAGTAAAACTGCGGCGTAGTATAGGCGAATGTCTCACGACAAGTGCCTCCGCAATTGAAAAAAAACAAAAAATAAAACATTGTGATCGCAAAATTGAATACAGTAAATTAAAGATAGTTTTACTTTTATTTTATTTTTTTAACTCACGCCTCCCTTGAAATTCTTCTACGCCCCCTCCCTCAGGGGGCGCGCCCCCCTGGTTGAGAACCGCTGCTGTAAGGTCCTTTTTCATAAAGCTATAGAATTACCTGTATTTCATTGTTTTAGTAATGTAAATACACTGCAGATATGCATGGACTCTCTCTTTCGTATGCCTCTTACAGGGCTAGAGGGTGCGGTTTTAGCTCTTTCTATTGAGCACTATTAGGGTCAGAGTCGGTCCTGATGCCACCAAAATGGCTCTCCAGCCTATACGTGTCCGTACCCGGCGCAGACATAACAGCATTCAGTGGTGCTTGTCGGGATCCGATTCGATTTCCCTCAGTATCGAATACCGACGTGGTAACGACTAGGGTTCTTCTGTCCCATTAAATTCTGTCATACCATAGAACTGAAAAAAAATGACAGCAATCTTATTTTCCTGACAAAACTAATAATCAATTTGAAGTTGTTTTTTCCTAAAGCTCCAGATTTTCTGAAGCACAAAAAACACTTTAGTGATGTATATACCCTACAAAAAATATGCATGGTCATTTATTAAGTGCAAATTACGAAACACAGATGAAATTTGCCGTTTTTCTTAGAGTACGAATAATTTAATATCTTTTCAAAATCAGATGTTTGTAGATTGTTTCCCCTTCAAAAATATTTTTGCATACATCCGGATTTCTCACACTCTGATTCGTAAAAGAGGTTTGAAAAAAGTTTTTCGTTGTTTAAATTTGTTCTATTTATATTTTCCCATTAACAGCACAGTCATTAAAAATATGCATTGCTTGGTAATTTTTTCATTCTACGTATATGATTTTGAGTGAAAATTATTCGAGATTCCGATATGTGTCCTCTCAGTTGAAAAAAAAATAATCTTTGGACTCAAACAAAAAAAAAATAACTACTAAAGTGATAACTACTTTACCATGGATTTTTGGGAAGTTATAACAAATTTTTTTTTAGTAAATTCTTTCGGATATTAAAGCACATTTGTTTATCTATATTTATATAAAACAATTTCGTGACGGACCGACTGACTGACAGATAACGCACAGACCAAATTGCTGGATCTAAAGGGCTGAAATTTTGCATGGCGATTCTTTTTATAGTGTAAGGGTGCACTAAGAAAGATTTTTGAAAAATTCATCTTAGAATTTTTAAAAATTAAATTTTTAAGTTGTTTTTGTGACATTTTTTAACGTTCACATTTAAAATAATAATTTGAGGGTTATGCAATTTATATCACGAGAAAGATCATAAAAATTCCTTTAAAATGAAATCTTTTTCGAATATTTACCTCCATTTTTTGATTTTTGATGAATTTTTAAATTTTAATTTTTAGATTTTAATTTATTAAATGCAGATCACGAGATTTCTTTTCTTTTTGTGATACTTTAAATTAATTTTGCGTGAGTTGCATAACAACGAAATAAACTGACAAAAGTTATTAAAATACAGTAAAAGATAAAATTTAACCACTGGACTGATTGAGATGGAAGTTTTCTTAAGAATTTAATTCAAATTAGTATGTTTTATGGATATTAAACATACAAATTAATTGCATACATTGACCGTTGTATTTATTATATATATATATATATATATATGTGTGTGTGTGTGTGTGTGTGTGTGTGTGTATATTTGACATTGATTGCATAAATTGACCATTGTATTTAATATTTGAATGTACTCCGTAGCGAAGCACGGATATTCAGCTAGTTTAACATACAACTACAACAGTCTCAGCACTGGAATTTAGATGGTTAAAATTAGCTGTCACTTAATTTTTCTCAGTATCCAATGGAAGAATAATACATTCTTAAAATACTAAATTAAGCGTAGAAAAGTGTATCAGATCTATTGATTTATGAAAGAGCTTAGTTTTGTGATTGGAAAAAAATGCTTTGGAGTTGTGGGTGTAATTTTAAAACTATAACCTTATTAGGTCGCTGGGGTTTTCTGATACCAGATTTCGTAATCTTGAAATCAATATTAACCCTCAAACGATACAGTGGGGGCCGGATCTGACAAAAGGTATGTCTTCCCCCTCCCGTACACTCCCCTTTCATTGCAAGAGAACAAGCTGACAAGGAACCCTACCAGCCAGTCTGTCAATACTAGACACGTTTTTGTCCATAGGTTATCACTGGGGTGATCGAATCCAATGGGGTTAATACACAGCCTTAAATACATTCGTGTCTAGGCAGATATGAGCACGATAAATCTGTAGATCGGAAAGTCCTTCAATTAGGTCAAAGAAGGTGGGAAAAAGTGCGAGCCCCCAAGATGTCACCCCTGGGTGTACTCGGAAACGACACCAGGGGATGGTGTTGGTTCAGCTCTACGATGTGCCCCTGTTGAAAGCAACAAACGATTATTGCGGTTAAAGTGCGAATGTTGTCATTGAAATTGCCTCGGATTGGAAAACAACAATATTATATATATATATATATATATATATATATATATATATATATATATATATATATATATATATATATATATATATAAATTATAGTTATTTGCAAACGTAAATACGAGGTTATTTTTGTGTATCGGAAGATATACAAAATAGACAATGCTAGATAATGCGAGTGAAACTTCCTACCCTCACACCGATTATACAATTATACTCTGAAGTCACACTTCCTTTATGTGATTGCGAGGTTATTTTTTTCCGCACCTAGAGTGGTGAAAAGCGTCACTCCCATCGTAAAAGAGAACCTAAATTAACCCCCTCCAGGGATGTGCCAGATAAAGTCGGAAGAAAAAGAAATATAGGATGTTCTTAAACGTTTTTGGAAATCTTTGTTCTGCTATTTCAAAAAATACAGTTCACATTGTTTCCATCCAGGAAGAATAAGAAAACGGAGTTAATGATCTCATGAATGTTTATGTTTCCAAAGAAAATTGTTTCTCGTGTTTTTATATGCGTATAAATGAATAATATTCCAAAATACTTTTTCTTCTTTATTTTTGATTCTCGAGGGAAATAACATGAAGATATCTTTTTCTGAAATCTCTCTTAAGTAATTTTTGAATTCAAACATAAAACAGGTGTTTCAGACTTATAGGAAAGGAATTTTGTTGCTATTGTTAAATATTGTTTTTTGTAATGCAGATCGTATGACTTATGTTGTTTTATTTACGCTTAAAAACGTATTTGACAAGTATATAAATATTTTAGAACTAAAATGAAAGTTTTTTTCGGTAGCGCATATATATATATATATATATATATATATATATATGGGGGGGGGGGGGACTTGGTACAAAAAGTGCCTAAGTCAGTTTTTTCCAGAATAACTTTGTTTGCTTATGTCTCTTTAAAAAAAACATTATTTTCAATGTAAGAAGTACCCAAGTCTGTACAATGGTTTAGAAAACACTTTTTAAAGCATCGGACAGACTTGGGTACTTCTTACATTGAAAATAATATTTTTAAAGAGACATAAACAAAGTCATCTTGGGGTAAAAGTGACTTAGGCACTTACTGTACCAAGCCACATACACACACACACACACACACACATATATATATATATATATATATGTGTGTGTGTGTGTAATATGTATGTTTATATGTATATAAAATATATGGTTTGATTCTGGATGCAGTGACTGAACTGATAATGTCTTGCCTTTAAACTTAGTTTAATCTTACTTAGCGTAAATGCTATTTATGACCCTAAAAGCTTTAGTTTTGTTTCGGTAATCTAAAACATGATGCTGTTTAACTCGGTTATTTTTAAAGCATTTTTAAAATTAATATTTCACTTTGAAAAAGACAAAATAGGTGAAATTTCTCCAACTCGAAAGTAAAAACAGTGAACAATGGATTCATATTTGTATGAACACCGTATATATAAAATGAATAGGGACAAAAAATTTTTTTTTAAATTTCAGGTAGTCTCTTCTAACGAAACTTCCGCGGGTTATTAACGTAGGATTACTTATCGTTACTTACCTCTTTTGTATGTATACATGTGTGTATGTGTTATGTATATATATATATATATATATAGTGGAATCTCGATCGATCGTTTTTCAAGGGACCGATTGAAATGAACGATAAATGTGGGAAAACGATAGATGCGGAAGCATAACAAAGCAATATGATCGTTGGGACTGGATAAAATGAACGACACCTACGGAAAAACGATGGATCCGGAAACGATCGATCGAGATTCCACTGTATATATATATATATATATATATATATATATATATATATATATATATATATATATATATATATATATGTGTGTGTGTGTGTCAAAATTTTGACGCATTTTGGTACTTTTCTGTTTAACTTTTTACTGGTTGCCCAAGGAATACAGACTGGGTTTGGGGTCTGCCAAAATTATAACTCGCGACGACGGACGGTTGTAGCGTCTGAAATTTTGCTTTCCGAAGAACCGTTATGGAGGAACGTAATCCTACTTTAAAAGTCGCATCAGTCAAATAGCTTGAGTAGTCACCAAAGGATGCGTATTTTCAAAGCTGTTACTTCGATACAATGCAATTTGCGATTTAAGTTTATGTCTAATTCTTAACTGGTGCTTTATTAAAAGTGCCATAATGAAGTGTTCATAATGAAGTTTAGGTGAAAGATGGGTTCGAAGTTTAGTCGAAAGAGCAACATAATTTTTAGTAAAATTACTATATTTTATTTTTTAAAATGGGGCTCTCTATGTAATGTTAATGTAACCCGGGGAAAACGAAATGAAAATGATTACATAAAAAATGTAATCAATGCAAAAGTTGTTGTTGCTGATACCTGTCACCCAGCAAAGCTAGATTATGCCCATGATACCGCACACTTTCAAGAAGTCAATAACCAACAATGGCCGCTCCAGAAGGTCTTCCTTTTCAAGTCCCAAGCACACTAGGATATGATCCTGAGTGACTTGGCCTTTGAACAGTGGCGCACCCAGGGGAGGGCGCAAGGTCCCTGTCCCCCCCAAAAATAGAAATTGCATTATGAATATTGATTTTGCATTATAAATATTTTTATCCGTTCATCTCGCCCCCCCCCCCCGAAGAAAAAATCCTGGGTGCGCCACTGCCTTTGGAACATTTGGTACAAGTTGGAAACACTTTCTCCTTGTCAGTATAAGTATGTGGCAAATATACCTGAAAGGTTATCAATAGTATTCGTTGTTGAGCTCACATTGTTTGCTTCTTATAGTAATGAGTAATGGTTCAAACTCTTGAATTATAAATAACTTGAAGAAATTAAAGTACTTCATTGAATTATCTCAAAATGCTTTGGTGCAATATTTGAATAAGATTTCATTGTTTATAACCCATTAATTGCGAGTTGTCCAACAGGTTGCATATGGCCTAATAAAGTTATAATCACAAATAATAAACCGACCTAGTCCCGAAGGCACACGGTGTGAGCGACCTGAAGACGCCAATTGCTACGTGTAATTGCTCTACTCAAAATAGAGAGAACGCCCGTCCGTGTTAGCTTAGGATGATAGTACCATGTCGAATAGTTTAAACTTCAGACTTTAGCCCCAAGATCCCCCTGATAAAACTATAAAGTTTCTTTCCTTGGCACATATGAAATACAGGTGAAACGGGTTTAACTCCGAGCCCAGGATCGGGCCGTCGTAGCCGAAAATTTCCCAAAATAGATAAAATTTGGAATCGGAGAACTGCCAGATGTAGTTCTGATCCAGGAGTTCAAAAAGTATACATTTAGGTAGCTTAAGCTCGGTTGATGCGACAATTCTTGGAGAGCGTTTCTCCAACATATTCAAAAGATAATCCAGTCCATTTAAGTTTGGTTGATTGAATATAAGTCAGACAATTTGAAAGCTCTCATTGAACTATTTTTATTCCATTTTTTAATAATTCTAGCACGATAAATGGTGGAATTACTATATAAATGAAGAGTTCATCCCCGGTGTATAATAAATAGTTATCATTTTTGTATGTACGTGATCACCCAAATACGAGTATTTAAACTATTTCTGCATGATATTACCACAGAGACACTGTCTTCAGTCGTTGCAAACCAACAAAAAATGCCCCACATAATGACACTACTTTTAAATATTATATTCGCTTTAAATACAAGCTAAATAAATCATTTCAGTTGGATTCTACCGGTGACAGTCTGTACAAAAGTGGAACGTGATTCATTTGGCCACATAACATTTTTCAAGTCACCTACTTAGGCGATATTTCCACAACTGGAAGCGAAGTTTTGGGGGATTTTTCTTAATCAGTAGCTCCCGTCAATGTGTCTCCCTAGATAATTCCGTTTGTTTTTTAATGCTCTGTGCATAGTGCACTTACACGTGGATGAACTTCTGTATAAGTTTACTTATTCAGCCTAGTTTCAGAACTGAGATATGAGTATATATAGGTGCAAACAATTCTTCAAACCCGTAAATGGCCCTGTTATCTGATTTGGAGCAACAATTTCTTCTTAAGGACACTAAGGATTTTCTTCTCATTAATTAGAAACATTAGTAACTACTCAAAAGTTATTTTTTTAATTAACTAGATCAAATTAGTCATATTTTCGTCTTTCAGAGTACTCAGATGGATATTCTTGTAAAAAGTAAAACTCTGAAATCGTTGTATTAACTCGTGATTTTTTAAAACTTTTCCCTGAAGTTTCAGCGTTGAGGGGTTTGTACAAGCAGTGTTGAACCCATACGATCTCAAAGTTTAATCTCATATGAAGTTATCTATCATGCGAAAGTTATTAATTTTGCAAATTCTAGTCTATGAACCGCTAGGTCATCAGACCACGGAATCTCCAGTACTTTTTGAAAATTACAAGCAAAAACAACTTGTGAAAAGCATACATTTAAGTGAGACAGCCGTCATAGGTTGTCCAGAAGAATTAAAAAATACAAGTAGGGTAATCATCCAATCCAAAACGATGTAGATGAGTCCCGAAAACAATCGTGCACAGTTAAAAGTTTAAAACTCAACTTTACGGGGAGAGTCCGGGATGATCCATGAATCGTTTGAACATTGGAACATTGCGAATGATAATAAGTAATGCCTTTGTTTGTATCACCAAAATAAACCACATAAATATCTTCCGCATCGTTTCTTAACGGTGTTAATAAATTTAGCTCCTACAATGATAGTGTTAAAACTTCACGACATAAACCACACCTTTTCTATATATAACTCAATGGTTCCCGGTAATTGATTAACCGAAAACCTCAGAGACTACTTGGAAATCGTGCGGCGAGTATCTTCCGAAAACAACGTGTCTTTTAATTAGCCAGTGATCTGTGTCACGAATCTTTATTAATTCGCTTTTTCCGAAACTCAGGAGCCTCTAATGAATAGCTCTGTTTCTGCACGCAAAACGAGCGTGCATATTAATTAACGCGCGCAGGCCTTTTCACGTGCAGGCATGCGTTCACGGACGAAAAGTCACGTAGTATGATGTTCGGCTTTCTCTCGCACAAAGAGGACACTCATGCTTTTCAAACTTTTCCTGTTGTTCCAGCTGCTGATTGTTGTTTTTGAAATGCGTACCATTAGTTCTGGTAGTTAAATGATCTGTACTGCTACGTTTTCAATCATGTTAGATTTCTATTGAATTCAAGCTAAAAAGGTTTAAGTTGTTAGGAAATCAAAATTCCCCGTTGACGAAGCAGGTTTTTGTTTATATTGCATTTATAGTATATCTAACAAAAGATAAGCAAGATAAGATAATGGAACATGAATATATTGTCAAGCGTGATAAGGGGCATAGTGGAGGTAACCACACACCGCATAGTTACAATTTTCAGAGGCAACGCACACTTCAATTTCAAGATAAACATAAAGCAAAGCCTTTTTAACTTATATTCAGGGTTTCTGCACATCGGTCTGACGCCCTTTTGGATTTGTGTTTCGTAGGAGGCGTGATTCTTCCCCCATCTGTCTAGCTATCGCTACGCCTTTTACTTTGATTGAGAAATTCATTTTAATTCATTTCAAATGTTTCCATTTCCTGTCTAAAAATTATGCAGTGGTGTCTATTGAAATCCCTGAAAAGCAAACTTTAATCTTTTAGCTACTTTTCACAACTGAAGATAGGGAAATGTGTTGTCAACTATAAATGTAAACTTTCAAATATACCGTGTAATTTAAAAAAAAATAAAATCAAACACAAGTGTGTCATGTGGGGTTTAATGACTGTTAGTACAGATGCCATTATAACGGGATATGTAAAAACTCTACTATCAGAAATGTGTTCCATCACTGAAAAAATAGTAATATTTATTATTTTTATTAGATTAAGCTTTAGCGAAAGAATATTCAACTCCGTGCAGTTATAGCATCAAATTGTCGCCATTGTCCTGATACATATTATATCATCTCTACATTTGCAATCGCACACTTGTTGATTTTTCTTTTAAGTTTTATTCCCCATTTTTTAGCAATATATACATCCTGAAGTGCCTAAATCCACTTTCAGAGAAAAGATGACCGTAGTGCCCCGAACCAACTCAACTCAACCCTCTTTCAGGAATCTACCTAATGAAACGTTACATGAACTTTCCTCGTATTTGCATACACCCTCTTAAATGACAGTCTCTGCGCTACACCGATCTGTTGTTGCACTTCTTAGTAAGACCTTGAACCCAGCATTACTCATAGTAATATTTCTAAAGAAGCGTTATGTCGTTATTTCTCATAGCTCTCTGACCGTCTGCACACCCGGAGCCAGTATGTGAAAGCGGACTCAACTTCTAATGATAGCCCGCAACCCTTTTCCTTCTGGTAAAAGCATATCGTGTCAGGCCAATATTAAGATCTGACGTTCAATAGACAGGTACCGCTCTTGCATTCCAGTGTGTGCAATAGCACAGCTGCTATCGCCATGCTAATCTGCTTTGTCAAGGACACTTTGTGTTGTGCTAGAGTGGATTTTTCTTTCCTGTTTTGCTTTAAAATGCCATTACAATGATAGTGATTTTCTGAACAAGATTGTATCGAGAAGCTCGTAGCATTTATGACCTTGAGGTAGAATTCGATGCCCATGGTAATATGATTTCGTTAACGGGGTTGAGAAAGTGTGAAAGGAAGAGCTTTGTTTTGTTTGTTTTCCATATACTGCTGTGATTTACGCCGAAAAAGTCGCAGGATAATTACTTTGGATAGAATTAGGAGTAACCCCCAAAATCACGGTTTATTTAGATTGTTGGCTCAAATAAGTCATTGCCAGAACTCTAATAGTTAAAATATTATTTTTCGTCTTTTCTATAGTGGTAGTAAACTAATGATATGTTTGTCTCATATACAGGATTGCACTACGTTCCGGAATTGATAAATATTTTTTCTAAAGTAGAAATATTTCGTATGGCTTGCGTAAGACAGACTTTCGCAGCCATTTATTTCAAGAGAAATGCCTTCGTTTTATGTGATGTGAAAAAGTGTTCATTCGTCTTGCTTTTAGTGCAATACTGCACAGACGTCTAAAATATCCCCATTAAATGTGAATATTCACTAATAACTTCTATCTGAAAGTAGTCCAGAGAGGCTCTAGAAATATTGGAGACATGAACTTTGATTTGTGAATCCCTTAAGTGTAACGAATTTGTATTTTTGTACTTAGTCAAAATTGTGGAGTTTACTCAGCTCGCCATTGGTAGTGTTCCTGAACTTCAACTAACACTATTTTGTACCCATTGTACCGTTTAGGATTTTTATGGAATCAACTTGATATTAAAACTCTCAGTTAGATTGTCAGTAATTTCCTTCCTAATCAATTTCAGAAGTGTTGAATTGTGACATGTTTTTATGATAAACAGTTATATACAGAATTGCACTGATTGTGATACTTAGTTTGTATGCAGTTTTAATGAATTTTTTTTTACCTTGATCAATTTTTGAGACTAAGTACTGCACTAGCTATATATATAATACTATTTTAGATATTGCATATTTTGATTAATATTTTATTTACTACTCACTAGATTAGATTAACCCAAATGCTTTACTTGGCTTGTGCTAGGTGGAATGGATTTGGTCGACAATGGTAACGTGCCATAAACGGATAAGGGAAAGAAATCATAAGACTGACTGCTTGTGGCTAAGTAATCTGCTCTGTAATCAATAGGGCAAAAAAATTGCAAAACAGTATAAATATTTAAAGGAATACGGTAGTTATGATTGAAACAGAACCAAAATAAATTAAGTTTTGCTGAAATCGGTCAGGACTGTTGTTATTTTTCAGGCTGTATTTTCATGAGCCATTATTTTGAGATTATTTAGGGTTGTATTAGTTTCTGGCCCATCAAAAGTTGTATAGTGTCAATAGATTTCATATAATGAATGGCACTGCAGAAAGGTGGTATTCTCTTTTTTGATTAATTTGAAGTGCTGACGCTGGCTGGAATTGAATGCCAACTTGAAAAAAAATGGCTTGACTCGGTTCTAAATTACGGGACCGGCTTGTAGGGGGTAACGCTTGCCACCTATACGGTTCCCCCTTAAATTAATGGCCAACAGTCTCGCCCTTTACTGTGAACATATGGCGTCATATCCAATCTTCCGGGCATTTGTAATAAATAAATTTACCACTTATTATCCGAGATAACTAATACACGGATGCGAACGGAAAGCTAGAAAATATGGATATGGACTTGAAAAAATAACTTATAACGTCAAAAAGTTGAGAATTATGATAAATATCTGTACTTGAAAATCTGATTATTGGCAAAAATTTGATTAAGTTTGGTTTAATAAAGTATTCAATTGAAAATGTCTGTTACTGGGAGTTGGTTCTCCAGTTAATAAAAGGAATATCATTTGGCCTAGAAAAATAATAATTTTTCCTCAAACAGCCAAACGTGGCGCACCCAACCAGCTATTTAACTTAAATTTAAAACTTTTGTGTTTTAGTTCCTTGTTGCATAACATTATCCAATTATTCAGTTAAGATTCAATGAAACGCATCTGAGTTTCTAATCATGCCCAAATATAAGCAATTTCTAATCATAATCAATCTGAATGTTAATTGTAAACCCCAGGCCTGTGAAAAGTCAGTTTCTCATTTAAAAAACTCAAAACTTTAAATGCTGCTATATTTATAGTACATCCCTTTTAACGCGGAACTTGTTTGTCTAATGTCAAAATGACAAAAGGCAAGGCTTTATATATCATAAAATCTTATCTTTTACTCCTAAAAAGCCCTTGTCCTACTTGCATAACTCACCCACTCTGACGTAAAAATCCATTTTGCATGGGACAAACCCATTCTGCTACATTCCAGCGGACCTCATCTAAATCTTTTGCGCTGCTTGACCCTCTGAGGTTCAAACCATTCCTGTGCTAAGGCCATCTTCCGTTTTACGGTCGATTGGAGAAGCGTCCATTCTGATGCCTGCAAGGTGAGTGTCCTCCCACACAAGGTGAGTCAAAGACCCGTGAAAACGCTTTCCGTGAAACGTCCCACTTTGAATTTAAATCTTGAAAGGAAATCCTGAAATACGGCATAACATAATATGAAGTCAAATCAGCCTTTTATATTATTTTTAATTCAGCGTAACTGGATAGTTGTGCCTCTCAAACGATGAGAGATTGTGAATGATAACACATAGATGACCAGGGATTTTACGTGAAAACTAACGAGGGTCACCAGGCTGGGACTGTAGTTTTTGAATAAAGTAACCCAAAAGGGGTTATTAATATTGTGAAGCCTGTTTTTATTATGTTGGGTCTGATAATTATATTCATGATGAAATGAGAGGATTTGTTCGAACCCCATTCGAATCATTGTAAACGTAGTTATCAAGTAAATCATCAGTTGACCTATAATCTCACCAATGTGACATTTTCCCGTTTATCGCATCAATTTTACGTTCCCTAGAAACTTTTTTTATCTGTATATGTTACTTCCGTCCATTGTAAAATTTCAGTATAGATTTCGGGTAAAATTCCAATTTTTTTAGAGGCAATCGGGTAGGAAAAACCAGTATCAAATTCTTAATTCCATTACTTCACTAGTACTCTCATGATTACTAAATTCAGTAATTGCTACTGAAATACTTATATAGACTTTCAAGGTTACAGAAATCTCCTTTTCTGTCCACTGATGACAGAATCGCCATTACGTCCTTTGTCGGATTCTGTTTTATGCCTTATTGATGGTATAATACATAAATAGTAACTGTCAGTAGATGAACTACCATCTTCAAACACGCCACTTAATATAATGGTGTTGATATTCAGGAAATCCGACAAAGCATCTTCGCAGAGTCCTTCCTCTAATTCGCAGAGCAGAAAATCTTCCTTTGTAAATAAAAATTCGTGACGCGTCATTGTATGAAATTAAACCGCACTAAAGCACGAATTTCGGGAAAAATAATTAATATCAATTTAAATAACCCTACATAACATAACCACAATACTAAAAGGAAGACCTACCCAATTTCGGAGTTTAGGAATTTCATAAAGTTCTGTGTAAGAAAACACGAGTAAACTAGAATCAACTCGATTCCACCATCGATTTAAGAGTTTACTTGGGACCGTTCTAACTAAACTCAAACCGGTAACTATATGATGGGACATTAATTCATATATCTAGGGAAATCGCAATATTAATTTCTACATGAGGGTTTTTCTTTTCCCAATTCACCTCTCTTCGTAATCACGCAAGGAACGATGGTCGAATGGATTAGGCCATAGAATTCGGAAGCTTCATCTGCAGGTTCCAATCCCGTAGGTTGGCATGATTGCTTATAATTATTCAAAATCTCATCTGGATTTGTAGATACCACTCTGTGTATCCACCTACAGGCAAAAGATGATGGTAGCTCTCCAAAGCCCAAAAACCGTAATTGTGTCCAATAAAATGAGAGAAACAGCTTATTTCTAGAAACAGACGAATGTAGTTTGTTTTCACTGATAGCTAATTGTTTGTAAAACATTCGACCATACATTTTTGTTAATTTTATTCACATGTTTATAATTTTCTTTAATAAATATAGTCGGTAAGAGCCACTGCAGATGCCTCTAGTGAAATATATTCAAAATTCTCTAAACCCCGATTATGTATGTTAATTACAGGTAATCAACAAAATATTTTTTTAGAAATCAGATTATCCAAGGTTCTTCAGGAATTTATTTAACAAATACTATTCAGATTATGTAAGTGAACATTAAAGTTCTATATAAAATATTTAGTTAAATTAACAATAAAATTTACAACGAATTTCAGTCATTTCTGAAAAGACATGTATTTTTTTCTGTACGAGCTATATTGACATCCTTTGTGACAATATGTATTTTATTTCTAATCTTTTTTTCCCGCGAGGAACGGATAATCATGGAAGCAGATTATCCACTCACAGATGATTCACAGTTCAGAGTATTCTGGATAGATATCGCCCAGGTTGCATTGGTGGAATTTTATACATCTAGACGGGGAGTCATCCCCAAAAACGTCTCTGAAAAGATACTCCAATTGGAAAATGATCCGTTCCTTTCTTCGTGTCAAAAAAGAAGTGCTATCGTTCGCATCATATTCGCTGATGAGTTATAACAAGATATTTCATTATTTCTGAGCATATGTTATGTGACTGTTTGTGTGATTTTGCGGTTATTCAACGAGATAATAGTATACTGTATAATGAGCTTGTTCAATATTACTGCATGATGGTAACTGAAATCCATAATTAAGAAATTCCTCAGGCATACTTATTAATAAGTTGTATAACTATACATATAATACTAAATTTTCTAAAAATAAAATTAACTAGCAAACAATTATAAGCTTAGGCTGATCAGACTGTTCCTCTTTCCAATTTTGCACCGACCTTGTCGACAGCTACACGTAAAGGAAATAGATTCTTATTCGTTTTGATATAATTTTCAAAAAATAGGGCATAATGCGAGTGTTGTAGATGTCCATTACAGTTTTTGTTAAAAGAAGACAGGTAAAATATTTTTCGGAAAACGTCTAAGTAATTTCAAGTCTAAGTTAAACGTCTAAGTTATTCTTTATACACAAACATCAGCTCTTTTATACTTATCCGAGTTCAATGGTCACTCCACGTGTCCCTTCCCCCTCCTGCAGTTGGGAAATTAGTAAATATTTTGTCTCTTATAACCATTATATTTGTTTTTTAACCGCTTAAGTCACTTGCCGGTAAGTGGTAGGTGTGGACTAGTTGAGATTGGTTTGTTTTGTCCTTGACGCACGTAGGAGCCGCTAATAACTCTTTTCATATAATATTGTTTTGACCGTATAATATCGTACGCTGTGCAATATGTTTTAGCTAATAATTTTTCAAATAGATGAAAGTAGCTTCCGATCGTCACCAAATCAATCGCAGACTTATTAGTGACTCTCAAGACTCCTGTGTACTAACGCTATTGGATTCGCTGACCTCAATGTTAACCTATGGAGAAAGTGTGTCTACTATTAACAGCTACACAAATGCTGATAATCAAATAAAAATGGCATTTTCAGATAGCCTGAACTTTTCTACACCTTGTAACAGGATTCATTTTATAAATTTCATCCGCCATAGGAAATTGTCACCGTTTAAAACCCACTATACTAGATTTTTCCCCGAATAATTTAAATTTTAAAATATTATTTGCATTTTTTTCAAAATACGAAAAAAAGCCCCAAGGTGTAAAACTTCTTTCTCTATTGCGGAGTACAATTTAAATAATCACAAGATAAAAAGAACTTTTTATATACCACGTTTTTAAATTTTCTGTTGAATCATATAAACTTGACAATTCTCTGTTAATTGCACAAACCTTCACTTAATTATTCTTTTTTACTTTCTTTTATTTAATTTTAATCACTTTTTAGTCTTTTCCACTATGCACAGACTTTAAAAACTTTAATTTTTATATATTTTTAAAAATTTTTCGCACAATATTTTTGTAAACAAATTAAATTCACGTGTATTCTGTTTTCAAAATCGTCCAACGCCGTTACGCAAAAGTGCAAGCATTGAATTAGATCGACCTTGCGGATTTTTCAGCTAAAAGTATTAAAAGAATGCATTGTCATCGTGGTCTGAGCTATTCTAAAAGATTCGAATGTCTAGCTAGTCGGGAAGTTAGTTAATAATCGATTGCAAGACTTGTAGTGGACAAACACACAAACAAAAAAAAACAAGAAAGATAGTTAATAAAAACATGGTAAAAAATCTTTCAATGTAAGTAGGTAATCCTTGGACACATTTTTACCATAGGTTAACATTGAGGTAAGCGAATCCAAAAGGGTTAGTACACAGAACCCTTAAAACTGCGTATCGAATGTCTACTATGTGACTGACACTATTCTTTTCCCAAGTGGCCTTAGCACGTGGTCAGTCTAAATGAAAGATACAATTGTAAAATAATAATAATAATAATAATAATAATCCCATGTAAATCTGCCAGGATATTCAACATGTATTCTAGCTCGTATTTATAAGCGGATAAAAAACCGATAATTTCATTTGCAGATGTTTATATTTTCATAACGATTGATAACCTTAAGTTCACAAAGATGTAATCTTATTTTTATATTGCTCTGATATTATGAATTTAAAAGGCCACGATTGATTCACCAGAATTCACAGGATTGTTTCATTAGGCCAAGATTACCCCAGACTACTACAGATTCTTCATCTTAAATGCCAACCCACAAAAAACTTCAGTGCATTGGCAAATATCTCTTTGAAGCGTGTATTAACTAGCTCCGCCTAAATGAAACAGGCAATTCATTCATAAAGGCAACCCCGCCGCGATTCAATTCATCTAGTTGCGGAAACTCCTTGATTTATTGGGTACTACGGCTATACACTTTGAAAAAACTTAGATCTCGCTATGCTTGTTATAAAAATATTGTTCAAAGCAATTTTTTTCACACACTTTGGGCAGACATGAACTTAGTAGACATTTGGTCGTTTTGTAATACTTATATGAGTCTTTGGTTCAATGAGTTTACCTATGGTATTAAGAAAAAAAACTACGCGAGGCATCTGCTTGTAGGGGAAGATATAATCTATAACAGCACGTCAAAAGCATTCATTTATCTTTTGGTGAGCATATGGCAAAACAAATGACCTCAACGAACATAAGCAATTTTTGTGTAAAACACAAGCCTTAAGGTTCGATTGCAGCAGTATTTATTTTCTAAGTTACTCTCTTTATAAAGTAATATTTTTTCTAAAGTTTTGAAATTAATAACATTAAAACAAAAATGTTGAACCTAGTGTCAATATTTTTTTACACACAAAATTTAACTGGCCTTCACAAAAGAAAAGGTTTAGAAATAAAATAGAAATATTAATAAAGAATTCTAAACTGAGGAATTTGACTCTTAAATGTAGGAAGATAACATACTTCTTTCAGAAATAAAATTAAAATCTATATATTTTATTATTTTGATTTAGATTAAATATTTAAATCTCCATATTTAATTCCTATAAAGCCGCTTATTAGTTGTTTTTTTACGGTATAGGAGCCATTTAGGAATTATCCATTTTTTCCAGTTTTCTGTTCGCATTCGTCTATTAGTTAGCTCGGATAATCGATGGTAAATAATCATAACTAAACTTAAGAACGAGTTATGAATAATTTTGACAAATCTGGATATCTGTAATTCTATATGTTACCGTAAAATCTCGACTATAATACACACCCGAGTATAATACGCATGCTTGATTTTGAGCGAAATTTTCGGAAAAAATTAAAATTTGACAATAATAAGCACCCATAACTTTTCAATATTTCATTTAAAAATTGCACAAATATTTATTACCATAAATAAAATTTGTAATAAAAAGAAACGAAATCGTCAGTTTCGGTAGAAAAAAAAACTTAAATTGTTAATTCAAAACAAACATTGCTGCCAAATTATCAGTCTTAATCATTTTCACAGGAATACAGCTCATCTATTGTTGTTGCGTCCATGTCATAATTATTGTTGTCATCGTAATATATATCGCCATCATCATCCTCACGATACGACGATACGAACCATGGCGATACGAACTGGGAGTTTAGTTTGTTTAGAAGGGATACCTGCTTAGTAAACGGGTGGATAAATCACGGAGTGCAGATGCGCACGCAGCCGTGTTGCGACAATGTCTTACGGCTGCTGTACGTTCGTTTATCCAATGTTTAAAACTAAGGTTTTTTTGTACGCGAGTATAATACGCACCCTCATTTTTGGGCATTAAAATGTGAAAAAAAAAGTGCGTATTGTAGTCGAGATTTTACGGTATGTGAAAGATTTAAAAAGTACCATGTGTAACTATGATTAAGAAAGAATTAGTCTAGAATGCTACTTCAAAGAATACTACAACAGTTTTATCTATAAAATCAGGATGCTATACCGGCTGATGTAGCAATCGCGTGCCTTAACATGTCAAGGCCTATTGGTTAGGTTTCAAGATTCAGTTATGAGTTCAGTCATATTATCTGCGTATTTGCGCCTCATACAATGAAAATATTTTTTTAATTCATTTGTTGAAACAGTTTAAGCCATGATTGGGAAAAATAGAATGAAAAAGTTAATTGATTTAGACATTAAGAAACAAACAATTTCTAAAAGAGGCAATGGAAAAATTAGTAGATTTGTTTTGAATACTGTATGGAGATATTGAAGTTTATTCTGGGGTAACATTCTCTGTGGTTTTCATGAACGTTTATGTTGTTGTTGTTGCTAATGCCTTCTTTCTGGAAGTTCCAAGCCAGGTCCGAGCCAGGCGATGGCCGAATGGCTAGGGCGCTGGCATTCGGTTCGGATCCTGTGGGTTCGAATCCCACTGTTGCCATGGATGTTTGTAGTTCGGGATCGACTTTAAACTGTAGGTCCCGGTCTAATTAGCCCTCGTGTAGCAAAAAGTTGACCTTAGCACTCCAAACCAATCCAATCCAATCCAATCCAATCCAGACCAGGTCCGTATGGACTTCGGGTGAAGTGGGCGGCTTCGGTTTATACAGCACCATAAGGGTCGGAGTCCGTTTTAGCTAGTTGCCACCTCAAGGGGCGACATCTGGTGGGATCGTACCCTCTCTCACCCCCTCTGACCTCATAGAGGGACTTTCCGGTCTACGGATTTAACGTGCACATATCCGTTCTAGACACGGAGGTATTTAATGACGTGTGTCGGGATTCGATTCGAGTATCCTCAGCACCGTTTAATCACTTTAAAAAATATATTAGAATTTTTAAAAACGAAATAATTATTTAAAATTCTCTTTATCAACTTTTGGTTTTTGGCATTTGAAATAATTCTTTCAAATTACCGTTTCCAAATTTTGCTTTTTAAATCAAAAAGAAGTTCAAACAGAAAAAATTCTAAAGGTTTTAACTTCTCATTTCCTAAAACTAAAATTATTCCTGGTACTTTAAAATTATTTATGGATTTCAATTAATAAATGACTCGTTCTCAGACTCGTTCTCAACTAATAATTTTTCCTTTTGGCAACATGGCCGAATGTAAATATTAAATCTCATAAGGGAAAAAGTGCTTAAAAAATAGAAAGACAGTTCTGATGAATTCAAAATTGGTGGCGGAAGAATCCTCATCACTTCCTCATTAATTAGAAACAAATTTCACGAACTTGCTGGAATTATTAGTGATTAAAATAATAAGTCGAAAAATTGCGAACTCGGCATTCAGTTACATTAAGATACTATGGCGATCAGGGCGGGAAATTTCATTAGTGAGTTTTGCCAGTACGCTTTTTTAGAATGATAATATTTTTTTATTAAATATATTTCGTATATTTTGGAAGCCGAACATCTAGCAAATGCCGATAAATCGTAAAATTGACATTAATTGGTGCAGAAAACCGAAATATTTGTCCATCAAAATTGTTGATTTCGTGAAATTCGGAAAACTCTTTGGGGGGAAAGCTTCCTTTGCAATGAAAAACATTTTTAACTTTATAAAAATGTATATATCCTTAAAGATGAAGAGTACTAGAACACATGGAAATAAAAAATTTATTGATTGGAGGACGGAAAAATTGAATTTTGCATGCATGAAAATGGTGGAAGTTTGCTAAACAGAAAGGAGCTAGCACACCCGGAATGCCAGCTGTTTCTATTGTCCGCTTCTTTTGAGTTCGGCGATTTTAATTTAATAATTTGAAAAGTTAAATTAAAGTCTTGAAAGTTGAGGATGGCATCAGTGCACACGTCTCGTCCGTCCGCGTCCATCGGTACCAGTCGTGATATCCTGCTATGCTCGGTTCACGAGATTAGCCCGTCCCCGTGTCTGCTCACTAACAAACATACGTTTGTTTACCTTCAGCTGTTAATAGTAAGATGATCTACTTGATTAAGGCCCGATGATTTGGACGTAATATTTTTTTTTTAAACTTAAGTTTCCTTACTCAACAATTTAAGAGGCTTTATATTATTAATAAACTCTATGTAAAAAACATCCGTGAAACTGTACTTAACGCAATCATGAAATTTTGGGGGTATACGTCGTACTAGTCTTAAAAAGGATTAAACTTTGTGACAATTTGGGAAATACCATCTAATTTTCTTATCTCACTTGATACTAAGGCTGTTTAAAATCATCTACGGTTCATTTTATGTTACTATGTAATCTTTCTTTGAAAATAGGGCACCCTACTTCCAAATTCCCCCTTAATCGTGGAAAAGCCACCCACCCTTGAACGCAGCTAACTTCTCTTCCTTACCTTATCTGCATCTATGCTAACGATTCTCCCTTTGCCCCGACTAAACCTCCCGCTTTTACGCTGCACATTGTTTATTTCTTTTACAACAACCCGCCATACCTACTTAACCCGTATAAATGCCATTAGGTTGAAAAAATAAGGAAAAGTAATGGGTAGATTTCTATATTGTTCTGCATCATGACTTAGCGATTTCAGATTACGCATATTTATATATAGCATAAAAGAGTTAGTGCTTTTCTAAAACGGTTTTCTATTTTGATGGGTCTTAAATGCCATTAATCGTGCTGAAGGTTTCGTACTGCATTATTCATCATATTTCATAAATACGGTCTTTTCTACGTATCTAATCTGTTTATTGTAACATTAAAAATATGTTTAATGTACAATGCATTCGTAATGTCTCGAGAGAAACTAAAAGAATACAGCTTGAGGGAATAGTTGATTATTTGCGTTTTAAAATAAGACATTAATTTCAAAATGGAAACAATCAACCTTTTCTAAATATGTTACCATATTTTTATAACCCCTGTAAGGTAATAATTAGACAGAGATAATAATAAAAATGTAAACAAACAATCTGATCAGATCCCCTGAGCATACTTGTTGGTGGAAAATGAGATAGGGTTTAGAATTGGTCTTTGACTTAAACTATTGGCTCTTTATTAGGCTTTTCAAATGCCGTCAAATCTGACAAATAAAAAACGGCTATTTCTTTTCGTAATTTTTTCGTTTAAAACATTCAACTTAATTGTTGCTAAATACTTTTTTTTTCAATGCGGAGGCATTTGTCGCAAAAACATTCGCCTATAATTCACCGCAGTTTTGCTGGCCATTTTATTATGGGGGTGCCATAGAGGCGGACCAGCATTGCCCCCTATGAAGGGACACACAAACGGAAGCATTTTAGTGGCGTTTCGCCAGGATTCGATCCGAGAATCTTCAGCACCGAAAACCAGCGAGCTATACCACAAGGCCGCCACGGCCCCTGTTATTAAATACTCAAGCAACTAAGTACAAATTAATGACTTTTCCAAGACAAAGGTTCAGCAAAGACATCCCGAACAGAAAAGTAAGTCAAGACCATCATCTTAAATGGAAATCCCCCTTTGACCAGTTAGAATGCAGGTAGTTTTTGCTGAAATTCAGAACCTTGCCGCTCGTAACTTCGTCACCGCGTGACGTCATAAGACCATGCTTTATTTTTCTTAGCATAAATTTTACTGTACAGTGACGCAACATATTCAGAAGCGATGTCAAAGCACGCGGTTTAATTATATACCAATGAATGATGCAAAGATGATGTATGAAATTAGAGAGTGCTTTAAATGTCTCCAAAAGTATAGATAAAATAGATGCTTTCTGAAGGATAGCTCTTTTAAATCAACCCTTTTAATAAAACCTTACGCTCCAAAACATATCTCACCAGATTGCGTAAACACTACTTTAAAAATTCTGATATCATAACCAAACCAGTTTCCCCCGAAACCGTAGCTGATCTTCATTGGACTGAAACAACGTCTTTCTCCGTTACAGAACTTTCCTAACATCTTACGTTCAATAATTAAATAGCCTCTATAATTAAATTAATTGTGACATAACGGATTTAATTGAGTGTGATGTATGAATGATAACAAGCTATTCCATTGTGAAAGTCATTCAAATGTTCATTGTTTTATTGATATAATGAATAGGGTCATTGTTCTTTCGTTACTGAAGCATCAACTAATATTTTTTGTTCGCCGTTGAAAGTAATTTTTTAAGTAGAATAAATACGCAACAATAACAAGTCCTAGACTCAATGAATTTTCCGTTGAAGTATCGTACAGCAAGGTAAATTTATTGTAAACTTTATTTTCTATATATTTAAAATTTCTAACTTTAAGAAGTGCATCTAGACATTGTATGTGTTAAAACATGTTACTTGGGATTTTCTGCTCACTTACGCTTTTTGTAATGTACTCATTGGTGGATGTACTCTCATGGATTTCATATAACATTACACCGTTTGAAGGAAAGACTCTCCATATTTCTTTATATACATCCATTGGTAATGTAATACTTTATATTATACAATGGACTTCATAGGCTCATATATTTATATTTAAAGCCTTAAAATTGTTAGTCATTTCTTGGATACTCTCATGGGAAATGTAATACTTTAAATTGTACTATATACTTCATAGGCACCTACATGTATCTTTAAAGCCTTAAAATTGTTGGTCGTTTCTTGAATACACCTATGGACGATATATTTCAAACAGGACAATTATATTTCTTATATAAAAGCCTTAAAATTGTTGACTCTTTGAAGCACTCAAACGTATAAAACTTCCTACTGTTTGAAAAATGGTATTCCTGTGTTCTTAAATTTTTTCACTAAAGTCTCGAAGTATAAAAATAGATTTTTCTTAGTGCTGTTCATTTTGAAACCAATTGATACGCGTAGGTAGGGACAACGCTAACATTTGCTCTCCCCTAAGTCAAATTTCTTCATACTTATACTATCCATAAGTAATTGTAAACTATGTTCAGTATAAATAAACTATACTTAACATGTAACACAAATAATTACGATGTATATTTCATTATAATGGCTTGAAATATACATAATATAAATTTATAATAGTTTTGTGAAATGACTTAGGGGAATACAGTGAATGATTGAGTGAACAAGAAGTGGAAACCTGGATCAACTTGAAGGGTTATCATGGCAAAGGAACACAAAACCACATACTATGCTTACCCTTTCAGTGTTACCCTTTCAGTGTTATGAAGTCACATATGCGTTGCGAAAAATTTTTCACCATACACTATGATGCCATTTATATGTTCTCGCACAACCATTCAGTTTCGGCTATGAACCCATATATGCAATCGATACCAACGTTGTTAATATGCATAGAAATAAATACATTAATATGCATAGAAATAAATACATTTCAGAAAGTATAGCTGCGTTTTCACACTTGGTGCTTGTGCAATGCCTTGCCAGATTTGTTCTTTAGGGTTTTATTCGCATTTGTTAACAGAATGAGTTACATTTTTTACGGCAAATTTTGAGATGGTATAAATCTGCAGCTACCATCAATAGGTTTTCCTTCAAGATTCCAACTTATTCTGCCCATTATGCACTTTGTCTTAAAAAATGGGCAGCCCGTAATGCACGTTTAGCTTCAAGCACCTTAAAGCTGAAAAGGAAAAAAAAATCTGTGGATAAATTTTTAGGAAGCAACCGCTGGTCTTTCGACATTACCTGTGAGAAATTTTAAGTTCGTCTTTTCCGGCTGTATACGTAAACGGATGTCGAACTCGCGATTAAAATAAATGATACTTCCACTATTTAGTCCGCTGATTATACAACTAAAATTTAACTCCGATCTGCTACAAACTGGTTAATAAAGGCTGAATAACTGCAATAAACTGACGTGTTTGAACTTCGACAGAAAATTCGTTTACATGTAAAAAAATTTGTGCTTACAAATTCTGTCGTGGTTTAAAACTTTTTTTTTTGTTATAATAGGCAAACGGCTTTGTGTCTCATTAACGTTCTCCGAACATTTTAGATGTTGAAAATCTTTAAAACGCTGTGCTTTAGTCATTTTTAATGGAACTTCAGAGTCATTAAAGGGGGGATTTAATTAAAATAATAGCAAAACCTAATTTATTTCGTTTTTCTTCCATTGACATGCTTTTAGATAATTTGTATTTCTGTGGTATTATGGCAAATGTTATGTCATTTTTTCATGTTTTCCGCAAATTGAAAAAGTAACTTTTGTTGTGAAATATAAAATTGATCAATTAAATTTTTCAATCCAAATATTCTTTAGTTAATGCTCATATTCAACCTCAAGCATATGGCTGGTCTTCAATGAACATTTTCAATTAGGGACCAAGTATTACCTCTTTTATACATAACATTTGCCAATACGGATAACTTAGTATTATTTCATAATTCCTCTATCAGCTTTTGCCACATTAAAGAACCAATTTTAAGTGTGACATATCACCTTAAAACATAAAACCATGATGGTAAATGAAATCTGCCATAACGCCCCAGATTCCATTTACCATCATTTTATTTTGTGATTAACGAATAATTAATAGTTCTGCGTAATATGGGAGTAATATTAATAACATGAATAAACTTTAGATAAAGAACTTTCATTCAACAAAATCTTCTAAACGTAATCTCCTATTTTTGCCAGCGTGGAATGATATTAAGACATAAACTAATTCCCATATTACGGAATAGGTTTCTACAGAACGTCATGTATTTTTTTCTATCCGATATTTTTAGATGGGATTACGTCCGAAAAAAGTGGTAAAAATCGTTATTCGGTCTTCAGAAATGTGAAGTTTTTGACGAACTAAACGTTGTTTGTATGAAATCATTACAAAGAAAATTTATGTGATTTATTTACAGTTTAAAAGTTTATAGGGATTTCGAAATGAATTTTTGTTATTTACAAAGTTTGAAATTTTATCAACCACCTTTTTCGTTTCAAGTGGTCTTATTTTTCATGTAAATTTTTTTACCTCTTAAACATTTTTAAGATATGCATACAATGCATTTTTTATCTAGTTTTGTGCATAATACTTATTGGCTTTTATCAAATTGAACTGATTAGTTTTAAAGTCGTTTTAAAAAATAGCTCGGTTATGATTTACAAAATACGCTGCTACTGGCTAGGCGCTAATATAACCTGGTTGTCACTCACTGATTATTGGATACACACTATTCAAGTAAATTTGATAGCTATGAGTTTTCTCTTTCGAGGTACTTTGATAAAAGATATCAATCTGTTGATGTCAATGATGATTCAAGAATCGGAATAAATCTTCTTTATAAGAAATAACTTATCAAAAGAGTATTTTTGATCAGCTTTTTGATATGACTCGCCATCTTTCAAAAGCCCTCGAAACTTTTCTTTGATTCTCTTGACTTTCAGCCTAAAATGAAAAATTACTCAATGAATTAATGATTCCACTAACACTGTAGCCTGAAGTTTGAAATGAATCAACATTTTTGCCTGAACGTGATAGCAATTATAATAAGGATTGAAAATGGGTGTGGTTATGATTAGCCACCATTCAGGTTATCATTTTTCGAGAGATTTCTAGACAAAACTGGCAATTTTTGAATATTCAATAAATATCATATTTTAATAGGCCCTTTGCTAAAAGATAGATCAAACTAAAAATACAATGATGGTTGTATTTCATATATATGAGCCTATATATATGAAATACAACCGTAAAAATATTAATATTTCAATAACACTTGGCCCGATTTGAATGAAACTTATCGTAAAATCTTGACTATAATACGCACACGTGTGTAATACGCATGCTTGATTTTGCTCGAAATTTTCGGAAAAAATTAAAATTCGACTATAATATGCACCCATAACTTTTCAATATTTTATTTAAAAATTACACAAATACTTATTAACATAAATAAAATTTGTAATAAAAATAAAGGAAAACTACAAATTCGGTAGCAAAAAAAAAACTTAAATGTTTAATTCAAAACAAACAATACTGTCATATTATCAGTCTTAATCACTTTCACTAGAAAACAGCTCATCTATTGTTTGTCGTTTATTTAACGTGTGAAACTACATTTTTTGTACACGATTATAATACGCATCCTCATTTTTGTGGACTAAAATGAGAAAAAAAGTGCGTATTATACTCAAGATTTTACGGTAATTATTTTATAACTGAATTTGAGAGTCATTTTTACAACAATAGCGCCGTTGTATGCCTTTTTTTCCTTACCCAATCTCAGACAAATCAACTCAGTTTTAGTATTATCGGAGTATACCGTTGTTTTGTTATTTAGTCCTTTTGGCGGAAAGAAAAATAACAAACTGGATGAGCTAATAAAAGTTCCAAATCACTAATCTAGCTTCATTATTGTATAATTTATTCATTGTATAATTTATATCATTACTTATATATCCCATCGGGGAAAAGAGTACTTCGTATTATCTTAATGAATGTTAATTGAACACTTGCGAATTGTTTCAATGAATTACATAACATCTAATTTTTATTTTACATTTATGATACAATATATTGCCTTCCGATAAAATGTCCGAATAGTCGATCTATCTAGTAGATTGATTCGATTTTATAATTAAGTATACCATAATACGTAATTCTAACGTTGACAATATTTCAGCATAAATTTCCTTTTATAAGAAATCAAAATCATCGATGATTGAAGTCGTATCAATCATAATTATTCAGTCATAACAATGATTTACAAACGAGGAAGAAATTCTGCAGAAAGAAGCAACGAGCATTTTTTTTTGTAGATCTTTTTTTCTCACCCCACTCAGGCGTTTAAAAAATCCCCATTTTTAAAGTTGCAGATGAATTGTATCAACAAAAAATGCAAATTCGTCCTTCGTTTTCCAGACGTTTCAGGCGTTCGTCACTTTTACTTTGGGTAGCTAATGAATCTATACGTCCTTGGCACATTTAAGATATCTCGGTAAGTTCAGAGGTTATTTAAGTTTGCTTATTAGAAAATTTATTCACTCTTGAACAATTCAACGATAGATCTGAACGTGACAGCAGAACTAAAAAATTCGATGATGTTATTAAAGCGTTATAAAACTCCAGTATCATTTTTAAACTATGCCGTTAAAATGTTGGCAACACAGTTGAGCGATTGCTTTAGGTTTAGGACATTTCTTGGTAAAGCATAGATACTTCCATTTATTAACACTAGATTGTATTGACTGGAGCATCAGTTTCTGGGCATAAAATTTTTTAAAAATTGGGCGTTAAAATTTGGTGTCCTTGGGAAAGCATATATACTCCCATTAATTAACACTAGATTGTATTGCTGGAGCATCAGTTTCTGAGCATAAAATTTTAAAATTTGGGGGTAAAAATTTGGTGTCAGGTTTTTACTAATTAGAATTGTTAGTTTAATGACAAGGAGATTAGTTGATTCTAAATTTGCTATGCAAAAACATAGATAGTGAATTTCAAAATTAGAAAAAGTAACTAAGAATTTCCAACAAACATGGGTATTTTATTTAAAACAAACAGTATTATGGAATGTTTGATTTTATATGTTACATCTTTGTCGACCGTTCCAGATACCCACTGATGTTTATCAGTAACTGTTTAAAGCCCTTTACCTGCCGTACACACTTAACGTAGACAAAAATAGACAAAATAAATTTCTTATGGTTATCATTGTATAACTAAAGGAATTAAACCCTTTTCCAAAAAATATATTTATTTCCTCATGATTTACAAAATGTTGCGAAAACGCAACACTGGCAGAAAGCGGTATATTTTATTTCCGAGTTACATGAAATGATTTGAAACATTTAGCATGAAGTGGGACTGAGCATTTGTTGCAAATTGTTACAGTTTGGCTACTGCAATGTTTGCAGCGTCTCCTTTTATTTTCAGGATTTCTCTCAATTATGTGATTGGTGCAATCTTGCTTCATTTTGTTCAAAAATAAATTTTTCATGTATGATGGACGTCCTGGAATTTAAAATTTTTCTAGCGATTCATGACTTTCTTCTTTGGTTGTATCATCGATTGTTGGTGTTTTAAGTAAAGAAATTACCAGAGATCTTTGGAAATCTAATAAGCGTATTGAAGGATCAATGCACATTCGATACAGTTTCCATGCATTCAATTTTGCTACGTCGATGAAATTAGTGAAAATTTGTCACCACCATTTTATGCCTTTAATATATATATCCTTTAAGAAGCAATGAAATTATCTAGGAGATCATCTCCACCCATATGAGAATTATAATTAGCTATTAACTGTGGTTGTTTTACAAAAATGTTTTTTCTTCTTCCTAGAATAGCGTTTGGTAGATGTTGGAGGGTCAATAAAATCCTAATTACAAACTATACTGACTACAGAGTTATCGTTCCACCTTGTAATAGAAATTAAATATTTTTTTTTATCAAATGCCGTGTCAAATGTTCCACGTTCTGTTTTCTTCATATCCTTCACAGACATTATAGGGCGGCAATTCCCAGTTCTGTTATCTCTAATTGTTCCAGTTGCACAAAATTTCATACTACAAAGTTCAGATATAAGATTATGGGAAGTAAAAAAATTATCAAAGTATTCCACGTAGTTACATGGATTTTTAAACAACTTTTAAAAGTTTCATTACGAAATCTGCACTCAGTCCAAGATCTGATTTTTCTTGCAGTTTTTCCGTATAAATATCAAATTGATATAAGTAACATAAGCACCATACTTTGTAGCCTAATCGGACTGGTTTCCCCTTCAGAAATATTTTACTTCATTCCATACTTCGGAAAGCATTCATCTCATCAATTGAGAGATTAGTAGTAAAAACATCATACAAGATTATGACAAACTTCATAAATTTTCATTTAAAATGTTCAAATACTGTCTAACTGTAGCTAATTTATCACTTTTATCCGACGAAGTATTGTCAGTCAAATGCATATTTTGTTTTATGGACACATACATTGCCCGATTCATGGTATGTCTAATAATAGGATAGCTGACTTCCTCAGCAACCGACCAAATATAACTGTTCTTGTGGTAATTTAGAATAACCTGTAAAATGCACCTGTAAAATGCAGAATGCCAATAAATTGAGAGTAGGAACAGTCAATTAAAATTTAAACCTGTTCTTCTGATGTAGCAGAAACTAAAATATGCTCAATATGCTCCAAAAGTATTTAATTAAATAATTTTAAGAACACATCAATAGGTAGAAGATTGAACAAATCGCCTAATATAATATCTATTTTTTCTTCTTCATTAGAGACAGGCTTCAAATTGTAAGTTGGAGAGGACATCTTCCAAAAAATTTTACTTTTGGAGGATTTTCTACTTTTCTACTATTTTTTGAACAATGCAATTTATGATCATGAAGTTCAATTTCACCCTAAACATCCTTTGGAATTTGTATATTATCATGCGACAGATCATCGTCTAAATCTTCATCATCTGTGACTACGTCTGGGTCTGGTGGAATGGTAACTAGATCACATTGGTGAGCTTCATCCTCTCTTTCTAATGAAATATCAGATAAATCACCATCTCCCAATTCATTTAAGCATTCTAAAGCTTCATCGATGGTCAGATATCGTCTTTATCTAATTGGATCTGAAATATAAGAAGGATCATTTAAAAACAGCATTATGAGCACATTAGATCTATTACATACTGGATCATGCCAGTGTTGCGTTTTCGCAACATTTTTTATAACCAATAATTACAAAGAAATAGCAACAGAAACAAACTTACCTGATGTCGCCATTTTATTTATAAGAGATCAAGATTTGTGTTTCAATGCTGCTTTTGAAACTGCGCATTTGCTGCAATCTATGAAAATTCATCAAAATTGATAAATATCAGCAGTTTAAATTCAGTGACATTTGTTGAAAGATTTAACTATTAAAATATAAAAACAAATTCATTTTAATAATTTATCATAACCTTTCAAGACTTTTTTAAACTATAGTCTCTATTTGTTTACACAAAATTGATAATATTTATATTTTAAAAAATATTAAATTAATGTTGCGAAAACGCAACACTAGCAGGCAATCGGTTAAGATATCTGCAAGCCTAACCATAACATGTTTACATCATTAGTTAAAAACTTACTCAGATAATACAATACGCTGATAAATCTTAAACAACGAAATCATTTCTACTGTAATTGCATTACACAATGTTACGCTCGTTTCATTGATTCCTGTTTTGGCTATCAATGATTAAGCTGTTTTGACTAAATTTTCGTTTCCATTTCAGTTAATGAATTTTTCGTCTCGGGTTAGTAACTTTTAATCCAAGCGTCATGATCCAATTTTGTAATGTTGAGGAATATGACCTACTTATATGTGATAGTTTGTCTATCTTGGTCTTGAAACTTTTTGGATTTTAATTTCAATCTTGAATAGAGGATTCTTTCCTCAATGGCATAAAATATTGTTTATGGACATTTTCTTGGCATTATGCAAAATTAAGTAAAATAAATAAATAAAAATGAAACTTTTCCAGTTGCTATACATTTGCAGTTTTTCAAAGTTATTAAGGAAACAACCAAAAAAGAACTTCGTGTTAAAAAGGCTTCAGGTGAGGCTAAAACTGAATGATTAGAAAGAAAACAGTCTCCCATAAACAGAATATATTCGAAAAAAGAACTGGCTAATAGTTCCCAATTTATATGAAAACTAGAATTTTTCTCTCAATTAGTGTGTTCTATGCTCAGGTGTATTTTTACATATATATATTGCTGAACAAAATAACGTGTGTTAATTTTATACGGGGAGCGTAAATTTTTTGGCTCAATTCTTTTAATTCATATCCGAATTAAATTTAAAAGCTGTATTTTTTAAAGTGTTTAAAAAATTTTTAAATATGTCGCTAAAATTTAACCATAGTTTAATCCATAGCGTAATTATAGTTTGTAAACATGTAGTCAAAATACGTAAGTAAATTGCTGTTGATTTTTTGCAATATCTTGCTTGAATGTGTTTGAAAAAATTACTAGAATGCTTAAAATAACGTAGAAAGAGCACATAAAATCACACTAATCTATTTACATGTACTTATCCGTATGAGTAAAGAAAACCCTTAAAAAAAATAAAGAGGGACTATGGGATGTTTTAAAGATAAATTTTATCAGATTTATAAAGATTATTTTTTTCTTTTACTTTTCATACCTGAGCTAAATTTTTAAAGAAAACGTACCATTAACACAATTGTCACAATTATTTTCAATTTATTTTAAAGTTGTCAATGAGTACTTAAAAAATACCTTTCAGTGTGTGTGTATGTATATATATATATATATATATATATATATACAGGGTGTCCATAATTAAAGTCCCACTTTCAAAAGGCTGCAAAAAAAGAACCACTGGCCATAATGACTTTTTGAACTGAATATACTGGAAGAAGGGGGAAACGATTTGGCATAATAAAAAAAAAATTCCAAAATGTTACAGCGCCATACATTTTGGAACTTTTTTTTATTATGCCAAATCGTTTCCCCCTTCTTCCAGTATATTCAGTTCAAATTGGAAGTCATTATGACCAGTGGTTCTTTTTTTCCAGACTTTTGAAAGTGGGACTTTAATTATGGACACCCTGTATATATATATATATATATATATATATATATATATATATACCCAACAAACACAGAGGCATCGGGCCGGGGTCGGAAGATTCCGGCCAGCCGATTTCACCACTGCCGGGCCGGCGCATTAGGTCAGTATCGTTTCCGTCACGGCTGTGTCCTCTCGCCCGCGACTACCCCGTCGACTTCTGGGCCGCTTCCGGTAGGAATCGAGCCATCGTTCATCCGACTGCGAACCGTTAGGCAGCCGCGATTAAGCCATCGATGCGGACAGATAGCCGGAGCGTAACCGGAGGTTGACGGGCCGGTTACGGGAGCAATAATTGGTGTCGACATACCGTCATCTACCCATCCCGTAAACAGCAATGTGCCGTAGGTCCGGGCATCATGCCAGCATTCTACCAGAATCGGACCGCCGGCATTTTTTTAAAGTTTTGCGTAGGACCCTTTCGTTTATATGCTTATTTTTATTTAATACATTGACGAATAACCTCTGATATCAACCCTTTCACTTTTATTATTTTTTTTTGCCTTCATATTTCTAGTATTCTTGCCAGTTTTGCCTTATGTATTTTTAGGTATTACCAAATACTGATCTTTGTTATTACCTAAAAATTTTCATTTGAATCACAAGTTTACTTGTTAGAACAAAACCTCCTTTTGTATTAAGATACATTTACCCAAATTTGAAAGTTAAGATAACATTAATACCAACCATTAAAGCTAAATCATCTTTCCATTCGATCTAAGGTTCCCGTTTTTTTTTTTTTTTAACTTAGAATGAGATTATAGTATGTAAAACAGTACTACTTTAATAATTAACCCAAAAAATTTGTACTTCCCCAGTATAAAATTTATTAACATAATTTGATAAATTTATAAACAAATTTGACACATTCATTTTCAAAACTTTACTAATGTGTAGTGTGTATGATGAAACCCATCTTTGTGAGCTCATGAAAACTTGCTCAGAATTTATTTAAATTATTTTTTGGTGTAGAGTTAATAAATGCTCTACAGATAAGAAAATTATTTTTTGCATAGTTTTGTGAATTAAAGAGTAATTCATTAAATTCTTATAAGTCATTTTTAAAAAATATTTTCTTTTATATTATATTGGACATTCAATATCCAACACTTGATAGTACTATTTTTGAGAAATAGTTCTATGATAGTAATATTTCTACAGAGTAATAGTTTCTACAGAGTTGATAGTAATATTTCTATTATACAAAATAGTACTATGATAGTAATATTTCTCAAAAATAGTACTATCAAGTGTTGGATATTGAATGTCCAATATAATATAAAAGAAAATATTTTTTAAAAATGACTTATAAGAATTTAATGAATTACTCTTTAATTCATAAAACTATGCAAAACAAAAGATAATTATAGAAACACATGTTTTTAAATACAGAAAAGAGCTGGTTTAAAGTAAAAAATAGTTTATTTAGAAAGTACATAGCACATTTACACAATTTGTTCTACGAAACAGGATCCTTTCGCTGTGCCTCTGGCTCCATCTTTACAGCATCTAGGGAAAAAAAAGAAAGAGAAAATCAGTTCATAAATTTATGTGAAAGGAAAATGACTCCCATCCCCTGATATAATTTATGAAACAAAAGAAGAATTTATTTAAATTATTTTTTGATGTAGAGTTAGTAAATGCTCTGCAGATAAGAAAATTATTTTTTGCATAGTTTTGTACATTAAAGGGTAATTTATTGTTGTAAAAATAGTTGATTGTTGAAAGTAGTTGAAAAAATTCATTGTTGATAAAGTAGAATTAAATAAATCCAATTAGGAAATATAAATTCTGAGACAGGGGTTTAAAAAAACTTGATATAAAACAGCACCCAACACATGAGTGCAGTTTTAAATCTGTTGTCATTTTATTGATAACTACTTCCAAGAAGTAAATTCCTACCACATTTTTTTGTAAAACCAATTACATACTGTGAAAACTACATCATGTAATAAATATTTACTTGATTAAATAAATATACTAATAGAAAATAGTTATAAAATATTTTTTAAAGAGAATTCCCCTTTTCACTAAATTTCTCTCTGTACAGTAGAAAATCCAACCATGTCGATTAATTTGTTATTATAGATATAAATAAAATAGAGTAGATTGCCTTGATAAGAGTACAATAATAAGTTTTTAATGTTGAGCATAATTTCAGCTCAACACTGAAAGCTGAATCAGAGACTTGTCTAGAATGACACCAAAATTTTCTCTTCACTATTGACAATAATGCTGTTGAAAGTAGAGAAACACAAGAATAAAGATTGAATGCTAAGTAAAACATTAGCATACAAAATCTTAAATTTCTAAATTTGATTACAACATGCCATAGAGAGCATTAATGCAGATGCTGGGTCAGATTTAGAAATTTAAGATTTTATATAGTATTCAATCTTCATTCTTGTGTTTCTTTACTTTCAATGTGAGAGTGATTCTCGATAGTGAAGAGAAAATTTTGTTGTCATTCTAAACAAGTCTCTCAGTCAGCTTTCAATTATTGTACTCTATCAAGGCATTTTAATCTACTTTATTTATATCTGTAATAACTAATCATATAATTGACAGGATTGAATGTCTTACTGTACTCAGAAATTTAGTGAAAAGGGTAAATACTCTTTAACAACTAATCTATTACTATAATAATGAATAAAGTAAACATTTATTATATGATGTAGCTTTCACAGTAATTGGTTTTACAAAAATTGTGGTAGAAAGTAATTTGGGATACTAACTTCTGCATAGTATTTTAATAGAGCATATCTTTTGTTACTTAATTGTCAAATTATGGTGGAGATCTGAGTATAAAATATTTTTTATTTGTGAGCAGCTGTTATTAGGGATAACCACAGTAAAAAATTATTCAAAATATACTATTTAGATTCAGTAATTACTAAACAATTGTTATGATATATTGTTTGATTAGTCTAGGTTAATTTGAAAAATGAGGTGGGTAATATTGACTAGCTGTCAATGTTGAGTGAAATGGCATAGATTATATTATAAAGCGTGAAGAAACACTTAGACTTTTTGAACCAAGCTTCTAACCCAAATTTAAATTTTTTAAAAAATATTTTGCTAATGAGAGTATTTTCACAGATCTTAACAATGGAATAGAAAACCCGTATAGTCAACAAATTCATGGATAAACGATTCAGTTCTAAAAGCAAAAAGCCTGGTTTCTGTATACTGTTGTAACATGATTATTATAAAAGTATACAGAAACCAGGCCTTTTGCTTTTAGGGCTGCATCTTTTATCCATGACTTAGTTGACAATACAGGTGTTATGTTCCATTCTTTAGATCCATGAAAATATTTTCAATTTTAAAAGTTTTATTAAATTTTTTTTTAAATTCTGATTAGAAGTTCGGTTTGAAAAGTTAAAAGTATTTTATTGCACTTTGTAAAATAATCTATGCTACTGCACTCAACATTGACAGCCAGTCAATCTTTGTATGCTTGCATCATTTTTCAACTTAATTTAGATAAACCAAATAATACACCATAAAAAAAACCTACACACTTGCAAACATAACGTTATTATAGTCAACAATTGTTTAATAATTAACTGAACCTAAATAATATATTTTGGAATATTTTTTTACTGCCCTTATCCTTACACTTTATAATAACAGCTGCTCACAAAAATATATTTTATGTGACAGATCTCCACCAAAATTTGACAATGAAATAATAAAAAAATTAAATACTAGGCAGAAGTTAGTATTCCAAATGACATTCAACTACCTATTAGCTCATCAACGAATAATCTAATACATCTAAAAGCAATATTATTATTATTATTATTACTTCTGTAAGGAATTATGAATGAACCTCTAACTACTTCTCATGGAATTCTGATAATTAAATTAAAAAATTTTTAACATTAACTATCAAGAGTAAAATAACCCTTGGCATTTTATATCTTTATAATATAAAAATATAAAATTTTTTTTGGTAAGCAGTTATGATAAAAGACTTTCACAAGAGTCCCGGTTAACTGAAGTCCCTGAACTGCACTTTCAGACATACCTAATACTTTAATAACATGCTTGCCAGCTAAAAATATAATGAATAAAGGAAATCAATATCAATCCACAAATTACTGCAACCAAAGTTTATGAGAATGTATATTTTATACGCTAATCCGAACAAAGAGAAATTTGAAAATTTGAGTTGTTTATTAATTAAGAATTATGTAATAAAAATATTTTTTATGGTTTTTCATAGAAAAATTCAAATTTAAGTACAAAAAATAAATTAAAAAAAAATATATTATCAACTTTGTGATTTTGCCCACAAGTTCACTGCTGAAAAAAAAAGGATATCTAGAGAATTAAAAAAAAAAAATGGGTTCAGTGAGGTTAAAATCAACTTACAGATTATGAATCGAGCACACTGCCAAGTGAGTTGTGGAATCTTTTCATGGAAATCCCAATGAGGTGAAGATGGATTCCAGTTTCAGAATTCTGTAAAGAAACCAATATTTTCTTATAATGCCATTAATAAAAATTAGAGTGATTTGTGACACCAAACATTGAAAAGCAGAGTTCACTATTTATTTATTTATTTTACAAATGCCACACACTACCAAAAATAGCACCTATGCCATGAGTGCACGTGCTCTCCAATACTTCTCAACAAGATCAGTAAAACGTTTTAGTGCAGAGCACTCGTCTATTTGCTTATCAGTGAAATAAAAAAGGTAGTATGACCCCCTTACATGTATACTTTGGACCATAGGCATAGCGTGCTTCTAACATTTGGGACGGATACAAATTGAATTCAGCTAGGGTCCTTCTCAGCGCATTGACTACCGATCGATCCTTAAAATTTGAAATATGATTTTTTGAAATTGAGTAACAATAGAATTGGTTTGAGTAGTATTCAAAAAGTTATACAATGAGGAAAATAAATGTAATATAAATAAAAGAAGAAAAAAAAATGTAGCATTGAATTTTTGTTATGGATCATATCATTGTTAAAAACTATGTTAGGGCTAAAGACATAATCGGTATTTTCAGTGTCAGTTTGAAAAAAATGGGAAAAAAACCAACTTTCTTAAAAGTTTTCTACAATTTTCTGATTTAACTGAACTTCTATTAACATTTTAATTTATTTCAAGTTAAGTTGAGGGGGGGGGGGGCACATCTATGCTTTGGACCAGTAAGTTCTTATTTATTTTGCACAACATGACAACTAAATACTCTCTAAAAGTCTTGAAAACAAATAGCTTATAAATCAGTTATTGAGGAAATTCTCACATTTTTAATGAAGATTTTACAAATGAACAGATTTTATATTTTCTAAATAAACCTTGGCATTTTATACTTTTATAATATAAACCTCTTTTTCAGCAAGAGTTAAAAAGACTTTCACAAGAGTCATGTTAACTTAAATCCCTGGACTGCACTTTCTCACTCACCTAAAACCTTAACAACAAGCTTCACAGTTAAAAAAGAATAAATAAAGTAAATTAATATTCAATCCACAAATTATTGAGACCAACATTTATGAGAAAGTTGAGATTAGCATATAAGTTAAAAAAATTAATTTGAAATTTTTAGTTCTTTAATAAATATTTTTATAGTTTTTTCATAGAAATATTTAAATTAAAGTTCAAAATAAATCTAAAAAATATTAAAAACAGTAATTTTGGCCACGAGTTTACTGCTGAAAACAAAAGTATATGTCGAGAAAAAAAAAGTTACAAACTTACAAGTTATGAATTCAAGTCAGCTTTGGTCTTCCAAAACGACTGCAATCTTAAGCTAGATTCCACATTCAAAATTCTGAAAAGAAACCAATATTTTCTTATAATGTCATAATAAAAATTGAACGATTTATCAAACTAAGAAGTATTGAAAAGTAGAGTTCTTTATAAACTTGCTTATCACTAAAATAAAAAAGGGGAATATGACCCCTTTACATATAACTTTGGGCTAAGTTCTTATTTATTTTGAACAGTATGAATAAAGATTTTTCCGATGACACAAAAGTTTACCTAAAGTTTTAATAACAATCTAACATACATGATGTTATCTAAAAAGTTCTCATCCTTCAAGATTTTAAAGCTGAAACTGAGAAATAAAATTATATAAATGCACAATGACCAATAATTTAATAACTTAGGGATGAAAAATGGAATAACCTTTTGCATCTATATATGATTAAGCAATAACAAAAAATAAAAACAATTATAATCATTAATATTCACATTTATACTGATATGTGCATGAGTATTTTGCATCCTTTACGCACTCATGCATACTACATGATGGGGCATAAATCAGAATTATATGGTTTGTTGTGTTAAAAGTATGCATGATCTATAAGTATAAAATCAATAAAGTTCTGTTAGAATTTATAAAAATTATAGCATGAAATTGAACCTTCTTAGTTGGAATTGTGAAGTGTATATAAATATCCATAATATGCTAAATTTTTTGTTTCTTAATATAAAGCCCAAGTTAACATACAGGCAAAATGTTTGCAATGCTGGATATATTATATTAAAAACATAAATAATGTTGTAAATTTAAAAAAGTTTCATTGTAATAGTATAGCTGTTTTATGGATGAAGTTCTATGTAATGTAATATAAGAAATTGTAAGCAATTAAGAATGTCTGTTAAGTAATATTATGTTTATGTAAAGGTTTAATATATGGTAATTTAAAAGTTTTTTCCCCTCTCTTATGGCATGGCTCCTGTACAGTGATTCGCAATAAATATTTTGAAGAAAAATAGTAACTTTCTTTATTTTATAATTTTCTGCTTTGGTTGACTGGAGGTTGAGAAAGGAACAAAGTCTGTATGTTTAAAGAGAATACTTTGATAGACATAATTATTCTAAGCATTCAAATATTTACTATATAATATACTACAAAATATCATTGATTCAGAACTATAATGAAAGGCCTTTTTTTTTTTTGGTTAATAATAAAATGCTGTCTATATTACCATTAAAACAATGAATAATGTATTTGGATAGCAGTCAAAATTATAGCACCATTGACTCTTTTTTAAAAATTTTTAGTATTTCAGATCTGGTATTATGAAATACATCAAATGTTCAAATGTTTTGATTATCTCATGGATTTCGTAGGCATTCATGAAAAGAAAATTTTAATGTTCATACAAACTGATGAAAAAAAAAGTTAGGTTAGAAAGAAATTGTAGTGGATTTTATAAACAGATTAAGAACATCCTACTGTCATATTAAGTCTTTTTTTGTTATTTTTTTTTTACCAATTTCATTGTACTTATTTATTTTAAAACTTTTTTCATGCTACTAATTGTGTGGAAAAATATTTTTCTCTTACTTTAGGGAATACTGCATTTATATATCAATAATAATTGAAAATATCAATATATTCAATAGTTATATACATTATATATCAACAATTTTTAATATAAATAATATAACCACAAGTAATATTGGTTGCTTTTGACATTCTTTTAATTTAACAATCCTCTCAACTGCTTGTGTGTGACAAGGGGGAGTTCTTAATTTGAGTTGGGATGTTTGTTTATAGGCTTATGAGCTAATTCAGTGAATGAATGAATGAATTTTTGAGTAAAATATCATAGAAACAAATGTCAATTACATTAAATTACATCATATGGATCATAATTATATTGTGCAATAATTTAATAATTATTAAAATTTAGATATCAAACTAATATTTCATTGATTTATCATACAATACATTGAACATGAAGAAAACTATCAAAGAAAATGTATAATGATGAACAAACCATTTACTTCCTTTGTCCATCTAAAATATTAACTGAAACACGAATCATCCGAACTGAATCCGAAACAAAATGTTTTTATTTATACATACGAAAGTGCTCGTAAATGCCATAAGTATTGCTAATATAAGTATTAGTATTGCTAATTCAATACACTCAGTTCAGTAGAATTTGATCTAAAATACGGTCAATTCATATTATAACTTGGATTAAAACACTATCATATAACAGTAATAGAATAATGTTCACTATGTAAGGGTGTTAAATAAAATTTAAAGGCAATAATTTAAGACTAACGAATGAAACTTACTTGTGGATTAATTTCAGCAAACTTGTCTTGTAAGCAATCTTTAATGGCGCCTTTTCAATCACGTGCAACTGAATGTCCAATCAGATGACACTAGTGCATTGTAGTATCACGAGGCGAAAAAAAAGATGTTTTGAAATTTCATTATGCTATAGCTTTCAAAAGCTGCCTTTTGGTATTGAATATAAAATTTTATTGCTCTACTGAAATATTTTTCAGGTGCTTCAAAATAGATATTTTTGTGAAAAGAGATAAAATTCTTTTTTTCTGTTTATTTTATGGTATATTAAATTAATAATATATATTTTTTGTAAATAAAATATTCAAAATATTTTTACAGGAAACTTAGGTATTTCTAAGTATTT
This sequence comes from Dolomedes plantarius, assembly GCA_907164885.2. NCBI lineage: Eukaryota > Metazoa > Arthropoda > Arachnida > Araneae > Dolomedidae > Dolomedes > Dolomedes plantarius. Next base: position 71,507,803 of record OU015490.1, read on the forward strand.
CTAATTTTTAGATGTCATTACAGAACAACTGATTTTGTAGAATTTCGCAATTTTCATCATCTTAATTTTGCAGTAGTATATTCTTATAATACACATTGGAATGAAAAAAAAACAATTTTTAATTAACGGACCTTAGTTAAAATAAACAAATCACATTTATTTAGAAAAATATTAATGCAATGTCTTTAAAGGCAAAGTGTTATTTTGAAATAAACATTCATATTTTTCAAAAGTCCATAGTAATCATACATGGTATGCTTTACTTATTTCACTGACACATTGAATTGCTTTCTGTTTGTCATCAGAAATATGCCTCTTCATAGGAAGTCATGTTACTTTAACACCATTCCATTCAATCATATCAATATAATCCTTGGCATCAAAGTTTATACGTTGAAATAAAAACTTTTTGATGCCACCTTCATTTTCAGCCCTTGCTTTTAGATTCCGGGGTAATCCAAGCTCTCTCTTACATGACTGCGATCATCTGATATCATACAAAGGACGAGATTTTCAGAAGCAGATTTCTGGCACTGGAAAATGTATATAAGATAGCATAATAGCATTTTTCAATGACAACAACCAGAATTTAAACATTACTGTAATTGGAATGGGTGGAACTGCCGTGAACACTGGATTGAATAATGGTGTGGTTCGTTTATTTGAAAAGGAATTAAGAAGGCCACTGCAGTGGTTGATTTGTCTATTTCATGGAAATGAACTGCGCCTACGTCCTAATTTGGAGGAGAAATAGGTAAACAACTAGAAAACTGCTATGAACTTCCAGTAATTGAATTATCACCTATTGAAAATGGCATTCCATTACTAGAAATTAAGGATGATTTAAGTGTGGACCCAAAATATTTGTTAGAAATGTCTAATGCAATCTCTGTTGGAAGGTGCTCTTCTGATTTGTCTATGAGAAAACCAGGAAAACTTTGTTATTCATGATAGCTTACATTAGCAAACCGAATACTTCACTTGTATGTGGGAACAGAATGTACTGCAAAAAAAATCTCCGAATACTGACTGAGTACATTTTGTAAGTATATGCATCTGTTTCGTTTCACATAAAGCTGAAACTATCTTATATCCATGGATCGAAGCACTTGTGGAAACTTGTAAGCTATTCACGTTACCTCCATCAGACTCTTAAAAATGTAATTGACCCAGTCATTCAAAGAAATTCGTACTTCGCTGCTTCTGAAAATCTCCTCTTATGTATGATATCAGTTGATCGCAGCCACGTAAGACAGCTTGGATTACGCCGGATTCTAAAAGCAAGGACTGAAAAATGAAGGGGGCATTGGAAAGTTTTAAGTTCAACGTATAAACTTTGATGCCAAGGATTATATTGATATGATTGTACGTAAAGATGTTAAAGTAACAGAACGAGGCATATTTCTGATTATAAACTAGGAAGCAAAATAATCTGATCAGGAGAGTCAACGTACTGACTTCAGCAATTTTCCATGTCACACACAAGCAGTAGAAAGGATTGTTAAATTCGTTACCGAGTCACCCTTACCCGTCCGTGGCACTTCTGCAAGAGTTGCATTGATAAAAACGAAAATACATTCTCAAAAGATAATGCCAAAATTTAATAATAAAAAACAAAACAAAACACAATTCAATGTGTCAGTGAAATAAGTAATGGAAACCATGTGTGATTACTATGGACTTTTGAAAAACATGAATTTCTTTTTTTTCAAAATAACGTTTAACATCCCCAATCTCAAAGAACTTTTTAATCTTATGCACAGTAAGTGTGCGTTTAAATTTTCTTCTACACCCACTTTTGATTATATTCCTAAATCTGAAAAAGTTAAACCTCTGAATCAGGCTGATGAGCTTAAAGCAGGGTGTTTAACCTTTTGCAGCATCTGGGCCACATGGTAAATTTTTTCAAGGCAGGCGGGCCGCATAAAAAGTCAACTACATTCAAAAGTTTAGTTTTATTATGAAAATGAAAAATACATTGTATATGTAATGTATAAAATATTATAATCTTGGTATGCAATGTGATGTGGTAATTTTGAACGAAATCGAACATAATGTGATTTTTTAAATTAAGCGAATTGCTCTCGACTCTAACTTAACTAGCATTAATGATCGAATCAATCTCTCAAACCAATTTTCTATCCTAGGAAACTGTCGTAATCCGGAGGAAAGAAATTCCCGCTGCTAATGATGAATTTCCTGTTAGGCGGGAAACCAAACCTGAGCCATGTTTTTTTTTTAATGGCGGAAGGGTACAAAGATACCCTCAACAAAATGTACAACCTAGTCAAAATTCAATATCCCAAATCAATTTCATGAAACTTTGTCAAAATCTTATCTGAAAACATTACTGCAATTGGATTAATATCGGACCTTTCAAAATTACTTAATTTACTTACGCATTGAATTTTTTTGGAAAAAAAATCCCAAAACCGAACGGCGACTTAAAAATTAAAAATTTATGTTCCGATCTTAATATTTCAAATCTTACCCAGTCCATTAATTGTTCACAGGTTAATTCTGATAGTGTTATTCTGATAGTGTGGTTTCTGATAGTGTTTAACATTTTTCCTTTATTTTTCTGTTCCATGCGAGGCAGTTTCCTCTTATTGAAGTTCCACACTTGATACCCTATCAGGGAATGCTGGTGTGGGGCGTTCGTTTTTGCTTCCCATGCTTCAGTCCTCGGTTCGATCCTGCAAAGTGCAGTTCTGTTATCTGTACTCACGGATGTTCAAACCTGCCAATTTAATTTATTAAATATAACTTACTTATTATTTTAAACTTAATTGCCTTATTTTTTATTTCTAACATTTATTTAAACTAATTTTTTTGCCTTTTTTTTTCTTATTGTAAATATTATTTCTCGTATCCTGATTCAATTACAAAAAAAAAACAATGTAATATATATTCTTCAATGTACGTACTGAGGATAAAGGGTCTTATTTTTTGATATTTTTTGGTGTCTCATGACATCTACTGTCTATGTCTCTGACATTACATTACATTAATATTTTTCTAAATATGTGTGATTTGTTTATTTTAACTAAGGTCTGTAAATTTAAAATTCTTTTTCTTTCATTCAAATTTGTATTATAAGAATATGTTACTGTAAAATTAATACGATGAAATTCGAGAAAAAATTCTACAAAATCAGTTGTTTTATAATGGCATCTAACAATTAGAAATACTTAGAATATGTAAATTTCCTGAAAAATATATTTTGAATATTTTATCTACAAAAATATATATTATTATTTTAATATACTATAGAAGAAATTTAAAAAAATACAAATTTTATCACTATTTCCTCTCTTATAAATAAAGAGTGGTGAAACAAGGACCCATTTTTAAGTAGATATTTAATTTCTCCAGTAATATATAAAATTGAAACTAATTTTCATCTGTTTTTATAAGCTTCTAGGGAGTTAAAAACATACACACAGAATACAATCTTTACATACAAGGAAAATTATGTGAATTTTCACATAATACAATTATACAATTTCACATAATACTTTTCACATAATACAATCTTTACATACAAGGAAAATTATGGGAATTTTCCGCGTAAAAGAAGTTTCACAACAATGAAATAAATATTTTTGAAAAGTCTGTTAAATTTAATCTTCGCCTTCCCTTTCAAATCCATAATTCTGATGCAGATATCTGTTACTTGTGGTTACGAATCGGAGGTACAGTTCCGGGACGATGCAGGGAAAACGATTTCGGTGCGATTCATATCAACCCATAACAGGCCCTGAAACACGTAAACGGAAAGCGTTTCCCCTTCGGAGGTTCGTAAACAACCCGCCAGTGGCCCGACAAAATTCTCCCGTACTTGTCGTTCAACCGGTGCCTCCAGCACTGGCCCGATAAGCTGCCGTCAGTCCTGTGTTTGTTGGGTATATATATGGGAGATGCTTATAAGTGTGTGAGAGAGAGAGAGCTTGCCTAAATCTATGAAAAAGTATGTACATTGGTGTTATCAGCACTATTTTACAACAAAATTTTTTGGTATAAAAAATGAATTTTGATTTTCAAACCTGATTTCAAACCTGAAATATCAATTTTATATTCCAATTCTTGCCTTATTTTGCCTTAAGTTTTAATATCCTTTTGCATTTAGTTTTTCATGTTCCAAACTTGTCCCAAAGGCAGCATTACTAAATTTTTTAAAAAATAAGGTTTGAAAAAGCAAGAAAGTTTTAAATGCTGTGTGAATCCCCGTACAAGAAATTGTGTGTAAATTATTAGATGAAAATACTAAAAAGTAATACGTAATGTTACAAAACATTTTACATTGAAAAGTCGACCACCTGAATAAATTCAGGCTTTACTTGGTTTCCACATTTAGGAAAAGTAGCTCTGAATTCAAAAAACATATAAGCTGTAAAAACAGGTTTTAAAATGAGCAATATCAGTTCAACGATTTGCATCAAGAAAGGAGTACATATACTGATATTTTGTGTAAAATATCATGTAAGGTTTAAATAAATTGCTAATATATTTTGTTCGACAATACGTCCTGAAAATTTCGAGTTATTCACCCTGGAACTTTACAATAGTAATATAACTTATCTGTGTGAGAATAATCAGGGAGAAAATTGTTTGTCTTATCTTCTCATCTGAATTTAAAATGTTTATGCAGTTGAATAAACAACCGTCTCTCAATTTGAATCTTGTATAAAGAAGTTGTTTAATGAACATACTTACGTCACTGAATGTCCTCTTTAAGAAAATATATTATCCTTCTTCAACGAAAACTTTTAAAGCGAAACAAAGCACAAACATGCACTGATTTGTTTAAGATTTTTTGTTTTGGTAAATTCAGGAAGGCTCGAATTTATTTTATCTACATCCTTAAGATGTATTCTCGTTTATCGGTTAGTTACACAAAAAAAAACTTGATTACAATATTCACAGTGTAAAAGAAATCCATTTTCTGCTGCTAACGTTGTCACTTCCTTAAAACTGTTTATTTGTTTAAAATCTCAATTGTGTTTTGTTCATTGCTGTCTTATACGAAGATATTATTAAATTCATCTGAAGATCTTTCACAATTAAAATGCAAACTACATTTATATTTTTCCCATTACATTAGAAACACTATTTATTTTAAGTAGAAAAAATTTTTTTATTTTCAACATTCAAAGAAAATAGAATAATTAAGCAAATTTAGTCTATTCTGTATGCTTTGATTAACATTGTTCTTAAGATTGCTGTAAGGAAACGACCTTTTGTATTTTATTATACAAGAGGCAAATAATTAAAAATCTCATAAATGAATAGATAAATACAGCTATATTGTTGTTACAGACGCAGTGAAGTAAAAAAATCCCACTTTACCACAATTTTGTGATTGAAAATAAGGCCATGTCAAAACTATTATCGTTGAATTATACCAAAGCTTCCAATATTTAGAAATGATCCCCAGAGAATAGCACCAAACTCTACTTGTTAGATATTCAGTACATGAATAGAGAATGTCCCAAAAATTTCACCTCACTCCTAATTTGCATTGAAATACCGAGTTTGCAATTCTGTTGGACTGTATCGCCAGAAACTAAACGAATCGCTTGTGGAGAGGAAAAATGTGTGCATGATGGGTAATTTAGATTAAGGATTTATTTAATACTAGCTGAATACCCGTGTTTCGCTACAGAGTAAATTCAAGTTAAATACAACGGTCAATGTATGCAATTAATGCAAAATATATATATATATATATATATATATATATATATATATATATATATATATATATATATATATATATATATATATATATATATATATATATATATATATATGTATGTATGTAAATCGTAACGGATATTTTTATAGACAAAATAATGTAGGAGACAATATTCAAATTAAATACAACTGTCAATATATACAATTAATTTGTATGTTTAATATCCATAAAACATACTATTTTGAATAAAATTCTTAAAAACTTCCCATCTCAATTGGTATAGTGGTTAAATTTATCTTTTCATATTTTAATATCTTTTTGTCAATATATTTCGTTGTTATGCACGTGACGAAAATTAATTTAAAGTATCACAAAAAGAAAAGAAATCACGTGATCAGCCTCTAATAAATTAAATTCTAAAAATTAATTTTAAAAATTCACCAAAAATCAGAAAATGGAGGTAAGGATTCGAAAAAGATTTCATTTTAAAGGAATTTTTATGATCTTTCTCGTGATATAAATTTTATAACCCTCAAATTATTATTTTAAATGCTAACTTTAAAATAAAGTTACTAAAACAACTTAAAAATTTAATTTTAAAAAGTCTAAGAATTATTTTTAAATCGTTCTTAGTGCACCCCTGCACTATAAGAAGAATCGCCATGCAAAATTTCAGCTCTTTAGGTCCAGCGGTTTGGTCTGTGCATTATATGTCAGTCAGTCAGTCACGGAGCTGTTTTATATATATAGACTACAATGAAATGTAATTCAAATTAATTATTCTTTAATGTCTAATTCAAATTGCAAATTGTTTTCGTATTTTGTCTAATGCTTTTAATACCTGGCGCTTGTCGGAACACAGATGTGTCACAATTAGAACTTCCTCAAGATGAAGTCCCATTTCGAGAGAAGCAATCTCTTTCTCCCTTCTGAAGTTCCGTGTCTAGAGGCCCTTCAAGACTAATATTGAGTCCTTTTTAAGGGCCTATCAATAAATCACCCCCTGAGGAGCAAAGGTTAAGCTGCGGAGACGCCTTGCAGACAGCTTTCGAGCCTCCTCTATATGTAGAGTGAATGGCATGAGAGGTTCAACAACCTAGACTAAAAAAACAAAAACGCAGCATAGATACACAAATGTATCAACCTACGCCTAGGAGAATCTGACTGTCTGTTTAACAATGCACGTGGGATTAACCTGTGTAAATAGCTTGCGTTCGGCTGAGGGAGTGAAATTCTCTTTCTATATAAAAATGCTGTTTAAATTAGACTGTTTTAGAAATTCAGAGCGAAATTTTGTATGCATTTCGGATCTTCCTCATACTTGGAAAAAACCTGTAAAAAAATACAGTTTAATTTCCAAACATGTACGTTATTTATGAAAGTGAATCTAAACAGATTGCCAGATTTTTTTTGTATTAGAGAAATCCTGATATTGAAATTTAAATGTTTTACTATTTTGCTTCGAAAGCTTACAATGTGATTGACTTCAGTGGTACAAAAAATAAATTAGGTTTTTATTTTTCTCGCTGTAGGATCAGGAAGATGAACTAGCCCATGCCAATTTTTTTAACGTAGGATTACGTTCATCCATAACGGTCCTTCGGAAAGGAAAATTTCAGACGCTAAAACCGTTCGTCCATCCGTCCTCGCGAGTTATAATTTTGGCAGCGCGCCAAACCCAGTCTATCGCTTGGACAAGTTAAACAGCAAAGTACCAAGATGCGTCAAAATTTTGACATACATTTATGTATAAACAGTGGAATCTCGATCTATCGTTTTTCAAGGGACCGACTGAACTGAATGATAAATGCGGAAATCGATAGATGCGGGAACATAACAAAGGATTATGATCGTCAGGACTGGGTGAAACAAACGACACATACGGGAAAACGATGATTCGGAGATCAATCAATCGAGATTCCACTGTATATATATACGTACATATATATAGATACATATAAACATACAAAAGAGGTAAGCAACGATAAGTAATCTTATGTTAATAACCCGCGGTAGCTTCGTTAGAAGAGACTACCTGATTTTTGTTTTCAATTTTCACTTACATTTAAAAACATTAGTTTTACAAAGAGATTTTCACATGACAAATCCATAATGATCCCAAAAAACTTATTCAAGTCCTATTTTTAGGTTAAAATTTATTAAAGGTCTAATTTAACTTTTATAATACGGCCAAGTTAGTTTGCAATATCTGAAGTGTATGATCATATGTGGAGAAATTGTATTTTGTCGACCTATACGCACCCTAGAATATTCTGAAGCATATTTGGTCTAAATAATTAAATAGTTTTCAGTTTTTTTATGGTGTATTTTTTATGCTCTTAGCATTTCTATATTGATGGTTCGAAATTTAAATACCAGATAAATTATTGGTGAAAGCTGAAACATGTGACCACATGCGAAATTACTAAACGTTAGTGCATATTACGTAGTAGTGTGCTATTAATAGGTTCCACAGTAATGTGAGATTAAGCCTTCCGTATAATCGCTGATAAAATAATCCCCTTCATGCATATGCAGGATAACGTTTTATGCGACCTTCTCCAAAGGTAATTTTCTATAATCTTTTAAATCGCACCCGATTTGGAGATTATCAATGCTGTTTTCAAACATGTTCATGGAGTTATGACACTGTACGGAAGATTTACATTTTCTTCTTTAATTTTTACCAATCTTCCTGGTTTATGAATGTTGAATGATTTAATTCTGTTAGATTAAATTTTGCCGAGGAAAGACGTCACGTTCTCCACTGTTATGCATTACTTTCTTCCTTTCCTTTGTATTATTTTTCTTTTACAATTATTTCCTTTTAATACTTACCAGCATATTAAAGTGTTTTATAGCCTTTAAATAACTTGTTTTGTCTTACCTCATATTCAGACTGCAGTTAGGATCACGATTACTTCATGTCAAATAACCAACATAATTTATTATAAACTTGTGATAATTTTTATAGATCCATATTTAAGCAGAATTTTCTCACTATAGTTTCGCATATTTAGTTAAAACAAAATCAATGATAGGAAAAAGTGTTAACCACGTTTATTAGTTTTAACATGGGATTACGTTCCGCCATAACGGTCCTCCGGAAAGCAAAATTTCAGACGCTAAAACCGTCCATCGTTATAATTTTGGCCGCGAATTATAATTTTGCAGCGTGTCAAACCCAGTCTGTATCACTTGGGCAAGCAGTAAACAGTTAAATAGAAAAGTACCAATAAGCGTCAAAATCTTGATATATATATATATATATATATATATATATATATATATATTATATATATAATATATATATACATACTTATCGTTGCTTACCTATTTTGTAATCCTACCTTAATAACCCACAGTAGTTTTGTTGGAAGATACTACCTGAATTTTTTTTTTCGATAACAACTAAAACTTCTCAGAGATTTTAAAAATTGGACCCTTATTAATATCTTTCACAGTATCAAAATAACTTATTTCTTGTCCTGTCGTATAACAAGAAGTAAAACTCCTCTAACCGGCCACCCCGGAAAACGGCCGCTTTTTACAGAACATATTACTGGCTGCCACAGAAGTTTCACTGTATTTCTATTCAAATAATACCCGTCAAAAGTTTACACATTTCATTCTTCCTTTACTGCAAAATGCTATTTTATTTCCTTGTAAAATATCAAAAGTATTTTATATGAATAATTTTATAAAGTTTTATAAGAAATTTTATATATAAAGCTGAACTTTGGGAATTACAAATATGAGGGTGTCATGTTATAAGTTTTCCTGCAGTTTTTGAGAACCAGCATTATCATTAAACGAAGGACTGTTTCTGAAAATGATTATATCCTTTTTCGGTCGATTGGTAGCTGTTGATCTTATTTTTAGCTAGAATTTCTATGCTATTGTAAACCTTAAATGTAAGCTTTGACGAGTACTTATTTGCAATTTATTTTGTTAATTACAAAAGCGAAAATTTCTGAAAACGTCGTTAATTTATTTTAACGTATCTGCCTACGTTGAAATGGCTGTTTGGTGCACAATTTCGAATTATTTTCATTATTCTATTTCAAAGGCCAGTCGGTCTTTTAGGATTCTAAAACTGCTTTACTTTTATTCGTACGATCATTGGATGAGAACTTATGGCCAATTTAATAACCCGAAAGCGATATTTAAATGACCGGAAGTAGCATCTGTAAATGCATTTTGTAGAAAACTCATTTTTCAGTTACTTTTGCAGACGAGAAAAAAAATACTTTTCAATGTTTTAAGGAAATTTTTCAGTAGTGTTTTGGATATTACTATGATTTGACCTAAAAGCTAAGCTATATGTGTTAATTTAATCATTTTACAGGTACCTGAGCTTATAATTTTTTTAATCAGTGTTTTTCATTTTTTCCCTATGTTTCAGTGATTTTTGAAAATATTGTAAAACTTTTACTTCATAACACAGGTAAGTATTACAGTAGTATATAATAAAAAGGAAATTAAAATATATTGAGTTGAAATGAGTGTATGGTTTCTGGCGTAAGCACAAAATTGCACTGAAAATTTATAAAAAGTTTTCTCTATTTTAAAATGTTATGAAATTTTAACCAAAATTATATTTTTCATGATTTTGTATCAAATTTGATTTAAAAATATTCATTTTATCAGTACTGTATATTATTGAAAAAAAAGTACGTAGACAAAACTGTATAATTGAAATAACAGGCTTCATTTATTACCATGTTTTTATTAACTCGCTTTCTTGTGTGTGTGTGTGTTTGTCCAGTACAAATCTTGCAATCGATTTTTACCTAACTTCCCGACTAGCTAGACATTTGAAACTTTTAGAATAGCTCAGAACCCGATGACAATGCATGATTTAATACTTTTAGCCATCTTTAAGCAGAATTGAAATCTCTTTCAGTTAATTTTTTGTAGACTGGTTCAGCCATCTATCGACCGGGACGGGAACGAAAAGTTAACCGCAAGTTAACTTCCAATTAACTTCTTCATTTTCTTTCGAGTTGATGGGATAATTCATCAAAAAAAATTTTAAAAAGGTATTTATTAATACATAGAATTGTCAAGTTTATATGATTCAGAAAATTTAAAAACACGGTACATAAAAAGTCCTTTTTATCTTGTAATTATTGATTTATCTTTGCGTACTTCCTTTGTGCTAAAAGAAAGCATAGTATTATTTCCAGTAGCTCGCCTCTTAGATTCCTATTAAGTTATGTACTGCAAATACCTTAACCCTTCAGCGAGCGCGCCTGTGTACAAAGTGTAACATTTTCGTAATTTTGAATGGTTTGTTTTCACATGTCAGGTTTGAATGTTCTATGCTGTTTCTATTGATAGCTACACCCTTTCTAATGCAGGTCTGATTTTCTGACCCTTGTATCCCTTTCCATTCATCGTTAGTCGCGATTTAACCGTGGTAAACCAGCGATTATACTGGATTACAATACGACAAAAGCAGGAGTTTATGTACTCGATCAAATGTGCAGCTAATACACGGTATCCGCATACCACGAAGATGGACAATCTCATTGTTTTTTAGGTTTTTGGACATAATTGGAATCAATTCGCAAGTTGTCCTTAGATCCAATAAACCGGACAGTTTTGAAATAATGCAATTGTATCTGCATTCTTTGGCCTTTAATTATAAATATATCTCAATAATATCAACATTTTATGTCTTGTCATAAAACGCAGAATTATTATTTTCAATCTGAAAAGAAAAGTTTATTACAAAAGGAATAATAAAGGTTGAAAGAGATCTTGCCCTTTGTGCCACGCGCGCCTCCTGGTGTTCCAAAAATTGACGCGCCCCCTGAAGGGTTAAGTTAGGTACTGTTAATACCTTAAGTTAGGTAGTAGGTGTACTGCAAAGCTGCTTGGGAAATGCTTAGTAAACTATATAATTGAAATATCAGACTTCATTTATTGATTTATTTTTGCGTACTTCCTTTGTGCTAAAAGAAAGCATCGCATTAATCCCAGTAGCCCGCCTCCCAATACTCTCATTTTAATCATAGTTTATATAAAAGTCAACTCACTTAAACCAAACAGCGCAGTTTCGTTTTAAATACCCTTATTGTCCTCTGATTTACGAGGTCAACCTTTTATTTACTTAATAACGGCTATAAAAGAACTGTAATACAAAGAAACAGCAATTTTCCTGCCTCTCGGAAAAGCCCGTATATCTTAAAGCACCGCAATTTTCTCTCTCAAAACTGCCAATCGAATTGATGTGTTTCTCCAACCCTACGTTGATCGGGGTTTTTAAAGTCGTCTCTGTAATGGTCTTCCTAGACTATTTTTTCTAGCCGCGTGACCTTTAGAGGTTAGTGTGGTAATAGGAAATTGGGTTCCTCCTTGATCGGCACTCGGGGCCGTATTTTGGAATCGGGATTTAAAACGGGTTCTCGTCGGAATGTGCGTAGTGGCATAGCATTTGTTTTTCTTGGACAATCTTAATTTAGTTTATCTTGATGTATGCCATTATTTAGGTCTGTTAATTGAGAATTACGAAAACTTTTTACACTTATTCCTGTTGTGAATCATTTAAGGGGACAGTGGACCTTCAAACCTAACTTTTTTTTTGTTTTGAATGGATTTGCTTGAAATTTGAATATGTGATTAGTACCATACATATGTAAAAGTGGTTAAAATTTAAAGATGAAATACTTATGAATTATGAATTATTAATTATATCAAAAATTGGCCTAATTAAAAATGTTCCACGAGCATTTATTTTGTATATAATATGGTAATTTTTATTTACAGGATACCTTATAGAACTAACAATGAAACTTATTGCTTATTTTAAGCATTCATTAAAAATATAAAGAGAAAACATAATAATAGGGAAAACACCCTTTTTATTATACGTAAAATACCTATAAATCCTCTTTTCAAGTATTAAATTTAGAAATTCTGAGCTACGAAGCATAATTATTTTCAATAAGATTTATTTGATATACAGTTTAGTATATAAAACTTAAATTTCAAAGCAATACGATAATTAGAAATGCGCCTGGAGTAGTTTGAATATTCGTATGACATGAAACTTTTTATTTTGAGAAAAACACATTTAAAGTTATTGCTATTAGTAACCACATAATATCTAAATTAAATAGAAATGCCTATAACTAGGAAAGTAATCGCAGAAATTAAAAATTCTTTTTGCAACACTCGTTCGTAGTACTCGAGTGTTGCAAAATGTACTCGTTCGTAGTTTCACAATTCAACAAAATAAAAAAATCGAAATTTTGGACAAATTTCTCAATTTTGAAAGTCCACTGTCCCCTTAAGGACACAATCTGAAAGCAAGATGTTGTCAAAAAATGGCAGTTATATAAACTGAAATACTGATTATCTAGCTAAATGTTGCAATGAATACAGAAAAGCACAGATAATCCAAAAATGGCACAGTATGTAGTAAAATTTAAACTATCCAGAATTCTCAAATGATCTACTTACACTTGTTTTAAAAGCGTTTAATAATAATTGTACGGGCTTAGCGAGTCTCTTGTAGTGCCCAGTGGCCGACATTTTGTGGACTGATTTTCTGAAAAATAAAGATTAATTAGAGCCTGAAATTTCGCATGCAGGCTTTGATTTTAATGTAGATATGCAAGGCTTAATATTGTGTTTCTAACTTTTCTCTTTAAACAGATTTTCGCGAAAATAGATTTTAAGGGTCAGTTACGCGGAAGTAAACCTCATGAATATAACATTTTTGGGTGTCAAAACCAACTCGTAATTGAAACGGCCTTAACTTGAACACGATTAATAAAATCGTGAATAATTTATGAAAAATAAGGAACATCATTAGTAGTGTGATCACAATTAATAACCGTATAATTTTTATTAACAATTTTAAAATAAAATAAAAATCAATATTTATGTAGTCATCAAGAATCAGCTGTGGTTTATTTAATAAAAGAATAGGACAAAGCGAACATCAGAAGAATGCGAACTAACCAGTTTGAAACATAAATATATACGAATTTCAAACAATTATTCATTGCGTTTTCTGATATATTTGTTGTATTCTACAATAGTGGGTTCTTAAAAAACGTAGGTAAAGAAGTATATATTGCGTTTGGTACTGCAGTTCACGTTTTCCAATTTATTTGTTGTGTTGTATAGTACTGGTCTCTTAAGAAGCCGCCTCCGTGTTGGAAAGTATTTATTCGGGAAAAAAACAGCATTTATTTCAAAGCCTGGAAATAAATAAATAATAATAATTCAAAGCCTGGAGTCCATTCAAAGCCGAGCATTTTACCAGTGATAATATTTTTGTACAATTTTGGTTGCTGGGAATCTACCGCTGTCCTCATTGAGTGAAAATCAACAACGAATCTTTAACAACAAATAATTTATTTTCGCTTAATGGAGATACAACTGTAAGTACGAAGTCATACACTGCATATTTTCAATGTTTAAATTAAGGGTGTTGGGTACAGCCATATTAGATTAGCTCTACACAATGTCCATGATTGTCGACTTACATTAGAATTGCTTTCAAATAAATTGTAAACCGTACTATGAAGAGAAATTCTTTACGTTTGTATAATTTTCTTTTTTTAAAAAGAGACCTGAATAACATTTTAACGTAAGATTACTTTTCTCCATAACGGTCCTCCGGAAAGAAAAATTTCAGTTGTCCTGCGTCGCGAGTTATAATTTTGGCAGAGCACCAAACCCAGTCTGTATCGCTTGGGAAAGCAGTAAACAGTTAAACAGAAAAGTACCAAAATGCGTCAAAATTTTGACATACATATATGTATATATATATACATACTTACATATATATATATATATATATATATATATATAGATACATATATGCTTAACACATACATACATATATGCATACAAAAGAGCTAAACAACGATAAATAATCCTACGTTAATAACTCGTGGTGGTTTCGTTAGAAGAGACTACCTGAAATTTGTTTTTTTATATTTTTTAATTTAAATTATTACTATATGGAAACAAACATTGAAATATATGTTTATTTTTATTATGTTTGTAATAATGTATATTAATTACATTGAATAAACATGCTTTATTCAATATTAGAATTACAATATTGTAATATTGAATAAAGCAATAATTTCCTTTGATGGATGGATGGATGGATTGATCATAAAGGAAAAATATTGAAAAGTTCAGAAAAGTTCAGATAATCTAAAAATTCCATTTGTATTTGATTAACATCATTTCTATAGATGTATAGAAGGAGAAAACTTAGTTTCCAAATACCAAATTTTGGTGAAATTTTCACATTTTCTAACTGGTTATAAGAAAGGTGGAAAACTGATAACTATGTCTGTACCGCCAATAGCTGTGGGTGAAAATGGTCACTTCACATCACTCACCCCCCCCCCTCCCCACGAGCTCACCCGGTGTAGTCAAGAGTAGTATACAGCACCCTTAAGTACTTGATCCCACGCAATTTATACTCCGAGTAACTTGGGGAATTTTACTACGCTTTCATGCTATCCACCGTAAATTAAGCAGTCAAAAGTACATAAAAGATTTCCACTTGAGTAACAGATTACCTGTATTCTTCCCAAACTCATTCTATGAAATATTTTCTATCTAACGTCAAATATTATTGCTTTCTATTTTGGAAGGAACGTTGCACAACAGAAGCGCTATTTGCTTTCTCGTCGTCTACGTAAATGTCCTTTTGAATATAATGGATAAAGAAATTAGAATATTTCTTCCTCAGTAATGATTATGATTGAATTTCACTTATTCTGGGCCATTTCGGAGACTAAATTATGAAGAAAATGGGAAAGAAAAAGAATAAAATATAAGCTCTGAGTGTTAACAATCCATCTGCAACCATTGATAAATTTAAATTTTTCCTCTGGAAAGCTTTGTTTGCGAGCCAGGTGGACTCATAGTCAGTTCGCATTTCATTCCAAAACTTATGTTATTCCATGCACAGATATCCCCCATAAGGGATAATTCGCCTTCGTATAATCAGGACACCAAGGTAATTCAAAAAAACACTTTACACAGTGCGTGTTTAGAAAATCGTAAATCATATTTTTGGTGTTTGATAAACATACTTGGGAAAAAAGCTTCAGGGAGGAATTATCCTTTTACCAAAAGATGCGTGCGTAACTTCCAAAAACATTAATAAAAAAGGCTTTATTTAATCTTGAAAGAGATGGAGCGAAAATTGGAGATTACCCTTGAATGCTCGTTTATCTCCATACATAACTGTCATTATCTCAAGTTAATTACTGTATTGTTTCCATGGTACTATGTTAAATCTATGTTCGCTGGCATTGCTTGTACATGTAACAGACTCTTTACCTACTTGCAACACCCCACGGGTACCTATTTCATAGCAACTGATAAATGGACAGTAATTACTACTTTTTACTGCCAAACTTGTATTGCTGCTTAAGGATTGTTAGACGCTTCAAACTAACTTCGTTGGGATAAGACTTCTGTGGTTAAAGTTGTCAGTATTAAGATTTAAATATGCAGTGCCTTAATTTTTTCAAACAAGTAGAACCACAGGTTTTGAGTTTGGGGGCAAGAGTTGGGGGGGATGCACTATTTTGTGAGCAAAACACTAACACTTTAAAAGTTACAACTGCATTTCAGGCCTAGGTTGCGGAAGATTCTTCCTCCTTTTAACTCGCTAACTTTTTCCCTATTCTACAATTTCTGACATTTCTAATGACGATACAGAACTCGGGAATCCAACCCAACATATTCTTTAAATTTACCACCTTCGTAAGTACTGTAAGCATTAAGGTAAGTTGGTTTAATTGGGCCCATGTGGCAACTAGGGCATCCCCTCCCAGATTTCTCCTTTTCATATTAGATGGAAATTCTACTCTGTGTGTTATTTTTTTTCCAACGTTCACAACAATCTTATCTTACAACATTGGTAATTGATTTGAAAAATTATTTTTATATGGGGTAGATTATTTATTTATTTTTCTAGATATTCAAGCATTGGACCCAGTTACCCAGTCACAGATTCTGTTGTTTCTTACGAGAAATAGACCTGGGTGGTCCACTTACCCCATTTATCAGGGGAACTGGGCCCACCTGTATTTAAAAATATATACAATATTTATATATAATATGTATACAATAAAAATCAATATCATAGCTTAAACAGACTCCCTAAGACTTATTAAAATGCATGTAATGCAAAGATTTTTGATAATTATACATGCTAGTATAATTTTAATGAGTTAAAGGTATAGTATGTAAAAAAGTTGAAAAACTATGGCCCATTTACCCCAACTTACCTTACTTATTGCATTTGAGCCGCTGAATACAAAAATGGTGAAATCTCGAAATGTTTCACATTTCGAGATTACAACACTAATCGAAAACACTATGTTCATTCTATCCTGTGTGAAAGCAGTGTAAGTCTAGCTTCCCACCATGCTGACTAGAATCTAGCCAGCTTAGAGCATTAACACAAGACAGAATGAACATAGAACTTTCGATTAGTAGCGTAAACTCGAAATTGTGAATTAAAAAAGGTCTTTCGCCACCTTTGCATTCAACGGCTCATATCATAAGGCGCAGATTTTGCCCCTGGCAAAACGGCTAATCCGTCGGAAAATTCGTTTTTCTCTCTTCTCAGTTAGGAAAAATACATATAAATAAAATTTAACCCTACAGCTACTATGCCAGTCAAAATGACAGATTGCAATACTTTGATTTAAAAACTGCTTCTTCAAATTTCGTCTCACTTACGGCTTAGCAGTTTTTGACATTATATGAGAACTCATTTTTTCGTTTTTTTCCCTAAGAGATAAATGGAGTCTAAGATAACACATAACTCACCAACCGAGGTCAAATGGCCACTTTTAAACTTCTGATTAAAAATCCCAACATTCAATTTGAACCGTTTATATCACCTGTCCCCACAACATTTCCTATAATTTGCATATAATCATTTTTTATTAATGTGTTTCTTCTTCAATTTCTTCTGAGATAAATATATAACCTATATTTATCTGCTGCTATCTGTCAGTTGATCAGTTGATGTAATCTTATAACATCTGCTCTAAAGTCTCGGGAAAAAATATAGAAGCAATACCGAAATGTTTAACTAAAATTTCTCATGTACGTTGTCAAATAGGACTTTGCAACATAACTTTGCATAATAAAGTCCCGAAAATATGTTGCGCATGTAAGAAATGGATTCCTGCATATACGAACTGGAAAAATCCTGTATCTGTAAAAATTGCAATGGACATTAGATATTTTATCATTCAATAACCAGAACTGCTCTGCCATTACTGTTTTTGTAGTTACAAACTAAAAGAAACTGGGCGAATATTTTTCATTTTTAAAATAATATAAATATAATATTAGTTATGATTATTAAGTTTTATTCTTGTTTATCATTATTAGACTTAAAACTTTCCGAGTTAAAGTTAAAAAATTTTGTTTAGTTTTTAAAAACTGAGTTCATTATCCTACCATGTTGACTATTAACCGCATTTAATTCGGTAGTTTTAGTGTTAATATTCCATCGTCCTCATATAAATTGTTTCGTGTTTAATTTTACAACACTTATTATCTGTGGGCAAATGGAAATTCCGTTTTTACATCATCTGTTTGATTTCTTGCAATCGGGACAGTTTCGTACGACTAAAACTACATAATTTATGTGTGACGCACTCCTAAGCGGTTATTTACTTCGTTATCTAATTTAAGATAGTATTTAACTATTTTTTTATGTGATGATGCCAATAAAATAATTACAAGATAAAAAGAATTTTTTATATACCGTGCTTTTAAATTTTCTGTTTAATCATATAAATTTGACAATTCTATGTATTAATAAATACTTTTTTAAAATTTTTTGATGAATTATCCCATCAACATGAAAGAAAATGAAGTTAATTGGAAATTAACTGAAAATGAATTCAATTCTGCTTAAAGACGGCTAAAAATATTAAAAAATGCATTGTCATCGTGTTCTGGGTTAATCTAAACGTTTCAAATGTCTAGCTAGTCGGGAAGTTAGTTAAAAATCGATTGCAAGATTTGTACTGGACAAACAAACACACACAAACAAGAAAGCAAGTTAATAAAAACATGGTAAAAATTGCATAAAATGCTAGAGAAAACTTCAAGTGTTAGGTGACGTTTAGAAGTCTCCAATGTACTTCCCGAAATCACCAGATATAGCCAGTCGCAAGTTGGTTGAGATGTGCAAAATAATCAGCTTATAAGATATAAAGGCTGATGTGTACTAACCCTATTGGATTCTCTTACCTCAATGTTAAACTATGGAGAAAATGTGTCTACTATTGACAAGCCACATAAATGCTGACAATCCAAAAAAAATTGGTATTTTCAGATGGTCTGAACTTTTCTGCAACACGATTCATTTTAGAAATTGCGCCCACCAAAGGAATTAAAGAGCGTTTAATACACACTATACCAGATTTTTTCGCCGAATAATTTAAGTTTTTAAATATTATTTTCATTTTCTCTTAAACGAAAAATGACCCAAGGTGTAAAATTTCTTTCCCTATCACGGAGTACAATAGAAAAAAAAACTTTAAATCCAAGTCGGAAATCCATCGACACATTTTCTCCATAGATTAAAATTGAGGGGAGAGAATCCAATAGGGTTAGCACATAGCAGCCTTTACATAAAGTGACAATTTAGTTTGACAGCTGATTTCCTATCTATATATATAAAACAGTTTCGTAACTGACTCATTCATTCACTGACTGACTGACTGACTGACATACAACGCACAGACCAAACCGCTGGACCCAAAGGGCTGAAATTTTGCATGGCGATTCTTCTAATAGTGTAGGGGTGCACTAAGAAAGATTTTCAAAAATTCTTCTTAGATTTTTTTAAATTAAATTTTTAAGCTGTGTTTTAAACTTTTTTTACGTTTGCATTTAAAATAATACATTGAGGGTTATAAAATTTATATCACGAGAAAGATCATAAAAATTCCTTCAAAATGAAATTTTTTTCGAATTTTTACCTCCATTTTCTGATTTTTGGTGAATTTTTAAAGATTAATTTTTAGAGTTTAATTTATTAAATGCTGATCACGTGATTTCTTTTTCTGGTACTTTCAATAAATTTATCGTCACGTGCGTAACAACTAAATAGACAAAAAAATATTTTTTTCTCTTTCTAATGCAGCAGACGATTGCATATTATCCAAAAAAAAATGCATATCCCTTACGATTTTTTTATAAATATATATATATAGATAGATATATATTTTACATCAATTGTATACATTGATCATCGCATTTATTATAAACTAGAAGGTAACCCGTCATTTTGACGTCATAATACTAATAATGACTTCATAATGGAAAAAGTATATGAAAGTTAAAAAATATCCCGAATTATCTAACAATATTGCATTTAATCCACACCTTGTAAAAGCAAACCCTTTCATTATTTTTTATTTATTTAGTTTTTCATGCGATTGGAGTAGTAGACTGCCATCCAGTTTTTTACAGCTCACTACGCGATATGAATACTTGAGCTACTTGATTCATTCACATTCAAGTTTGTTTACTTTCAGAATTCATCGCAAAAGTAAACAGATTTTTAAAAACTGTTAAATATACAGCTAAAAGCATCCAATTTTTTTTAGTTCTGAATGTTTTATAGAAAAATAGGCTGAACAAACGTGATTTGATGGAGAAGATATTAGTTTTTAGGTAAGAAAAAATTCTGATCCACATTTGAAATTGAAATTAGGCCTAACCGGCCGTTTGTTTACTGAGGGTTTCAATTGAAACATGAGTACAGCCCGGAAGTGTTATACAGAGACAACGGCTATTATATATATAATTATGTTTGAGAAATATAGAATTAAACCTGACAGAAATTGTTTATTTCGGGCTGTTGAGTAACCATATTTCTTTTTGCTGGGTTCAATAGTAATTTTTTAAAGTGTATTTCTTTATTCTTAATATTATGATTTCCAACATTTGGCAATGATGTGTTGAGTATAATTTGTGTATTTATTTACTATCCAGCCGTTATGTTTTGACGGGTACCAATTAGTACATATAAAGTTGAATTAATTCCTGTCACGCCCGATTTGTGTTACAGATTGTGACACAAATCGATGCACTAAGGGTGAATTAGCCCCCCTCACGCCCTCAACTGTCAGGCCCAGTATCAAACATTTGTGCTCAAATGTTTATACCTTTATACATTACAAGCAGTTTCTGTATGTTCTTCAATAGTGTAGAGTCTTCCCTTTTTCTTAGCTGACAGTAGTGTCTTCCCATGGTTGTCTATCACCTTGGCTTTACCGTCTACAAATTCTACCTTCAAGCCTTTCTCTTCGATTCTTCCAATTGATAGTAGGTTTCCTCCCAGTTTTGGGACATATAGAACATTTTGAATGGTTATGTTTCTTACTTCATTCTCTTCATATATATGGAATGATATATTACCTATTCCACTGACATTTATTCTTTCTGAGTTTGCAACTTCAACTTCAGATGCATATTGTCTAAGGTTTGAAAATTTTCTTCGGTCAGACGTCATATGCTCAGTGGCTCCGCTGTCTAGAATCCAGAGGTTTCTTTTCCTTGATTCGTCTTCATCTGCTAGCAGTGCGATGCTTGTCTCAAGATCAACTGCTGTTTTGGCACTGCTTTGATTCTGTTGTTTGGCTTCTTCACAATTTCTCGAGATGTGTCCCCATTTGCCACAGCAAAAGCATTTTGTATTTTTTCTTCTGTTTATTTCTGCTTCTTCATCATATTTTCTTGGCATGTATTTCTTCATGGGCTTTCCTGTTGCAGGTCTTTTCTGGTTTGAGCTCAAACTTCTTGTGTGGAGGGCTTGTTCTTCATGGCACTCTTTGGATAAGCTCTCATTCCTCGCTATCCTTTTTTCTTCCACTAGCAGTCTGGACTTCACAAGTGTGGTTGTCAGGTTTGCTTCGTCTTTTTCGAAATTTAGAATCAGTGATTCATAGGCCTTGGGTAGCCCTAATAGCATCACTAAAGCAACCTCTCTGTCTGTGAATGCATAACCTCCATTGGATAGCTTCCTGTGTAAGCCCATTAATCTAGCTAGGTAGGCTTGCACAGATTCATTGGGGCTCATCACAGTATTGAAGGATTCTCTCATGAGTTGCAGAACGTGCAGTAAACCGAACTTGGTATGCATTTCTTTAAGAGAGTTCCAGGCGTCTCTGGCTCTAACACAATCTCCAATGTCATCCAAGAAGGTGTCTTCAACAATAAGGAGTAAGAGAGAAAGGGCTTCGTCATTTTTCTTTCGTTCTGCTTCACTCGTAGCATTTCCATATCCTGGTTCTACGGCTTCCCAGCATCGCTTCTGCACTAAGATGGCTCGGGAACGAATACACCACGTGTGATAATTATCGCCATTTAATTTCGGCATTTTGTATTCTTCTGAGGCCATTTTCTTTTTCTTCGCACGTTAAAGTTTGAATAAAATCCACTTGTAATTTATCTTCGTCAAGAGTTAGGGAAATTTACTCACTTCGGCTTTCAACGTGGTTAGGCTTAAATTCGGCTTCGGCTTCGTGCTATGACTTCGAAATTATCTTCGATTCTGGATCGTAATTGGCATTCCGGATAGAGCTTCGTGCTGATAACGTGTTATTAAATAGTAATTAACATGAAGAAATAACCGAACTACGTTCCAGATTAAATAATGTATTTACACATAGCAAAAATCACACAATCATGGCAATCGGATTACACACGCTAGCGAAGCGAGCGACACAATAATAATGACGACTTGTTGCCAAAGCTTACTACACAAGTTCTGTTTGAAAGAAGGTTGCCACTCTACAAGCTTAATACAATTATAATGAGAACAGTTAAGTTATACATATTAGGACATTTAAATATTGGAATTTGCATTATTTTAACATATTGCGTTAGTTAAATTTTAACGTTAATTTTTTAAAAGAAAAGAGCGTGCCTGAGAACGGCTAGTTTCGAACCGCTAACGTCAGAACAGAAGCCCACCGCGATAGCACCACGCCAAAGATCGTTGAAGTGTTTGGTACAAAAAGCGGTAGAGGACAGTAGCGGTAACAATGGAGATTGTTAGGATTAAGCCCCTAACTTTATTTCTACTGATCAGATATACATAATATATAGCCTATGTCCATCTGGAATAATGTACCTTTCAAACAGTGAAAGAATTTTTCAAATAGGTGCAGTGGTTTCGGAGATTACCCTCCACGTACAAAATCGCTCTCTCTCTTTATATATAAGTATAGATATAGATTATATAAGTATAGATACACATTGGTATCTCAAAATTAGAGTAAGAGATGAAATAAAAATACAAAAATACAAAAAGGATTTTAAGTAAAGAATGTTTTTTTAATTATTTTAAGCACCTAAAATAATATTCAAATTAATATTACGTTACTTAATAATTGTGTGCACGGCCGCCATCTTGGATTTTTTTGCGCCAACTTGGCGATTTTACCGTGTTTTGATGAGTGGAAAATTTCTCGCCAATGTGTTTTAATCGGTGTTTTCAAAACGCTGGACTTTGAATTTTTTTATCTTTTTTAATAAAAACCACCTGTTTAAATTATGAAACTTAGAAAAATTTTTGAAAAATCATTTAAACGTTGGACTAAGATTTATTTTTGGGTTTTTGATAAAAACCACTTTTTTGAAAAATCATTCTCAAATATTGGAAATTTTGGGTTTTTCTTTTAGCTTTTTTAATAAAAATGACCTTTTTAACTTGTGAAACTTAGAAATATTTTTGAAAAATCATTTAATCGTTGGACTGAGATTTTTTTTGTCATTTTTAATTAAAAACTACCTTTTCAAATTATGATCCATATGAAAAATTTGGTCAAATGAATTTTACTTACAGATAAAATTTCAATGCCATCTATTCAGTTTGCCCTAACTCTTTGACTAATAGCAATGAATCACCAAAATATTATGCCAATATATTGTTAATTAGAAAAAAAATACAGCAGTTTCGTACTACGTAAATTACTTGCAATTTAAAAATTATCTAAAATTCAGCTTTGAAAAATGTAAAATAATTATGAACCCATAAATTTATGGTGAGTAACCAGATCCTCTTTTTTTTTTCTTTTGTTTTTGTTTTTGTTTTTGTTTGTTAGGGCATTGTGGTAATGAAATTTTACTTCAGATTTGACCTTCACCAAATATTTGGTGCACACAATAAAATCGGGACAAGGATTATTTGACCATTTATCCTGCTGTGTTGGAAATAGGAAAAAAAAACCCTTTTCCTAAACCAATAACTTAACCTTAACTAACTTTTTAACTTAGGTTCCTGAGGAGAGAGAAGTTGAACTTCAGTTATTTAAATTTATTTGTAATCCACTACAACTTGGAATTATAAAATATTTTAAAATATATTGTATTTAAAATGTATACTGTATTTTACATTTTACGAAAAAATGATGGCAGATAATTTTTACTTCAAATAAATGAAATGGTGTATCATTATAGTATACTAATTGACAATCGATAAACAAAATTAAAAGCAACTTAAATTTAATAAGTTAACGAAAAACTGATAATGGATTCAAAAATTTTCAACAAAAAGACTCTTAGTTTTAAAAATAATTTACTCTTTTGAGTATAGTCAATTTGACTCAGATTTCCAGGTCAAGGCCAAGATCTGACCTAAAATCATTATACTGTAATTAAAAGATCACATCAGAAATAACTGTTTGATCTTAAAATTAGAGAATTTGACATTGGGTTATTTTTACCACAACGCAATAATTATCGCCATGCGAAATGCGCCAAACCCTGGCGGAAAAATCCAAGATGGCGGCCGTGCACACAAATCTAGAGTATCCCCCCTAACTTTATTTCTACTGATCAGATATACATAATATATAGCCTATGTCCATCTGGAATAATGTACCTTTCACACAGTGAAAGAATTTTTCAAATAGGTGCAGTGGTTCCGGAGATTACCCTCCACGTACAAAATCGCTCTCTCTCTTTATATATAAGTATAGATATATATATTTATTTTTTGGCATAAATTGCATACGTTGACCGTTGTATTTAATTTGAATGTACTCCGTAGCGAAGCGCGGGTTTTCAGCTAGTTGTGTATAAAATTTCTAAGAGGAATAAGAGAGCAGAGTAAAAAAATTCTTTCTCTATTACTGTGTACAATTTTTAAAAGAAAATCTTTAAAACCAAGACGACAATCGTTGGATGTTATCCATAGGTTGACCTTGGTCTAAGGGAATCCAACAAGGCTACTCTCCAGAATCCTTAAGCACCTGAAAACGTTCTCAAGACAAGTTGGTTTCTCCCCTGAGAAGCAGATGCCCACACAAACAGCGTCAGTTCACAGAATCTTTCTCCCGCATTCTCGCTCTGTTAATTCATTGAGAAATATCGTGTATTTTTTTCAATTCCGTGGTCAATCCCTGAAACGGAAGTATTAGCAGGAGGTCGCTGTAGTTTAGAACTAGCATTCTCATTATGCCCTAGACTAAATAAATGCTTCTCGTTTTGGGCCTATTTCGTGCTTGTATTCCCGTAAGTCGCTACTTGTTACGCACGCGGAAATGTTACGCAACTAATCTTGACACAGGTAGCAAAACAATAGGTGGCAGTCAAATCTTTTCTTTTTGCTTCATACTTCCCCTTCCCTCACAAGTGCTAATAAGAGTAACCTTCAGTACGAAGCAAGCATCGCTTTTTATGTTCCCGCTATTCAATGAATGACTGCATTTTGCCTTGAAACAAACTCCCTCTGATTCTAATTCATCTACTGGCCAAGCAGACTTTGTGCGCTTGAAATGAAAGGATGGATTAGAGAAGCTAGAACAGACAAAGAACGCTGTGTGACTGCCCCTGTCCATTATGTAACAGAAGTTAATGAATCGAATCTCTCACAAGGCCCGTAAAAGTATCAATTATTTTCTGCCTCCACCCAGTGCTTATCTGAGATTAGAACACGATCGAGCATTTACAGCGGAATGCTACACAGCACGCCTTCCGCGTTTGAAGATGACGTCGGTTTCTTTTTACATTCGTCAGGTGGTACAAACGTGTGGGTAGCATTTCACGTTTTATATTACATTTGCAATTTTTGGGAATTGCTCTCAATATAAGTAATTTTACTGATAACCGAAGGCCGCAAATCATAGTAATAGGGTGGTACACCAGTTCACCACGCAAAACTTTAATCTCCATGTTAAGGCTGCTGAGAACTAACCTTATTGGATACGCTCACCTCAATGTTAACGTATGGAGAATGTTTGACCAAGCATTGCTGACTTGGATTAAAAGATGTTTTTTTTTTAAACTGCACTCTAATAGAGGAAGATATTTTACACCTTGGGGCATTTTTCGTTTTAAAAAATGCAAATATTTTAAAATTTAAATTATTCGGGGGGGAATAAGGTATAGTGTGTTTTAAACACTCCTAAATTCCTTTGGTGGACGAAATTTATAAAATGAAGGCTTTTGCAAGGTGCAGAATAGTTCAGTCTATCTGAAAATACCATTTTACCTGGATTAGCAGCATTTAGGTAGCTGTCAATAGTAGACACATTTTCTCCATAGGGTAACATTGAGGTGAACGAATCCAATAGGGTTAGCACACAGCAGCCTTAAGCATTGGATAATTTTTCTGTCATTTTTTAGTACGTATTACTAAATACGTATATTTGGTTGCCATTTTTTCGCTCATGAAAGAGGAAGTCAAAATAAAAGGTGCGTAGATTTATGAATCTTTAGCAGTTAATTGCTTTCCAGGCATTAAATTGTTGATATCAATAGCTAAAAATAAATCTTTTTTGAGAAGTAAATTACTAACAATAGATTTTCTGAATACGCTAGCATTTCATTTAAAGAGGAAATTTAACCCCTTGGCACATTAGTGAGGTCAGAAGTGTCATGTATTTTTTGCTCTTGAGTGAACAAGGACGAGTCTAACTCGTCATTTTTCTCTACCGGAGCTTGGCTTGGCGCCCCTTTTCTAAATTATTTACCTTCTTTCGTCCGTTCTGCGGCTCGCCGCCCTGCAGTCTCCTGCTTTGCTGGACATGTTCCGAGGGTCTGAAGGCGCGGCCGGTGTTGTCTGGACTAGCACGTGGGACGGACTGTTCCTCAACCGCAGGGAATTCCCCCAGAAGGCCTTAGTAGTAGGGTTGTGGGTGTTTCCCCTATCGGGACAAAAAAAATGTTATAAACTCTTAAAGAGTATATATCCTCATTATGTCCCGATCTTTTAGTTCTATTTTTTGTTATCTTTTTTTGTCCAATATGCCCTTTTTTTTCTTTCTTTTATACCTACAACATCCTCTTTTATCAATTAGAAATATTTATTACTAGTTAGTACCCGTCAAAATATGAAACTAGATAGTAAATAGATGTACTAATACACAAATTATACTCAACACATCATTGCCAAATGTTGAAAATCATAATGCGCAGAAACAAATTAATGTTTAAGCGGCCTCGTGCTTAGTGAGTATCTAAAGCCAGATTTAAAAATGTCACTGAACATGCGCAGAAAGCAAATTTTTAATTGTAAATTATCGCTAATTAAACAGCGCAAAATAAACAATTTTCATCAAGTTTAATCTTATATTTCACAAACATAATTATCATAAAAACAAAAAGGGCAGAGAGATATCTACAGGGTGGCTAATAAATACTGTGACAAATATCGAATCATTTAATTACACACAGATGAAATAGAAAATGGAAATTACAACAATATTATGAACATTATACATGAAAATTTACCATGAAATAATTTTACTCGAATCGACCGCCATCTTTATCGATTACTAAAGATAATCTCTTACGCCACTGTCCTATTGCGGCACGAATCATTTTATGAGGTAATTTGTCCCATTCACTCCGTATGGAAGCTTTGAGGGAGTCCAAACTTCTGTACTGCTTAGCATTTACTTTAGACTCTAAAATCCCCCAAATGCAATAGTTTAAAGGATTTAGATCTGGTGAAGAAGGTGGCCAATCTTCTTGCTTGATAAACTTCGGGAAATTGGCATGGAGCCATTCCTGTGTTGTTTTGGATCGGTGGGACGGTGCAGAATCTTGCTGAAATATCCGATTCTTTTTGGGATACAATCTGTTAGCATGTGGTAATAAACGTGTAGCCAATACTTCCTGTTTGTAATATTCAGCATTGATTTTTACCCCTTTATCGATGAATTTCAGAGGCAGTTTTCCATTGTGTGACACTGCAGCCCAAACCGTAACAGAATTCTTGTTCTGAAAGCATTTAACAGTTCGAAGATTTTCAGGTATATCCTCGAAGGTTGCTGAATATACAACATCATTTTTAGCATTATAACTCTGTTCTGTACAAAACAGCTTCTCATCAGAGAAAATTATTTTTTCAACACTTTTGCTACCGTGCCGGTTCAGCAATTTCTTACATCTTTGTAACCTTTTTACTATTTGTGCAGTAGTCAAACCTTGAACTTTTCTTTTGAGATAAGGGCGAAAACCCAGGTCTTCATTTATGATAAGTTGCATAGTTCTGCGACTGATGTTCCCTTCTGCAGCCATTTTATTTGCAGAACGTTGTGGATTTCTTCGTATCTTTTCACGAATTCTTTTGATACGTTCTTTTGTACGAACAGTGCGTGGACGACCGGACCTTGGTCAATCTTTACAGCTATTGGTATCCAATAATCGATTTATAGTCCTATATATAAACGTCCTATTAAAACCAAGGCATTTTAATTGCTTAAATATTTTACCTGCAGAAAATCCGCGATCAAAAAGCTGTTTAACCATTAACCTTTTGGCTTCCATCTTTAAAAATATTCTACATGTTTTACTTTAAACAAAAATCGTCTGCGTTTACAAAAAAGTTGCCAATCACACAAATAGATAGATAAATTGTTTTTCCAAACGATTAAAATTAACTCTTATTTTTTGGAGTGTTACAGTATTTATTAGCCACCCTGTAGAGAGACTCCTCGGCATTGAAACATGTCACTGAGCATGCGCAGAAATCAAATTTTAATTGTAAATTATACCTCATTAATAAAAATTACAGTTACATAAACCAAATTTGACATATCTACAGATTACAATCTTCCGTGTAAGACTAAAATGAAGTAAATTGATGCAGTAGTTTCCTCTCACGGACTGCCCAAAAGGTCGTCTTAGCAACTTAAATATATAGAATACCTATGTCAATTCCGTTGTTAAGGGATTGACCCAAATAAAGCTTTGTTTTCAGAGTGATTTCTTTTTTATTGTATAGTTATTACTATTAGCTATTAGTATTATGTGTTTAAAGTTATCGTTTTATTTCTTATTTCTAAATGATCTGTTTTATTTTTAAAAAGTTATATTTAAATAAAAACGTTGTCTTTACTCAAATTATTTTATGTAATAAATATAAATTATTGTTGATGGATGGGAATTAATATATATATATATATATATATATATATAAAATTTATTTATCTAAGTCCTCTTTATACACTTTCAACTTCTGACAAACCTACTTAGTAGCTGTATCGGACCTTGTCTGGTGCACTGAAGTCTAACTCGTGAAGTGATTTGAAACAATACTTAGTAAATATAAACTTACACGGATTTGTTCACTTCATAGTATTTATTGCTCTTATTATCAATTGCAACATGGTAAGCAGTGACAGCACTTCCGTATGACTTTTCACAGGAAAGGTATACGGAAATCTGTCCCATAATGTCGAAAATAGCAGTCATTATGTGCTACGAATGATATAACCAGTACCGGCTCTAAGCTTCTGTACAAAAGGCACCGGCCTAGGGGTACAGTGACTTTGGGGCGCCAACATCGTAAATAAAAGAATAGTTAATAAAGTAATAACTGTTTCTGATGCGATTTCCAATAGTTATTCTAATACTTTATAGACACAACTTAATGTACTTTAAGATTTTTTTTACTTCGTTTTTCAGAAACTATTACATTTATTATTATTATTTTTTTATACACTTATTTTATAAGTATAATTATAAATATTTTATTAAGGAATTTTTTTGTTTAGTTTTCTAATAATTTGTTATATGCCATTTTGTAAATAAGATTGCAAATTTAATTTTAACTAAGATTTAAAAAATATTTGCTATTACGACATACCCCTTTTAGAAAATTTATAAATTTTGGAATTTTAAAATAAAAAAAATTCGGGGGACGAAAACCAAACTGTCCTAGGAGCGTCCCATACCCTCGAGCCGGCCCTGTTTATAACGAAAGTTTTGATGAAGAGATTATCAGAGACATCAAGAATTTAATAGTAGTCATATTCCCTTTTACATCACTTTCACTTCTATCTGTTCATTGACTTTGTATAACTAATGAAGCCGCTGATTTCAAAGAACGTAAAGTAACAAGTTAATCACTCGGTTGCATGCAAATCAATGATATGAGTACTTCATCGACGTTCTAAGTACCTATTATGTCAGCCCCTCCTTAGATAGTTTCACAAAAGAATAAAAGACCATTACATTCACTAGTCATGGTTTGAATAGTTTAGCGATTTCTGACCACGCGAAGGCATTTGTTACTGAATGGTGACATAAAATAGATTTCTCCTGAAAGATCGAAGATACCTAACTTATCTAGGCATCATTAAAAGCTTTTGGAATGTTTTCTTTTCTTCTAAAGTATTTTTTCTTAAAAGTATACAATTAATCTTCATCTAGAGACAAGATCTGGGCATGGAAATATGGTTTCTTGACGTTTATAAGATATAGATAATGAGTGTCATGATCGGTAAAGTGCCATAATTGGTGACTTAGAGAGATGGGGGGATACGTTGATACTTCCTTTTCTCATTTATGTTTAATCGCCATTGTTTATCGTCTTCCGTGTAAATGGGAATGTGAAGAAATGACTGTTCACATTACTTAAGCGGAACATC
Organism: Dolomedes plantarius; assembly: GCA_907164885.2. Classification (NCBI taxonomy): domain Eukaryota; kingdom Metazoa; phylum Arthropoda; class Arachnida; order Araneae; family Dolomedidae; genus Dolomedes; species Dolomedes plantarius. Next base: position 71,538,421 of record OU015490.1, read on the forward strand.
GAGGGCATGCTGATTGGCTTACGCTACGGAAGTCTATTCTTGAATTTATCTGATAGGTTCGACGCATCATCCTATCTTGACGCTGTGCACAAAGTTGAACTTAGATGTCGATAATGGATTTCATAACTGCGTTGAGCAATGTGATTGAACAAAAATTTCCAGCTGCCAAAACACTTGCTGACTCTGACGTGTCCGTGTGAGCAAGGCCAGAGTTGATTAGTCGTAAAATACTTAAATGAGAGAAGTGAAATCTGGAAAAAAGTTGCTTTTTCAGTTGTAGAGTCATGGCTTTCGGTTAAATAGTCAGTGAAGGAAACATGGCAAAAAGTGCAGTCTATCGAATTTGCTTATGACTGCGAAGCCCAGTTTAGTGAAAACTGGCCGGGATGCCTGGCGTTTTCATGAAATGTTAAGACCCCCAAACATTAAGCCATCAATACGCAGCTACTAAAGAGTTAAGTTTAAGAAAATTTCTACTCAGTGTTTAGTAATGAGTTAAGTCCAACATTTGTGTAAGATTTTTGGTGGAAAAAAATGGGTCAGGATAATATGCAACAAAGAAAAGCTCTTTTCAACAGAAAGGAAGTTCCGCGGACGTTAGTCGATTACTACCACGACTGACTCTGCCCTTGGAAGTTTTACTTCATTTGCTGTAATTTCATTTATGTTGGATAAATAAATAAATAGTGTAGTGCTTCAACCAAACTAACACCATTCATTGTCTTCATCGTTTCTTGTCTTCACACGAGACCGTTGTCGGTAGTATTAAGGTTGCCATACACGTTCAGGAAATCCTTAAGGAAAATTCTGCAGGATTTCCGCAACTGAGCCCTCGTGCGTAGTAGTGCAACACTCGAACACACATTTCAACCGGAATTTCGGGAGTCCGCCACCGGTCCCAAGTTTTCCCCACACACGCCTGGGAAATTCCTCAAGGTTTGGACTGCGCAGTCAAAACCTCAAGGATTTCTTCTACGTGTATGGGTACGTGTGGAGCCCTATAGCTGTGTGGCATTGAATAGAATCCGTAGAACTGGAGCTTAAGCTAATTATTCATGTGGAATTTAACTAATTCCTATTTACATAATAACAACAGAAATGTCATAAAATACGTAGAATGTATGAATACTTTTACGCTTTAAGATGGGGGGGGAGGCATTTAAATTTTTGTATATTTCATACTGTATTTTTTCGCATGCTTTGTAAAGGAAGTATGAACTAGAAAATTTCAATGAAACTTAGAAAAATGTTCATCTGTGGGCCTTCTGCACACAGTGACTGTATTTTAAATTGATTAAAGTTATCCATATCCCGCGTACTTTCGCCCTTAAGATAACTGCAACTTTTTTCAAATTTATAACGTTTAAAAGTTAACCTATATTTTTCGAACAAAGGTTTACATTTATTCATGATAGCTATTAAAATAATGATAGTTGGGATTTCAAAGTTTGCTTTTTAGCTTGTCAAAAAGATATCTTTTGGCAGGAAATAAATGACCTGAAAACTTTTTCCCAAAAAGCCCTGCAGCAGCCAGATTCAATCAATAAAACCTGAAAATAAACGCAGGTGTGGACTGCCTTTACAGCTCTAAAATCTTAGATACCATCTTGTATGTACAGAAATTTGGGTCGCCAGCACTCACCAAAAATCACGACTTTTTCTTTTTTATAATGCGTCGCACCCACACCTGTTTCCAAGGTAACCAAATGAAAAATGTCCTCATATCGATCTTCCATCAACAAGTTATAAATATTGCAGTAGAGTTTGCTCTCAAATTAGATCTCTTTTACGCTTCCTGGTTCGAGCAAATCGTGATCTAATTGAACTAATGAATTGTGCTGTAGCAAGTTCGGTGAGATAAATTTCTTAATGTGTCTTATATCTCACAGTGGTTTGCGGTCAGAATTCAGTGTATTTTCAGGTGCTTAATTTTAATCACTTAGCACCACATAATATATTCTGACAAGCGTTACTTGAAGGTATGTCTATCGCCGAATACGTACGGACAGTAATATTGCATATATAACATAATATATAATAGTATAACATTATATATAACATAGGCATGAGCATATCGCAAATAAATAGCTGTAAAGTTTATGGTTTCATACATCTGAATACAACATGTCCCGTATTTTTTTCATAAAAGCATCTCCTGTAGCAATAGTTTAACAATCAGCAAAATGAATTGTAAAAATGTGTGGAATGAATTTTTATGATAAGTCGTGTTTTGTGTTCTATTTATATGTAGTCTGCTACCAACTACCTTTTTTTAAATAGAGAACATGATTTCCTTTTACCAGTCAAATATAGATTTTCTTTTGTTGTCATTTTTTATTATATTTACAGCTAACAGTTGTCAATCGCAAGCGGTACCAATCAGAACAAGCTCTTATATTTGACATGATGTAGCCGTTTATAAGGATGTATAAAATAAGATAAATTTTATGTTTTCCTCCTGCTTATTGTCTTAGATAATTTTCAGGTATATTTTAGGCAACTCACAATGAAATTTGAGCAAATCAGAGGGCATTCTTTATTGAATATGTTGTTTAGTGTGGTAAATAAAACTCAATTAATGTGTCGTTTATTACGCCCAATCCCAAATAATTTCCATATAAAACAAGCAAAGACAGAGCGCATAGATCGTTCCTGTATCCAGCGTTTTACCGCAATATTCGTTTAGAATATCGTAGCTTTATTATTATTTTACTGGATCGACGGATATTTTTTCAAAATGACGAAACCTAAAAGTCTGAATTGAGTTAGCAAGACACTATTTCTGAACAACTTTGAATAAAGAAATTTTGACATGTTTGTTGCATTTGACGATGAAGGTGCAACTAGTGGGTTGGAAACAATCGAAAGCGTCAGTGACGGAAGGTTGAAGGAGATAATAGAAGAGGTTGAAGATGGCGTTGAAGAAGATTTTTACCTTCATTTTCGGAAGCATGTGTGACCTTTGAAAACTTGGAAAAAAAATTTTCTCATACAATAACCGATACCGGAAAGAATGCTATTTGCAAAACAGGAAAACTGTTGTTTATTAATGGAGATAAAACCACCAAAAAACAAATGACGGTGAAAGACTTTTAACTAAAGCAAAATTCATGTGTACCTGCGTATATTTATTATTATTATTTTTGGATTTCTGTATAAATTTTGTAATTTTTATTTTCAATTACCCAATAGGTATGTATGCTTTTATGTACGTGAGCAAATATTTTAGAGGGATATCAAACTTTTAGGTTCGTTAATATAATTTTTTGTATGTTCCCGCATCTATAGTTTACCCGAAGTTATCGTTCAGTTCAGTAGGTCCCTTTTAACAAACGATAGATTTTTCACTGTATTTGTAAAACTATGAGGCACATTTTAATCGCATATTCATAACTTAAAGAATAAAATATTGAAAGGTAAGGCAGAGGGGACATCATACAATCTACACGTCTGGTGAACATAATTTCTGTTTTAGAATTTTGTTAGTCTCCAAGGTGATTGAAAACATGGGCCTGTTCACAAAGAATCCGTCAGCGTTAATGTTTCTGTTGGCGCTGATTGGTTAAATGTCACTGATTGGTATATGATTGGTTAAAAATTTGAACGCTGACGGATTCTATGGAAACAAACCCTTTTAGTATCAACAGCGCAGTGTTTCTCAACGGTTTTTGAGTCGCGACCTCATACAATAGTTACCAAGCATCCTGCTGACTCCTTTTTCACTTTGCATATTTTCCTTAAAATAAACTAAAATGATTTTTCTTAATCTAATTCCAATGTTTAGCATAAATGAAATTTGTAAGAAATGGAGAACATTCATAAACATTTATCCCTCAGTTAAAGATGTGTAAAAGCAATAACAGAACCCCAACAAGAATAATACACCTGCCGTATGGATTCAGAATTATATAACAAGGAAAATAGAAATATTCTTACCTAAATAAAACTTCTTTGTTCCGTTGGGGAAACTACTGAAGTAATGCCAAAAGTGACAGCGTTGACTAAAGAAAGACAAACTGACTTTTAGAGATTCTTTACTTCAATAAGTAACCGTCATTTTCATTTACCACTCAATAAAGGCGGTAGATTTGTAACGAACTGAGTTTGCGCTTAGAATGAGACTTTACCCTTTAAGAGACATCACTGCCCTACATTTTCATGGCAAATAAATATTGAAAAAATTTTGGGGAAAAATAAGTTAAAGATATTTTAATTGAATAAAACAGAGTTGCCCGCCCGCCCCCCCCCCCCATACACACACACAAACAGAAAGCACTTCGCAACCCCAAATGGGGCCGTGATAAACATGTTGAGAACCCGTGGGATAGAAGTACCTAATTCGACTCTTGATTTCTTTTCTCCATACACATTAAAAGCATAAGTTTTACAGAAGGAGAAAGAAAAACAAATTGAAGCTAAGAAATATTTGGCACCACGTCTATTTACAAAGAAAGGCGCGATGTGGTAATAATTTTTTTTAAAAATAATGCTAGACGGGAAGTAAAGACCAGAAACAGAATAAAATCAGAAAGGTGGAACTAAAAGAAATAAAATTAGTCGGAGAAAAGAAAAATAGAGATGAGACGGAGAGATCATTGTAGACAGTATTTTTTTTAAATCTATAATACTAGAAACTGTTTCTGAAAACGTCATTGCCCCTCATAAGTCCAATGAAGGTAAAACACACGTCTCTGTTCTGTAGTCTATACATATAAAACAGTTCCGTAACTGACTGACTGACTGACAGACAGACAGATAACGCACAGACCAAACCGCTGGACCTAAAGGGTTGAAATTTTGCATGGCGATTCTTCTTATAGTGTAGAGGTGCACTAAGAAAGATTTTTGAAAAATTCTTCTTAGATTTTTTAAATTAAATTTTTAAGCTGCTTTTATAATATTCTTTAAAATTTTCATTTAAAATAATAATTTAATGGTTATAAAATTTATATCACGAGAAAGATAGTAAAAATTCCTTTAAAATGAAATCTTTTTCGAATCTTTACCTTCATTTTCTGATTTTTGGTGAATTTTTAAAGATTAATTTTTAGAATTTAATTTATTAAAGCTGATCACGTGGTTTCTTTTCTTTTTGTGATACTTTAAATTAATTTTGCGTCACGTGCATAACAACGAAATAAATTGACAAAAAAATATTTTTTTCTTTCTAATGTGGCAGACGATTGGACATTATGCAAAATAATGTTAAAATACAGTAAAAGAAATGTTCCTCAAACTGTACTATATTAAATGTACTATAATATTCTTATGTATGTTCTTTTAGATTTAAATTCAATATTTTCTTCTTTATTATTTTGTCTATAAATACATCCGTTACGATATACATATATATATATTGGCATTAACAGCATACGTTGACCATTGTATTTAATTTGAATGTACTCCGTAGTGAAGCACGGGTATTCAGCTAGTAATAAAATAAAGCGTATTATATTATCTTCTAAAAAAAATTCCATTATTGGTTTCTAAGTGGTCATTTCATCCTCTCAGATTTGTTGAATTGGTTGTGAAGCTTCCGTTTTGAATCGGAGCTCAAACAATGCCTGTGTTCTCTTACGCGCGTCAATCAACCTATATTTTTCAGTCGGCAATTTTTTCGTTTGCCCTGAAATTGATCTTCGGGGCGTGTGTTATATAGACGAAATATTTTCGAGCACTGGAATCAAATTCGTGCGGGACCTTTTCTTGCTTTTTTATGTCGCCTACAGGTGAACCTGTTTCCGCCGTTGCATCGGCAGAATTGTTAGAAGAAAAAAAAAGACATACGGATGCGAGAAAAGTCGACTTTTAAGGGTGTATTTGTTGACAGAAGATGGGCGGGTGTTGTTTCAGTAAGTGACCCTAACACAGGAGGAACACTGATTGACGGGGGAAAAGGAACATGCATTACTTAATTATGCTATTATTTAATGTTGGAGAAGCCGGGTAGAGAAATCGCATTTCTGTATGCTTGAGCTAACATATTCAGAAAGTTCAACGTCTTTAAGTTTGAACATTTTAAGATGGATATAACTGACTAGTTTATATGTTAGTTATAAAATTTTTGAAATTGAAACAAAGTATGTAGCGTACTGAAATATATCTTATCTTTGATTTCTAAATGGTCATTTCCTACATTAATTGAACAATTGAGATGCCTTTTCTTAGCAAACAGGATCTTTCAAATTTTCGTCTCAAAGCAGCCTAGTGGTGTTTTTCATTAGCCTGTATATGATTTTCCTTTATTTTTTTAATTAATTACGATAAAGATTAAATATTCTTTTCTCGTAAGGAAATTCAGCAGAATCGTGGAAGAAATCCAATTTTGTGTTTTTTTAAATTTTACTATTCGTGAGCCTTGTATGTGTATTTATTGCGAGACTGAATTACATTTTTATGGAGAGTTTTGAGATTACCATTGCAAGTACAATAGACAGATTTCCTATCAAAATTACAAACTTAAGCTAACCACGGCGAGTTTCTGTTTGGGCGTTTTTTGTTTGTAAAACAAGAACACTCATAGCAAATGTTTAACTTCAACATTGTCAGCGCTTGAGAAAATCAATTTTACCAAAAGTTTTTAAATAAGAAAAAATTCATTAAGATTTTGTCTTAATATTTCGATTAAACTCCGTGATAAAAGTTAGTACGAGCAATTCGAACTTTACAGTCTGAAATACAATTTTTGACAGCAAATCTCTATTACGATCTGTGAATCTTTCTGCTTAGTACCTTTTGTCAGAATTAACTCTATTTTAGGAACTTTGAAAGCTCAAATTTTGAGGTTATTTCATTATTCTTATATAAGACCATTCCACTGAAATTCTGTCACGCATAACCTCACGCTGTCTTTTGAACCTGTGTTAAATGTGAGCACACTCACACGATGACTGAATGCAGATTTTTCATTGTGCTAGCTTGATGCGGACAGCTAGCTCTCTCGTGAAGTGCTCGCGGATGTATCGTGTCTCGACCATTTAACCCGCATCTCCAACCTTCAATGAGAGGTTTTCAAAACGAGAAAATGCTTATACTCCGATGGATGTCAAGCAAACTGGTGCAAAAAAGGCCGCTCTCTAGTGTTGAGGCCCCAATTTTTCAATAACAGCTCAAAGGTCGGCCTTATAGCCATTTATAAAGATCTTGTAGCTTTCGGGACGGAGTCAAACTGATAGATGAGTGTTTGTAGAAGTAGGTTGCCGCTAAAATGGAATGGCATGTGAATGTTTTAGAGCATATTTTGCTTGAAATTACGGATCACGCTAGTCTGTTGACCAAAATTTGCGTAAACGTGCGGTATTCCGGGCAAGTAAATTTTATTTAATTTTACATCACTCAGTGTCATCAGATGTTAATAAAATTTATGCTTAATACTTTTCATTCAGTAGACACATCGAAATGAAAAATAGTTATATAAATGAGGGCATGTAAGATCCTATGCCTGACATAATTGGAGCAAGCAAAAAAAATCCTGGAATGCACTTTGGTTTTTCGTCACATATCGGTCAGTCATGTATAAAATGTGCCTAAGATGTAAATTTTAATAATCGTTGAAATCTGGTAGACTTTTACTCTATGTTTAAATAGCTATATAGACATGGAAGCATTTTAATGCTGTTTATTTTCTTGCATAGACGTAGTACTTTTTGAAAAAATTACGTTTATGCAAGAAAAATAAAAGCTCCAAGATGTTTTGTATAATTTTTATAGTATATATTTGTGTATATACTCATAAAATCTCCATAATATATACTATCATATGTGTGTGTATATATAAGCGTTTGTATATGTATTATACACGCAATGCATATATATATAGTAATATTGTTTATGTTGTTTTATACAATATACACAATTTTTTCAGCTCATCAATAAAAATACTTCGCTTTTACAAAAAAACATTTAATCTCTAAAATAGAGGAACAAAAAGTCCTCTTTTTAAATTGTTCCATGTACAGCCATACATTTGTGTTTTAAAAAAAAGTTTTCATCATATCCCATCGCACATCATTTCTTTTTCAGTAAAAAATGCAGGTTGCTCACCTACAACAAAAACAAGTCAAATGTGGTTAGAAATAAATTATCCTCTTTGGGATGTCCTTTCATTTGATTGGTAACATAGCTAGTGAATATCCTTAAATACTGAGTCGCTGCCTTATTATGTATAAAATTCCAGGCATTCCACGTTGACGTAATTTTCGTGTGCATCCTACCGTGGTACTTTACTGATATTTTTTTTTCAGACGCTAAATTAGTTCTTTGTAATCATGTCATACAAGCAAAGAAAAATGCTTATTTAGTGTTGCAAGAAAGTAGGAATTATCTTCCTCAAAATGATTCAAAATATAAAAGTAGTATTTAACCTTTGCGGGGAAATATAGTTCAGTAAGGTTAAGTTCGCGTTTCGGGTAAAAATTGTTCAATTCGATATCAATTAGGATAAGCTTGATTTAGAACAAGCAGGCATTAACATCTGACCTTACGCTCACGATAATTATTAAAAATGCGATATCTTTTCATTTTCATACCAATTTTGCACGCGAAGTCGAGTGCAATGTTTTTTCTCCGAACTCGAAACGGAATGATTCTATGCCGTTTTAAGTTCATTGAAAGCTAACGGGTAAATATTTTTCTAAAAATATTTTCGCTTTAAGAAATGCCGAGTTACCTAGTTTTGAAAACAGATGTAGTAAAGTGTTCTTTCTAGGCTGACACTTCTCGCTAGTTTTCATCCAAAAGTCGTAGTTTTTCGCTAAATTCAGCAGTTCTCATTGGCCTGTTTTCCGATGGAAAAAAAAGGGGAAGAACTGGAGATAAATTGTCTAAATCGACTGGTATTGACACGGAAAAGTTCTTTTCAACTCATAAGTACGGAAAAATGCTTAAAGCGTGGGTAGCATACCAACAGCGCGCAACACAGCTGGTGATCAAAAGACCATTTTTTTAAATTGGTTGAATTCGGAAAATGTTGAAGCACAATTTATAGGTTTTTATAAAGTTCTGTGTAGGTAAAAACTGTTGTAATTTGAGAAATGGTCTGGAGGTTCTTTACAGGGAGTGATTGGGGGATGTTAGCAATTTAAATTACACAGAAGGGGAATAATTAGGGAACCAAAATCTTAAAACTTCATTTGCTTCAGAAGAACTAGTAGTCTTTGGTGTTCAGTTGGTGGCAGTCTATTACCAACTGTTGTCAACGTCAGACCATATGTATAACTCATTAAGTTGTTTAATCAGAAAACTTCGAATAAATGGGAAAAAATAAAGAGATTGTGGGTGATATTTAAATACCGCTGTGTGTGATGTTGTGTTACTTATCTTTCTGAGGGTTCACAAAAGCTTGAGGGATTAGCTTTGCTTCAAGTACAAAATTATTCATAACGACGCGATTATTAATTATTCATAATCAACTCTCGGTTGTGTATACAAGGTGTATAAGCAACATGGATTAATATTGGTTTTAAACAATCCCTTGTCCAAAATATTTTATAACGTATCAAATGAAGGCCTTATTTGAATAGTGGGCCAATTCCATTTTTGTTCATTTTGAGATACAGAGCCTTAAAGTCTAATGAGTGCTGAGAAATGGCTGCTGAAGTCAGATTTGTAATGCCCTCTGTTGGCAGTAGAAATAAGCTGGAGATGTACCAGTTTGAAAATAAGATAGAAATGACTGGTATGAACATGAAAGTGAGGCTAACTCCATTTTTTTTTTTTAAGTGGAGTTGGACCACTATTCAAATAAGGCCTTCAAATGTGTTGAAAAGAAGTTTAGAGACGATTCTGTTCCCAGGTATCTTAAAGAAAGAGTTATTCAATCTGTACAGGGTTAAAAATTGATTTTCTACTACAGATAGGGCTTTTAAAGTTTAAGCTACATGGATTCGCATTGTTTCAGTATAGTAGCACAGATTTACCAGAGATTTTAATTGTGTAAAGAACTATATTTCACTGTCTGTACTTCATTTTAAAATGATTTCCACACCCTCTCTGAAAATTGTAAACGCCACCGTGTGTCTCATATTGACAGTAGACAACTACTTTTCTATCTTGACTGTATTTTATTCGATCTTAAAGACTATCCACAATTTTTTTCTCCTTACTTGGAAATTCACGTTTATTTTATTACGAATCGATTTTTTTTACTGTCAACTGTGACCATCAAAGCGCAGCTTTGCTTTCGACATCACACTTTTTTTCTACGTGCCAGTTGTGCAATTGTCATTCTCTTTTATTTCTATTTTCTTTTATTGCTTTTTTATTTCAATTTTTTAAGCGCTTAAACTTATTTTTTATTCTTATTTAATTAAACATACTTTCTAATTTTTTAATTTATTTTTACTTTCTAAGCACATAAGAGGACAATACAATCATCTCTTTAAACCCTTTGACATTTTTTTAAAAGTTGACTTAAGGATTTCAGCCTTGAGCACGCCAAAATTGCAACATGCAAAAATGCCGTCAATGTGACAAATATTTATAATATCTAAAAACGAATTTTATAAATAAATACAGGGTGTGGACTCCCACATTTCTGAAGGTCACTGATAAGAGAAAGGTGGGGGGTGACGCGAGAGGTGGCAACAGTTCGGGCGGATTTTCTAGTTGTCAGTAAACACCATGAGTGGGTCTGGTGAACATCGCGGTTTCGTGACCGAGGCCTTCTTTAAAAACGATTCTTTAACTCCGATACAGAGGGCATTATGGACGCGATTCGGGCTCTATGCAACTGTTGCCGTTCTTCATCGAAAAACAATGTTCCGAAAAGATTTCAATGTGACAGCAAGTTTGTCTGCATTACCAAGGAAATCAAGTGGTCGTCCTCGGAACATTAGAACACCTGAAAATCTGCAACAAGTCCGCTATTAGCGCCCTTTACACGGACGCTCTTTCCCGCGTGAAACCACGATCCCGCACGATTGAGTGCATGTGTGAAGGTGTCGGAGAGGAAGGGAAAGCTGCTTTTGAGCGTACTGCAAGTTTTCCCGCGCGCAATCCCGTAAGCTCCAAGCACTCTAAGATCGTACGTGTGAAGGGCGCTAATCAGGAGAAAGTTGTCATGATTCCCCCAGAGATGACCAACAGAATAATTAGAAACTTTAGAAAACGGCTTAGGCAGCGTATCGCCAATAACGGGCGCAACCTGAGTGATGTAATTTTTAAAAACCTAGTGGGAAGAAACTAAACTATAAGTACTTTTCAAAAATATAAAGCTTTTTTTTCAGAAAATTGTTTCGTCCGTTTTTTTATGACCCTCTGAAATGTGGGAGCTCATTCTGTTGTACCCGGTGTAAATTCCGAAGATGTCATTAACGTTACGCAACATTTTCTGAGGTAAGAGTATCGTAGGCTAACAGGGATGTGGTATCAAAGGTCCAACTCTCCCAGAAGCATGCGAAAATTTTCACAAACGAATGTTAGACCATCTTATCTTATTTAAAACCACTTACAATGTTCATTGGTAGGCATTACAAAAAGTAAGCTGACGTCTCGTTTCGCATGGTGAGACTTTCACGTGCACCGACACTAAAGCTCCCTGAGTCAAACCTTCTAATACCCAGCGTGTCAACATTCCTTAAGCGCGTTTCGGAGAAGCGATATGCCGATGCTCATTTAAGCGAAAACAATGCCACAGGGTTAACATGTGATCTTTCAGAAGATGCCGAATTCCCTTGATTTTCATCTTTGCTTAGCACAGTGATCGACCTTGTCCTTTACAAAAATACTTTGTGTTTAGAGAAAACTGTCATGCATTTATATCCACTGAGAATACTAGAAGTTTTTCAAGGTAGTATAGGAACGCTTCAAAAATGAAAAATGTTTGGCAATTGATATATAGAGACATTTTAAAAGTATTTTGTATCATATTTGATTGAAAAGATGTTTGATATTTGCTGTTAATATGAACTAATATAATCTATAAAATGTGTTTGTGTGCATGAATATGTCTCTGTGTTTATGTGTGTTTGTATAGGAATGAAACCTAAATTTTTTAAACTATAAAATTTGGATAAATTTGTCCTTGATGGAAGAAATAATTTCTATCAATTTTTCTTCTTTTGAGAGGGGTAAACATTGATTTAAAGTATCTATAAGTAATACATTAGAGTAATACGACAGCTCCACCATTGAGAAACGACACTTGTAGCATTTTAAACATGAAATATAGTTCATACAAAGTTTTTGGAGTTGTTTCATAGTCTCGAAATTCAATCTGCATTCAGATTTTCTTTATTTTAATCTTTCAGTTAGTCTGAGAGTTCTTAAACACTGAAATACTCTCTTGTAAGTATAGATCAGCTGAGAGTTTTAAAACCACTGAAATACTCTCTTGTAAGAATAGATCACCTGAGAGTTATTAAACCACTGAAATACTCTCTTGTAAGTATAGATCACTTCAGAGTTATTAAACCACTGAAATATTCTCTTATAAGTATAGATCACCTGAGAGTTTTTAAACCACTGAAATACTCTCTGGTAAGTATAGATCAGCTGAGAGTTATTAAACTACTGAAATATTTTCTTGTAAGTATAGATTAGTGACTTAGATGTCATCGGCGCTGATGTCTTCCGGTTACAACTCTTCATTTTGTGAGTTCGTTTTCAGTTGTGGTGACTCAGGAATATTATGTTTTTTTTAGTAGCGAACAACATAAAGTAACTATGCACATTTCAAAACTCTTTATTGTGTTGCGTATTTACTACCTTGTGGAATAACCCCGGGCAAAAATATGCCTGTTGCGCGTGCTCAAGTTGCTTTCCGCACGTATTTTTCTCTCAATAAGATATGAGATAACATCACAAAATCGTACATTTTGTCTACCAAAATGTAAACCTTTATTTTTAAAGTTCATTCTTCTACAGATGAGTTGTTTCACGTGTACTTGAGTAAGTTCAGAAAGTTCCCTTAGAGAGTCGGCTAATGTTTAAGAATTTTTTGTATTCTTTTCTTCAGTTTTATCCAAATTTTAGTTATTTATAATGTTCAGACTTTACACTTAATAATTTTTGCTATGTAAATAACAAAAAAAACAAATATTCTTGTGACTTGAGACCCCGACTGAACATAATCTTATTTTCAGAATTTTATTCAAAATTTTCTGTTATTTTTAGCATCTTAAAAACATTTCATTGAAGCATACCTTTACTTTCTCATCTACATCAGTATAAATAATGTCTAGTTGGATTTACCTCTTTCATGTCATCAAAAATATTTTACTTAATTTCACATTTTCAAAGGATATTAACTTTTTGGAAGTATAAACCCATTATGCTTATTAAAATGAGGCCCCCAGCTTTGTATAAAACCTAAAGGAGGCCTAAAGGGAAAATTTATCCCTTATTGTATTTTATCAAACTGAAAAAAGAAAAAAAATTATACATAGTTTTTTGAATTGCTAATTCTGTTAAAATGAATGCTGGCACATTGTACACGGCCCAGAGCTGGATTTTTGACTATTTATTACTTGTCCATTTTACGTACAAACCACGGGGAGGTACAAACCACGTACAAACCACGCATTTAGGATTTAAAATATTTTTCAGTTGAATGACGTAGAAAAAAAACTTACATGAGCTGAATACCTTGATTTTAATAAGTAATGTATTCTCCGGAAATCAAAAGTTTATAGTTATAGAAAATTGTTTTTCATAATTTCTGAAATACATCTGCCAGTTGATGACTTTAGTTTTATTTTCAAACCTTTTCGCACTTAAGAACCTGTATTTCCGCGTATATTTTAGATTGTTATCGAAAGTATTATCACGTTTCTCAGGCGAGTATGTTAATTAAATATCCATCACTCTCAAATTTCCAGATGATGCTTTAGATATGTCCAATAAAATATTCAAATTTTGTACCTGCAGTCATTAAAATTGGCCTTAACTGAACTTTACAGATTACCTGCCCCGCCATTTAAATTTCACCTTTTCCTTTAAGAGGTCATTTTTGAAGGGAAATATAGTCATCTGTATCATGCAAATTAATGCCAGTGTTGGAATGGTTGTAATCGTTCCGTACGTTTCAAGGTATTTTGCACTATCGATACCGGTGTATACCGCTCTGTATGATCAGCGCTATTTTTTTCCAAGCTAAGCAATGTCGTCAGACCTATCACTTTTCCCACATACGAACTAAAAACTCCATACTGTTGAAAACACGTGGGTTTTGTAAAAGTAGCGTGAAAGCCCGCATTTTTCTTTCATTGTCATGGTTATAAAGAAAGTATATGTAGGTAGCGTAATTCTCTAATCTGTAAATTTTTTAAGATGTGCCTTTGAATTCCATTGAATACATATTTCACGCTGCATAACTTTCTTTGCAGAAATAGTTCAGTTATCCATATTGATGGTCGATTCCAGCTAAGACTTAAATCCTATCACATACATAAACACTAAAAAAAAAAACACTTCTGACAGTTTTATCTAAATAGATATGCCCAATAGATTCACTGATCTAAATTGATGGCTCATTTAGAGGGTGTCCAAGCTAAAAGTTTCCAAAAGTTATGACTTATTTTTACGGAACTACTCATTAGAAAAAAATTATTTAAATAGAAAGAACATCTCACCAAGTTTTAATATCAATCATAGACTTTGATCATAGTATCATAGATTTCGATGTGGTGCAACTTTTGTAGCACGACTAACGTCTAAATGGTAATCCAGTTCTCTCCAAGTGTTTCGTAGCATATCAGGAGTCATTAGATATTTTTTCTTGGGGATTCAATAAATCCGTTGTGTATAAACAAAAAATTGAAACTGTGGATGAGTTGAAGAAGCGTATTATTCAAGCAATTCGTGTAGTAACTCCCGATATGTTACGAAACACTTGGAGAGAACTGGATTATCATTTAGACGTTTGTCGTGCTACAAAAGGTGCACACATCGAAATCTATGATACTATGATCGAAATCTATGATTGATATTAAAACTTGGTGAGTTGTTCTTTCTATTTAAATATTTTTTTAAAAAATACTAATGGGTAGTTCCGTAAAAATAAGCCGTGACTTTTGGATGCTTTTAGCCCGGATAACCTGTACATTTAGGGCCTGTTCACATAGGAGTCCGTTGCGTTGCATTAAGGAAAAGATGACGTTGAGACGAAAATAAACCAATCATAGGCGTTAAAAATTTTATTGCTATTCGTTTGGAGGCATATGATTGGTTTATTTTCGCCTCAACGCCATCTTTTCCTTAACGCAATGCAACGGACTCCTATGTGAACAGGCCCTTAAACTTTACTTTTAATGTTACACGAAACAACTTTTGACTGCACCAATTTAGCCTAAATATGTGTGGCAAACATGTTTCATGATCAGTACTGATGGCTCATTCCCGCTAACACTTTCCTCTAGTGTCACGTGAAACAATTTTTGATTGCTTATTTTACCCTAAAATCTTAGCCAAACAGGTCCTCTTATCCGTATTGATGGATCTTTCCAGTTGATTCGTGTGCTGTTCATCTAGTCCAGGGGTACCCAAACTGCGGCTCGAAACACTCGCATTCATTATCGGGAGGGTGTTTTTGTAAAAGTAATTTTGGAAATTAGTGCCTGGAAAATACAAAAATACTATAATAAGCCACCTGCTGCTCACATTGTTTGCTTCAACGTTTTGATGTACCGAGAGTAACATATAGTAAGTATAAACCTGATTTGTCGAAAATAGTCACAAATTTGAACATAAAAATTGACACTCATGTTTAAAACAAACGTTTGAATGCATTTAGGTTTTGACGTTTATTATTTACATTATTATATTGCAAGGAAGGTATAGTGTTGCGGCCCGCATAATGCAGCAAACGTATGCATGCAGCGAGAGAAAAAAAGGTAGAGTATGGCTGATCTAGTCTGTATATCTGTGACTTGGTTCTAAAAGAGCCAAAGTCAAATGCTTGTTTTTTTTCGAGATGAAGGCATTCAAAGATATTGAATATTTTGCTGAATGTTATATCTTTCTTATACTACGCGTCGCATTATTATTTTTTTACTTAATCATTATTAGTGTAAAAAACATTATTTTTATCATAAATTTTCATCTGTTACTGTTCTATCTACTCAAATTTTTTTCGATATCTAAAATAGTTCATGGGAGAGCTTCGAATGATGAGTCTTTAGTGATCCTTTTAATGCGCTTTATTTCACACGTAGACGGACGCACATAAATCGCAAACAAAACATGTATATATACTCAAATCAGAAGGTGGGGCGATCGTAAATCTCAAACAGACACACACGTCTGCACATTGTGGCTCTAGGCGCTCAACTGTGTTTTTCTCGAAGCCAAAAATCGGCGTTGCCACTCCACTCAACTAAACTGCAGATCTCGTGCCGGCGACAGTTACTATTTTACATAAAACACTAGATTTATTACCCGGCTTCGCTCGGGATTCAGTTTCTGTTATTACTATTTTTTAAATGATTAGCCCCATGTTATGATGTTCTAAGGTTATAACAACTCTTAAACAAATTAATTTCATTTTTTCACTAATAAAAATTTCATTTATTAACTAATTTATTGTTATTTTAATACTTGCCAGTACATTTTTGTTTCTTATTTATCCTCTGCGACAATGTATAATTCTGATTGATTCCTTGCTCTAGACACTCCCACATATAGCTGACCATGCGAAAAACATTCGTCTGTCAGATCCAGATAAGTGCTCTCTTCTTTTTGGGCATTTTAAAGCATAAATTTACAGCTAGTCAATAATGTTTGAATGGATTTATTATTATAGAAAAAGAATCAATAATGTTTGAAGGGATTGAGAAGACATTCAATATTAAAACACAGCAAATCTCATAAATATTATAGAAAAAGTATATACACATATTTCATGCTCGGAATTCTTTCTCAAAACTAAATCGTCTGCTACGTTTCAATGCCACTTTCAGACTTTCTTAATTAGAATATACACGCATTTCATGATTGAAATTATTTCTCAGAACTAAATCGTCTGCTATGTTTCAATATCACTTCAGTTATATAAATCATCGTGTCAAGGCTAAACGCACGTGTTTCTAGCTAAGTCAACGTGTCCTTCAGTATATTTGTGTTTGAATAGTTAGCTTGGGATAGTTTTAATGCATGAAAGGGATTGAGAACATATTCATTTGAAAATGAATGACTTTCCATCTTTTATTTTCATTTTTAAAAAGAAATATTCCGGTGTTGCCAAGTATATGAAAATAATATATCAAATTCATTCTTGCATACGCCAATATATGAATAAATCACGTTTTTAATTCATGTCTATTTATTTTTACGCAAATGTTATAATTTAATTGGCAACAATGAAATGTTAAATGGCTTTGAGCAAAAATATCCGTTGATACCGCGCAAACTTTTTCTAACATAATTCGGGAATAGGAAGTCGTAGAGGGATGAAAATTGTCATATTCATCCTGATTTTTCAAGAACATTAAACCGTGTAAATTTCATCAACATGGGGCACACAGTTCTTGATTTTTTGACTCACACATACAGACACGACCCATTTCCCGTTTCTGCTTAATATATAAGATATGCCTTTCGACCGTTTTTGGATCTAAAGTTACTGCATCTTAAATGGCATTGGCTGATATTATAATGGAAATATCTCTTTCTGTTTGTCATTTGACATTGGTCTTTATAGAATTAAAGATTTACTAAAATGGAAACTTTTGGTATCAATAACTCAAATCTGAAAAAAAAATTTAGATTTGAGGGGACGATGAACGATCAGTGGCCCTTTTAGAACCAAGCCACCGATATATAAAAGGCAAATACCAGTGACTGACTGATCACTGTATCTCCGGAACCGTAACTCCTAGGAATAGGAAATTTTGTATGGTGGTTTCTCTTAAGCCCTAGGTGCACATAAAAAATTTTATTTAAAAAATACAAAAGTTAAGGGGGGTTAAAAGGGGCTTAATCCCCTCTTCCCCCCAAAAAACACTGTTTTTGGAAACATAAGGCGTAGAAAGCTGAAATTTTGAATGGTGGTTCCTCTTAAGCTCTTAAAGAAATCTTTTTAAAAATACAGATTTTACGTGGGTTAAAGGGGTTTAAAGCCCTCCAAAACGCTGACTGACTGATCACTGTATCTCTGTAACCAGAAGGTCCAGGAAGCTGAAATTTGTCATGTGGTTCCTCTAATGCCTCAGTTGCCCACTGAGAATTTTTTTATAAATTCAACCTTTAAGAGTGTTAAAATCTCCTTAAGGGTCTTAAATCCCCTAAAATTTTTAAAAGATCTAAAACCCATATTTAATGTGGAATCACCGTAGTTAAATTATAGGGTGAACTCCTCTGAGGAACGACAACATTTTACTATTTAATTTGAATTAATTTAACCCAATTACGTAACTGATGATAATAAAGTATTCTGTTGCGAATCGAGGATATTCAGCTAGTTAAATGTAAAACAACTTTTGATTTCATTACTTTCCAAAGAAGAAATATTAACTGAAATCATTATCAAGTTCACAAATCCATGTTGATGGTCCATTTGAATTAAAACCATGAACTTTTAGTAACATGGCTCACATCGAACGTGGAGTGTCTGATGTGGAATTTTCAGTTTCAGGGGTTCTTTAATCCAGTATTGAAAAAATGTTTCTTGAAATCGATAGGCATCTCACACTAAAAGGACTAATCTCATCTCATCATAGAACTGTTAGTTACAGTAAACTTATTAATTAGTTAAACTAATACTTAACCGTTTATTGACAGGTCGAGAAGCATTAGGTGTCTCGAAAATGTCATTTTAATGAACTGTTCATAGTGACAATCACTTCTAATGTTCCTCGGCTTGACGATGAACGATTAATTAGATAGATACACGTAGCCTCCCTTTTAATTACACTGTGAGGTCATGAAGCAGATTTATTCCTTACTAGCTGTACCCGGCCACGCGTTGCTGTGGCCCAGTCTGGTTAAATGGAAAAGAAAGAAAAGAGAAAGCACGTTTCTAATATGTTTAATTTATAAAGACTGCAAAGCTGTTACTCAATTAGCCCTACCCAGGGGGCACGTGTAGCTTAAAGTATGCTACGGACGCGAGTAACGTTACCCATCGCAACATATTTTATAGTTCAGTTTTTAGTACTTGCTTGTTTTATGTAATATCTTGGCGAAAGAATTGCGTTCCCCTTCGCCCGCTGAATTGGAAATAAAAAAAAATTTTAAAAATGTTTAATTTTACAATACTTGTGGGTATACAATATTTTTTGTTGTTCCATAGTCTGTGCAGATATATAGATTGTCTGGTTTTCCGACTCTAGAACACGCAACATATAATTGTCCATGTGAGAAACAATCCGTGTCTAAATCTAACCCGCAGAATTGTAAAGATTGGCCCTGAACTGTATTGATGGTGATTGCAAACGCCAATCAAATTGGGAATTGCAATCTCTTACATTTTAATGGCATATCCGTTGGAATCATGGGAATGCGAGGAATGAGGACATCTTCACCTTTGAATGGTCCTGTCAAGATTGTTCCTTCTACGACGTTGCTCAGTAATTTTTTTACTGCAAGCCGCGTGGCGTTGCAAAGCTTTGGTTGGTTGATATTTTGCAACATTATAATTGGCAAGCCGATTTTGATTTGCAGTACGTGTGGTGGCATCCCTGGCAGATCGAATGAATTAAAAAATTCTGTTGGATAATGAACCGCTTCATCTGCTTCCACAACAGTGTCGACGGACATGTGTGTGACTGCCTCGCGTTGAATCTTATACTGAATGATATTGTTAAGTTCGTAGACGTCTTTGTTCTTGGCGGCAAGAATAGCTCGTTCACTCATCCAATCATGATTCTTATAATTGGTTTGAATATTGGGAAATACTTTTTCAACCAATTCTTCTTTTGACGATACTAAATTGCAGAAGTTATGAGGCAATGAAATTCGTACTGATGTCAGATCAACCGGCACCTTTCCGTTCCAAATTTCCATCAATTGATGTGAGAATAACTCAGCTGATCGATCGTTTTGCAGATGGACACGCATATTTGTAGATAATTTCAACATCTTTACATTGTCGACACAAAGTAGAATATTTCAGGCAAGCATTTATTTCGTCTGCTGGTGTCGATCGAGGAATTATAAGTAATGTTTGCCTGAAATCTCCTGCAAGCAATATTCATGCGTTCCCAAATGGTCTGATGTTTCCACGCAAATCTTGCGATGATCGATCAAGAGCCTCGAGAGATTTTTTTGTGTGCCATTGTACATTCATTCCAAACAATAAGTTTGCTTTTCTGCAATACTTTCCCATACCGGATGCTTTGGAAATATTGTACGAGGGAGTTTCAATGAATTGCATGTTCAATGGCAATTTCAAAGCGGAATGTGCAGTTCTTCCACCTGGTAGCAATGTCGCAGCTATTGTAACGCGTTGATCGAGGTAGCAATCGAATCAACAAAAAATCACAGCCAAATAAATTAAAATCGACGAATTTATTTCAATTCGGAGGAGAAAATTTGGAGATTGATGATCAGTTACACAGTTAATGATAGTCCTCTAAGATGACGACTGAGTCCGTTAGGAGGAGTTACCACCTGAAGTTTCGCTAATTCAATATTCTCGAATAGTTCATTAAAATTAGAGCAAGTCCCTCGATTTTCGCTCCCTGCAGGGCGGATGACTGCGAGGCACTTTATAGGATCAAGATGATCCGGACTTGATAATCTCGTCTTGAGACCTCGTCGAAATGTAACCAAGCTTCCTAGCCGAAGCTAAAAGTTATCTTCGTGAGAAAATAAGCCGCCGACTACGCAAGTCCGCGTATAGCCTTTTCTTTCGACCCTGGATGGTCGGAGGAGTCTACCACAGCTTAGCAGATCGCTAACTAACTTTTTCTCGCTCCTCTAATTTTGGACTCTCTCGCTCCGTCCAGAGAACTCGTCTCTTATTGGATCTGCTAATCGTGATGTCATTTTTAGACTTCGATTTGCTGGCAGGCAAGCTGAAATTTTCGTGATTTCCCGGCTTCCCGGTGGGCCTGCGTCATTAATCTGGAGCACCGTGGCGAATTTCTGTTCCGCCTAGATGTCATGTTTTTCCAACCGCTTTGTGTTCCTTTCGTTCCAGCTCGCCGTCACCAGCTATACGTTAAAGGGGGGGGGGGCGTGTCGGTCAGCTGCGACAAATTCCAGCCGTTTGCAGCGTATATTTTAATTGTGCGAATTATTTTAATTCGTCATACTATTCCGGACGACGCAAGAGCTAAGGCTATGTCATTTTGGGATCGAATTGCTGCCAGAATCAATCTAATTAAGAACGTTTTACCAGTTCCTCTTGGCGCATCTAAGAAGATTTCTCCAACCCCGTTACTGACAGTTTGCATTATTTGATCGTAAATACCTTTTTGCTCAAACGTTAGCTTAGGAACATTTGATTGCACATACGACAAAAGATCACCCGTGTTGCAATTTTGTTCACGACGCAATTCTACATCGAACGAAGCATCAGCAGATCGATTCGGTGATGGCATTCCCAAATTATTGAGAATTTTGTTCGCGATTTCTAATCACAAATCTTCATTCCTCGCGTATTCGAAGGAAAATATCTTCAGCCATGTGCGTTCTCTTATCTCTTCGATCGTCTTTTATTGTCTAGAACGAATCCTGCGTACTTTATGACCTGTGAGGTCTGCTGATAGTGGGGTCGTACCCCACCGTCACAAATTTCTGTTCTGAGGGGGAAAGGAAAGACATTTCTCGTTTGCCGTAAAATATTTAGTATAGCGTGTGTTTAAAAAAAGCATGTTTATACCTGTCAAAGGGGTGGCATCTATATAATAGGTATATATAAACACTCACGTATTCGAATGCAACGTTGTGTCAAAATTTCAAAGAAATCGGTGAAGAAGTTTCGGAGATTTGAGGTTTTGAACAAACGAACATTTACATTTTTATTTATATAGATTTATGCTTTCTCAAGTTTCCTGTAATTCATAAGTTTTGTTTGTGCTTAAATATTGAACAAGTATCATAATATTTATACTTTCAGGATAGTAAGGCGATTTCATTTTTTTTATATTTCTCCCTAGAATCCATGCTCTATATCCACTGACAGATACTCAGTTTTAAGCTATGAAAATTTTTCCTCTCGGTGGTTTTTCTAATCACGGATTAACAAATGTACTTTTTTGTATTCCGCTTTATGCATTAGAAAATAGACTTCATACGCCTGTTCACACTGAATCTGGAGCATTACATAGCGTCAGAGGGAAAAACTTTAACCAGTCACTGAGGTCCGTTCATTGACCACGTGATATGTCAAACCAATAACAAGTCCTATAACAATCTCGGAGCCAACGCTCCAGATGATATGTGAACAGCGCCTTAAATACGAAGTGCGTGTTTTCCAAAAATCTTAATTTTTTCTTTTGTTATGACTTCGGTACTCTAATGCCCTGTAAATAATTAACTACGGAAAAATAAATTAAAAAAACTACGAGCTCTTTGCTAAAACGTCTATATACAGAAAGAAAAAAAAGATTAAAATATACATTTTCTACTCAATTTTTAGTAAAATACAGAGTAATTTTTTTTTATACCTCAACATTTATGCACCGCTTGTATGACACTGATGTATGCCTTCAAACTAACCTGTGTGTAAACTACGAACGTAAATTAAACCTATTATGCTCCATGCAGAGAATGATAAAAATATTTTAATGGAGCTCTGTTTGATATATATAAACTCACAGATCTAAGTTTGACCTCAACCAGGAAAAAGTCCCGTGAATTCCAATATTATCCTGCAAATTTCGAATCGCCGTCATTTATAAATAGGAAAAAAACATCTTCACTCAGGTGTTGGCGATTAGTCCAAGTTCCGGTTAGCCAAGTGACCTGCGAGTGATTTTCTTCGCAGGTAGGGGTGTTTTTATTATGCTGTTGTTGAATATTATTTCGAATCTCCAAGTTTACAGGAAGAAGAAACGTTATTTTTTTCTATAATTCTTATTTTTCCCGCTGTTCAAACTGCTCGTCTGAATTATAATGAAGGTTTAAGTTATTCATATTTTGTGTGCTTTCAAAGTATCTGGCTTTTGAAAAATAAGATTTTTTTTTAATGTCAGAATGAGTTCTAAAGATTGAAGAGGTGAGTTTTATTTATATCCTAAAAATAGCAAAAGATTGTGTGCTCGTAAATTCTGAAAATGTCTATAATTTATCTAAAAACAGACAGCTACAAGGTCTAATGATAATATATTTGTTAAAATGGATTGATTTATTTTCACAGCATGCATTTGTATTGGAGGATATTCTCCCATCATTACCGTGAATATATTGAATGTTTTACAGATATTTGACATGATTTTGCTTTAAAAATGCCAGCTTAAGTGCTGTTCGCATTGCATCCGTAAGCGTCAGCGTTACTCGTGTATTGAAATGTGTTTAACTAATTTCAAACCTCCAAACGATTGCCACGCGATTGTTAAGGTCTGTGATTGGTTTAAAATATGTCAATACGAGTAGACGTCAATACGAGTGTGAACAGGCCCTTAGTCCTCCAAACGTAAAATATTTTTGAAACGTTAGAAGGATTAGCTGTTTGAATACAGACATACAAGTACTACAATATTTTTTTAAATAAAAAAATAACAGAAATTGTATTATTTTATAGCCGCCCTCTTTATGTACTGGATAGCGTCTCGAGCTTCCACAGAGTGGGCTAGGGTAAAAATCCTGACCATCATGGATGTTCATGTGCTGTTCCCTTATAGTGAGCAATGCTGATTTACCTATAGGTTGCTCCCATAATATAGAAGCCAGCAAAATCCCGCTGTGGATGGGCGAATACCGCCAAGGCAAGTTCCTACTGCGTAGAATGAATATATATATATATATATATATATATATATATATATATATATATATATATATATATATATATAGAGAGAGAGAGTCGAACCCCGTTATAAGGGACCAAAGGTTTTGTTCGCTTTATCCAGTAGTTCGCTATATCCGAACTGTTAAGAAAAATGCTAGAGTTCACAAAATGTATAACTCATTAGTCGAAATGTGTATTCAATAATGATGTAATAAAAATGATAGTCTATTAAAAATGATCATTAATGAATTAAATCGACTAAAATCGATTACATTAAACTGGCACAATGCTAATTAAATTACGTACAATAGGAAAACGGCGGGACCAAAATATTCGTTCGTTATATCCGTGAGTTCGTTATATACCGGGTTCGCTATAACGGGATTCGACTGTATATATATATATATCAGATCTTCTCCGATTTTTTCAACAGCTCTGATAAGATTGCACAGGTTGAGCTTTAGAGATTCTATTTCTATAAATTTACTATGGTATGCTTTGTTTCTGGTTTTTAACACTTTTTTAAGTATAAATGAAACATAGACGTGAATATTTCACATTTGATTAGTAATCTCGGTTAGTTCTGCTTGTTACAGCAATATGTTTAATTTCACTTTGGGATAGATTTTATTAAAACGTATTATTAAATATTAAATCATTTAACAGTTTCGAATGAAGTTAAGAAATTTCTTGCATCTTATTTTATTCTAAAGTGACGGGATTTTAAATGTTTAATTTCTTAGATTCCGGTGGTGTTTCTGATCCTATCAGCCATGCAATACGTTAGATGACTTTAAGGATAATAGGATTTTTTTTTAAATTCCTTCCTTTTTTATTTAGATACAGATATCTCTACTTATGTTAAACTTAGGCCTTTAATGTATGTATATTACAGAATAATGTATGTATATACATTATTCTGTAATATGTACGTGCTATAATGTATGTATATTACAGAATAGTAAAAAATCAGATAATTTTATTTATCGTGTAATCGCTATATTTAGAGCTATTCGGCTTCCTATAGACCTAATATTAGTCAAATTGAAAATTTTACTCGAAAAAATAGTTGGAAATAAAAGATTTTTTTAGGAACTTTTTGACGCCTAGTGAGGGATGATTGCTAAATTTTCCCCTTGATTGTGTATTATATACCCAAAGATTTCATTCATTATAGCTGTACTACTGTTCAAGAGATAAAAATTCTCCCATTGAGAAAAGAAACCTCAATATGTGTTTTAAAATCGAACAGTTAAATATCTACAACACCTCTATGGCAAAAATGCATTAACCCTTCAGCGGGTGCGCCAATTTTTGGGTACACCAGCAGGCGCGCGTTGCATAAAGTGCAATGTCTCTTAAAACCTTGATTATTCCTTTTGTAATAAACTTTCTTTTTTCAATTTGGAAATATTAATTCTGCGTTTTATGACAAGATATAAAATGTTGATAATACTGAGATATATTTATAATTTAAGGCCAAAGAATGCAGATGCATACTCCTTATTTCAAAACTGTCCGGTTTAATGCATCTAAGGACAACTTGCGAATCGATTCCTATTATGTCCAAAAACCTAAAAAACAATGAGGTTGTCCATCTTCGTGATATGCGGAATACCGTGTAATAGCTGCACATTTGATTTATTACATCTACTTATAATTTTGTCGTATTGCAGTCCGGTATAATCGTTGGTTTACCACGGTTAAATCACGACTAATAATGAATGGAAAGCATTACAAGTGTCAGAAAATCAGACCTGCTTTAGAAATGGTGTAGCTATAAATACAAATTGCTTAAAATTCGAACCTTACTTGTAAAAACAAACCATTCAAAATTATGAAAATGTTGCACTTTATACACGGGCGCGCCCGCTGAAGGGTTAAACATTTAAATAAAGTACGTACTCGTATATATTTGAAATTGTGTTATCTAATGTAATAAATTAGATGTCTAATCCATGTTTCTATCAGCTTAGAGATCATCTCAGATTTCTCCTTTTATTTCTTCTTTCATCTGATAAACTATTCTCATTTTTCTTTCCTCATATGCCATGTCCAAACTTGACAGACGAAATGAAATTTATTAACGTATTATATTTTCAGTTTACATTTTCCCGCTCACTGTGTAGCGTCCTAATTTTTTTTCTTTTAATTTTTCGATTGTAGGGCGTATCCGGATGTTATTACAACGTTCTCTTGATAAAAATCAATCTGTGAAAAAATTTTGTTCTTCAATCAATTGCTGTTAATGACTTGTTTCACGGTTGGTTTATTTTTCCGATACTGTTATTAGCTTCAGTGGGACTTTTTTGGTTTTTCACTTGGCCGTGAAAATAATTTTGAGGCGACCTCCAAGAAAAATTATACATGTGGCATGACACGGGGCCGGAAAAACAGCTATTGCCTCAAAATCCACGCAATTCGCCATGGTAGGTAAATCAGTGTAGTCTTGCTGCTGAGTCAATCAAAATGGTTTGTTTTTGTAAACGCAAATTAATAGTTTACTGTATCATCGATAACGGACTGTTTTATTTTACACTGGCGATAAAATAATAGTGACCTCAATATCGGTTCATTGGTTAGCTACAGGAAACTTCCTAGATTTCATTATTGAAACTGTGCATGCTATGACTAAAGCCTAAGCATGCTATTTCTATTTGTTAACCTTATTTTTTTTAATCGTAATTCCATTACAACACAACTTTAATGTGATTACAACAGTGCTATAAGTTCAGTAACCGCAAAAAGTTAAGATATATTAAATGGATTGACAAGGTTCAAAATTTCTTGATCAATACATATAGTTAAAAGTGTTTTTAAATAGTTCGGCTCACCTTCCTCCCTGCTTCTGGTGAATATTGAAACTAGTTCAATTCATTGTAAGAAATACAGTGAACAGTGATATACACTACCCTACAATAATGGACCGGACAGCAAGATGTGATGGTATAAAGGAAAGAATACATGCTTTAATAAGGGGATGGTCCCCCACGTGCTGCAATTACACTAGCAACCCTTCTGGACATAACTTTCAACAAGGTTTTGATACACAGCTATGGGTATTGGTGTCCATTCCTGCTGCAAGATTGTCGCCAGCTCGGCTGTAGATTTCGGACGTTGTTCCCTGGTCCGTAAGCATCGCTCTAACTCGTCCCACAAATGTTCTTTGAAGTTTAGATCGAGACGCTGAGCAGTCCAGAGAAGACTTTTACATCCATATCTTGATACCACTGCTTGACAAAGGCTGCAGCATTACATGGAGCGTTGTCGTCCTGGAAGTAACATTCGTTCATTCCATAAAATTGCCGGAACATGGGAAGAACGTGATTGTCCAAAATTTCATGTAAGCGTCGGCGTTCAATTTACCAGGAACATCATGCAAAAGTCCCAGGCCATACCACAAAACACACGCCCAGGCAAGAACGCCACCACAACCGAACTTGAGAGTTGGAACGATGCTCTCGGGTAACAGACGCTCGCCTGGCATTCGCCAAACCCAAGCCCGCCCATCCGACTGGAAGAGCGTGTAGTGTGACTCGTCACTCCATAAAACAGTTTTCCAGTGGTCCACAGTCCAGTTGTGACGTTGCAAACACCAAGCGAGTCTGCCTGCTTTGTTTCATGGGGTGATGTTTAATTTGTGTGCGGGAACATATTCGTGGATATTGAGGGCGTGCAATTCTTTCCGCAAAGTATTGGGGTGCACCGTAGCCTCTGCTGTCTGTTGAAACTCACTGTTGATGATTTGGAGTGGTTTCTTGAGGTTCTTACGAACCTCACGCTTCAGGACACACCGATCCCGTTCGGTCAGTTTACGGGGACGACGAACGTGGGCAGTTCATTTCCCAACTCCCTTAGTCCACTTCTTCACGGCATAATCTAAAGTTTATCTTGTCTGTGATATAATTCTACCGCAGTTGCGCGAATAGACTTGCCACTAATGTGACGACCAAATATAACACCTCTTTCAAAGTCACTAAGTTCCTTTCACTTTGACATATTGCCACAATGGCACACAGAATTAATGACGTTACCACTTCGCGTATCGTATTTAACCTTAACTGGTCACGTGCGAGCTCTGATTTGCATAAAATCCCACATGCAGTCGGGTTTTATGCAAATCCGCTGGCGCCCAGTACATTATTATTGGGTAGTGTATATTAGTAAAAAAATGGGTCCCTAGATGAAAGTCTAAACAGAATAAAACAAGCTAGTTAAAATCTGGAATAAGGTTATTGAGGTTATAATAACATTTCTTATGTTATTCGTTATTAAACTTAGACAAATAATAGCTGGTCATTTTTAAATTTTACTCTTTGTCGAAGTTACACAGTGCGTTTTATTGGCTTAAAGCTAGGAAGTGTTTATCTCTGGGACATGAAAATAATTTATAGTTTTTCCTACAGAGGAAAGTATAGACACTCCTGAGGTCACGAGCCATCTAAAATAAAATCTTGTAAAATGAAAAAAAGAAAAAAAATGGTTAGCGTAGATTGCACTTAGAGGGACGCGGTGCTTATAATATAAAAAAATGGATTTCTTCTCGATTGAGAAATTTTTCCAACACTTACGTAATTCAAGGAAATACAAGCATTATACCCTTTATTTATATCATATCCGAGCGTATATTTCGTTCAAAAAATTAATGACATATTTCAATAAAATCAATTTATATATATTTCCTATTTAATGGCCGTTTCTGAACTTTTGATCCTTCCTGAATCATAGATGGGTATAAAAAAACAATAAAAAAAAACTTGTTCCTCGGTAAATTAGGTGAAGATAAATTATAGTGGGATCGAAAATTGACGATGATTTTTTTTCCAGTAAGAGGCATTATTCTACTTATGATTCTTCTGTCAAATGTAAAGCCGGATCTTATCAAATTAGCTGATACTTCGTTCTTCTTTCTTGTTTCGCTTATCATCCTGCGTCAAAAAAATACTTTCGTTTATAACTAGCGTTTTGATTTCCGTTTGCAAGGGTTGTGATTGAAACTTTGAAGCATAATCATTTTACGCCGGCGAATTATTTTTTTTATAAGCACTGACCAAGATTTAATTGGAGAACTCTTTTAAAGTACACAATTCAATTTTGACTCACTGGTTCTAGCCTTTATTCGCTCTTTGAGGTTTCGCTATAGCGTTCCAATACGGCAGTTTCACGCAGCATGCCGCATCTCAACTCGGGCAATATGTTTTGGGCACAGATTACTAAAACTCGTAGACAAGTATGTATGTATCTGTATATATATATATATATATGTTTGTGTATATGTATATATATATGTGGGTGTGGGTGTGTATGAGCTAGTATGTATCTGTATATGCGTAAGTGTGTATATGCATATGTATGTAAGTGTGTGTATGTGTATATATATATATATTGTAAGTGTGTGTATGTGTATATATATATCGTATGTGTGTATATGTGTATGTATGTATATACATATATATTTATAGATATAGACAGACAGACAGACACACACACACACCTATATATATATATATATATATATATATATTGAATACAACGATCAATGGATGCAATTGGTGTAAAAAAAACGAAAAATATATTTATAAAAAAATCGTAACGGGTATTTTTATAGACAAAATTATGTAGAAGAAAATATTCAAATGAAATTTAATAGAATATACTAAAGAATATAGTACAGTTAATATAGTACAGTTTGAGGAACATATCTTTTACTGTATTTTAATATTTTTTTGGATAATGTCCAATCGTCTGCCGCATTAGCAAGAAAAAATATTTTTCGTCTATTTATCTTATGCACGTGTCGCAAAATTAGTTTAAAGTCTCACAAAAAGAAAATAAACCACGTGATCAACATTTAATAAATTAAATTCTAAAAATTAATCCTTAAAATTTCACCAAAAATCAGAAAAAGGAGTTAAAGATTCGAAAAAGATTTCATTTTAAAGGAAATCTTTCTCGTGATATAAATTTTATAACCCTCAAATTATTATTTTAAATGCAAACTTTAAAGAATATTACAAAAACAGCTTAAAAATTTAATTTTTAAAAAATCTAAGAAGAAATTTTTAAAAATCTTTACCTCCATTTTCTGATTTTTCGGTAATTTTTAAAGATTAATTTTTAGAATTTAATTTATTAAATGCTGATCACGTGATTTCTTTTTATGATACTTTAAACACATTTATCGTCACGTGCATAACAACTAAATAGATAAAATATTTTTTTTTTCTTGACGTTACAAGAAACTGCCTTATTGAAGTCATTTTAATACCATTTCATTACTTTGCTCATGTGAACATAGTATTTTTCAAACAGCAGACATTTCTTTAAACTTTTTGAATTGGTTTGCATAGTTTTTATTTTTGCTTCAATTTTTATGAAATGATAGAGGATTGGGACCACTTATTTCCTCTCAGTAGGAAATAATGACTTCCAGATATTTCGTTTACAAGTCATGAATGACATTTTGTTGCCACAGCTGATTTAAAGAAGTCAAGGACAAACCTTTTTTTTTTTCAAAAAATCACATTTTTATTTTCTTGACTTCAAAAATATTATAACAATTTTCGAATCGAACAGCGCAAAAGATGATTGTATTGTCTGATGAAATATTTATACGCTCCACAGCCTTTTAAAGTACTTGACTGACTCAAAACCTCATTATATCGGAATAAATTTAAGATGTCTTTTTTAAAGGCTGTATAAGAAATATCTTTCTCGGTATTTCTATATATTTTTTACATTATTCCTTTGATCTTTTTTGCTTATTAGAGTTACTTTAAGATTTTAGAGGAAAATTTTGAAAAATATTTCCTCTAAATGAAAGATTTCCCTTAATTTTTTTAAACTCATTTGCTATGCGTGTGTTTTTTTCTCACATCTAGCGCTGCACATGAATTCTTTTACCCTGTTTCAAATTTATCGTTATTTCTTCCTATACAACTGTGAACAGTCTGGTGTCATCTGATATTTCCAAAGTACTGTTACCAGGCGATAGCCGAATGGATAGGCTGTCATTCAGTACCAGGGTCTGGGGATTCGGGTCCCACTGTTGACAGGGCCGGACGATGGCCGAATAACTAGGTTGCCGGCTTTCAGTACCAGAGTCTGTGGGTTCGAGTCTTGGCATTGATGATTGTAGCCGTTCGGAATCGGCTTTAAGCAGTAGGTCCCGGTTTAATTAGCCCTCGTGTAGCAAAAGATGACTGTAGTGCGTTTCCCCAACGAACCAGCCGTCAAAAATACAATAGCGTTGTGTCATTTCACCATATAGATGGTTTGTAACTGTGAAACGCTTTTTTCTTCCAAATCCAGCAATTACATGTTCACTAGGTTTACATTCGCAAATATAAACACAAAGAGACTCCGAAAATCGGGAAATAAAAAAAAAAATTTTCTGTGTGATATTTTAACAAAAAAACGGTAGATTCTTTCAGTAGGAATTGTTTAACAACACGTAATTTTCTTTATAAGGGTGAGATCACCTTAAAACCTTCAAAAAACTCAATTTTTATTATGATTTAATTTTGAAGAATGCAATATAAGGAATCTTTTGGGAAAAAAATGAAGTCGATAGTACAAATAGAACAGATTTCATGGCCAAATGTATCAAATTAATAGTAAATCAATTTATTGAAACTTTAAATTTTAAATGGCTTTTTCTAAAAACTTGTTATTTTCAAACTTGTGCGCACTATTTCTTCAAAACTAATCATTACAAACTGCTAAAATTTTGTATACATGTATATATTGTATCTTTATGCAATTTCTACCTAAATTTAAGTAAGTACATATTACTAATTTTTTTAAAGAAATTTTTAAAAAAATGTATGCTATTTTTTTTGCACATTACATTTCCCTGAAAAAATATTTTTAGGTGAAATATCGTATTTATTTTAGGTGTAGATTAAAGTATAACCTATTGATAGAATATATACATATAATTTAATATATATATCTCTTATAGTTTTTAAAAACATCTGCGTGCAATGCATTGACCTAAAATTTATTTTTCATAAAACATTAATATTTTTTTTACATAAAATAGTTTCTAATAAACTCCCAATTCTACTTTTGCTTTCTAACAGACAAAACTTTGTACAATTCACCCTAAAAATTGGTTTAAATTAATTACAAATTAACTGTTTGACATCACATTAAGTTTGGTAGTAAAATCAGTGCATTTTTTGCGCGTGAAAAGGTGATCTTCCCCCCTTAAGATCACATGGGAATCACTCAGTAACCCCTCTGCTAATACGTATGGTTCTGGGAAGTCAACTTTCCTCATCAGATGTAGGTTGCAACCAAATATTTTTAATTACGCTTGGGAGAGTAGGTGCACATATCTGAGCTAGCACACGGTCTAAAATAATATCAACACACTTTCTAGAAATACTATCAGAAGAAAAACAAGATATAATCACCCCCTATTTTTCTCGGACCACGTTCGGACCAAAAATATTTTGACACCCCCTTCCTACTCGGCCCATAAGTGACTAATCGTGATGCACCCGTCAACCCAAATTGCCGCAAAAAAACAATAAGAACGAAACACTTTCATATACGCTTCTGTGGGTATCTCATAGATCATGATGCATGAGTGTGCGGCCAGCCGAAACGGCCCGTTTTCTCTTGTGAAAGTTCTTATCTTTCTCGGGAGGTCCATTAGGGCCGTGGTCAGGTTCTACTCCATCACTCATTTTTTATATATATATATATAATTTCTGACCTTTTTTTTTGTGTCTATCCTTTCCTCACTCCAGAATAAGCTTCAGATTATAGGCAGAGACACTCGGTTGTAACAGTGACTAAATGAGGTAAAATTAATATAGACATGACTCACTCTGCTTTTTGTACCCGCGTTTCGAAATAAAATTAAACACATCGGAAGTATTTTGACTTTAGAACATTGAGATTTATTTATTTTTTGTTTTTTTTCTAATTTCTTAGCTTTTTTTGCGTGTCTGTCTTTTCTCTCACTCCAGAATAAGTTTCAGATTATAAGCGGAGACACTTGGTTTAGACTGTGTCTAGGTAAAGTAAAATTAACATAGACATGACTCAATCTACTTTTTGTACCGACGGTTTCAAAATGAAATTAAACACATCGAGAGTATTTTGACTTTAGAACATAGCGATCGATTTTTTTTTCTAATTTCTGAACATTTTCTTCGTGTCTCTCTTTACTCTTACTCCAGAACAAGTTTCAGATTATAGCAGAAACACTCGGTTGTAACAGTGACTAAGTAAGGTAAAATTAATATAGACGTGACTCAGTCTGCTTTTTGTCTGTTTGTTTTCAAAATAAAATTAAACACATCTAGACACATCATTTTGACTTTAGACCATAGCGATCTTTTTTTTTCTAATTTCTGAGCATTTTGTGCGTGTCTATCTTTTCCCTCACTCCAGAATAAGTTTGATTATAAGCGGCGACTCTTGGTTTAGACGGTGTCTAGGTAAGGTAAAATTAACATAGACATGACTCAATCTGCTTTATGTTACCACGGTTTCAAAATATTAACAAATCAAAAACCTTTTTACCATGTTTTTATTAACTCGCTTTCTGGTTTGTGTGTTTGTCCAGTTCAAATCTTGCAATCGATATTTAACCAACTTCCCGAGTAGCTAGACATTTGATACTTTTAGAGTAGCTCAGAACACGATGACAATGCATTATTTTAATACTTTTAGCCATCTTTAAGCAGAATTGAATTAATTTTCAGTTAATTTTGTTTTGTAGACTGGTGCAGTCATCTATCGGCCGGGACGGAAACGAAAAGTTAAACGCAAGTTAACTTCCGATTAACTTCATTTTCTTTCAAGTTGATCGGGTAATTCATCAAAAAAAATGTAAAAAGTATTTATTAATACATAGAATTGCCAAGTTTATATGATTCAACAGAAAATTTAGAAACATGGTATATAAAAAGTTCTTTTTATCTTGAAATTATTGCTTTATAACATATCGATGAAACTTTTTATTTAACGCAATGGTTAACATTTTTTTTATTTAACGCAATGAATCTATTTTGAACATAAATGATTTTCTATACATATAAATGATGATTTTCTATGCATTCCCTAGTATTTTTCATTTATTTGAACTTTGAAAACTACAACAGGTAAGCGATATTCGTAACTCTTAAGACTATATGGAGGGCTATATCTAGAAGACTGTCCTTTATTCTCCATGGCGTTTTGAAAATTTTGTATGGAGAGGCTTCAAAACCTGTTTAGGACTGAAGTCAGGTTAACCTCTTCCTTTCTTCTCTTTTATCAGAACGATTTGTTTGTGTCTTTTCTTGACTTCCAATAGCTTTTAATTTTAAGCAGTCGGTTACTACGATGACTAAGAATGGTAAAAATGACTTTAATGTGCCTGACTACGGTCGGTTTGTATCAAACATTAATAATAAATCAGAAGCATTTATATTCAAGAATTCTAGAAAAAATCATAGCGTTAAATTTTAAAAAGTTAAAAAAAAACTAATAAGATAAATTTTCTTAAATAATTATTATTAAAGATATTCTTAAAGTTCTCTAGTTAAATACCATCTAGAAATCTGGAGAATGAATTTTAACACTAGACGGCGTAATGCCATTTCGCTACAATGAATAGTTTTTTTTTTTTATCAGTATCAAGAATATCAGTGTTAAAATACACATGAAAAGCTAGTATTTATAAGCAAATAAACATGATTATAATGAACAAAAATATGTTCAGTATTTTCTTGTGTTCTTATGAATTTAAAAAACCCATCTTATGGATAAAAAAATATCACGCTTTATTGAGAGTAATGTTCGCTTCCTGAAGTAAATATAGACCCTGAACAGGCAGTAACTTTGCTCTTAACATTTAAGCAATAACTTTCTTTAAAGAGCAATATTTTCAGAATCAATATCCATCTTCCGAATGAAATTATAAAACATATTATAACATTATCTTTCAATTAATTCTCAAAATAAACGCATACAGCACTAAAATGAACGTATTAGCGACTGAATTAATCGTTTATGGTTAGTTGCTTCAAAAATTTGCTTTGAAGATTTCAACTCGTTCTATCTAAGCAGTTAAGTCTTTTGGGTATTCAGTGGAAAAGCCGATAAAAGAGTGTCTTCATTCAGATATAAGATTACAAGCTGAATATAAGATTACTAGTTCGCGACGAAATACATTACTTCCATCAATTATGCTTGTTAATTAATTTAATTTACAAGGATGATTTTCTAGGTGAGCTCCCGGGGCATTAGAGGAACCACAAGGCAAAATTTCAGCTTCCTAAGCCTTCTGGTTACATAGATAAAGGGATACGTCATTTAGTGTTTCATTTTGAAGATTTCAGCCCTTTAAACTACCTTAAAGTTTCTATATATATATATATATATATATATATATATATATATATAATATTGATTTAGCATATAAAGTTTAATTTTCTATAGTTCAATTTATAAATAGATATATTTTTATGTTACTTATATTATACATGGCGAGTAGTATTGTTGTATCTTTATTCCTGTCTAGGGGCCATCTTTAGTTGATTAATTCATATGCGCTCTTAATTTTCATCCGTTGTGTTGTTGCAAGTCGGTCCCTGATTTACCCTAGGAAGTCTCGAGATGCTATTGACATCTGTGTGGCAAAAAAAAATACTATGCTATGCAACAATTTTATGCTTCTATTGTCTTCCATATTCCATCCCATTAAATTTCTCGCCCTTCCCCTCACCCCCTTCAAAAAGAAAAGGTCAGCATAATGGAGTGACCAACATTTTTGATTCGATTTTATTGTTCAAAGACAAAGCCTATCAAAAAAATAAAGAAAGAAACTGAACTAAAAGCGAGTTTACTCTTCCTTTTTTGAAATAAGGCTCCGGAGTTAGAGGACGTAAAGCGGAAGAAATATAGTCATTAATATGAAAATCTTTTTTGCAAACAGACGGATATGCATTCTTAAAAGCGGATAAAGAACCCCGCAGGTGAAGGATCAAGTAAACTTCGAACATTAAGATTCTTCCTCGTAAGACGTTGGGAGAAAGTTTGAACAGCTGAAGTTCATGCAGTAGGATGTTATTTTAGTATATAATTTTAACGTGTTTTTAAAGCAATATTTTCCGATCATAATTTTAATTTTATATTCTTTATAACGAAATGAATGCAGTTACGGTGCCTGCACAGATTGCACCTTGCGCATGCTAATTAGATTCAAAAATAGGGGGAAGGAAAATGAATTCTCTGAAGAGTTAGAAGATGATATATAATGTGCGAAGGTAAATGTTTATTATTTATTAATTAAATATTAATAATTAAAGGCTGTATACGATTTACTCCTAATGGTTCGTGTATAGATAGCCAAATGTGTATTAAAAAGGTACATATAAGAAATAAAATCTATATATTTAAGTTGCTAAGCCGACTTTGAGAGAAAACTACTGCATCCATTTACTTCATTTTGGTCTTAAATGAAAGATTGCAATCTGTAGAATTGTCAAATTTGGTTTTTATAACCGCAATTTCTATTAATGAACGATAATTTACAGTTAAAAAAATTGATTTCTGCGCATGCTCAGTGGCATGTTTAAATCTGGCTTTAGAAACTCACTGTTTCTGCGCATGCTCAGTGACACGTTTTAATGATAAACACGTTTATTCCAAGGAGTCTCTCTAGATCTCTCTCTGCCATTTTTATTTTTATGATAATTATGTTTGAGAAATATAAGATTAAACCTGATGGATATCGTTTATTTCGCGCTTTTTAATGAGCGATAATTTACAGTTTAAAAAATTGCTTTCTGTGCATGCTCAGTGACATTTTTAAATCTGGCTTTAGATCCTACTCACTAAGTACGAGACCACTTAAACACATTAATTTGTTTCTGCGCATTATTATGATTTTCAACATTTGGCAATGATGTGTTGAGTATAATTTATGTATTAGTACATTTATTTACTATCTAACCATCATGCTTTGACGGGTACCAGCTAGTACGTAATAATAAAGTTATAAAAAATTCATTATAAAGAAAAGTTAGATAGTAAAAGGAAGTTCGTTATAAAGTATATAAGCAATGTTAATTTTGTTCGTACACAAATGAATATGACTGAGAAAAATTGAAAATCGTATGTTTTATTATATAAATGCTTTTTGCCGTTTTATAATTTTATTCCGAACTTTGAGTGGGGTCCGGTGAACATCGCGGTTTCGTTATCGACACGTTCTTTAAGGGGTCAGGTACTTTTTAAAAACAAAGAGACTCTACAAACATATCCATATTTTCAATCATCAGTAGTTATAAAAATTATTTATTCAGAGATATGAAAATTTTACTGTGAGTAAAACACTCTTTCTTCTTTATACATACGGCTCGAAATTTTCTCTAGGTTGAAGAGGAATTGTTTAAAATTTCAACAATTGTGTTTTTCATTATGTCATTGCACACATGATATAACCAGAACAGTTACCATGAAATTTTATACACATGCAATAAAATAAATACCATGAAATTTTATACACATGCAATAAAAACATGTTAAATACTGTTAAATTTATCAAAAAAAATTTAAAATTTAAAAAAAAATTCTATGAAGAACTAATAATTTTGATTTCAATGTTGGTCATTTTTCAGATATATAATATAATTTAATTTTTAAACTAAAATAAATGTGTATGTTCATTAATATAGAGATGCAAGTCCGTGCACAATGAGTTAACATTGATAAAACTATGGTTGAAATTTTAAAAAATATAATTTTTCTTTATGCTATGAAAAATTTTGAGCCATATTTATAAAGAAGAAAGAGTGTTTATTCAGGTCTTATTAAGGTAGAGTGCTAATTGTAAAAAATATAATAATTTCTCTTTATGCTATGAAAAATTTCGAGCCATATTTATAAAGAAGAAAGAGTGTTTATTCAGGCCTTATTAAGGCAGATTGTTAATTGTAATAAATATAATAATTTCTCTTTAATCTATGAAAAATTTCGAGCCATATTTATAAAGAAGAAAGAGTGTTTATTCAGGTCTTATTAAGGTAGAGTGCTAATTGTAAAAAATATAATAATTTCTCTTTATGCTATGAAAAATTTCGAGCCATATTTATAAAGAAGAGTTTATTCAGGTCTTATTAAGGTAGAGTGTTAATTGTAAAAAATATAATAATTTATCTTTATGCTATGAAAAATTTCGAGCTATATTTATAAAGAAGAAAGAGTGTTTATTCAGGTCTTATTAAGGTAGAGTGTTAATTATAAAAAATATTATAATTTCTCTTTTTGCCAAGAAAAATTTCGAGCCATATTTATAAAGAAGGAAGAGTTTATTCAGGTCTTATTAAGGTAGAGTGTTAATTGTAAAAAATATAATAATTATCTTTGTGCTATGAAAAATTTTGAGCCATATTTATAAAGAAAAATGAGTATTTAACTCACAGTAAAATTTTCATATTTCTGAATAAAGGATTTTTATAACTACTGATGATTGAATATATGGATATGTTTGTCGATTCTCTTAGCTCTTAAAAGGTACGTAACCCTTTAATAACTATTCTGTAACCGCGACACAGAGAGAGGGTATTTAGGACGCGCTTCTGTTTCTGTTCAACTGATGTCGTTCCTGATCGAAAAACAATCCTTCGATGGGTTTCAGACGTCGTGAGAGCTTGTAGGTCTCCATAACCAAGGAAACCAAGTGGTCGTCCTCGGAACATTAAAACACTCGAAAATGTGCAATAAGTCCGTTAGTCCACTGTTCGTGAGGAAGTTGTCACGATTCCCCCCAGAAATGATCAACAGAGTGATGGAAAACTTTAGAGAACGGCTTTGGCAGTGCATGGCAAATTACGGACGCCACCTGAGGGATGCAATTTTCAAAAACTAGTGGGGAAAAAAACTAGATTATAAGTAATTTTCGAAAATATAAAGCTTTTTCTGTAAATTTTTTGGTTCGTTTTTTATGACCCTTTGAAATCTGGGAGTCCCTTCTGTTGCTCTCTGTATAATTTTGCAAGTGTTTTTAAATCCTGAATCTAAAAAAAAATGTAAAAATAGTATCAGAATTGATTGAGGCAAGTCAGAGTAAAATAAGCTTAATATACACACTATATATAACTGTAAATTAAACTCACTTTACAGCAGAGCTCAATTTACATTCATTAAAAGGCTATATCACAAGGGTTTGCTACTCTCTAATAGTTCTATTTAATAACTGAGGGCTATCACTTTTACAGATTAACATTGCATTTTTGTATGGCTTGTGTTCATTGTTCGATGGCTTGAAAGCAGTCAAATATATGAGTGAAAAAATTTTAATTCAAACAAAAAATGAAGATTTTAGTTTTATACGGAGGGTAGTACTTCGAATTAAAACATAAAATCCTAACTCGGAAATGTTCGCCTTAGGAATTGCAAAACCGGACTAAAAATTCAGAACCGGATTCCGGTTCTCCATTTTTTCCAGGACCGGGTATCTGGGTATTACTCGGGTTTGAATAAGATATGAACTACGAAAAACTTGCCCTAAATATTAATGAAAAGACTCTATTTTTAAAGTAAAGAATTTTAGTTTACTGAGTATGTAAAAAATGCATTTCTTTTTAATTTATTTTAAATACATTTAAGGAAATGAGTCCTAAAATCCAAAATTACTGAATTCTGGCTTTCTTTTTTTTCTCTCTCTCTGCAAAGATTCTCTGCTTTAATTTTCAATTTGTCCCTTGATTAGAAATTCTTGGAAGACTAGATTGCTTAATGTTGAATATTATAAAATATAATATATTTTTACTGATTATAACTGCAATCAATAAAATATCCCTCGGAAATTGTGCATAAAATAAATCATTGAAAGCAAGTGCCACTCGATGGCACATATTTTAACGCATTAAAGGATTGACCTCTGAAACGGTCGTGGAAGATCTAGTAGCCAATACTGTGGACACGCTTAACCTTTTCCTTACGGGGTGGGATAGCATGTATCCCAAGAATACGGGCCCAAGAGTGAATATATATATGTATATATATATATTATATATTTTATATATATATATATATATATATATATATATATATATATATATATATATATATATGTGTGTGTGTGTGTGTATGTATATATATATATATATATATATATATATATATATATATATATATATATATATATATATATATATTTGAAAATTTCCGTTCTAAAGAGGGAATTGGAAAAATGGGCCCCGTAGGCTAAAGGTTAAGACAAAGATCTAGATAGTTTTAAATAGTGAAGCGTGGTAAAACTGTTTATCCCCAATAAAATGTTATTTTTTAAACCTAAAATTTACTACTTTTTAATTCCTTGTCTTGCGACCACTGGAGCCGGGTTTTCGGTTTCAATAATTTCAACCTGGTAACCGCGTACCTGGTTCTTCGTTCCTTAGTTCGTCCGATAAAACTTCCGCAATCTGCCTGTTGGTTTTGCTTTGCTGGAAATGATTCGAAGCTATCAAAATAGCTGACGTTCAGAAATAAAGTTGTCTTGTGGTTTCCATCATTACTTTACCAAGTAACAACTTAAAAGCGATATCGGAAAAAATAAATAAAATAAGTTTGGAAAGGAAATATTTATAAATCCTGAAGATCGTTTTCATACCTTTTCTAAGTAGAAAAAATTAGACAATACGATCGGCAAATTTATCAAAAACTAGATATGCTTATATTGTAAATGTTTATCAAAGAATTTTTGTAAATGTTTATCAAAGAAAGTGTATCAAATATTTTTGCGTATTTTCTTAAGGTACATTTGAGAAGGAAAAATTGAGCTAGTAAGTATAAACGAGTTTTTGATCAAATTTTTTTGTGAATTGTATCTAGATTCATTTGAGATAAAAATCTTTACAAAGTGCGGGTAAACAGAAATAAATTGTATTCCGAATACTCTCAATACAGAATTTTTTATATGTAACAGGAAAGGAAAGCTTTTTAAAATACGCACAAAAACAATTTTTTTTTCTTGATTTTTAATGCACTGTGAGTTCCTGTAACGCGGTTTCCACGAATTTCAAGTAGTAACATTTTAAATGCATACTGCAAAAGGATATATTCAATCTGACAACCAAAATAAGAAAGGGTATTTTTGCAGTTGAAAATCATTGTCTTACTTACAAATATCTTCGAAAGTTTACTCCTTATTTTCATCCAAAGAAAGGCACAAAAGAAGAAAATAAATTTTCTCTTTGACACCAAAACCTTGAAAAAAAAAAACGATCCTATATACGTAATCGAATTAAAAACTACTTAATTTAAGGAAGAAAGAAAACCGTGTGAAACAAACCAAACCAAATTCGCTCTAACGTAAAATTTACTTTTATTACTGAACAAGGCGTGAAGGTGAAACGATTTGGAAGGTTTTTAAAGCCAAAATCAGTTCCCAGGTGCATCTGGCTGTTGACGGGGAAATAAAACTGCAAAGCGTGTCCGATTATGGCTCTACCCGTTCGCATGTTGTGGGGGATTCATCACCAAAAAACACAGCTCTCGAGAGATCGTCAGCTGTCCATTAAAAGCTGGCATTTCCCTTGTTTCCATTACGAGTCTTCATGCGCTATCAGTTATAAAGGTTATGTGTCAGAGGCGCAATTTTCTTGCGTTTGATGTATGTCGTATTTGCGTTAATGGCTCTATCGATGTCCAGGACAACTTTTTCGAAGGTGTTTTCATCTTCCGAGGGCTGTTTTCAGTTAGCTGCACTTTGCTTTTTCGAGCATGAAAATTCATCGGCACTTATTTTGTACCATTACATTCCCTCCCATTCCAAATTATTGAAGGAAACTAGTTAATTTCCAGTCTTAATGACGGAAGAGAAGTGAGTAAGAAAATCTTTGATCCCATTTTGGTGACGGTTCATTGTTTACAGAAGAGTAATTCAATTCCGCGACAATTTCCGAGTTTATTAGAGCTGAGAAACATTAAAAAGTATAATTAATTAAAATATTTTATGGCGTTTGAGTGTAATTAAAAGGATTTGCGTGTGTGTTTGTGTAAGTAAGTAATATGTAAAAATAATGTCCCGCCATTCACTAATTCTATACCTTTAATGTTGTCTTTTCCCTTCTACAACTACTTACATTTCTGTTTGAGGTGCCTGGTTGTTCGCTTTAGAATTTCACCTCATATACCGTAAGTGTACGATCACGTCTGCAAATGAAATTAACTTTACCTTGTCCCGTTATGAGAGTCTAACTGCGCGTCATTTAGCATCATGTACTGGCTTGAACTAGTCGAGTCGAATATCCCCTCTCTTCAATGTATATTGCAGTTGTAAATATTCTTCTGCTCTTTGTATTCCTTATAAATGTTAATCACAACTAAATATCCATATTGTCCATCAGTAATGAACTAGAGTAAAAAAAAGTTATTCCCATCAACTGGACTGTATTAACTGGATTAACTAACCACTCAAGACAACGATTGCAAGAAATCACTGCCTGCTGTAACGAAGCCTTCTGATTTCGGATACGTAATCTATATATATATATATATATATATATATATATATATATATATATATATATAAAACAGTTCCATAACTGACTCACTGACTGACATATAACGCACAGACCAAACCGCTGGACCTAAAGGGCTGAAATTTTGCATGGCGATTCTTTTTATACTGTAGGGGTGCACTAAGAAAGATTTTTGAAAAATTCTTCTTAGTTTCTTTAAAATTAAATTTTTAAGCTGTTTTTGTAACTTTTTTAAGTTTGCATTTAAAATAATAAGTTGATGGTTATAAAATTCATATCACGAGAAAGATCATAAAAATTCCTTTAAAATGAAATTTTTTTCGAATCTTTACCTCCATTTTCTGATTTTTGGTGAATTTTTAAAGATTCATTTTTAGAATTTAATTTATTAAATGCTGATCACGCGATTTCTTTTTCTGGTACTTTAAATAAATTTATCGTCACGTGCATAACAACTAAATAGACAAAAAAAAATTTTTTTTCTTGCTAATGCGGCAGACGATTGGACATTATCCAAAAAAATATTAAAATACAATAAAAGATATTATGTTCCTCAAACTGTACTATAATAACTGTACTATATTCTTTAGTATGTCTATTACATTTAATTTGAATATTTTCTTCTACATTATTTTGTCTATAAAAATATCCATTACGATTTTTTATAAATATATTTTTTCGTTTTTTTACATCAATTGCATACATTGATCGTTGTACTTATTATAAATATATTTATACATATTTTTGGCATTAATTGCATACATTGACCGTTGTATTTAATTTGAATGTACTCCGTAGCAAAGTACGGGTTTTCAGCTAGAATATATATATATATATATATATATATATATATATATATATATATATATATATATATATATATATATAAAGAAAACCTATATGTAACGGTACTTTCACTAAAATTTCAGAATGGCCGTAAGGAAATGCTTTATAAATAATTGCCCTCAGTTGTTGAAATAACATGCATACAGTAGCATGTATACTTTCCATAAGTTAACTCCTGTCGCTAAACAGACGTAGCTGCAAACACGCAAATGTAGACCGGAAACTTCGTATAAAAAATATCGACTTTCTCGCGTGATGTCTTTTGAAGTAGGTAAGCGTAAAAATGTATAACTGACTTATTTGTTCGCAGTGTAAGGCTCTTTGTCCCGTAGGTCTCCATGGAGACAACATATCACCTGATCCATAAATCGCATTGACTTTCAATAGCGCCTATTTTGTCTATTTTTTTTCAAAAACTTACAGATTCCTCAAATACCATTAATTTTTCATAATCGTTTTCTCTGCTGCGTCTACTGGCTGCCGAAGTAATGCTATTCCTTGGGGCACTATATATATATATATATATATATATATATATATATATATATATATATATATATATATATATATATATATAAAATATATATATGTGTGTGTGTATGTATGTATGTATGTATGTATGTATGTATGTATGTATACATATAAATTAATATATAAGGGATCATTACTTTATTAAATGTAGTTTCGTTCATTATAAACCCCATTTACTTAATCGAAATGAGATTTCGTAACCTACTGATGTTCCATTGTACTTTAGTAATTTAATACCTTTTACAGATTTAATATTATGATTTTTACAAATTAAATTGGTTTATAACGAATTTTCCTTCTAAAGAGCTCTTAACACTTTATATGGATAAGACAATATTCCGCGTTTATTTTAGAATGATTATCTGCTTTAGAATAATTATATTCCTTTTTACTTCGCCCGTGGGTTTCCTGGGACCCGGAACAGTTTCATGAGTTCAAAATTAGCTTATTTATATAAGAAGCATTCTTAGAAAGTTCTTTACTTTATTCAAATTATTTTACCATGTATTTTAGTTGAATTTCAGTATTTTTAATGGGATGATGCCAGTAAATTCACATATCTGATTTATTGATATTTCATTAAATTCCTACTAAAATGTTATATCAATCTTTAGTAGTGCCTAGCGTAATTTACGAAATAAAAAAATCCGCGGCACGTCGGTTCAGGGCCTGTTCACATACAATCCGTCAGCTTAAAAAATTTCAACCAATCATATGCAATCAGCGCCAACGCTGAAGGATTGAATGTGAACAGGTCATAAGGGCCTGTTCACATTACATCCGTTTGCATTAACGTTACTCGTATCGGTAATCGTTTAACCAATCAGAGATCTCCAAACGATTAGCCACGAAAGAAAAAAGGTGTCATATTTGTTAAGAAAATATGTCGATGCTAGTAAAGCTAATGATGGAGTATATAATGTGAAAAAGGCCTTAGTAATGCACAATATCAAGCGTTAAGTGTGACGGAAGGATTTCGTTCACTAGAACTCAGTTTTACTTATTAATGATAATTTTCTGCCTTGAATTCACCTCGAGTTATAACAGTGTAGGTATTTCCTTTTATAGAAATATGTATGTTCGGGAGTTTAAATGGGCGTCTTTGAACTACCAAACTATTTTAATAGCTTCTTCTAATATTACGCAAAGCATGGAGCATTTTTTTTCTTTCTGAACTAATCAGCATAACTATCTAGGAAGTACCCAGGCGAGTATCAAGAAAAAGGCTTCAAGCTAAA
Organism: Dolomedes plantarius; assembly: GCA_907164885.2. Taxonomy (NCBI): domain Eukaryota; kingdom Metazoa; phylum Arthropoda; class Arachnida; order Araneae; family Dolomedidae; genus Dolomedes; species Dolomedes plantarius. The sequence continues at coordinate 71,583,360 of OU015490.1, forward strand.
ATCCTAAACTCGCTGCCGATGTTCATGTAAATAGATCCGAGCTGATAACACGAAACTCTTCACCTGATAGCTTACGGCTAAATTCTGTAGACCTATTGTTAACATCCATCTACAGGGGGATGAGAAGTTTGCTGTGGATGGTGCCGTAGCACAAGCCTGGTGTGAAATAACAGATGCACGATTGGTCGCTTAGTGGGTCATTGCAGTATCAAACACTGTTGTGGTGTCATTTAATATTGCCTGTCAGGAATAACTAGATTTGGACAGCTATAAATATACATTGCTTTTTTTTTACCCTGGTACATTTTAAGAAACTTGATGAATGGAAATAAGATCTTCCGTTATAAAATTCTATCAACAAAATTAGCGTCAAAACATTTGTAAGATGCTTTATTTAAAGAAACATTTTCGATTTTATCTGTGCGATTTATAAATAGAAAGTGTAATTCAAATTACTTTATTCTGTTCTCGTTTGCGATTTTCAAGTGAAAGTACAATTTTTTTATAAATTCAAAGAAAGGGAGAAGAAAAATATTTCATTCGTTTTATTTCGCTTAGATTTGTCCTTAATATTAACCCAGACTTCCCAGATCTTGGATCTTTATGTTACGCTTTGGGGAAATTTTGTTTCAGTATTCTACTAATCACTGGTTAACATATGCATATTTTTGAAGTCAGTGAATTTTCAAATGCAGGAAACAATCTACCAATAAGTATTTGGACACCCATGCAAATGACGATATTTGCGGTCCTGATATAAGTCCCGCCCTCCGGCGTTAAATATCGTGTAGGAAACAACATTGGCATTAGTCGCATTCAAGATGCCACCAAGTGCAGAGTTATCTGATTTCGAGAAAGGTGTAATCGTAGGGTATCACAGAAATTGCCGATCCTTAAGGGACATATCTAGCGAGCTACATTACCCAAAATCGACAGTGGCCTATGTGATTCAGAGGTGGAAGGTGAGCGGTGACTGTCGGAATGGGCCCCGAGTCGGCAGACCCACGATAAGAGTGACAAGTGCTGTCCAGAGAAATTCGGAAGAACCGCACCCAACAGATGGCCCACATACTCCAGGAGCTTCAACAGGAATCCGGGAGTGTTTCGATGAATACCATCCGTAAGGAAGCACATCTGCTTGGTTTTCATGGTCGTTCTGCTGCCCATAAGCTTTTGGTCACAAAGTCCAACCGCACTGTTCAGTTAATGTGGTGTAAAGCACGTTGAAAGGGGACCGTAGATCAGTGGAACTGGTTCTCTGGAGCGACGAATCAAGGTTCTCCCTCTACCGTTCGGATGGCAGGGTCTGGTGTCTGCCTGGAGAACGCCTCCTGCCAGAATGCATTGTTCCCACAGTAACGTAAGGCGGAGGTGGAATTAGGATCTGGGGGTGTTTCTCCTGGTATGGACTGGGACCCTTGGTCCCAATTCATGGTAAGCTTAACGCCAACGCCTACTGCACTAATTTGGATGACAGTGTGCTTAATACGTTGTGGCAGTTTTACGGGCTGAACCCATGTTACTTCCAAGACGACAACGTCAACTGTCATGTTGCGAGGTCCACCATGGATCGCTATGGTGACGATGGACTGGCCTGCCCAGAGCCCAGACCTGAACCCTATCGAGAACCTCTGGGACGATTTGGATCGCCGAATTAAAGGGTGCAACAACCGTCTAAAATCGGTGAAGGAACTTACATGTCTTCTCCAAGCCGAGTGGAAGAAAATACCACTAGCCGTCATACAAGGACTTGTGGAAAGCATGCCCCGGAGGTTGAGGCTGTAATTGCCTCTCGTGGAGTCTCTACCAACTGTTGAATATGAATAAATTTTGTTTTTCTTTTCTATCACAGGTGTCCAAATAGTTATTGGTAGATAGTTAGATCTTCTAAAGCAATTGGCGTCTTTTTTAGTAACTAAGGTGTTTTTGTTATCACTGACACATCTGTTCTCTGCCTTTTCATAATCGCCAAAAATTTCCAGCAACACCAGTTATACAGCAATCCCTTGCAACGTTTAATATAGGGAGAAAAAGTATTGGCTTTAATCCAAACACCTTCGTGCTTATTTTATATCATGAACTGAATTTTTTATATTTTATTCCTTCAATAAATTATTTTCAATTTTATTTCTTGTAATTTAGTATTTTCTAAAACCAATTTTAATTTTTTCGTGATAGTTTCAAAAAATTTGATGCCCCGTAAGAAACTTTAAAAAACTGTGAAATTTAAAACACTATATTCACTGTATTTAAACACCTTCCCATACAAAAACAGAGATCAAAACTATGCATTTACTAATCAGTAATTAGAATAAAATGAATAGAAAATTCCCTATAGCTATTTTTTTTAATTTCTAATGCAGAAACCTGTGGACAAAGTCCTTAAGTATACAGAGAAAAGAGAAAAATACTAAACTACAAAGGAGAACAAAATTGAAAATACATAAACAAGAAAAGCAACTAAGATGAAATTTTCATGCGATCACGGGCCTCCCAATAACGTCTGTACAAAGAACTCCCAGTTAAGGCAGAGCAGTACATGATTCGTTTACCGTCCGTGTTGTCGTAATTGCAAAGACGGTCATATAGAGCTAGAAAAAATCCCCATTTCCTATAGCTCAGCATTTGGGATTGAATATCTCCTATGTGAACTGATGCACCGACTAAAGTCACCCATTATTCATAGGTAACGAAGAACTCAAACTCAATTCAATATTTAACCGAAAGGAAGGCTTACCTTCAGGTAAATCATTATTCAAAAAGCTGTTATCAGAAAAACGAGGTTAACGGTTCATAGTGGTAAAAGGGAGGCAATGCGGCTGAATCTAATTCTAAGCCGAGAAAACAACAAAACGTTATAGCATTTTAATAAATGACAATTTGACCCAAAAAGTCACCCCAAAACATACTTCGTTTAGCTCAGACAAGATAATCTGAAAAAGAGGAGGAATAATTATTGCCAGTTTTTGAATCCCCAAAAATAAAAGTTGATTGATATTTTAAAATTATTCATTCTAGTGTAATACTGAAACTAGTTTGAAATCTTCAAAACCTATATATTGGCTTTGCAGCTATATATAGGCTTAATGCATTAAGCACTACGTCTTTGCATGGTCATATCGGAATTCTTACTTATTGAAGAAATTGAGATGAATAGTTAGTGTGCACTTTGCCTACGGTGACTACCTACGTTGACTGCCTACGTTGAAAATGTCATTTTTTGACTATTTTGGTCAATTTTATTTTTCACAAGAATCGTGTAATTCAATCTTTTCTCTTTTCAAAACCATTTTCATTCTACATAAATTAGAAGCAGAGTTATAGCTATTTCAAAAAACATCGTCTACTACAAAATTGAAGTGACAAACAACTTTAAATGCGTTTTTCTCAGAATTGTTTTTTAGCACAAATCTATACTGTTATCATGATATTTCATATAATGCATATAATTTGATAAAATTTTCAGGAAATGTTTTAGATACTATTGTTAATGAAATGACCAACAATAATCAAGTTATGTATAGTAAATAGTTTTTTATTTGGGGCTGTTTTTATAAGGAAAGGAATGGCGAATCGGGGAAAATTTTTATATTTGAACATAAAATTGTCTGTATTATTTTTGAATTTTAAAATTTCTCTTAGATTGTGGGTCATTTTGAAGATAACTGTGATATGTATCATGTGGGAGAAGGAAATTAAAATAGTATCATTAGAATTTCGTGCAGAGTGATAGGCGTTTTAGCTAAATTTCATTAAAAATTACTTCAAATTGACCAATTTATAAAAAAAGTATGGTATTTACAGAAAAGTTTTGTTTATTTTTTAATTTTTAAGTGCTATTTTACCATAAAAGACCAAAAAATCCTTTAAAAAGAATTTTTTGTAAAATTGGCTCCGAACGTAGGCAGTCACCTTAGTGTTTAAAACAAACTATTGTTAGCACAATGTACATTTTACAAAAGTATTTAATCTTTATTAAAAAAGTTAAATTAAGTCCAGTTTGTGACACGTATAACAGGCTGAATTCACAGCAATAAAAAACGAAGTGACGAAATTTTCCAACCGGTTTCTTTTACGAAGATTTCCAATCTTCCTTCACAATATGTTTATGATTGGGAAGGGGGTAATGTATACAATGTTGTTATCAGGAATAGAAACTGAGAACTGATTCCCTTGTCTCTAGTAGATTCTGACCCTCTCTTTCTCCATAATGCCTGCAGTTACTGAAAGTGCTTGTGAAGCATTGCGATTCAGTTACATAAAATATTCCAACGATATGAGAGTTTAGTATTACAGAATGTAAGCAGAGATACTCAAGCTCCATTGACCTGGAAAAAGTGCTTGTATGTCGCTCAATGAACTCAAGGGCGAGTGGTATCATTTGGTTTCCCTACGCTGAACATGGTAGTAAGAAGAAACTGATTATAGCATCACGCGATTACCTTTTAATCTTTTGTGATTTAAATAAGAAAAAAACTTTGGAACAAAAGATATTTAAACCAATGGTCTTAGCCGCTGGGCATGCTGAAATTTCGCTTGGTGAAAATGACGTCATCGTGACGTATGTTTTTAAAATCTACCAATGACCATAGCTGTAGTCGGTTTGGCAACTGTGTGCTAAGCCTATTGGATTCGCTCACCTCAATGTTAACCTATGGAGAAAAATTGTCCAAGGAATGCCGACTTGGATTGAAAGATTTTTTATTTAAGTTGTACTCTGTAATAGAGAAAGAAATTTTACACCTTGGGCATTCTTTTAAAAATGCCCCAAGGTGTAAAATTTCGTTTAAAAATGCAAATATTTTTAAATCTAAATTATTTTTGGAAAAATCTGGTCTAGTGTATTTTAAACGCTCATAAATTCCTTTGGTATATGAAATTTATAAAATGAATCCTGTTGCAAGGTGCAGAAAGGTTCAGGATATCTGAATATACCATTTTTATTGGATTATCAGCATTTATGTAGCTGTCAATAAAAGACACGCTTTCTCCATGGGTGAACATTAAGGTGAGCAAATCCAATAGGGTTAGTACTCAGCATACTTAAAGAATATGCACCACGATCGTCATATTTTCACGCTGAAATTTATTTCCGAAACTACGGCCCCAAGTAGGGGTGAAACAGATTAAAAACTGCGTGAGATAATTATAGGTTACTTCAGGCATGAAATTTTGGTTTCTGAAAATAAACCCGGAAAACTATTTTTACCCCCAAAGAAAGTTTTTTTTTAATATGATCGTTTTACATCAGTGCACATTTTCGAACGTTTTGGCAGAAAATAAATTCCGAGTTTGATAAATATTTTCTTTCATAGATCTGATAAATATTGATTTTGAATGAATGTGTTATTTTGATGGAGTTTTTTTCATTCTTCAGTTAGTGATATTTTATGAGTTGTTGCGTGTTGCAGACAAAGTAAAAAGATTATTTCTTGCAACCTTTCTCAGTGGCTGATGAATCATTTGGAGGGAACCAAGCGCAATTAAGTTTTGAGGCCCCCTTGTTTTAAATACTATTAATAAATATTATTTATCAGTTAAGATATTTTCTTTTCTCTCGTCGAAAAGAAAATTTCATTGGACAGTTATTAAGTAGTAAAAACTTTTACTACATAGTTTGTCTTTTGACAAACTACAAATTGTCTAGATAAAGTTGGTATCTGTGCTGAGGTTTTCAAAATGTATCTCTGTTTAAAGCTGTTTACTTTCGGAAGCCCCAAGCGTGCGCTTCCTGCGGCTGTGCGATGATACGCCACTGATCTTTAAGAATATATTCTCGTTAACTCAACTAATACACTTATCCTCGTAATAATTATCTATTCCAATATATCAAAATAAGACACCATAAAATTACATTATACATTTGGGTGTGTATATAGACCTGGGGTTGGTCAAACTGCGTCTCTTTTCACAAATTTGTGCCGGAATCAAAACACCCAAAATTAAAATCGGTGGCATGTCAAATACTTGGAGAAAATTTTTAATAAAAATTTTTAATAAAAATTTTAGAAAATCGTTTAAAATTTCCTTCATATGAAATGCGGAGTACTCCCGATTATTCGGTTAACCCGATCCGATCATCCCATGTGTCCGGGATCCCAATTATCCCGATTATCCGGAAGTTGAGGAGTAGCAAGAATAATGAAAATGCACGGATCATCCGATTGCTATTCAATTTTGTTGAATTTTCAAACTATAATGCCACACTTGTTTTTCTATTTTATTCATTTAATTTATGTATGTAATCCGTATTTTTTTTGCCGAATCCGTATTTGTTTTACCGAATCTGTGATATATTTTTTGATATCACTATGAATTCCCTAGCAGCTACGCTATCGGTGTATTATTAATTCCATTAACTCGTATGAATTAGAAAAGTGTCGACACATGGTAGGGCTGTGCCTTATTTTATCAGATCAACAGGCGGTTCTCCACTCTTTCCATCTTCACCTTCTTGAGGTTGAATCGTTTCAGCATTGATGATGATATCAGTGTCATATGTTCAAACCCTGGTTCACGTCAATCGCTTTCTCACCGCTCTAGAAAATTTTCTACTAGAAATAAAAATCTTATCAGTAAATGGGGAAACTGTTATTCTTAAAATCTTGTTATATATCTGAAGAAATTTGTTAGCAATTATTAATAAATTATATAGATATTATTCTGGATAAAGATTTCAGATTTTTCTGCATGAATATTCCGCATACGGATAATTGAGAGTACACTGTATAAGTTTTTTCTCCATTTTTGGCTCTTCTGAGTATTGAGACATTCCCAAATTGCTCTTAACACCGTTTTCCTTGGCCGCCCCTGGCATACGCAAAACTTTTCATCACTATTCATCATTTTACTTTTGTTCCCCTAATTCAGCAATTAATACCCGTCCCCCGTTTTTATAGCACCAAATTTAAACCCTTTAAGGAACTACCTTCCAGAGAAATTCAAATTAGACGACGACTTACCATCGCAGACGAAACATGTTTCTCCCTCAAAATCTTAGTATCAATCTATGTATACATAAAAGGCAAATACCACTGACTGACTGATCACTGTATCTCCGAAACCGTAAGTCCTAGGTAGCTCAAATTTTGTATGGTGTTTCCTCTTAAGCCTTGTGCTCGTTAAGATATCTTTTTGTTTTATTTTTTTTTAATTTCGAATTTTAAGGGGGTGAAAAGGGATTTAATTCCCCCCTCCAAAGAATAAAAAAAGACAGATACTGTATCTCTGGAACCATAAGACCTAGAAAGCTGAAATTTTTCACGGGGTTTCCTATAAGGTCCTAGATTTCCTATAAGGTCATGGGGTTTCCTATAAGGTCTGTGTTTTGGAGGATTTTAAAGGGACTTTAAACCCCTCCAGAAACACAGTGATACATTGTAACCAGTTGGCCTAGGAAGCTGAAATTTTGCCTTGTGGTTCCTCTAATGCCCAGGTGCTCACTTAGAAATCTTTTAATAAATTCAACCTTTAAGGATATTGAAATAGGGTCTTTAATCCCCTAAAATAAAAAATAAATAAAAATCTGAAACACCTATATTTTATCTCAGATGTCTGTCGTAAAACTATAGGGGAAAACTCCTCTCAGGAATGACAATACTTTACTACTCATCTAAATTAAATTATCAAATTGCATAATTGATGGTTGTAATGTATTCCATTGCGAAACACGGGTATTCAGCTAGTATAAACATAAATCCCTTGCGTTTCCAATAAGCAGAGAAAATCTCGTTTGCATACATACACACGTTCAATTGGACACGCGATACCTGCATAGATAAACTTTAACTCATTTTTATCGCGGGGCAGGTGAAAATTTCATAAACACTACACAGAATGATAAGTATGAAGCGCACTACTTCACATTTTGTATGCTTCGCTACTTTTCGTTACGGCAGTTAATGAATCGGCAGTTAATGTTTAATAGTTAATGAATCGATTAAAGCTGCTTTAATTTTGGGCGTGCACTATGAACTCGTGATACTGAAGAAGATAGATTTAACCTCTTTTTCCACCTTATTTAACGATTAAATGTAAGAAAATTTCAAGGAACCATAAAAGATTTTTGTTAAAACATAGAAACTAATAATCACTCGCACATCCCTAATAATCTCTCTCTGTATGTCTGTGAGAGAGAAAGACAGTGAAAATGACGTGATTTTCTGTAGTTTGGTGCAGTGGTGTGCAAACTTTTTCTACCGTGGCCTACTTTCTTTAATTAAAAAATCGCTCTCGACCCCAATGAAAATTTTTTGGTACTACATATTTTTTTTATTTAGTAAAATGTTAATAAAAAATAGAAAAATAAATAAGTAAATGTTAACAAATTGTTTTAAATAATATCAATGAAATGTTCATTTAATAGTATATATTGATTCTGCATAACTAAAAATAATATATTGCTAACTTGGTTTTGCCAAATCTCATGTGACCAAAAATTTAATATTTAAATCTTAACATGTGTTTGTATATCATTTAGGTAAAAATTAAAGAAAATTAAAGTTAAAAATGAGCAGGATTTCAAAATTATAAGCTTCATATTAAAGTATTGAAAATTATAAACTTCATTTATTTATATAAAATAGAAAAAAATGAATGAGGAGGGTGGGCTGGACCTCAGAAAATATTTGTTCAATATTCAGTGAAATATTTGAGAGTTATCCTCTCATATCATCTTCAATAATTCAATATGATAGCAGTTTACTTCAGACTATTCGCAAACCCTCCAATTTTTTCGCGACCCCCCGCGCTATGTGCACCACTGGTTTGGCGTAAAACTTTGTATTCCATCTCATGCATTTTTTTTTAATGATCGGTGAGCAAGCCCCTCTGATAAGCTGGGTTTTTTTTAGAGTTGCTAAGGTCATAGCTCCCTTAAAGAGGACAAATTAAGCTGGGAAATTTAGTTTCAAGCCGATTATGAATGTTTACAGACATCCATACTAACTGTGGATTTCGAATCCCCTGATTCTGGGACTGAATGCCATAGCAATTCATGTTCGAGTTTTGTTAACGATAGTTACGTACTTCTGCTCATGCTCCAATAGGCATTTATATTAGCATTCATAGAAGACATTCCTATTCTACACTTTTGTTCTGTCATGACTACAAGACAAGGTATCTTTATTCTGAAAATTTTAATGCACTAGTTACTATCCAGGTATCATAGTCCAGACTAGTCTGGAAGATTTCTCATTCTGTTACCATTTGTTCGAAATAATCATTTAAAAACTTGCCATTATTACGCTGGCAAGGGTACTTTCAATCCATGGTTCTAAAAGTCCGAACGTAATCATCTGCAACCCTGGTTTTAGTACTAAATGAACTCCTCTTCAACTGAACAGTCAAAAGTGTAGTGATTAGACCATTATTTGTTCCGATGCTGAAATTAAAATTAATGCAGACCGAAGCTTGAACAAGTATTTTGTATTCAAATAGAGGAATTTTGTATGAAATCGTTCATGTTCTTCCATTTTGAACATTACTCTCACAGCCTTTTTAAATACAAGAACCTCTTCTTGCATAGTTATTTACGTAACTCTTAACAAAAACGGTCTATTTTATGAGCAATCGAAATAACTATTGAGTTAAATTGTTTTATTCAACCTTAAAATAGCGTGTTTTCCCTCTTCCAAGTTCCCGTTCTTTCCGAATATTTCTAAACCACACCTTCTCGAAACTTGCAGCTCGCACACACTCCACCAGCGTAGCCCATCAGTATACACTCCCACACCTACAACTCGCCTAAACTCAGCTTTTTTTTTATGTTTAATTAACGCTCTACTCTTTCTCTCTACGTTCCAGGTGCTTCAGCGCGAAATCGAAGAGCGGGGCAAAGAAATCAACTCCCTCGTCCGGCTCTGCGAGTCGACTGCAGATGGCGCCACCGCCGCTCACCATCCGCCCCGCTTTCGCCGCTACGTTCTCCACCTGGAGCGGAGTTGGCATCACATCTGGATCCGCTCGCTCGAGAATCAGTGCCTCACCGAGCAACACTTGCTCAGACACGCTGCTGCCACAGTGAGTTTGTTAAAGTTTGTGCTTTTATTTTTTTTGTTCGTTACCCGGCTTTGTAGTTTGTGATTCATCAGGTGTTGTTTTATTCGCTGTGAAGTATTGGATAAAGGATAAGGTGGAAATTCGTTTTACACACCCGACTTCATAAAAGGTAAGAAATATTTATTGCATATTCAGAACAAATTTTCAGTCACTCGTGGTTTTAGTTTCGTTTCAAAGTGAGCCGTCAAATGTGGGGTGCTTCACTGTTAACGATATTTTTATTTAGGGTTTTTTTACGTTAGGGTTATTATGCATTTATGACCACCATATAAAGGGACATATGCTTGAAGTTTCCTAAAATTAAGGTATATTTTGCTTAAGAAGAAATTTTTCAAAACGATTTTATAAACATTTAATAAATGAACTAAATAAATTTATGTGTCTGTAATTTTACAATTAAATTTTCTGAATTTTGCTACGAGTTGCCTTTTTAAAACACAATTGTAAAAACACTATTTATCGCATTTAAACTCCATTAACTAAGCGTAAAGTATGATCTGATCTCCCAACAATATTTAAAGTTTTCATAATCTGTGTCGTTAATTTTTTTTTCTGAAAGATATTTCAAAATATGTTATTTACTTACTTAATATACAATGTAATTTTTTACAATCTACTTTTAAGATATTTTGAGATTGTTTCACTAACTACACCTTATTATTTTAAGCATAATTTTCTTTAGAAAATTGTTTTAGGCAAAATTATTAAGAAATTTCGAAAGATATTTTACTTAAGAATACTTATCTGAGTGGCCGTAGGAATTTATAAACATACGTAGGTGATCGGTATGATTAAAGTATTAGTTTTGTTGTGCATACCCACATTGATTTATTTTCCATTACAGTGTATAAGTTATATTAATGATATTAAACTCCATTGGCCATCGATATTCAATCGAAAAGTAAGACTTACTTCAAAGTCATTATTAAGAGAGAAGCTTTGCCCTCAAACTTCAGAATCCAAAAGAACATTATAAATTTATATTATACTAATCTTATGAATCATATTTGAATATAAAGTACGTCAACTGAAATCCCCCCCCCTCGTCTAAACACGTATAACGATACTTTACACCACTATGCTATTGCTTTAATGTTTAAGCTGTTATACAGCTGCTTCCTAACTATAAATATTTCCTTTAATTTTTCTTTTTTTTTTTTACAGTTTTGAACCCCATTTTGAATTTAGCTTTCTGAAAATACTTTCAGTAATGAAGGTCAGAATAGAGAAAAATGTCTACATGTAAACACACACACCTGAGGTTATGACTCATGGTTAAATTTATGAATTTTGCCCACTAGAGTATTGACTAATAACTATTTAAGATATGTAAGTTAATTATTAAACTAATAATTACGATAATTATTGTATATACAATATAATACATGTATAATTTAATATTATAATATATATATATATATATATATATATATAATTTAGTGTTATAATTATTTATTATATCTATTTAACTATTAATGATACTTATTATGATATATAACAAGTATATCTTAAATAGTTTAATAATTAACATAACTAATTTAAAGTAACTTGGTCCCCTATTTTTAGGAAGTGTCAATATTAGATATTTTAATAATTTTCAGGTTTCTCTTTTTTTTTTTTTTTTTTTTTTTTTTTTTTTTTGAGTTCATGGATTTTTCTGAGTTCATGCATTGTTATAAATGTTCAGTGTAGATCTTTCTAAACACTCTTAGTAATTTTAAGCCTTCAATTAAATAAACAGCATATCATAAACTCTTCATAAAAACTACGAATATGAAAAAGCAATTGAATAAATGTCCATAGATATAATACGTATTTTTATATTTATTAACGATAAAATCAAACCGAGGTTAGAACAATTGAGGGAGGGGGGGAGAATATAAAGAACTACAAAACGCCAAGTCTACTAACAGTCAAAAAGAGTTATGTAGCTGAAACACGATTTATTTAGAGAAAATTTTAAAGAAAATATGCAATGAATTTTAAATTTTAAAAACATTATGAACTAAATTTTTGATCTCAATAAGCAAAATATTATTTTGAGATGAGCAGCAAATCTCAGTATATTTTACCTTGTTCTACAAAATTCTTATAACGCTGAAATATTAGAGAATTGCTCTTAATGTCATTTTTAATGTAAATAGCATTAAAAATAGAATTAGAAATAGAATTAACAAAAAGTGTAAACTTAAGGGTAAAGAAATCATAATTAAACAGTATAATACTATTCGCGGCACAAAGAAATTTCTTTTCTTGTAGTGAATTTAAAGAATTACTCTTAATGCCATTTTTAAGGTAAATAATAGTAAAAATGGCATTTAGATTTTAAAAAAAGTATTCGTATCCTTTAAAAAATATTAATCAAACAGCACAAGTATCTGTAGAAAAAAAAATTTCTCTCTTGCAGAGAATTCAACTTGGGGTGAAATAAACAGTCCCTTTGGGCTTAAATGTAATACATGCTATTTGCATGCATTTAAATATATGTATTCTCAAATTAATTAGGAATATGTGAAATTTTCTTCCCTCTAAACTCATTTCCAAATTCAAAAATGCGTTTTACCAAAATGTATACAACGATTTTCGCATAATTAAAAATTCCAAATTATGTGTTTCCAGTTTATGATTAGTGCTTGTCTTAAAGAAGGGGAGAGAACAAGTAAATACAAAATAATCAAGGAAAACTTTTTTTCACTAAGTATGCCGGTACATTGTATTTACGTAGTTTTTAAAGTGAACGTTGTTGTTGAACTGAACATTATCTAGAATTCGCCCTTTTATACGGGTATAACTAATTGTACATTTCATTTTGATTTTAAAATATCCTTTACTGTTTCCCTGTTCACTCCTTGATTAGATTGGCACGTTTATTGAGATCCTATTTTGTTCCAAATGAATGGCCTTCTAACAGGAAAAGCAGTGTAAAAAGAGTGGTAATACATAAATACATGTTCAAAAATTAAATTTTAGGCCTCATAAATCATTTTTCCTTTAGTTTGTCACAATATGTAAAACTTCTGTATCTTATGTTTCTCTTTATAAATGCTTTTGTTTTCAACATTGATTAAAAACTTTTGGATTGATCAAAATTTTTACTCACGATGCAAAAAGTAAAATTAAATCAATTTACTGGAAGTAGGGAGATATAAGATTAATAACAGAGAATCAAAAATTATTTATTTAGAGTGGTAAATAAATTTACATTTCATTGTTCTTCCTTTAAAAATTCTGTTTGATTGTTAAATACTACGCCTGAGTTTTAGTTTTAATACATATTTCATTTCAGGAGAAATGTCCAACTTATGTCTGTATTTTATTTTCGTCAAAAGCAAAAATATGTGTTGTCAAACGGCACATACAAAAATGTCTTTTAGAATAAATTTTGATATTTTTCCTCATAAAGCAAAACCAAAAATTTTTCTATTGAAACTTAAATTTAACTCGCTTTAGGCACTCTTTAACTTTTACTTAACTGCCTTTTGATAGCCTAGAAAGATCATATCATATTCTGAAGTAAACAGTTCCCCTGATTGTCTCTTTTATTGATACTGAGAAGAATTGAAAAGCCCAATAGTAACTGTCATTTTTTTTAAGGAAAAGTATCCATTTGATGCCTCTGTTATTGAGTTTAGATGCGAAATAATATCCTTTAGTTTCCACACCACTTTTCAATCTCCGATTTCTGTAAAAAGCCGTATGAAGTTAGGAATGGTTTCATATTTATTTCAATAGTCCATTATTCTAACTTTCGCAATTGTTATTGCAGCTTATTATTGTGTCTCGTAAAAAGGTTTTCCTTTTTACTGAATTAACTTAATAAATAAATAACAAATATAATAATAAATTGTTAATAGTTAACAAATAACTATTTAAGATTATATAAGTTAATTATTAAACATTAATTATTATAATTATTGTATATACAATATAATACATGTATAATTTAATATTATAATTATATATTTATAATTATAATTTAGTATTATAATTATGTATATGTATATACAGTGATTTCCGCTTATAAGAATCACGTTTGTTATTACTGTTTTTGATTCTTATAAGCGGTTGATTCTTATAACCGAAACTTCCCTTTGGACAGGCACACATACACAAATATATACTTGTACATATATATAAACACACAGGCACATATATACATAATTTACCATTAAATACTCTTTAATTTACGTTATTTATCATTTATTAAAATTATTTTTTATAATTTTAAAAATACTCAATTTCTAAACAAATACTATAACTCAATTTCTAGACCTATAAGTAACAACACATGATTATAAAATCAACAAGAGGCAGCTTCTCTTTGACTACACTCTGGAAGAGCATCCTATCTAATTAACAAGTTCTGTTTTTCAGAAAAACTAAGAGTTTTCCTTGTTTTTATCATATTTGAATTCGACTATCAAAAAGTTCTAACACTAACTGGCAATTTTGTTAGAAAACTAAAGTGAATACTAGCGACGTATGCTTATTACAGTCTCAGACAAAGATTCACTTTATAGCTTACGTTTCACGGTTTGACCGTGAAACGTAAGCTATAAAGTGTAAGCTAAACCGTGTGTAAGCTAAGTGTAAGCTAAACGTAAGCTAAACCGTGAAACGTTTGATTCAGCATCTGGTTCATCTGATTCAGCAAAATGGATCCGTTTACGTTTCACGGTTTGAAGTGCTGAATCCACTGTCCCGTTTGCGTAAGTGATGGTGGACACTTCTCGGAAGATTTATGTGTTTCAGGGTCCAGAAATCCGCAACCAGAAGTAAGTGGTGGGAAAAAAGGAGTGCCTGTCTGGAGAAAAGTGAAATCGGACCCGGGCGGGTTAGATGCCCCTGGGTAAAGCTAATAAGACAGTGTTTAGCAAAAACGTATAAGGAGAAACTCTTATGTTATGTCTAAAGGAATGTATTTTACGACTGTTTTCCACCCCAAAGTTTTATCAATCTTTCTTTTCAAAAACTTAAGAAATAATTTCGTACCTTTTGAGAGTTCAAGTAGCATTTTTTAGAAAAATGAAAGGAAGGCGAAGATTGCAAACTGATTCTTATAACCGGTGGATTGATTCTTTAAAGCGGAAATTTTAACATGGAAATAATACATTTGTTTTTGTTTTTGCGATATTGATTCTTATAAACGGTTGATTCTTATAACCACTGATCACTATAAGCGGTGGTTACTGTAATTATTTATTATAACTATTTAACTATTTATGATACTTGTTATAATATATAACAAGTATATCTTAAATAGTTAATAATTAACATAACTAATTTAAATTAACTTGGTCCGCTCTTTCTAGGGAGTGTTAATATTAGCTATTTGGATAATTTTTCAGGTATATTTTAATATATTAACTAGAAGCCATGAGGTTTTTTTCATTTAAAAGTAAAATAGGTCAGCCCATTCTTTTGAGATAGGTTTATAGATGTTTTTTGTTCTCAAATTAGGGGCCTCCACCACTAGAAAAGATAAAGTTAATAATATTGTGCCATGACCGCAAACAGTTCACTGTCACTAGTTACCTTAATTCGTACCATCTCCATAACCACTCGAGATACCTGTTTAAGAGAAAGTTTTTTATGGTGTTTTGTTTGTGGTGGTTCAGGGTTGTTTTCGTTGAATGCGGTTTATTTTCAAATAAAAAATGTAACGGACTTTTAGTCTTTTCAAAATTTTACCAATAGTAAAAATTATTGTTAATTGTGTAAAAAGGGTGTGTATTCCAACATCTTTTTTCTCAGTTGTCGCAAATTAACTCAAACTTGCTGAGACAAAAAGCTTCTTTAAAAGCCACGCCAGATCAATTGCGAATCTGTATTCTTCTCCACCCTGACGTAATATCGCATTCATAAGTGTTTCTTGCAGACTTTTCATTCCATTTAAATACATTAAATTTTGAAATTTCTCATATCAGTGCTCTCGTTCGGAAAATGTGGTTTAATACCTCTAATTTTCTTTCTCCACGTATAAGAAATACAGTCAATATTTAGAGAAAATCTGAAATTAATTTTAATTTCCAAAACATCAGGAACTAAATTTTTCATCTCAATAAGCAAATTATCGTTTTGAGATAAGCACCAAGTTTTAATACATTTTACCTTGTTTTACAAAATTCTTATAGCACTAAAAATTTAGAGAATTACTCTTAATGCCGTTTTTAATGTAAATAGCATTAAAAATGGCATTAGGATAATAAAAAATACGTGTAAGCTTAAGGGCAAAGAAAGCATAATTAAATAGTATAATGCTATTTGCGTTACAAAGAAATTTCTTTCCTTGCAATAAATTTACAGAATTACTCTTAATGTCATTTTTAAGGTAAATTACATTTAAAAATGGCATTAATATTTAAAAAATACTCTTATCCTTTAAGAAAACTTAAACAGTACTACTACCTGTTGAAGAAAGACATTTTTCTTTCAGCGAATGCAGATTGGAGTGAAATGAACAGTCCCTGTGGGATTAAATGTTTTTTAAGTCATGTTTGTTAAGTTAATGCATGTCGTTTGCATGTATTTAAATAAGTTTATTTTCAAATTAATTAGGAATATGTGAAATTTTCTTCTCTCAATTCATTCCCAAATTCAAAAATGCATTTTACCAAAATGTATACAACTACCTATTTTCCCAAACTCTAAAAAAAAAAAATTATATATATATATATTTCCAAGCAACATTTGTTTCAATACAAGCTTGAGATCTTGACACTTGCTTATTTTCCGCTTACATTTCCTGAAAAGATAAACACACACTTTATCGATCATTCCTTTGTTGTTTTCATCTTTTATTTGTCCGTTTCTTTTTCGCTTCTTTACGCGCGCTAGTTGTCAGGACTCAACGCACTGCATAGGAAAGTGGCAGGAAAAATGTATACTTTATGCCAGCCATCATTCTCATTTTCCTAGGTAAAGACGTTTAACTGAAGAAACATTTAAGGCCACATCAAATTTCATATTTGTTCTATTTTAATAGTTCTGTTCCTTTTCGTTTTTTGTCGCAATCTGAGTTATGTACCAGATTTTTTTTTCCTGGTATCAGTCGTTGCTTTCTACTAGCAACAAAAAAAAAAAAACAAGCGGATTGGAAAACAAGCACCAAGAGATTTGAGTTAAATGTTGTGTATTTCAGATATTGGGAAAGGATACTTTTTTAAGCATGAATAAAAATTTGGATATATTTTTGTTTGCCACTTAATTTGTGGCTCTTCTTTTACGCTTCTTTACGCACGCTAGTTGTCAGGACTCAACATACTGCATTGGCAGGAAAATGTATACTTTTTGCCAGCCATCATTCTCATTTCCGTAGGTAAAGACGTTTAACTTAAAAAACATTTAAGGCCACATCGAATTTAATATTTGTTCTATTTTAATAGTTATGTTTCCTTTTCGATTTATTTTTCATGGTATCAGCCGTTGCTTTCTAATAACAACAAAAAAAAAACAGGCGTTTTGGAAAAATAGCGCTACGCGATTTGAGATGTTGTGGAAGGTTACTTTTTTTTTTTTTTTTTTTTTTAAAGCATGAACTCACAATTTGTTTATATTTTTGTTAACCACTTAACTGCTGTATCTTTTCAAAATATGGTTAAAAAAATTTCAGATTATTTTGTTTGCTTTTTCATCTTTGTTTGAAAATGCAGTACGTTTTAAAGTAGTTTTACTACTTTACCATCGGAAATTACATTTTTAACACTGTGAATCTAAAATTTTCCTATTTCTTTTTTCTTTTTTGCCCAATCATAGAGAGGTAGGAAAAAAAAGTACCACTAATGGCATATAAAAATATTTAGGCGAGAAAACATTTTTCAACAAGAAAGGGAATTTTCCTTGAGTCCACTTACAAGCGCAAACCGAACAAAAAATTGCGTTAAAAGTAAATAATATTAT
Organism: Dolomedes plantarius; assembly: GCA_907164885.2. NCBI lineage: Eukaryota > Metazoa > Arthropoda > Arachnida > Araneae > Dolomedidae > Dolomedes > Dolomedes plantarius. Next base: position 71,601,318 of record OU015490.1, read on the forward strand.
ATATTTATCCTTTAGCTCTCTATCTATTACTATAACGGCAAAAAAAGAATAAAAGTAAATATAAGATCAGTCATAACATTCTACTCGTAAAAGATTACAAGCAAAAGGAGCAATAACCGGAAAAAGATATATTAAAAAAAAACTAAAATGGTATATAAACATAAATAGAAGACCAGGTGATATGTGTTTCGTAATAAAAGTGAAATGCTGGCTTTCGGGGCAGAGGGTGCTCGGATCGAATCCCAACGTCGCGCCACTAAAATGCCTCCGTTTGTGTCGTCGTCCCTTCATAGGAGGTAATGCTGATCCGCCCATATGGTTCCCCCATAATAAAATGGCCAGCAAAAACTGCGGTGTATTATAGGCGAATGTCTTCACGACAAGTGCCTCCGCATTGGTTAAATAAATAAATAAATAAAGTAAAATAAAGTGGAAATGAAGTTTTATAAGGAAAAGTCGGGCAACGCAAGATAGCTCTAGAAATTTTAAGCATGTATAACCATAATTGGTGGTTAGCAAAATTTTACGAGACCGTTTGCCCGAGCTTATTTCGGGCAAATCAGTTATGTTTGTTAAGAATTACTTCATTAAAGTCAGGCTGTGTAAATATTGTATGGGAATAAAATTATGTGTAATTACTGTATGCAACCTACAACTATGTATTTAAGCCCGTCTGCACACGGAGCAACTCAAAAGAAACTGATAACTGACTCAAATCATAAACCAGTCCGTGATGAGTCGTAACCTATGTAATTGAATGGAGCCACGCACACGGCGCAACTGGTTACAAACCCGTCGGACGGGTTTGTAACACATTGTTCATGATTTATTTTACTTTAAATCTACTCTGTTTGTTTAGGAACTCCCAACTCACATTTTTTATTCGTATTCAGGTTTAATGAAATAATTCAAACTTTCTATTGTCTTGGTGTGTAATTGAAATTCCCATTTTCCACGTTCCTGTTGTGTTATTACATCTTCAAGGTTGAAGTACATTAACTTGAATTTGAAAGAATTACAAGTTAACGTTTTGGTCTTTAAAAAAAGCGAACTGAACACCACGACACAGATTTTCTTCCTATTAGGAGTTTGTCCCGATTTCGTGGGCTTATATAATCGATTATTACAACTTTCATAAATGAATGTCTAAACTCTGGCCGAACTCTAAACATACACAAAAATACTTATCAATACAAACATGACAGTGTTTTCATTGTTTTTGCAATAAAAAATACGCTAATTAGTGGCCTATTTTTCAATAAAGTTACGCAATCATAACAATCTACATCACAACGTTAATTTGCTACATCTGCGACGAAAAAAGTTATAATACAAGAATCTGTTCCAGAAATATTTTAAAGCTCTTAAAACAAAAATGCCAATTTAAGAAAATCAGAAATGTGTATTAATAGTCTTTAAAGATATACCAGCTTAATTTAGGTAATTTATTAAAGAACAGTTTGGTAAACTTTAATAAATTTGGTAATTTATTAAAGAACATTTATATATTTTTTCGATGTACTAAGTTTTAAGATTCTATGCAAAACAATTCATTAAGTTAATAGTTCCAGTTACGAAGTTTTAAGTTTATTATCAGTGATAATGTTATGACGAAATTTCCACGTACCAAAGCCTGTACGTTATATTGATTATAAATAGTTTAATAAGGAATAATTTTGCTTAAACACACATCGTTGTTATAAATGATTCTAGTCCACGTCGATTTGTAGATTTTATAGACCTTTTAAAGAAAAGAAAATTTTAAAATGCCACTTGACTGTCTCGTATATACAATTAAATAATTTTTTTGTGTTCTTAGATACTTTTCTATCAAGAAAAAAGAAAAGAATTAAACAGTAGAGCGATTTTCTGATACTTCGGTTCTTCATATTTTGAGCTTTATATCTTTCGTCATTTTTATAGTGATTTTATTACGAAAATGTCAAGAGTCCATGAATAACAGCTTTGGAATACAAATATAATAAAAAAACATTTAGCTTTTCTTTAGTGGTCCCAATTCCTAGCGTCTATGTAAAACAGCTTAAGGATAAATAATCCGAAACCTTTTTATTAAAAATTTGGCGTGTGTGGTTTTGTTGTGGTTTAATTCACTGTATTTCAAGGGTCTTTGCAGAGCAGCTTGAGGGATAAATAATGAAAAACCTTTTGATCTTTTATTCAGTGATTCTGATTACGAGGGTTCAAGTGTCTATGTAGAACACGTTGGGTATAGAATCTCTTGGTCATTTATTTAGTGATTTGACTCACAAAATATCAAGAGTGCGCAGTATAGCTTGAGGGACAAATAGTGAAAGGTCTTTAATTTGTGGCTCTATTAAATAGATACGATTTAAAGAAAATCGAGATTTAGAATAAATAATCATGTCCTTGAGGTCATTTACGAGTGGTTTGATTCACAGAATTTCGGCAGTTATGCAGATCTAATAGCGAAAGACATTTGATAACAGCTCCATGAACAAAATTTGAAGAGTAAATTTCATTAATTGTGCTGGGAGAAAATCATTTCAAAATCGTCCGTCCATATTGTTTTACATACTATGAATTTATTTTAGAGTCTTTCCTTTTGTAACCATTTACTACATATTTACTTTTAAAAGTGGGCTATGTTTTATTTCCGAAAACTGTAAAAAAGTAACGATTAGGTAGATCATCACCAATATATTTCCACCTTGTCAATACTCAACGTTCATTTTGTAGATAGAATAAGACACATCCTCCACATAAACTGATAAGAGTTCCGCATAAACTGATAATACTGAATTGAGTCGTCGATCTCGTCAATGTACACCTGCTGCAAGTCAGGCCGTAGTTAAGATAATATCAATAAAATTCTCAAAAATAACTGGAGAATCTTAAGCGATAAATGTGGGGTATTTTATTCCTTAAATAAATTTTCTTGAAAATTTACATACTTCTTTGCTTTCTGAATCTGTTTCATCACAAAACCTTGGTCTTTTTTTGCTTGGAAGTTACAACTGATTACACTTGTATAAACAGGTTTTGAGAAACTGATTTTGAGAAAGAAAGCAGATTACTCATCGTGTAGAGAGGCAATCATATTTGTTACCTTAAGGAGCATATATGTATGTAATATTACATGCCTTTTTCGACTCTAATCCCGTTATAACAACCTACGTTATGCATCCCACAGTCAATTTTCCAGGCAATTTAAAATTACTCTTATAAAATATGCACATGATCAAAATAGTACATTGAAAACCTCATTAATAGTATATTTTATTGTAAATATGTATTACGAACTACAAACAGTCCGTAATTAAGATGCATAAAGCTTCTCTAGAATATTGTGGATTCCTTTGAAGCTATGTTAGACTCTTTTGCTTATGACTACAAAGTAAAACTACCATGAAAGTAATTCTCGTCACGTGAAATTTTCTAACAAGTTTTTGCAAAATAACTTTCAACATAGTCTGCATTTAGCTTTTTAAAACATGCATGTTTTTTTACATATGTTCTTTTTTTTCTTGGTAACGTAAATATATTTCTGTTAAAAAGACCTAGATTTTTTTGAGCTTATGTATATGTGCTCCAGTCTGAAACTCTTTCCATGAAAATAGAAATTATTTTAATCATTATACTTAAAACAGGGAAGCTAAGTTACTGATTATTGGATTACTCACATTATTTGAATTACGTGTCGAATTATTGGAAGTATTGTTATTACATCATGTAGTGCGAACTCTAGTGATAAAGTGTTCCCTGCCTTAGTTTTCAGCTGACTCATGAAGTCAGTTTATACAGCCCCTCGAATTGTATTAACCATTCTCTTCCAAAATCTAAGCTCCTCGGAAGGTGTTAAGATTACAAGTACATAGATTACAAGTTTGTTCTCGTTCCTGTAATTTATTTGTTTCATCACAGAAAACATAGCAAATTGTGAGAACTCCCCTTAATTTTCATTGGTTAGTATATTTGGTCACCTAACATTATTTTTTTTTTCATGTTTGTGTGCTAGGTGAGACTGTCGACAATCAAAGGACCTTGTCTAAAGCATATTGAAATTTGTAAGTGATACTAAATTACTCAAAAAGGGAATAAATAAGTATCATAAACTTACAACCTCTTATTGTTAAACTGCCTCATTGTCTTTGGATAGATATTATTTTCTTTCAGCATATTTAATTTGATATTATTGTTTTTTTTTTACATTTAAAGTTGGTAAACTGCAAACTAATGTAATGAGCTAAATAGATTATCATCCAATTAGCAATATGGCTAACCAACAAAGACGAAAATAGTGCTTTTGAAATCCAAACAATTAAAAACAACAGTTGAAAAGTTTCAATGCGAGTTAAGCATGCATCCCTTATCCGAAAATCCGATTTCCAAAATTTGCCAAAATACGAAACTCTTTGAGCTCCGACATGACAACACAAGTGGTATATTTCATGCCTGACCTTGCATGCTTCTTTGATTCTCTGAGTTCCAGTTGCAAGTTTTTTTACCCACAGTCGTTAACATCAGAAGTTAATACATACCTATGTTAACCACTTACTCTACTTATTACTCGGTTCTCAACAGCAAACATATCGTGGTCACTGTCAGAAAGGGCTGTAGATGTCCCAGTGAGTGGCAGTTTACGCTTGTGTTACTCTATAAACAACACAAAGTGCAGCTATTAAAGCAATTTCGCTTCAAAAGAGGATAAAGGTGGCTAATAACATTGTCAGCACGAGTGGCTGAGTTTGTAGCACACTATCTGAAGCTCCCAACTTCTTTCTGAGGCTTCAGAGCACACAAAGTTAGTTTCTTGCACAAAGATATTTAAAATACTGTCTAATTTACCTTCAGGTTATCGGTGCAAGATACATACGGAGCATTCCTAGGTACTGACAGCCCATTTTCTCTATTATTACTAGTTTGAAGTTAGTCATGTATACAAAAGCCTATCTTAATTATACGATTTGAACTGAAACCTCTTGCTTTCCTGGAGATGTTGAAGCCAGTATTCTAATATCAGAGATACTTCAGATACCGGGTATTTTGGATTGGAGACATTCAATGTGCAATACACACGTTAGTTCATTTAATTTCGTACTGTAATGCATTACAATTGTCGAGGCTTTGGTTGACAATAATAATAATTTTAAGACAGTAGAAAGTACGATGCGGATTATAATGCAAAGTCTTCCAGCAATCCGTTCGTTGAAACGACCTGAATTCCCTACAACGTAATTCTGCATACAATTCATGCCAGTTGATTGCTGCATTGGATGTTGCAAAACACTTCGTCCGAAGAAAGTATATTGCTCATTTCATTTCATTTCAAGTTTAGTTTTGGCCATTAATGCATTAGTTCATCTTAAAGATACTTTTTGGAGCGAATCTTTGTCTCTCTACGTGGTATTGAAAGGCTTTGGAGTGAATCTTATTCTCTCCACACGATAAGAGATCCTGTAATACACGTTCCTGTTCATTGATGAAGTTCTTGTTGTAATGTAATCCAAATGGTGAGGCTTCTGCTGACGATAATAATAATCAGAAGGTAGCAAATAGTAAACGGGTTTGAGTGCGATTTCTTTCAGAAGTTCGCACATCAAAGCGACCTGAATTCCCTACACCGTAATTTTGAATACAATTCATAACCCAGATGATTACCTTCCACGGATGTGGTATAACACTTTGTTCTGGACTGTAGAGAGTGTGTAGCTCATTTTCCCTTCTTTTATAGCTGGTTCGGCCTTGGCCATGCATAAATAAGCCTATCATAATGATACATTTGGGACCGAATCGTATTCTTTCCGGATTAAGTCACAGATCTGACGTAGTACGTAATGCTTTCTCGACGGGTTTAAAATTGCAGGCTGCAGTCGGACATTGCTATGCAAAGAAAATAAAAAGATAAACTACACATGACACCATAGAAGCATCATTAAATGTACCTTTCGTCGTGGAATATAATTAGGAGTTTTTATGCAACATTATTTACTGCCCTTTCGTAAGTTGGTTATTCAAGGTCGTTTCTTTTTAGCACGGAGAAATCGCGCCTACGGGAAATGATTAAGAATTGCGTGTTTGGGAACTATGAGGAGAGAAAAAAAGTATTTTTTAAGTCAGAGAAACGAGTACTGTTTGTTTCATAGGTAATGGACTGTAAAGATACAATCTATTTTATCTGTATCAGGCCATTGCTGCCACAGTGCGGAACTGACGAGCAAACACAGCTTCTGTTTTATGAAGTGAAATTAAATATATATTAAAAGCATCCATTAATATCATACCTTCTATAACGTCTTATTTAACAGTCTGTTCAAAGTGCATTTAACGAAAAGTAGTTGAATAACGTTTGTTGGAATTTTTGAGAACCATCATTCAGTAAAAGGATCGAAAGCTCATACATATGCGGGCGTGTGTGTATATATATATATATATATATATATATATATATATATATATATATATATATATATATATATATATATATATTCCTTCGTATGTTTGTGTGCATGTGTATATATGTGTGTGTATGTGTGCGTGTGATTTGTGTGTGTATGTGTAAGTATGTACACATGTTTGTGTGTGTATGATGTGATACTTTCATTGTATACACACCGTCTTGTATCCACATTACATAATAGGCACAACTAGCAATACTACATTCGTATTCTTTATGTGAATTCTCGAATGTATCTGGCAGGTTTCTCATATTTTTTGGAAACCCTGGCATATTACTTATGGATCAAGATATATATGACCCATTAAACCAATAGTTGCTCAATTCTGAAAAACTAAGTATAACGTATCTTCTATATTAAGTTATCAACGTGCGCACATTTTATCGGTGAGACTAAATGTGAACTGTGCATTTTTTACAGTGACCTTTTTAATTTTCTATTTGATATATTTGTTAGCTCCTTATAAGGAATTTCAAATGCATAGGTTTGGATATCTTTCAAAGTATAAAAGGCTAAGATTTTTTTAAACGTATGCATGCGGATTAAAAAACATTGATACTTTGTGACCTATTTAAAGAATTACAATCATATCAAATCATTTTTTTTCGCACATGAAACTGGTATGATTAATATATTGTATCATACTTATTCGGTAATCCTTTAGAGCATGTGTGTTTATGAAAGATCTACTTTTAATGTTGAACGATGACATGAATTAAATTGGTCTTAATTCCACATACACGACTTCAATTATTGTTTTGCATGTAAAAACATTCAATTGTTCATTAGGCTTATTTTAATAAATTTCTTCTGGCATTTCGCCAGAGGATGTATTTGTTGATCAATGGCTGCTACGAATAGATAACTAGTATAACCATTTCCTTAAGAAATTGTCGTAAAGTGTTAACAACTAATTGGAGGAAGGTTCATTTAATCTTTTAGTAGAAATAAAGGTCATTGCTAAATTATTAATTTAACACTAAGTATCTGTCTGATGTGTTTGGTTTTATGAGGAAAGATTTTGTGATACTTTATAAATAATGGGCTTTAGGCGCTAAATAATTATCTGTAGTTAATGTGAGATGTATTTTAATATTTAAATTAATGAATTTGCATATGAAATAGAGATTATCTCAGATTTGTTAACGGGATATAACGCAAGTTTCTATATATAGACTCTGAATGTTACTTGATAAATAAAATCATAAAATAAATATAAATTCTATTGGAATTGTAATTATATAGCAACAGTTTAACTGTACCGGTAATAATCAAACAACTCCAATCAGTTTATCGGCACAAAATATACTACAAGTATTCAGAAATTAATTCTGGAATATTTTAACTAATTATGTAATGGTATTGAGTAAGGTGATAGTAAGAATCACTATAGAAAATTAGTAAACATTTATAAAGAAACACAAAGTTTAGCAAATAGGCATTTTCTAAGTTCGCTCAACGATATGTATTCAATATTTTTTAATGCTAATAAAAAATATTTTTAACTCAAAGTACTTAGTTTTTGTGCTGTTCAACGATTCAAAGTATTTTTGCCACAGTTTTAGTATATTCAAATATTTTCTCAATTTATTTTACTGCAGTATTGTTTATTTGTTAAAGAAAATTTTTTAACAGAGAAATATGTCATTATTTTAAACATGGCTTTGCTGTTAATTAGAGATTTTACACTTTCATTGTATCTAAGACATTTATAGAGTACTTTTTATCTTTATAATTCAGAATTTTACTCTATTTAAACAAGAAATTATAGTCTGCTTATTGTGTAAGTGTGTCTGGTGATGTTTCTTGTGTAAACATATACTGTACTTCGTATAGTCATACAGTTTTATGAGTATTAGGAAGAAAAAAGGGTACATCTCAGGATAGTAAAATTTTATTGAAATCTTGTGTATAATCTGAGTGAAAACGTGTTTGTAAAAAAGTTATGAGTAAAAACTGCAATCCATATTTACATAATATAGATTTGGTGGGAAACTTGACTTACTGACATATACGCATTAAACTGCAACCTCTAGAAGTTTATTGGATTAAATAAAATAAGTAGCGCAAACAAACTGTTCTAACAATGCAAGTCAGTTTCAGTTTTAAGTTCTCATTCAGAGCATTTCTAGGAATACTATTTTCTAACCTAACGGATCTATTTGCATATCCATTTTTGTCTAACAAGAAGAATTGTCCCTAATGACAACCAAGCCTTTTATAAGTGCATTTTAATTGCATTACGATGCTCAAATTACTTTTGCTCGTTGTTTTCTGATAAGGAAAGTTGAGGGAGAGAGTAACGTCTGATATATTTCATTGTTCATTTAGTGTTGTGGCGTGTGAATGTGTCAGTCAGAGATTGTTTTGATTATATTGTCTTTATAAATAGCGTGAAGTCCATCAAATTTCTGGACACGACCTACGGAGAAATTCACTGTTTAATAAACTGAAGTTGTTTACGCATTTTAGAACGGCTTTGATAAAAATTATAACGTTCAAAGAATTCAAAGCGATGGCTGATTTGACAACAGCTTATTATAAGGAAATAAAATTATCTGCTGTTGTTAAATAATGCCTTTTTTTAGAAATGACTCATGTAATCACGATACGGATCGAAGGTTTATGTTCTTGCTCCTGCCGAAACTAATACTTCAATTGATTAACTAAAAAAAACTGTAACTCTAGTAACTGGCATTTCAGTCAGCAAAATAAGTAATAACATTAATGTTAGAAGTAATGCTAGACTTTTGAAAGAGCCGTTTATGTTTTAGGGAACTATCTTTTTTTGTAACTCTACCAAATATGTTTATAATCTATGTAAATTATATTTTCCTACATCTCTTCAGCTGTCTGTTTCCGTAAAAAAAATTTGTGAAGAATTTCTTTTAATATATAGTGTTGATATCAGCCCTGAAAGGAATTTAAGTGTTTAGTAAGATCTTGTTTATGTTGATATTGAATAATTTTGTTTCCTTGGTGCTCATTTCTTTTAAACCGATTGCCTTTTAAGTTGTGTTTATGTAACTTTAAAATATTGGGATTGCCATAGTTTCTTAACGGTACGTAATGCAATCAAAGAAAAATTAATTTAGAAAGGTTTTTAGTTTAATTTTTCTAGTAACTGAGACAGTTTATATTGTATCCCGAAGAAAGACAAATGTTGTTTAACGGGTTGAAATGAATATACTATATTTTAATAACCAGATATTTATGAACAATCGTAATTGAGTATTTTCCTATTTTTTTAATTTAAAATAAGGGATCAGTTTATTAACTAGAAAAATATGTTTTAAACGAAACTCAATGCGCTTCCTTTGTATAGCATTTTTTAAATTATCACCTATATCCATTTAAATAAACGGCTTCTAAGCATAAGCTATTATAATGATATTGAAAAAAAAATTAAGAAATTTGCATTATCCTTGTACACGCCGTTATCGATAATAACAGTGCTAAATTTAAATTTCCTTGCACTTCATGCTTAATTTTCTTTCACATCTGATTTCTGAATCTGTGTATAGACACATAGTTGATGTGCAGTTTCATTTAAATATGTACGTAAGTCACCGGCAAAGACAGAAATTTTGTAGTAAAGTACAGCGTTTTTGTTACTGAAATCTGTTTTCTTTATATGGAGGTCTAAGATTCACAGTTTAAATTATAAAATGGGAGAATTCTCCTTTGTCATAGAAAAAGTAGTTTATAAGTAAAGCAATGGTCATTTGATCGAAAATTTCTCCAATATGACTTTCCTTTATCCCAAATTGTCTTCAACATGTGCGTGTAAAAATACGAGTTTACTCGGTACCGATCAACAAATTTGTTAAAGACATTGCGGTACATAACACACACTCTCTACTATCTAGAAGAGTTTTCGTCAACCAGTTTGCCAGAGTTCGTTTGCATTTATTATGAAGCTTTTGCTTTGGAATGAAGGGTTTCGGTGTTGAGATTTCCTGCCATTCTATTTAACTAACAAATCGGAAAATTATGCAAAACGAGCAGGCATAGTTTTTTGACAGTTGTGGCTCAAGACAATAGAAAGACAATCCGTCATACTTTTTTGCATACTCAACTGAAATGGTCATGACAGCAGTTGGCAAATACCTACTGTTACCCATATCGGGTCTCCTGAGTTTCAAGTTTTATTGTTTAAAGGCTAAATTGTTGCTGTTTTTCTTTTTTAATAGAGGTAAAGATAAACTTCACCATTGACTTATCCAGTCTTAAGTTGTAGCTTTATGCAGATAAAATGGATTGGAATATTGACAAATATAAGCATTATTTACGGTTTTGCAATTCAGGCTCGGTTCCAGTCTTGACGAGAACCATTAAATATCTTCATGCCTAGGCCGAATATGGGTAAGTTAAATCCGTAGACAGGAAAGCCCTATGAGATCAGAGAGGTTAGGAGCTCCCCCAGATGTCGCTCCTGGGGCAGCTCAGTCCAGAGGGTGGTGTTGGTTCACCTACACGGTGTCCCCATGGAAAGCAACCAACAGTTCTCGCGGATTAAGTGCCAGTCTTAACAGACTGGTGCCCCGCATTGTCAAACAACAATAATTCACCTATTTGAAAATTTTAATCATTAAAGTTATAATTATATGAGGATTATCCAAAAAACTCTCTAGGATTATCCAAAAAACTCTCTTAACTGTAAATACCAAAATGACTTCTCCTTTCTGAAAAATTCGAGAAAACTACGGTGAAAGTTGAAATCAAAGAGGCCATGTCCTCATTTTCCAAACAGAAGCGAGAGTGTTGATTTAATATTGGAGTTTCATTTTGAGATGTCTTGCTGCGTGACTAAATACTTTGGCCATTGACCCACATGCGTTCATTATAAGAAAATAGATCACTGTATATACTGAGACACAAAATTAAGTTGCGTACTTCATTATTCGGCAGCATTTGATATTCAGTTAAAATTTTCTGCTTAACTGGTTCATTAGTACAAGGTGCATCAGACTTTTACTGTTTATATTTTTTCAGTTATATTTTTCCAATTTATAAATAAGGCTATATGGGACATAGAAAATACTTCATTAGCATCATCATTTCATTAAAATGGGAGAGAAATAAAATGGTGTTGATTAACTTGACTTCCGAATCCTTACAGTAAAAGTTAATTCCATATGTACATTCTCTTAGGCAGAAATGGCATACCGTCTTTTTGCTCATTATTATATTATGTGAAGCGTAGAAATTCAGTTTCATAAAAAAGAACTCAAAAATACTTTTTTTTTTTTCTCCAGTCTGAGTTTATCTATGTATTTGATGAATATTTACTGTTGAAAGTTTGATTCAAGTGTAAATATATATTTGTACTAGGGTTTTCAATTTTGAGTGATTTTTTTAAAACCCGGGTTTTCCCGGGTTTACTTGGTTGGTTCCAGGGGGTCAGTAGCAAAGAACTAAAATTATATATATAATAGCCGTTGTCTCTGTATAACACTTCCGGGATGTACTCATCTTTCAATTGAAGCCCTCAGTAAACAAACGGCCGGTTAGGCTTAATTTCAATTTCAGTTGTGGATCAGAATTTTTTCTTACCTAAAAGCTAATATCTTCTCCATAAAATCACGTTTGTTCAGCCTATTTTTCTATAAAACATTCAGAACTAAAAAAAATTGGATGCTTTTACCTGTATATTTAATAGTTTTTAAAAATCTGTTAACTTTTGCGAGGAATTCTAGAAGTACACAAACTTGAATGTGAATGAATGAAGTAGCTCAAGTATTCATATCGCGTAGTGAGCTGTAAAAAACTGGATGGCAGTCTACAACTCCAATCGCATAAAAAACTAAATAAATAAAAAATAATAAAAGGGTTTGCTTTTACAAGGTGTCGGTGAAATGCAATATTGTTAGATTATTCGGGATATTTTTTAACTTTCATATACTTTTTCCATTATGATGTCATTATTAGTATTATGACGTCAAAATGACGGGTTACCTTCTAATAATAAATAGTTTATTAGAAACATTTAATTTATTTCAAAATTTCAATTGTAAAAAATAACAGTAAATAAATTTTATGTTAATAAACATATACATACATGTATAACATAAATAAAAATGGTACAAATATATCATTTTTATAAAACTGCCTTACAACCGTCATTGCACACAACGTATCATCATTGAGTCGGCTTCTGAGTTTATTAGCATAGAGAACCATTACAGAAAATGCTCGTTCTGCTTCCACCGAAGTTGGTCGAATTGTTGTTGAAGACCTGAAAAGTTTATAAACTAAACACACCCAGACACAAACCACAGAAAGCAGGCATGGTCGTGTAGCTGAAGTATTGCGTTTGGAATCCCCAACTCATAAACTTTAGCGAAATATAGCTATGGCGTACGACGACGCCAATATATCTCCATCTCACTTCGTCTCGTATTTTTTATTCATTTGTTTGACAGCCGTACCGAGTCCGAATTGTTAAATTCAGTCTTGGTTCCAAATTAAGGAATATAATTGGTATTCTACTGTATTAGATAAATAACTAATTCCCCGGATTTACATTAAAAATTCCCTGGGTTTCGGGTTCGTAAAATCTTTGAAAAACCCGGGTTTTCTGGTTCGGGGAAACCCGGGTCAAAAACCCTAGTTTGTACTTAGTAGCTGGTAACAAGGTATAAGGACGGTACCCATATTTTGTTTTCAAATGTTACCTATATTAATTTACACCGAAAAAAAGCCAAAAAAATTTTGAATTAAAAAGAATTCAAACTTGTTCATAGTTATGAGTTTTTAGTTTAAATAACTGAACTGACGTGTATAGCGGGTAGATTTATATCTATAAATCTTTTATTTATTTTCTGATTCGTCGAAAGCAAGAGACTTAAATTTGATCATGAGCCATCGTAATTGAAGTTTAGTAATCTATGATCTTTCCAGACTCTAGTTCGAGACTAAGTAAAGGTGTAATGAGCTGAGTAGAGACGTCTGATGTAGGTTCCCGTATGTTGTGTATGTTCCTTCTTGAAGTGTGTTGAGAACCGTTCTATTCTTGTGCGTTTATCAGCTTAATTGTAGATGTGAGTGAAGGGGTGTTGCCAGTAGTTAAGAGCATTGATTAAATCAATTTCAGTCAAATGAGTTTAGTGGAAGGGTTTCCCTAATTTTTGTCAATTTTTTGTTGCTTTATTTACGTGCCTGTCTGCTTCTAATTACACTGTGCTGTTTCAGTCCGTTACACATGGCTTTCTTCAGCAATTTGCTTCTCGTATCTGAGTACAAAATTCACCTGCTTTTCATTGCTAGATGCATCAAAAGGTTTTTGTTCATACATCTTGCCTTACCGCATTTAATTTACTTGAATTGGTAAATTAATTCGTATATTTTCTTTTCATCAAATATTGGGTAACAAAGCCACTTCTATCGTAACAAGGAACTTCATTAATTTTTTCCCCAGGATGGTTTTCCTTTATGCATCGAAGAAGTTGTTTTGTGCACCTCATACATAACATTATTAAATATCCATTGATAAATCTTGGGAACCATTATACTTATTAGACATTTAATGATGCTCTGAGATACATAGACACGTAAAACCCTCGCACATAAAAGGAAAAAAAAAACTACTTTTGAAAAATTGGAGCGTAGCACTTTCACCCACTTGTGTCTTCAAGTTTGTTTCAGTCTACCAAATCAGAAATCATGCATTTTAAGTTTGCGTGGGTACATAAACAAACGTTTTGATCTACCTCTGTTCACCGTAACTACGGTTCCTTTAATTCAGCAATTATTGCTGTTGTGCATTAAACCTGTTGGATTCTCTCACCTCAAAGTTAATTAATCTACGGAGAAAATGTGTCCAAGGATTGCCGACTTGGATTGAAAGATTTCTTTTTGAAATTGTACTTTGTAATAGAGAAAGAAATTTGACCCCTTGGAACGCTTTTCGTTTTTTAAAAAAATGCAAATATTTTAAAATTTAAATTATTCAAAGAAAAAAAAATTAATTTAGTGTGTTTTAAACACTTCTAAATTACTTTGGTGGACGAAATTTATAAAAATGAATCCTGTTGCAAAGTGTAGAAACGTGGAAGTTTAGGTTATCTGAAAATACCATTTTATTGTATAATCGGCTTTTGCGTAACTGTCAATAGTAGCCACATTTTATCCATAAGTTAACACTGAGGTGAGCGAATCAAATAGGGTTAGTACACAGCAGCCTTATATACGTCCCCTGTGTTTTTCCTACCAAATCATTTAGAACGCAGTGTGAGAGATACACATAACGCCTTCATCCATGGGGGAATAAATAAATAAATAAAACTATTGTTGAAAAATCGTGATATAACATTTTCATCCACTTTTGTTATCAATTGTTTAAAATGAGAAACAAGAAAAAAAATTAATTTTAATGTAATTTTCATGTCGTGATTTTTTTATCCTACTACGCAACCAGCTGTAAATTTTAAGTACCAATTAAAAATGGCTGCCTGTTTTTCTACCCAATATTTGCGAGAGTCTTTCTTACCGTGTTTAAAATATCCCACCTATTACACCTCTTTCCCAGTCTCCTAATTGCCGGTCGGTGCTATAAACCTCTCTCCCTTTGTGTCATATTTCAAAACGGGCATTTTTCGGTGGCTGTAACTTTGTTGATGGCGTTCGTGTAATGACTTCTCCCATCCGCTTGGTGCGTATTCGAGCGTTTAAGGCGAACTACCTATGAAGACCTCGGCAAAAAGGACCAAGTCATGCATGGAGAACGTCCGGTGGCCAGACAGTACCGGCTCAAACATGCTGAGAGGTGTTGGTTTTTCCGTTTTAATCCTTTATAGGTTTACAGAGAATGCTGTAAATCTAATGCAATTACTCGCTTCTTTGCTTATAATGTGCTTTCGAAGGTATTGGTCTTGAAAATTTGAAACAAATTGTGCTCGTTAGATGCTATATTAATGTTCAATCTTACACGCTTTAAATGGGCAAATGCATGTATTCACAGATAAACTCTATACTTTCATACTCACTACTGAAAATGCAGGCGTACTTTTACTACTGAATACATAAGCATTTGAACTTAGAAGCTTACAGAGAATGATTCAGTGTTAGTGCAATTCCGCGATTATTTGCTTATAAAGTACTTTTGAATGTATTGGTTTTGAAAATTTGAATCAAATTGTGCTCGTTAGATGCTGTATTTATTTCCATGTTTTTATTAACTCACTTTCTCGTTTGTTTGCTTGTGTGTTTGTCGAGTACAAATCTTGCAATCGATTTTAACTAACTTCCCGACTAGCTAGACATTTGAAACTTTTAGAATGGCTCAGAACACTATGACAGTGCATTTTTTTATACTTTTAGCCATCTTTATGCAGAATTGAATTAACTTTCAGTTATTTTCACTTTGTAAACTGGTGCAGCCATCTATCGTCCGGAACGGGAACGAAAAGTTAAACGCAAGTTAACTTCCAATTAACTTCATTTTCTTTCAAGTTGATGGGATAATTCATCAAAAAAATTTTTTCAAAGTATTTATTAATACATAGAATTGTCAAGTTTATATGATTCAACAGAAAATTTAAAAACATAGTATATAAAAAGTTCTTTTTATCTTGTAATTATGTATTTATGTTCAATCTTACTTGCTTTAAATGGGCTAATGTATGCACTCATAGATACAACTATATTGTTGCCTATTCGTTTCTGTAAACGCAGGAATACTTTCAGTCCTGTATACATAAGCATTTATCTATACATTAGGAGGTGTTTCGTGCACATGTATTCTGGTTCATACAAAGCATTACGTGTGTGTACACATCAGATGCACAGTCACTGAGTGTAAGTTATCTCATACCTTTTATAGTACAAAAGGAATTTTTAGGAATCATCTACACGATCTCTTTAAGTTGATCCTTCGTCGATCCTTAGTATGGTCCAACGATATTCAAATATTTTTAACCCCACCAGAAAGCAAGGCATGTTCATTTCCGTAAAATAAGCGTTTCTTTTGCTAATCATTTCGAAGATTTACGCATATTCCTGCTATGCAAGAAATTCTTTCATATTTGGGAACGAGAAGTAGTCCTAGGGGCAGGGCCGCCCAGAGACTTTACGGGGCCTGGGGCAATCTTCTGTTGGGAACTCCAAGAAATCTGATTAATCGAATAATTTTTTTTTATTTTTTGGGGGGCCCCTTTTTTCAGGAGATTATTTTGAATTTTGAAGTACGGTACAAGTTTCAGAATTTTCTTTCGGAGGAAATCTAATAAATAATTTAAAAAAATTTTTTTGGGTCCCCTCCGGCAGTTGGGGGCCTGGGGCAAAGTGCCCCAGTTGCCCCCCCCCCCCCCTCTGGGCGGCCCTGCCTAGGGGACCAAATCTTGAGAACAGGAGGGTGGAAAACAATTTCCTATCGTAATTCTTACAGTTTTTCCGCTGCAATCGCAAGTGAATTTAGCCGGACCTTCGTTCTAATGGAAAACTCTTTTTTGCTGAATGTGGCCTTTTTAATCTTGATTACTCTATTTAAATGATCCAATAAAGATGCATAGAACTCTTTGTTGAAATTTTTGCCCTATCCAAATAGTCAATAAAGATTATACCATGGGCGTCCCAAAATAACAATGTCTATAACCTCTCCTGTTGATTGAACCTTTTTTGCTCTCTTTGTTGTAGATTCATCCTCTGATTTGACTGTTCTTTATTTTCTGTCTGGCAGTGACGTATCCACGTTTCATCGACCGTTACGATACAACTCAAAAATTCGTCTGGATTTCTTTGAAACAGCTCCAAATTGTGCCTCGAAGTCATTCGTGTATTTAATCGATAGTTAGCTAACGGGAAACCAAACTGGTCGATATAACCAAATTTTCATGCAAAATACTATATACCTATTTTGATGAGATGCCAGTTGCCTCAGAAATCTCACGCAATTTTAATCTGCTTTTCTTCATCATATCCTCGATTTTATTTTGTCTAGTGACCTCAGCAGGGCAACCGGAACGTTCAGAATCACTTGTGCCTATTCGGCTGCAACGAAAATCAACAATCCTTTCGTAAATCCTTCAAAACGAGGGTGCAGACTCGCCAAAATATTTATCAGGCCTGGAGTTAGAATCTGTCTTCGTTTTGCCTCTTAAAAAAATATTGTTTCATCAATTCGTTTTTAACCATTGTGTGAGCAGTAACGAGAGTTGACCGACTAAAATGGCTGTCAGTCACAGACTAATCGTCGAATTTGTTAACAGTTTGATATGCGTTTGAAGCATGCTAAATGGGAATGCGCTGACAATTTAAGTGTTGTGGCGCCATCTATCAGATTTAGCATAGACTTATCAAGCGAGCCTCATAGTATGTGAGAGGAAAACATAATTTTGTCAACCAGTTTAATGAATTTTAGAATTTAAAAAAAAATTCCATAGTAGAAAATCTCTCGACGTATTGATTAACATCTTTTCCTTGTTTCATCAACATTATTTTCATTTTTAGATTATTTGAAAGTTATTAATGAACTTTACTCGACAAATCTCCATCGAATAAATTTAGTGGTGTTAAATGTTTTGTAGAGGTTCAGGGTTAAGGCATTAAAAACCAAAGGCTGATGAAAGTATTTATCTCCTGTTTTCCACAGAAATGTATTCACTGAACCCACTGTAACGTAGTCAAAAATACGACAAGCGTTTCGCTTCAATTTCTTTACTACGCTACCTTAAACACTACAACTACAAAAAGCAAGTATGTACAGCTAGTTAGAATTTACAGTTAGATATGTCAGGACGGCTTCGGGTTCAACGACAACGCAGCCTATAAGGCCGGACCAAGAGAGCTGCGTCTCTCTCTGGCACTCAAAGAACAGATCTCTTCTTGTGGAGTATTGGGGGTCTTCTTTTATACGGTCGGTGAATTCAAAAGCTTTCTCCGGCGTTTTAAGTGCTCGTAAGTGTCCAAAGTTTATGGGATTCCACATGTCGCTATAGTGTCAAAATTCTGGAGAGCCCTCGAACCACTCTGGGATTTATGACTTTTATAACGTCAGAACCGCATATTACACGAAATTTATGGCCTCTTATCCTAGAGTTTATGAGACCGCTCAGTTTAACATTTCGCCGATAGATGACATGTTCATGTTGAGGGGTAGGAACGGGCATCACATACTTATATAATTACAATTTTCGTGTAGTAATGGAGACAACGTCAGACCACTAAATATGAACTTTGATGAATCCGTTACAACTCATTATAAAACAGCCGTGATGTTTTTGACCTTGGTGAAATTCGTAAATTCGTATTTTTTCCCGTGTGATGTTCATCCTTTTTTATAGCCTCCTGTGTAGTCAGCTCAAATGTTTTTAGATATTCATGTATATATTTATGTTTATACAAAATATTTGACGATGGTCTATATCAAGTAGTAATCGATTATATTTTTAAATAATTATTTATTCTCTTGTCTGCTGTACATTAGTTGTATGTTTTCACCTATAGTCCGTTATTCAGAATAAATATGACATCAGAATGCATCTTGATAAACCTCAAATTTTTTGCTTGTCTGTCCTGCGTTCAGGTGTCTAGTTAATGTATTTTGTTCAAGGAAGATATCTACATCATTAGTTCCTTATCTGTTAAGGCAATACATAACCTTACTCTTGTTAAGGCATGGACTTTCATATATAATAATATAATTAATAGATATATATATGCATTTACTAATATGTTGTCAAGAAAACGTTGAAAACAAATTTTTCTGTACGTTAATATTGGACCAGAAAATCTGCGAGGTTGATTGATACGCCCCTTGGTGAAAACCCTTGCTCTAGAGGATCTAAAATAGTGCACTGTGTACCATAACGGAAATTCACGTCTCGCTCTGTTTTGATTATGATTCAGAATTTTAAGAAGTTTGATTTGAATTCCATTTAAAGTATACGCATATATATATTTGTTGAGCATGTTGTTGTATATTTAAAGCACTTTTGTGTATCTCTATTGAGGCCCCACAGGAGAATGTAGGTCTCTAAACAATATTTTATAGAGCCTAACCGGCAAGAAGCACCGGTTTTCGACTGTCGGACCAAGAGAGCTTTGCAAATGAATGTAAGAAAGAAAACACTTCAGCTTATACTTAACTCTGAACAATTACATTTCTGTACATTTAGCTTTCTGTTGATAATATGTGCAAGCTCTTCTAAACATCTAATGATACGCAAATGAAAAATAATTTTCAGTTTTTATGTATGTTCCCAAGCTTTGTTTTTTAGTTACGTGTATAGGTTGGTTCCCTTCTTCCCTGTATTTTGTCTGATCTTTACAGGCCCTTCCACTGTTTCTCACGTTTCCATGGTTTCTTCTATTTTTATTCTGGTTCTTGTACTGGAAGTTGCAAGATAAGTGACTTAAAACTCATATCTTTGGGCCTTAGTCTTTTCCCCGAGCGAAAATGGCCTCGTCAAGACGTATATTTTTTAATATCTACGAATGAGTATTATTGTCGATTATGACGTCATCTCGGCGCATATTCTTAATCGATAAAAATGTTCTTAGGTAGATTTTAGAAATATAATCGACAATAATTACCGATTATGACGTTATCGAGTTTTTTATTTCTTCAACAAAAATGCTCTTTGGTAAATTCTATTAATACAATTGACAATAATTGTCGATTAAGACGTCATCCCGATGTATATTTTTAATCGACAAAATTATTAATTGAATTTTATAAATATCGATAATAATGCTCATTGTTAGATATAATAAATATACGTCTCGATGACGCCATTTTCACTCTGCGAAATTTTCGTATGACCCGAGAATAAAATCCTTAGCTAGATTCAATGACCAACTCTCATTACAGTAACGTATTAGATTTATATTTATATTTATTCTAAATGAGGAAACTTTATTCAAAAATATTTTACTTTCAAAACTCTATAGAGAACGAGTGCTACAGTGATTTATGGATCCGTGCTATGACATGACAATTTATCGAAAACAGGATTCTATTTTTATCTAATTCCGCAAAGAAAAAAAAATTATTTGAATCGGATACTAATTCAAAGTTTTCTAAACTCGCATAAAAATGGTTTAACTTAGTACCCCAGTTTTTTTCCCTGAATGACTTGTAAATCGTAAAGCGTCTCGCAAATAACTCTATTCATCATTCTTGTCAGCGTATTCTTTCTTCAAAACTGCGCTTTGTCGCGAAAGAAGCGTTTAAATTCTCAAAAGAAAACGTTTATGATAAGGAAAATTTTCGTGTGAATTATTAGAGCATGCCATCCGCATGTTTTTCATTTTATCTTTTCAAACCTTTTTCATTGCAGTTGGATGAAATGATATTTTTCTTCTTGTGAATAAATAGCAAGAGAGTTTCTGGTTCTAACCTTGCGACTTACGTCAACTTTCCAATTCGGCTTTTCTGCGGATTTGGGTCAGACCGTGATATTCCCGCTTTTCTGTTGCTTAAGGGATATTCGGATAGCTGCGGATATCGGTGATTCATACAGTCACAAGAGTAACGGGAATTAATTGTTGTTGTCGATTGTCAGCGGTGACAATGATTGATCGAATTGCTTTAGGTGCATTTATTAATCTTTATAGTTCATTAAAACTTTTGGGAGATATTTAACTTTCCTGCGTTGTGTTTTTTGCAGTCGCGTGTGACTCATTCTGAAACCTACATTGAAGGGTTGAACATACACAGACATACTGGGCTGTAGAATAATTATGTATATCAT